>CM038670.1:341715989-342432953 GCA_021605145.1 Aegilops bicornis | reverse complement strand
CTATAGCTCACTGGATGCTCCCTCGTGATGAACTCCGAGGGTTTGGCCCTCCTTGCCTCATACCTTCCCGGGAAACATGCCTTGAAACACGCCTCCAAGTGGTGCCCGGCGCCTCCCTCGTGACCCCAGCTCGCCGGTGGCCTCGTCATGAAAAAACCCCGAGCCCTGCCTGAGGAGGCGCGGGTGCGCCTTCCTATGCGACAGAGGTGGCGCCCCTTGAACGGGCGCGGGTCCTGTTGCTACGCCTCCGGAGGTGCCTACCCCATGAGGGCTTGGACCAGGCGAAGCCTTCTTCCTCTTAGGGATCGCCTCGGGATGTCTCCCACTCCTATGATCTAGGTCTTTGATTGCTGCGGCTTGGAAGGCACGCTCAGGAGAGCACACTGCATCCCTTTCCTCACAAGGCACTGTGATGACTCCTCCGTTTCCTGGCATCTTGAGGACATTGTAGCCATGGTGAGTCACTGCCATGAACTTGGCCAAAGCTGGGTACCCGAGGATGGCATTGTATGGCAGGCGAATGTGGGCAACGCCGTCGATGAGCTCGGTCTTGATGTAGTTGTTGCGCTGTCCGAAGGTGACGGGATGGCGAACTTGCCCTATCGGGGACGGTGGAACCATCGGTGACTCTGAGAAAAGCTTGGTCGGCTGAAAGCTGATCATATGGCACTTAGGAGATCGTTGAATGTCTCGGCAGACTAGGGACGTCGAGTCCTGCTCCGCCATCGATGAGGGTCCTGATGACTTGCACGTTCGCGATGATCGGTGAGCAAAGCATGGGAGGACTCGCCGTTACAGCAAGACTTGAGCTGATCCGCTGAACTGAACGTGATAGTGCACGACGACCACCTGAGAGGGTGTGTGGCCTCTGGCTTGGGGAGGACTGCATTCACCTTGCGAGCAAACTGCTTGAAGATGCGCTGAGATGCTGGGGCCTGAGCGCCACCTAGGATGCAAGCGATCGCGCGTGGCTCCTGAAAGCCCCCAGCCCCCTCGTCCTGATGATGGTGTTCGTACCTCCTTGGCGGCGGTGCAAAGCGATGGTGGGAGCCCTGTGTTGCCTTTGAGGGTGGTCCTCACGAGGCTGGTCCCTCCAATCCTACCTCGCGAGGCTGGTCACCTTGCCGGCGGTCCTCGCGAGGTCTGTCACGCCATCCTTGGCGAGGGCCACGGTCTTCCCAGCATCCTGTGCCTCTTCCTCCTCCTCGGTCGTAGCCTCGATCATTGCGCTCGGGGCGTCGCCGGTACGCCCTTCTCGCACGGCCCTGAGCTCCTGGCATTCGTTGGTGTTGTGGGTGTGGAGGTCGTTGTATACGTAGTACCGGCTGCCTTTGGATGAATCGGGCTGATCCCTGCCTCGCTTGGTGTCTGGTTCTGCCGCGAGCACAGCAGCCCCCTTGCCCTTCACGTCCTTGACCTTGGGCTTCTTCTCTTCTGGATCGGCAGCCGGAAGCTTGAGGAGGGAGAGGCGCCATTCCTCAGCCCTGGCGCATTTGGTCGCCAAGTTGAACAGCTCCAGGGATGTGCGAGTCTTCATGCATTGCTAGCTCCTCCTTCATCTTGACGTCACGCACGCCATCGGAGAAAGGCTGAGATGATGGCTTCCTCGATCACCTTAGGAATCTTGAGGCGGCGTTGTTGAAGCGGCTGGATGTACTTTTGTGGTCTCTCCAGCTCTTTGCTTGATGCGGCGCATGTCGCTCATGGCGGAGGCCGATCTCGAGTGCCTTGAAGTTGGCGATGAAGCGGGTGCGCATCTCGTCCCAGAGGAGATCGTCTTGGGAGCCGTGTTCAGAGCCGTGTTCGGGCCTGCGTCCTTGAGCGCCATAGGGAACCAATTCGCCATGACCTTTTCGTCCCGTTAGCGGCTTCGATCTCCATTTCGTGAAGCTGAAGAACTCCGTGGGGTCGGGAGTGCCGCCATAGCGAAGGCGTGTGCAGCTTGAACTTTCCGGGCCATGCGGCGCTACGTATTTTCGGCGGTGAAGGCGTGGCAGCCTGCAGTGGCCACGGGCTCTGCTGATGCGGAGCTTGTTCTTGTGGATTCTCGCGCATTTGCTCGGAGCAGCGCGGGTCTTGATGCTTGATGGCGCTGGAACCACGATCATGGCGCTCAGGTCTTGGGAGCGAGCACCTTCTTGGGGACGAGGATCTCCGGCAGCTCCCTTTCCTTTTTGGCAGGCGCCGGACGCGGAGGGTCTCGGCACAGGACCACGCAGCCTTGGAGCCAGGACGCCTTCTTGGGGAGGAGGTGGTGGGGGCACCTCCGGCTCCCTGCCTCCCTTGCAGGGGTGAAGAAGGCGAGGCAACGAGAGGGACGGCGGGAGCCCCTGCGGCGTGGACGGTGCTTCGGCGACGAGTCGAGCCACTCCTCGTGGGCGCCGTCGACAGGGGCCAGTGCTGAGGAGCTCGTTTGCCGCGATAAGCGCGACTCGAGCCTCCATGGGAGCCTTGAAGGCGCGGGACGAAGAACCAGCAGGGCGAAAGCGAAGGAGTAGCGGTGCGTGCCATCGGATGCAGGGGAGGCTGCTCGCCGTTCCGGGCGGGCGATTAAGCGGCGATGGCGGCGGCGGCGAAACGGCAGGGTGTCCGCCGACGGAGAGCCGTCTGGCGACTTGAGCGGGCGCGAAGCAGCCGGCACTCGGCGCGGGCTCGGCGTCAGCCATGGAACCGCGAAAGGAAGATCACCGCGCGACCAGCGGAAGAAAAATTCGGCGCACCTGCACAGCCCGCCAAAATGTCGGATTCGGTTCCGGCAGACCTTTGAGGTTCGAACTCGCGCCGCGGAGATCTTTCCCCTACCAGCTCACGCGTTAATGTTTTGCGAGGGATCTAAACTAGGGACGATGAAAAGCACAAGGGACACGAGGTTTATACTGTTTCGGGCCACCGTTGTGGTGTAATACCCTACTCCAGTGTGTGGTGTGGTGGATTGCCTCTGGGGCTGATGAAGAACAGTACAAAGGAAGAACAGCCGGCTCGGTTTCTACTGTCCTGGATTGTGCTGCTGCTGAACTGGACCGGCTGCGGAAAGATCTTCTGGGCGCCGACCCTCGCTTGGTGGCCGGACGCCTGGAGCTGGCCTCTGGCTGGGTTCGCTCTTATGCTTCAATTCGAGCGGTGCTGGTTCAGTCCGCGACGGCCTGCGACGAGGAGAAGCGGGCCATCCTCGAGGCGAAGGCCGCTCGTGACGCTGCCTTGGGGGAGGTAGCCGATGTCCGAGGTCGCTGCAAGGCGCTTGGGAGCGAGCTGCAGGGCCTGCACGACCAGCTTGCCAAGGAGGCCCGTGTCCGCCAAGAGAAGGAGGAAGACATGAAGGCTCGTGAGGCGGCCGCCAAGGACCGGGATGCCAAGCTTGATGAGCGCCATGGCCGCTTAGGTGCACTGGAGCAGGCATTGGAGGCGAAGAGGATTGAGCTGTACGGCAAGGCACGAGTCCTGGCCGAGGACCGCGAGGCCTTCGCGAAGCTGGAGGTGAAGGCTCGCACCTTGCTGAAGTCGCTTTACGACAGCGGCCTAGAAAGCCCGCTGGCAGGCACCGAGGACAGCCCCGCCAAGCTGCTTCCCTTCCTGGTCCGCGCCCTTGAAGATGTCGCCCTTGGCCTCGGCCCCACGGCCGGTGAGGGCAGCGGTCCTGTCTTCTGCAGCGCTGACGCGCGTCTTCACCCACGTCTATCTTCGCGACCCCAACGTTGACCTTGATAGCCTGTTGGAGCCCGTGAGCGGCGAGCTTGCCGCTGTCGCTGCTGAGGCCATGAAGGGTCGAGTGGAGGCTCTGCTGGCGAACTTCCGGGCCTTCAGCACCAAGCCGAAGCGAGGCGCTGCCGATCCTGAGGCTTCACGAGGCGAACCTGCCCAGTGCAGCTCCGCCGCCAGCGACGGTGCTACCGACAAGTGACTCCTTCGTGGCTCTTGTCCTGCTTTCAGCTCCTGCAACATGCATCATGCCTCGTGGAGGCGTTTAAACTTGCGTTTGGCATTGTGAAAATAGTTATGGACTGCAATATTTGCTTTTGAATTCCTTGAGATTTGCGCTTTTCCTTCCTACTTGCTTATATGTTCTACGTCAAGTGCAGCCCGCCCGTGCATACCTCGGCCATTGGCCGCTGGCCCCGACCGAAACCAGGGGCGGGACCAAGGAGTGAGGGGCTACGTGACAAGTTAGGCTCCTGAGTCGCGATGCTCAGGAGTCCCCCTTGACGCATGAACAGCAAGTAGGGAGGTGAGATGTATGGGTGAATTTACCGTTCTACGTCTACAGAGCCCGGCCCCGCGCATACCTCAACCGCCGTTAGCCTTTCGAAACAAAGGGGTGAGGGGCTACGTGACCAGTTAGGCTCTTGAGTCACGATGCTCAGGAGTCCCCCTTGACGTTCAAACAGCCTTCGTACCTTGGCTCCGCTCGGGGAGAGACGTGCGACGAACCAGGCCCGAGGGGCCTGGCTGGGTGGCGTGCGTCTGGGCGTGACCCAGGCGTAGCCCCCGTGCCCAGCCCCCAATGGTTGAGATCTGGGCTCCCTGAGGTTGATGCGTCCGGGGGCCACCCTCAGTTGTTTATCAACAGCGCGGAGCATAGCGCTTCCGTATGTGTACGGGCATAGCCGCTCCTCGGCAGTGTCGTCAGCCAACGCGGAGCATGGTGCTTCCAGTGCGTGGGAGGGGCTCCTCTGGGAGGAGCCCCAGGCGTGCTACAGCCCCGCCTTGACACGTGGCTATCACGGTAGGGCCTGGCGAGGTGTATCTGGGCACCCGTGAGCCAGCGTGGGACTCACGGGGCCCTACCTCAAGGCGGGTTGCGCCTGGCTTTGTGCCTTTTTCTTGTAATGCATTCCTGCAAATTTGGTTAGATGTCGGTGCTCTACGTCCTCGGGTCCTGGCCCTCGAGCGGGCTCAGCCGTCGCTGGTATGCCAGGTCGCGATGCCGTGGACAAGGCCAGAGGGTGAGGGCTGGAGAGCCAATAGGAGCCCATGAGTCGCGATGCTCAGGTACCCCCCTTTAACGTGCAAGCGGTCGACATGACGGAAGAGGGGTGCCATGGACAGGCATCAAATAATGATCATGATGGGTCAAACACACGACCCGAATAAACGCAAGACGGATACATGCCACTGGTTCTGGCCCGGGTTGCTTGGGGATGATGCAGCCCGAGGGGCACCCCCAATAAAGTAAACTAGAAACATGAATCAAAAGGGATACATGCTGCAGGGACGGACCCACGCAGCCTGGGAATGATGCAGGCCTGGGGGGCGCTCCCAGCTGAAAATGAAACTTGAAGGATGTCACGTGATAATGTTGAAGATGAAGGGATGCTGAAGTAGCGGACGTCGTGCGCTGCGGAAACCGATCTTCATGAGCCCCCAGGCCCAGGAGCCTCGGGAGGCTCCGGAGGCGCTAGTGGATCCTCGCCGACCATCTCCATCTCTGCCAGGACTGTGGAACGCCTGGCCACTTGAGCCTCCAGGATGCTCCTCGTGAGGCGCTGGCGTGTGGCAGCCGCGCTCGGCAAGCCGTAAGGCATGCGAACGTAGCTGTGGGGTGGACCTTCACAGCGCCCGACGTGTGAGGGCCAGAGGCGCTCCTGAGAGGCGGCTCGGTTGAGCCCTGGTATGTCGATCCAGACGTGCAGCCCACCATCCTCGCCTGGATGGGGAGCTATAAGCGAGTAGCGGCGCTGCCACTCATGACTCTTGACTCCTGCAGCTCCTGAATGGCCTTGCTGACGAACTCCTGAGGGTTCGGCCCTCCTTGCCTTGCTCCTTCCTAAGGGAAACGTGCTTTGAAACACACCTCCAAGTGGTGCCCGAGTGCCTCCCTCGTGATCTTAGCAAAGTCGGTGGCCCTCCAGGAGAGAGCCCCCGAGCCTTGCTCGAGGAGGGCATCGGGTGCGCCTTCCTATGAGACAGGAGGAGGTGCCCCCTGAACAGGCGCGGACCCTGAGGGGCCTGCCTCCTGAGGGGTCGGGCCAGGCGATGTCTTCTTCTTCTTAGGAGCATCCTCGGGAGGCCTCCCGCTCCTGTGATCAGGGTCTTCAATTGATGCGGCGTGGAAAGCACGCTCCAGAGAACACACTGCATCTCTTTCTTCACAAGGCACCGTGATGACTCCACCGCTTTCTGGCATCTTGAGGATATTGTAGCCGTGATGAGTCATGGCCATGAATTTGGCCAGAGCTGGGTACTCGAGGATGGCATTGTATGGCAGGCGAATGTGGGCGACGTCGAAGTCAATGAGCTCGATGTGGTAGTTGTCGCGCGTCCTGAAGTGACAGGGAGGCGGACCTGCCCAATCGGAACTCTAGAGCCATCAGAGACTCCGGAGAAAGGCTTGGTTGGCTGAAGCTGATTGTATGGCACTTGGAGATTGTTGAATGTCTTGAAAGGACAAGACATTGAGCCCTGCTCCACCATCGATGAGGGTCCTGGTGACTTGCACGTTGTTGATGGTTGGGGGAAAAGCATCGGGAGGACTCCGGTTGTGGCTGCACACTTGAGCTGATCCGCTGAGCTGAACATGATGGCGCACGCTGACCACCTGAGAGGGTGCGTGGCTTCGAGCTTGGGAGGATCTGCATTCATGGGCGAACTGCTTGAAGATGCGCTGAGAGGCTGGGGCTTGAGCTCCGCCCAGGATGCAAGCGATTGCGCGCGGCTCCTGGAAGCCCCCAGCCCCCTCGTCCTGATGATGGTCTTCATTTCTCCTTGGCTGCGGCGGCAGAGGAGGGAGGCCTGCGTTGCCTTGTGGGCGATCCTCGCGAGGCTGATCCCTCCAGCCTCCCTCGCGAGGCGGGTCCTCAACCTCCCTCATGGCTGATCCTGCCGATGGTCCTCACGAGGTCGGTCACGCTACCCTTGGCGAGGGCCACGGTCTTCCAGCGTCTGTGCTTCTTCCTCCTCCTCGGCCGTAGCCTCGATCACCGCAGTCAGGCGTCGGCGATTCGCCCTTCTCGCACGGCCCTGAGCTCTTGGCATTCGTTGGTGTTGTGGGTGTGGAGGTCGTGGTACACGCAGTACCGG
This sequence comes from Aegilops bicornis, assembly GCA_021605145.1. NCBI lineage: Eukaryota > Viridiplantae > Streptophyta > Magnoliopsida > Poales > Poaceae > Aegilops > Aegilops bicornis. Next base: position 342,425,939 of record CM038670.1, on the reverse strand, counting down.
CTGCCCTTGGAAGACTCGGGCTGATCCCTGCCTCGCTTGGTGTCTGGTTCTAGCGCAAGCACGGCAGCCCCCTTGCGCTTCATGTCCTTGACCTTGGGCTTCTTCTCTTCTGGGTCAACAACCGGCAGCTCGAGGAGGGAGAGGCGTCCTTCCTCAATACCGCGCTTGGTCGCCAAGTTGAATAGCTCCAGGGATGTGCACAGGTCCTCATGCATCGCCAACTCCTCCTTCATCTTGACGTCACACACACCGTCGGAGAACGCTGAGATGATGGCCTCCTCGGTCACCTTGGGAATCTTGAGGCGTGCGTTGTTGAAGCGCTGTATGTACTTCTGCAGGGTCTCTCCTGGCTGCTGCTTAATCGGCGCATGTCGCTCACGGCAGGAGGCTGGTCGCGAGTGCCTTGGAAATTGGTGATGAAGCGGATGCGCATCTCATCCCAGGAGGAGATCGTGCCATGAGCCAGGTTCAGGGGCCAGGTGCGGGCACCGTCCTTGAGCGCCATGGGAAACTAGTTCGCCATGACCTTCGTCGCCCCTGGCGGGCTTTGATGCCCAGCTCGTGAAGCTGGAAGAGGAACTCCACAGGGTCGGCCGTGCCGTCGTAGCGAGGAGGCAGGTCTGGCTTGAACTTGCTGGGCCATGCGATGCTGCATAGCTCGGTGGTGAAGGCGCGGCAGCCTGCAGCGGCTACGGGAGGCCTTTGGTGACGGAGGGCTTGATCTTGCGGGTCCCTGCAAGGGCTGTAGGTTGGGAGCAGCACGGGTCTTGGTGTCTTTGGAACAGGGAAGCCTTGATCGTGATGGGCCGGTGCAGGGAGAACTTGGGCAGCTTCTTGGGGGTGAGGGACCTCTTGGCAGCTCTGCTCTTGCTGCGCTAGTGCCGGATGGAGTGGGTTCCGCCCAGGGGCCACGCGCCTTGGGGCCAATGCGCCTTCTTGAGGGGAGGCGGTGGCGCCCAGACTTTATCGCCAGCGCGCATGGCGGGGCAGTCTGATGAAGAAGGATGGCGCGAGGAGCCCCATGAGCGGACGAGCTTCGGCGACGCGGTCGAGCCACTCCTAAACGTTGTCGACAGGCGGTAGCGCAGGAGCTCGCTTTGATGCGGCGATAAACGCAGCTCGAAGCCTCCATGGTATGTGAGCGCTGGGACGAGAACCAGCTGGGGCGAGTGAAGGAAAGCGTGCCGCCGTCTCGCCTCACGGATGGATGCTTTGGGGCGACGCCGCTGCTCGTTCGTTCCCGTCGGGCCGGTGGCGGCGTTAATGGCGAGCGGAACGGCGAAGGCGGCCGCCGATGGGGGCCGCCCTGGGCGACGCGAAAATGCGAGAGCGGCCCGTGCTCGGCGCGGGCCCGGAAAGGCCTCGACATGGACGCGAGGGGCGCGAAGAGCAGGGCGGCAGATGGCGGATTCCGTGCACCTTTACCCCTACGCGCCTAAATGTCGGATTTCGGGTTCCGGCAGACCCTCTAGGTTCGAACACTGGGGTGCACGCGAAGATCTCACCTCCAACCTACCTACACCTCGTCGCCTCGCAAGGATCTAAACTACACAAAGAGCAACACAAGGGGCGAAGGTTTATCTTGGTTCGGGCCACCATTGCGATGTGTAATACCCTACTCCAAAGGTGTGGTGTGGTGGATTGCCTCGAGGCTGATGATGAATAAGTATGAGGAAGAAACAGCCTCATGAGGGTCATTCTTGGCAGTCACGATGAACTGCTAGGGGAGTTCGATCGCTCTCTCTCTCTCTCCAAGATGCTCATCCTCTACCCTGTGGGTGGCTAGTCCTATTTATAGGCGAGGCCACAGGCCTCTTCCCAAATATTGAGCGGGAAGGGCGCCAACAATTAGCCATTTTGAAGGGGAACATCTAGTACACTTATCTCGACTAAAAGTCGGTCCTCTCACAAAGATCGTGGACGGGTGACGCCTTGGCTTAGGCTCCACGATGACCTCCTTCATGTCGCTCGCTGGTCTTGGTCTTGTTGCACGAAATGGTTGCCTTTGCTTGATACTCTTGGCCTCGCTTGCCTTCCTTGCACCAAAGGGAAAGGAGGACACTTCTTGTGAGGCTGGCGCTGCCTGGCGCCCTCGCTGCGTCATGGCTTAAGCGTCATGGGCACCTCGTGAGGTACCCCGCCTTGATCTCTCCGCCTCCTCGAGAGCCAGCCGGACGAGGTCGTGCCTGAGGAAGCTTCCTATTGTCCGCCCCGCGAGGCTTGGCCCCTCGCGAGGGTCTTGAGCTTGTGTTGATGAAGATGGGTCATACTGGGCCACCCCTTGAGCCACGCCGCAGGCCGCAGGCAGGCAAGTCTGGGTCACCCCGTTCCCAGAACGCCGACAATCTATGATGATGCGGTTGGGGACCCGGAAGCGGCTCACGAGGCCCTTGATGAACTTGACGGCAGAGCCGTCCGGGATGGTACGGACGGCTTCCACTTCCGCCCACTTGGTGAACTTGTTGGTGGCGACGTAGAGATAGCGATAGCCCCCTGGCGCCCATGGGAACGGGCCCAAGATGTCCAGCCCCCACACTGCGAACGGCCATGTGAGAGCGATGGTTTGGAGGCCTTGAGCAGGCTGATGGATTTGCTTGGCGTGGAATTGGAAAGCTTCGCAGGACTTCATCAACTCGGCTGCGTCGTTGAGTGTTGTAGGCCAACAGAATCCTCTGCGAAACACCTTGCCGACGAGGGTCCGTGACAACGACTGATGCCCGCAGTCCCCGCCATGTATGTTAATCAGCAGCTCCCTTCCCTGATCACTGGAGATGCAGCGCAGCGTGACATCGTTTGACCATTTCCTGTACAACTCGTCGTCTTGAATGCAATATGCCGTGGCTTGCCGCCACACGCTCCGCGAACTCTTCCTTCTCCGGTAGCGCCCCGTGTGTCAGGTACTCCTTGAATTCCTTGGTCCAGCATTCCTCCTGGGGCTCGAACGCCAAGAGCAGCTGAGCTCCTGAGGTCGGATGTAACGCCCTCGATGCGGCTATATCTCCCACGTGTCGAAGAACGACTTAGAGGCATAACCGCATTGAAAGCAATGTCGCAAGTGAGGTAATCTTCACACAACCCATGTAATACATAAGGGAAAGAGATACATAGTTGGCTTACGATGCCACTTCACACAATACATAAATAAACATCCATCATTCAGATTACACTCAAGGTCCGACTATGGAACCAAAATAAAGAAGACTACCCCAAATGCTACACGGATCCCCGATCGTCCCAACTGAGCTCCACTCACGATCATCGAGGAAAAAGACACATAGTAACGACCACGTTCCTCGTCGAACTCCCACTTGAGCTCGGTTGCGTCATGCCATCTGCCCGGCATCATCGGCACTGCAACTGTTTTGGTAGAATCATGAGTCACGGGGACTCAAAGCAATCTCACACCCGTGAGATCAAGACTATTTAAGCTTATAGGAAGGACAGAGTTGTGAGGTGGAGCTGCAGCAAGCGACTAGCATGTATGGTGGCTACATTACGCAAAAGAGAGCGAGAAGAGAAGCAAAGGCACGGTCATGAAGCTAGTAGCGATCAAGAAGTGATCCTGAAACTACTTCGTCAAACATAACTCCAACACCGTGTTCACTTCCCCGGACTCAGCCGAGAAGAGACCGTCCCGGTTACACACGCGGTTGATGTGTATTAATTAAGATCAACGTCGGGTTTTCTACAACCGGACATTAACAAATTCCAATCTGCCTCATAACCGCGGGCACGAATTTCGAAAGATAATACCCTGCAGGTGTGTTCCAACTTAGCCCATAATAAGCTCTCACGGTCAACGAAGGATATTCCTTCTACCGGGAAGATCCGATCAGTCTCGGAATCCCGGACTACAAGACATTTCGACAACAATAAAACAAGACCAGCAAAGCCGCCCGATTATGCCAACAAATCCCGATAGGAGCTGCACATATCTCGTTCTCAGGGCACATCCGGATGAACACTACGTACGGCAACCGAAGATGCCCCAAGTTGCCTCAGGGTGGCACCGCAAGTGGCTCTAGTTTGGACCAACGCTCAGAGGAGCATTGGCCCGGGGGGTTAAATAAAGATGACCCTCGGGCTCGCGAAAACCCGGGGGAAAAGGCTTAGGTGGCAAATGGTAAAACCAAAGTTGGGCCTTCTTTGGAGGAGTCTTATTCAAAGCGAACTGTCAAGGGGTCCCATAAATCACCCAAACCGTAAGGAACGCGAAATCAAGGAACATAACACGGTATGGCCGGAAACTAGAGGCGGCAAGAGTGGAACAAAACACCGGGCATAAGGCCGAGCCTTCCACCCTTTACCAAGTATATAGATGCATTAATTATAGCAGATATATTGTGATTATCCCCAACAAGTAAACATGTTCCAACAAAGAACAACATCTCCATGTTCCAACAAGGAACAAACTTCATCTTCACCTGCAACTAGCAACGCTTATAAGAGGGGCCGAAAGCAAAGCGATAACATAGCCAAACAACGGTTTGCTAGGAAAGGATGGTTAGAGGTTTGACATGGCAATATGGGTGGCATGATAAGCAAGTGATAGGCATCCTAGCATAGGCATAGCAGAAGAGCGAGCATCTAGCAAGCTAAAGATAGAAGTGATTTCGAGGGTATGGTCATCTTGCACGTAAAAGTTCTCGAGTTGTCGAAAGCTTGATCCTCGTAAGCGTTCTCCAACAGGTTCCTCGTACTGCGTACTCGTCTCCGGCTCTACCCAAAGCAAGAACACAAACAATGGAACCACAATAAATCACGGTGCAATGCACAAGCAACATGATGCAATACATGGCATGACATGCGAGATGTGATATGCAATGCGTATGCGTGCTCCGGAAGGAAAATGATGAACCAGGCATCAACCTGGCGAACCAAGTATGCCACTGGAAAGGTGAGATGATTTCGGTTGAAATCGATATAAAGATCACCGGAAACGGATGCACGGTTTGCAAATGACAAGCAAAACAAGAATGGCACAAATCTGCCATTAACAGCATGATGCCACATAGCAAGCCACAAGAAAATAAGCTACTGCACCCAAACGTACCAGAAACGCATATGGAAGTGATCTACTCAAGGTGGTTGACAAAAGATGAACAGTGAGCTACGGCTAAATCACATTATAACAGGTCCAAACAAGCATGGCAAAAGTGTAAAATATATCAGCTTCACAGACTTGGTGAAAATACTGAACATGGCAGAATCAGCATCAGGAAGCAATGCTCAGAGCAAGCAAACAGCATTCTACGTGAACTTATACTAGCAAAACAAGGAATGACATGAATCTACTCAAAGCATAGAACAAAAGTCCCTTACTGACCATAAGCCAAAAAGGATCAGAATATATAATGGCACCCACGTAAACATAGCAAGTTTCGTTAACAGATTCAGCAACAGGGCATGACAAAAACAGATAACAAGTAGGCATGTTTAAGAGCTTAATGCAATCACTACAAAGCATTTCATGATAAACTAAGCATACAACCATCAAGAAGACATGGCATAGAAGCTATCCATGGCAATAACAACATCATAGCATACACGGATCAACTACAACGACCTTGGCAAAATTGAATAACATGTAAACAATCTGCCAGGAAACATTTTATAGCAAACGTAGAGCTTGATTGACTTAAGCTATGGCACTCCATAATTGTAAACAAGGGCATGGATCGATATATCATAACCATATGTTCAAAACATCGTTACTGAAGTAACTCAAAATATGCATGGATCTCTCTGTAGCATCAAGTTAACAGGGCATAAAAATATCAGCAAAACAGGGGCTGAAATCAGCAACATCATGAAGCCTAGTTTGCATGCTTGTGCTAGTCACCACAGAGATCACAAAAATACATGGCATAAACCTCCGTAAATATGGCATGGCATATTACAAAACACATGTAGGACTCAAGTTCATAGGATGCACACATCAATCATGGCAAAAATGACAAAAGTGCATGTTCTGATAAGAATCTGAAACTAACATCACATAGCCCTCGTCCGACAGCATCTCGGGCATCAAGATGAGCTCAAATGTAAATTATGCAATTAGATGAAATGATGTACTCTTCGAGGCGAACATTACGATATGCTACACGCCCAAAACGGAGCCACGGGTGCAAAGTTACGGCATAATGAAAATGCAACAAAATTAATCACAGGTAAAAGACCCGGACGAAAATCGGGGTGAGGAGAAGTCAACCCTCTCGTGGATCTGAGATCCGGATCGCGCGGAAGCCGAGGCGGCCGGCGGCGGCTCGCCGGAGAGGGAGGAAGGAGAGCCGGGGCCGAGTCCGCCGGAGGAGGGCCGGGGCCGGATCTCGCAGGCGACGGCGCATGGCCGGCGGTTCTCCGCCGGGCGAGGCGGCGGAGGTAGCTGGCGACGGGCGCTGCATGCTGGCGGGCGTGGCGCTGGAGCGACGGGTGAGCGGCCGAGGCGGGCGGAGGAGCGCGGCGAAGCGCCGGGCGCGTGGGCGGCGGGCCAATACTGGGCGCAGGAGCGGTCGAAAGGGCTGAGCAGCCGGGCGGCGGCGCGGCGGCGTTATGGCGCGCCGCGGTTGGTCCGGGCGGCGGCGAGCCACCGCGCGGATCGGACGTGTCCGGGCGCTGCGAGGGAGCGGGCTAGGGTTTGGAGGAGGATTGATCCGGATTTCGGGAGGGTGTTTTATAGGTAGAAGGAGATAGGAAGCTCCAAATGGATTGTAGTTTTCGCCCACACGATCGTGATCCGACGACGGAGAGCATGGAAGTGGCTTAGATGGGTTATTGGGCTATTTTGAAAGGGTGTTGGGCTGCAACTTAAAAGCGGCCTTTGCGAGAGTGCGGTTAACCGTTAGAGTACCAAACGAGCTCCAAATGACCCGAAACATGACAGGTGGTCTACCGGTGGTGTACCAAGGCCACTTGACAAACCTCGTTCCATTTCGAGAAAGTTTAGTACCCGCTCACGGAGAAACGTAAAAGGGGACGCCGGGGGACATAGGAGTGCCGGATTGCAAAACGGACAACGGGGAAAATGCTCGGATGCATGAGACGAACATGTATGCAAATGAGATGCACATGATGACATGATATGAGATGCATGACATGGACAAAATGCAAAACAAAAGACAAAAACCCAACCACGGAGGGAATATCATATCACAATGCCGAAAATGGCAAGAGTTGGAGTTACAAATATGGAAAGTTACATCCGGGTGTTACAACACTCCACCACTACAAGAGCAACTCGTCCCGAGATCTAGGACTCAAAGAACACCGGATATACGGAACGCAGGTGATCCTCGAGCTCCCAGGTGGCATCTCGCTCGGAATGGTGTGACCACTTCACTTTCAGCAATTTGATTGACTTGTTGCGACTCTTGCGCTCGGTTTCTTCAAGAATAGCAACGGGGTGCTCATGATAAGAGAGATCTTCTTGGAGATCAATTTCTTCGAAGTTGATAGTGCGCTCAGGAGTCTTGAAGCACTTGCGAGGCTGTGACACGCGAAACACATCGTGCACGTTCGCAAAGTTGGACGGAAGCTCCAGTTGATAGGCGAGATCGCCTCTTTTGCCAATGATCTTGAAAAGACCCACGTATCTAGGGGCAAGCTTCCCTTTGATACAGAAGCGACGAGTGCCTTTCATTGGAGAGGCAGCGGAGGTAGACATGGTCTCCGATTTCAAAAGCCACATCACGGTGCTTGTCATCATAATAGCTCTTACAGCGCGATTGCGGCGGCTTTGAGATTCTCGGAATGAGTTTGCACATTTCTTCTGACTTCGTGATCAAGTCTTTGCCAAGAAGTTGGCGTTCACCTGTCTCGGACCAATTGAGAGAGTACGGCACTTTCTCGCCATAGAGAATTTCGAATGGGGCCTTGCCGAACTTGCTTGGAAGCTGTTGTTGTAGGAGAACTCGGCATATGGAAGACAATCTTCCCATTTCATACCGAAGGAAATGACACAAGCCACGAGCATATCTTCAAGGATTTGATTGACTCGCTCGACTTGGCCACTTGTTTGAGGATGGAAAGTTGTGCGAAAGCGAATGTTGGTGCCCATGGCCTTAGAAAAGAATCCCAAAACTTGGAGGTAAAGATGTTGCCACGGTCTGAAGAGATCAATTGTGGAATGCCGTGCAAGGAGACAATCCTGGATGTGTATAGCTCTGCCAACTGAGCTGCTGTGATAGATTCTTTGATTGGAAGGAAATGAGCCACTTTAGTAAGCTTGTAAATGACAACGAAGATAGCATCATTTCCACGCTTGGACTTAGGAAATCCAGTCACGAAGTCCATCTCGATATGATCAAACTTCCATTCTGGGATAGCAAGAGGTCGGAGGAGACCAGGCTGAGTGCGTTGGTGTTCTGCTTTCACTCTTCTGCAGACATCACACTCATTCACGAATTGAGCAATTTCTCGCTTCATTCAAGTCCACCAATATGACTGCTTGAGGTCATGGTACATCTTCGTACTTCCAGGATGAATGGGTAGAAGGGAATTTTGTGCCTCGTTCATAATGACTTTACGTAGATCACCCTTTGGAACCACAATCCGGTCCTCGAAGAAAAGAGTATCTTTGTCATCAATTTGGAAGCACTTGTACTTGGAAATGCCCTTGTCGATACCACGTTTCACCTTTTTCACCATGGTATCCAGGAGTGGAGCCTCACGAATTTGGTCTTCCAAAGTAGGAGAGACTATGAGTTGGCAAGAAAGCCTTGAGGAACAACTTGAAGATTCAGCTTGCGGAAAGCTTCATAGAGATCCGGTTGGAAGGGCTTGAGGATTAAGCTGTTGCAATACGCCTTCCTGCTCAAAGCATCTGCAATGACATTGGCCTTGCCCGGAGTATATTCAATACTTGGGTTGTACTCTTGAATGATTTCGACCCATCGAGTTTGCTTGAGGTTGAGGTTGGGTTGAGTGAAGATATACTTGAGGCTCTTGTGATCGGTGAAAATGTCCACTTTCCTTCCCAGCAAGAGATGTCTCCATGTTATCAATGCATGGACAATCGCCGCCAACTCAAGATCGTGAGTGGGGTAGTTCTTTTCGTTGAGCTTCGGTGGCGAGAGGTATAGGCCACAACTCTCTTCTCTTGCATTAACACATGCACCGAGACCTTGAAGAGAAGCATCACGAAAACTTGAATGGCTTGAATTCATCAAGAGGAGTCAAGACGGGAGCTGTGACGAAGTTTCTTTTTGAGAGTATTGAAAGCAACATCACACTCGGGGAGACCGGACATACTTCACATGCTTACGGAGGAGGTTGGAAAGAGGCTTTGCAATCTTAGAGAAGTTCTCAACGAATCTTGACAATAGCTTGCAAGTCCAAGAAAACTACAAGCCTTGACATTCTGAGGAGGTTCCCAATTCACAACTGCAGACACCTTCTCGGGATTAACAGCGATGCCCTTGGCGGAGATGATGTGACCAAGATAAAGCACTTCATCAAGCCAAAATTTACATTTGGAAAACTTCACATAGAATTGATGCTCTCTGAGCTTGTCTAGCACCAATCGCAAATGTTTGGCATGATCCTTCTTATTCTTGGAGAAGACCAAAATATCATCGAGATAGACCAAGACGAATTCATTGGTGTAGGGGTTGAAGATGAAGTTCATCATCCGAGAGAATGTTGGAGGAGCATTGACAAGGCCGAAAGACATGACAGTATATTCATAAGAACCAAAGCTTGTTCTGAATGCTGTCTTGGGAATATCTTGTTCACGAATGTGAATTTGATGATAACCCATATGAAGGTCAAGCTTGGATAACACTTTAGCACCTTTGAGTTGCTCGAAAAGCTCATTGATGTTGGGAAGTGGATACTTGTTCTTGATTGTCTTCTTGTTCAATGGACGGTAATCGACGCAAAGTCGGTCCGTGCCATCCTTCTTCTGGACAAAAAGAACACCACAACCCCAAGGAGATGAACTCGATCTGATCAAACCCAGACGCTCTTGTTCATCGAGCTGCTTCTTCAATTCCTTCAGCTCATTAGGTCCAAGCTTGTATGGACGCTTGCAAACGGGTTCAGTGACAGGCTCAAGATCGATAACGAATTCAACTGGCCGATGAGGAGGCATACCTGGGAGCTCTTCTGGAAAGACATCTTGGTACTCACAAACGACTGGAATCTGAGAGATAGCATCCAATTCGCCCTTCTCATTGAAAGAAAACAACCGAATGGTTTCATCACGAGCGGCATAGATGATCACATCATTAGAAGAGTGAGTTAATTGAATTTCCCTGGCAGCACAATCAAGCTGAGCTTTGTGCTGAGAAAGCCAGTCCATCCCAAGAATAAGATCAATATCCGAGTCACCAAGGACAATTGGTTTGGCCAGAAATCTATAGTCGCCTATCTTGATAGAAACGTCCGGGACGCAAATATTAGATGTCATTTGCTTACCTGGGGACACAATCTTCAACGGAATAGGAATCTTTTCCGTCACAAACTCATGATTGGCAACAAAAGGTCTCGAAATGAACGAAAGCGATGCACCAGTATCAAATAAGACTTTTGCAGGAATATCATTAACTGAGAGATTACCCATTATCACATCAGTAGATTCCTCTGCTTGAGCTGCATTCATCATTTTCACCTTTGCAGACTTGGGATTATGCTTGACCACTGCATTACTGGAAGATCTCACAGGAGGAGGAGGCGGAAGGCGCCTTTGGTTGAAGCACTTGTTCGCATAGTGACCTTTCTGGCGACATTTGTTGCAAGTCACCTCACGAGAGCGGACGGTGATAAGGAGCATTTGACCTTGGAGCTTGAGAATTAGACTTGTTACGATAACTGGGTTGGGCGGGTGGGAAGATCCACGACCACCTGAGTTCTTCTGCTGATAAGGCTGACGGAACGGAGGAGGAGGAGGTAGAACTTCTGCTGCTTAGCTGCCACTTGAGAGGAAGAAGAAGACCGAACTGCATCCCTGATTCTCTTCTTAGAAGCCTCACATTTGAGCTGGGCAGCTTCTTGCTTCAGTGCCATGTTCTAGAATTCATCATACTTTTCTGGCTCAAAAAGCACGAGAGCTAATTGCAGATCTTCTCTGAGACCACCTCTGAATTGATAGATCATACTCTTTTCATCGGGGGCGTCTTGCTGCTAAAGCGATGGCGAGTTTCAGGAACTGGATATTGTATTGGAACACAGACATGTTGCCTTGCTTGAGATTGCGGAACTCCTCACGCTTGCTCTCAACAACACTTTTCGGAATGTGGTGAGCTTTGAAGTCTCGGCGGAACTCATCCCAGGTAATGACACGACCTCCTCTGGAATCTTTGTATTCTTTGGTACCACTCAAAGAGCTTGGTCCTTGAGTTGAAAGCGAAGCAAACTTGACAAAGTCCTCGTGTCCGACATTGCTACATTCAAAATGTTTGCAGATGTCCACAAGCCAATCGTCGGCGTCTGTGGCCTCGACCACGTAAACTGAAAGACTTGGCTGATTAGCGAGGAACTGATTGAGGGTAGCAAAGTGCGGCTGGTTGTTGCCTTGGCCTTGATTTCCTTGATTGCCTTGCCCTTAGAGTGCAGCTCTTGCAAGAGTTGCAAAATCATCTAAGCATTAGCATTGGTGGCTGCCATGATAGCTTGCCATGCCTCCGGAGGCGGAGGTGGAGGTGGAGGGTTCGACTGACTCCCATCATTGCGTTCCGGATTCAGACGCGTTGGCGGAGCCATCCTGAAGAGGGTGACATCCGTTAGCACTTTGATAGACAGCTAGTCAGGTTGAATCAATTGATAGAAATTGCAACATATAGTCTTCACAATAAACATTCGAACAAGGATGAACGAATGAATTCCAAAAGCTGACATCACACGTCCATTAAGGTGAGAAGCCACTTGATTAAGGGTTGATGAAAAAAAAAATAACAAGGTACGACTGGAACAAATAAGTGGTAAGGATTACCCAATCGCAAACCAAATATCTGCGGGAAGAAATGCTAGGAGCTACTTGAATCCCACCTATAAACTCCCGAAATATTCTGGTTATGCAATCTGGTGTTGGGGATACAGGGGACACAAAATATATCACCCAAACTAACAATACCTAGATCCAACTGTATCCATCCGTCAACACATAACCAAGAAACCTTCGGAAATCGTGTACCTCGACCTTGAAAAGCATCCGTTATCTGAGTCATGGCAATACTCCCGAGCTCGCCCCAAGATCTTTGGGTTATCGGGGTTATCTCACCAACAACTGCACAAAAGAGATTAACGATGTCGGCAAAGCTCGTGTATTCCAGAAGCTGCAGCGATAAAATTGTGACGACAACACCTCGGAGCTCAACTCCCCGGGACACTGCCACAACCCCTAAATGTCAGGAGGCACCAAGAACAATGTTCTCGTCACAAAACCATTGGAACGATCCCAAGATACCCGCGTGATCCTAAAAAAATTTTTAGTGAAATTTGAGGAGAGGAGAGTCAAACTTCTCGTCGGAGGAGACCTCACCAGAGCGAAGGACCGGGAGTAAAAAGAATCCTACTCTCCGATATATATAATCCTAAGACTCAAAACATTTTTGTTCTAGACTCAACAACGCTTGACAAACAATCAAGCGGGGGGCTCCTAAGTCGTGGATGGATCTGATTACCAACATAGCGCCCTCGATGCGGCTATATCTCCCACGTGTCGTAAGAACGACTTAGAGGCATAACCGCATTGAAAGCAATGTCGCAAGTGAGGTAATCTTCACGCAACCCATGTAATACATAAGGGAAAGAGATACATAGTTGGCTTACAAATCGCCACTTCACACAATACATAAATAAACATCCATCATTCAGATTACACTCAAGGTCCGACTACGGAACCAAAATAAAGAAGACTACCCCAAATGCTACACAGATCCCCGATCGTCCCAAGCTGGCTCCACTCGATCATCAGGAAAAGACACATAGTAACGACCACGTTCCTCGTCGAACTCCCACTTGAGCTCGGTTGCGTCATCTGCACTGGCATCGTTGGCACCTGCAACTGTTTTGGTAGAATCTGTGAGTCACGGGGACTCAGCAATCTCACACCCGCGAGATCAAGACTATTTAAGCTTATAGGAAGGACAGAGTTGTGAGGTGAAGCTGCGACAGCGACTAGCATGTATGGTGGCTACATTACATAAAAGAGAGCGAGAAGAGAAGCAAGGCGCGGTCGTGAAGCTAGTAGCGATCAAGAAGTGATCCTGAAACTACTTACGTCAAACATAACTCCAACACCGTGTTCACTTCCCGGACTCCGCCGAGAAGAGACCGTCACGGTTACACACGCGGTTGATGTGTATTAATTAAGATCAACTTCGGGTTTTCTACAACCGGACATTAACAAATTCCCATCTGCCTCATAACCGCGGGCACGGCTTTTGAAAAGATAATACCCTGCGGGGTGTTCCAACAGCCCATAATAAGCTCTCCACGGTCAGCGAAGGATATTCCTTCTACCGGAGATCCGATCGATCTCGGAATCCCGGACTACAAGACATTTCGACAACAATAAAACAAGACCAGCAAAGCCGCCCGATTGTGCCCGACAAATCCCGATAGGAGCTGCACATATCTCGTTCTCGGGGCACATCCGGATGAACACTACGTGCGGCAACCGAAGATGCCCCAAGTTGCCTCGGTGGCACCGCAGTGGCTCTAGTTTGGACCAACGCTCGGAGGAGCATTGGCCCGGGGGTTAAATAAAGATGACCCTCGGGCTCATGAAAACCAGGGGAAAAAGGCTTAGGTGGCAAATGGTAAAACCAAAGTTGGGCCTTCTTGGAGGAGTCTTATTCAAAGCGAACTGTCAAGGGGGTCCCATAAATCACCCAACCCGTGTAAGGAACGCGAAATCAAGGAACATAACACCGGTATGACGGAAACTAGGGCGGCAAGAGTGGAACAAAACACCAGGCATAAGGCCGAGCCTTCCACCCTTTACCAAGTATATAGATGCATTAATTATAGCAGATATATTGTGATTATCCCCAACAAGTAAACATGTTCCAACAAAGAACAACATCTCCATGTTCCAACAAGGAACAAACTTCATCTTCACCTGCAACTAGCAACGCTATAAGAGAAATTTGCAAGCAAAGAACATAGCCAAACAACGGTTTGCTAGGAAAGGATGGTTAGAGGTTTGACATGGCAATATGGGTGGCATGATAAGCAAGTGATAGGCATCCTAGCATAGGCATAGCAGAAGAGCGAGCATCTAGCAAGCAAAGATAGAAGTGATTTCGAGGGTATGGTCATCTTGCCTGTAAAGTTCTCAGAGTTGTCGAAAGCTTGATCCTCGTAAGCGTTCTCAACAGGTTCCTCGTACTGCGTACTTTCGTCTCCCGGCTCTACCCAAAGCAAGAACACAAACAATGGAACCACAATAAATCACGGTGCAATGCACAAGCAACATGATGCAATACATGGCATGACATGCGAGATGTGATATGCAATGCGTATGCGTGCTCAGGAAGGAAAATGATGAACCAGGCATCAACCTGGCGAACCAAGTATGCCACTGGAAAGGTGAGATGATTTCGGTTGAAATCGATATAAAGATCACCGGAAACGGATGCACGGTTTGCAAATGACAAGCAAAACAAGAATGGCACAAATCTGCCATTAACAGCATGATGCCACATAGCAAGCCACAAGAAAATAAGCTACTGCACCCAAACGTACCAGAAAAGCATATGGAAGTGATCCACTCAAGGTGCTTGACAAAAGATGAACACTGAGCTACGGCTATATCACATCATAACAGGTCGAAACAAGAATGGCAAAAGTGCAAAATATATCAGCTTCACAGACTTGGTGAAAATACTGAACATGGCAGAATCAGCATCAGGAAGCAATGTTCAGAGCAAGCAAACAGCATGCTACGTGAACTTATAATAGCAAAAAAAGGAATAGCATGAATCTACTCAAAGCATAAAACAAAAGTCCCTTACTGACCATAAGCCAAAAAGGATCAGAAGATATAATGGCACCCACGTAAACATAGCAAGTTTCGTTAACAGATTCAGCAACAGGGCATGACAAAAACAGATAACAAGTAGGCATGTTTAACAGCTTAATGCACTCACTACAGAGCATTTCATGATAAACTAAGCATACAACCATCAAGAAGACATGACATAGAAGCTATCCATGGCAATAACAACATCATAGCATACACGGATCGACTACAACGACCTTGGCAAAATTGAATAACATGTAAACAATCTGCCAGGAAACATTTTATAGCAAAAGTAGAGCTTGATTGACTTAAGCTATGGCACTCCATAATTGCAAACAAGGGCATGGATAGATAGGTCATAACCATATGTTCAAAACATCCTTACTGAAGTATCTCAAAATATGCATCGATCTCTGTAGCATCAAGTTAACAGGGCATAAAAATATCAGCAAAACAGGGGCTGAAATCAGCAACATCATGAAGCCTAGTTTGCATGCTTGTGGTAGTCACCACAGAGATCACAAAAAGACATGGCATGCACCCCTGTAAAGATGGCATGGCATATTACAAAACACATGTAGGACTCAAGTTCATAGGATGCACACATCAATCATGGCAAAAATGACAAAAGTGCATGTTCTGATAAGAATCTGAAACTAACATCACATAGCCCTCTTCCAACAGCATGTCGGGCATCAAGATGAGCTCAAATGTAAACGACGCAATGATAGGAAATCATTTACTCTTCGGGGCGAACATTCCGGTATGCTACACGCCCAGAACGGAGCCACGGGTGCAAAGTTACGGCATGATGAAAATGCAACAAAATTAATCACAGGTAAAAGACTTAGACGAAAATCGGAGGGAGGAGAAGTCAACCCTCTCGTGGATCTGAGATCCGGATCACGCGGAAGCCGAGGCGGCCGGCGGCGGCTCGCCGGAGAGAGAGGAAGGAGAGGCCGGGGCCGAGTCCGCCGGAGGAGGGCCGGGGCCGGCCGGATCCTCGCCGGAGGACGGCGGCGGCGCGGAGGTGCTCGGGCGCCGGCGGCGCATGCGCTTACGCGGCTGCCGGGCGAAGTCGGGCGGAGGTAGCCGGCGACGGGCGGCCGCGGCGCGGCGGTGACGCTGGAGCGACGGTAAGCGGACGAGGCGGCGGAGGATGCCGCCGCACGGAGGCGGCGGCGGCTGGCCCTGCTGGGGCCGTGGAGCGGGCCGAAGCGGGCCGGCGGCGGCGGCATACGTGGCGCACCGCGGTTGGTCCTGGGCGGCGGCGGGTTTTCGTCCGGCGCGGACCGGACGTGTCCGGCGCGCGGAGGGAGCGGGGCTAGGGTTTGGAGGAGGAATTGATCCGGGATTTCGGGGGAGGGGGTGTTTTTATAGGTAGAAGGAGCTAGGAAGCTCCAAATGGAGTGTAGTTTTCGCCCACACGATCGTGATCCGATGATGGAGAGCATGGAAGTGGCTTAGATGGGTTATTGGGCTATTTTGAAAGGGTGTTGGGCTGCAACTTAAAAGAGGCCTTTGCGAGAGTGCGGTTAACCGTTGGAGTACCAAACGAGCTCCAAATGACCCGAACTTGACAGGTGGTCTACGGTGGTGTACCAAGGCCACTTGACAAACCTCGGTCCATTCCGAGAAAGTTTAGTACCGCTCACGGAGAAACATAAAAGGGGACTGGGGACATAGGAGTGCGGATTGCAAAAGCGGACAACGGGAAAATGCTCGGATGCATGAGATCGAACACGTATGCAAATGAGATGCACATGATGACATGATATGAGATGCATGACATGGACAAAATGCAAAACAAAAGACAAAAACCCAACCACGGAGGGAATATCATATCACAATGCCGAAAATGGTAAGAGTTGGAGTTACAAATATGGAAAGTTACATCCGGGGTGTTACATCGGACCACAGGCGGGGGCTCCCGTGACCGGAGGCTGTGGGAGCTCCTCCCGAGGTTGAGTAGTGCTTGCAAGAGGTGGCGTAGCTGACGGCTTGAAGATCCGCTCCTCAAATACACCAGGCTCTTGTGGTTGCCGCTTGGATGCTCTCCTGGTGATGTCGTCGGCTTCTTTGTTGGTGCCCCGAGGCACGTGCTGCAGCTCGAGACCTGAGACATGCTTTTCCATCTTGCGTACCTCCGCGAGGTAGGCCTCCATGTGCTCGTCCTTTGGCTCGTACACCTTGTTAGAGAAGTTGACGAGGAGTTGCAAGTCGCCTCTGACGGTAAGGCGCTTCACCCCTAGAGCTGCCGCAGCCTTCAGGCCAGCTATGAGGCCTTCGTATTCCGCGATATTGTTGGAGACCTTCTCGCCATGCTGAAAGCAGAGTTGCACGGCGTAGTAGAGCTTGTCCTGGGTGGGCGACATGAGCACCGCTCCGGCTCCCGCGCCCTGGTGCGCGAAAGCTCCCTCAAAATACATGACCTAGGCGTCCGGAGCCTCGCTTCCTGGGGAGATGGACCGGTCCTCCCCTTCCTCAAGTGTCGGGGCATCTGTCCATTCTGCCACAAAGTCAGTGAGTGCAGCCCCCTTGACGACCCTGGTAGTGTTGAACCCTAACTAGAATGCTTGTAGCTCGATTTTCCAGTCAGCGACCCTTCCAGCCGAATTTGGGCTCCTGAGTACCCTCTCCAATGGGTAGGCTGAGACGACCTTGATCGGGTGCCCCTGGAAGTAGTGTCGCAGCTTGCGCGAGGCCACTAAGTGTCGGGAAGGCTGATCTGGCCCACGAACACCTATGGGACCGGCGGACCGAGCCCCTTTCGGTTCGGCGGGGGGCAGAGGTCGCACGAAGAGCAGATCGAGGCGAAGCACACGAGCAGTTTACCCAAATTAGAGCTCTCCGGAGAGATAACACTCCTACTGCTGCATGTCCGAGTGTATTGAGTTCTTGCTCAGAGCGCTGAGTGCTCTGATACACACACAAGCTGCTAACGAGACCGAGCGTGAGTGTTCTCTGGCTTCGAACCCTTTTCCCCCCCTTCTCTCCTACGTTGCGCATGGGCCTCCTTTTATATGCTAAAGGGGTCTCCGACAGGTGGCAACGTAGACAAGGGTAAAAATGGAAAAGGAGTGGTTGGTACAGCTACTTGTACAGTGTATCATACCTAACCACGGCGGCAGGGGACAAAGGCATTAAATGCCCGTCTCGTCGCCCTAACGGTCTTGCAGAAAGGGACCGTCGGCGCCACAGCTTGCCACGATGGCAATCTTGTCAGCCGCTTGCCATCAAGCGCTCCGTGGCCGCCTGACCTCTTGCCTGTGGCGCTGGAAAGGTCCAGGCGACACGTTAGTGGATGTCTTTGGAAGCGCTTGGTCTGAGTGGTGATGCTGCCGCGACAAGCGCCTTGCGCGGTTGTTGTCTTGTCGGCGTCCGAAGCTTGTCGCTCACGGGCCTTCCCGGCAAGCTCCTCTTGCCGGGCCTTGTCTCCTAGGTGCCTTGGGTGGCCTTCCGGCAAGCTCCTCTTGCCGGAGCCTTGTCTCCTTGGCTTGAATACTTTGTTCTTGAATGGCTCCAAAGGAACCACGGAGGACCTTGGCGGTCACCCGGTAAGCCTTGCCGCGGAGGGCTGCAACTGCCCATGCACAAGTTAGTGATACTAGGGTACCCCTACTCTAGTACACCGACAGGAGCCCCCGGGCCTGGGCCACACACGGTGCCGAGCGCTGTTGGGCCAGGCCCAAAAGCAGGCACGGCACGCCGCGGCCTGGGTTACGCCGTAACTCACCCGGACCCTCCGCCCTCCCACGAGCAGCCGCAGCGTCAGATGCGGCGTCGTGTGAGAGATCGTGGGTGGTTTCTTTATTCGGAAAGACGGAACGTCCGCCCCCTCCCTCTTTATAAGCAGGGGAAACAGGGGCAGTTCTCCGGCAAGGGACATCACCAGCGATCCCCTGGTGGCGGAGACCATGACTGCAGACCCTAGCACAGGTAATCTTCTTGCTTGAAAACTTTCCTTGTGTTCTTCTTCTTCTGATTGTCTTTTTGAATATTTGCTTGACTTTTCTTCATTTTTCCGGTCGTCGAGATCCATCCGCCATGAGCCAATGGAGACCGAGGCAGCCGGCGAGGAGGGCAGCGTAACATCTTGATAGCGCCGCTGCCATCGGAGAAGAAGCTGGCGCCGACGAGCCCGCCCCGCTAAGAGGCCGCCAAAGCTGCCGTCGCAGAGCCGGCGAGGTCCGGCGATCGTGACCGACGGTCTCGAGGCGCAGGGAGCGCCAGCGCTTCGCCGACCGCCCTATCCCTCTCCGTTCGCGGCAGCGTCGGCTCAAGAGCCCCAGCCGGCGCCTATTTGAAGGCCGGCGATGGCGTCTTCATCAAGCTCCCATGGGCATCGAGCTCTAGGCCGCCGGCCGAAGGAGAAACTTTTGATGAAGAGCTGCTCGCCTCCGCTGGACTGACGCTGGTCGACGCACCAAACAGCAGCAGCGACGAGTCTGAGGAGGAGCAGCTGCTGCGGAAGCTGCTGTCGCTCATAATACCTTTAGGGAGAATGTGGATCACTGGACCGAGGGTCTCATGGATGTTGCTGCAGCCATCGACAGGGAACTGGCACAGCTGGGGATGGAGGATCTTGGATATTCCTCCGATGAGCACCTCCGACCCAGCGCCAAGCTCAGCTTGTTCTTCAAGGGCGTGGTGACGGCCCTCCAGCGACTCGGGAAGAAATCCCAGCAGCTGGCGAGGAGTCGCGCCCAGATCTGCTGAGAGCTCTTCAAAAGGTGCGATGAAGGTGGCCTTCCGCAACCCAGGCCTCAACCTCACCAACGTCCTCAAGTCCTTGCCGCCCGGATGTCGATGTGGAAGGCTCAAGACCCTTGTCGCACCCATGGTGGACAGAGGTCATTTGGATCAAGAGGGTTGAGGGCGATCGCGTGGATTAGGCCGCCCGCTTTCTCTTTTTTCTTGCCGCTGCTGGTCATGTTATGAGAACAATCTATTAGAGTTGCGACAAGCTATCTTGTAATATAACTCTATTTCGGTAGCAATTGCTATGTTATTTCCTTTACTTGGTTCCTTCCTTTCTATGTTTTTTTGCCCTATGCTTTTAGGGAACTTGTCAGTATGAGCACTGGGCATGGCGCTGAAGTCTTGAGACGTCGGCGACTTCTTTGGCGGTCTTGCTACCGACAAGAAACCTTGTCGCAACTAGTCGCAGCTCACTTAAGTTGTTGAGCGGACTGAAACAAAGTAAGGCGCGCAACTAGCTACGAGTTGGTTCCTCCACAAGACAGGTTTTCCATACAACAAAGTACGGTCGTTCGAGGAAGATAACTTAAAAATTTAAAACTGATTGCTCAAACTTTAGCAACTTAGCTTTTACATCGTTTGCTTCCAGTGAGGCTAGACTTCCTTGGCGACGCTTGGTCCACACCATTATCTTCTCCTTTCCCCGACAAACTTGTGGGCGAGGGAACCTTCCTTTCTTTGAGAAAGAGAAAGAAGAGAAAATAAATATATGGAGCCTTATGGCTCGTTCTTTGCTATCGGGGTAGGTGCTGCACAAAGTGTCAGATAACGCATGCAAAATAGAAGTAGAAAGCATGAAATTGACAAGATGTGCGAAGCACATTAGCCTTACTTATGCACGGGGTCTGCGCCCGGCTTTGTACAAAGGATTACATGCAACATCAGCAAGACTTGTACAAAAGGTGGTTGCAGGAACAGGTTCCGGCAACCGCGCCCTACGGGAAAAACTTACGAAGATGCTCAATGTTCCAGGAGTTGCTCACCGGAATGCCATCTTCGGTCTCAAGGCGGATAGCGCCAGGCCTAGTGACTCGTTTCACCCGGTAACGGCCTTCCCACTTCGGCATCAACTTGTTGGAAGTCTTGGCGGACTGAAAGCGCCGAAGAACAAGGTCGCCTTCCTCGAGACTTCTGGCATTAACTTTGCGGCTATGGTAGCGGCGCAAAGCTTGCTGGTATCGAGCAGCTCGTCCAGCAGCCTGAAGACGATCCTCCTCAATGATCAGCGCGTCATGTTGTCGCATACTGCTCTTGCTCAAGCTCATCATAGCGAGAACTCGAGGTGATCCGTATCTGAGTTCCGTGGGGAGAACTGCCTCTGCTCCATAGACTAGAGCGAAAGGTGTCCGGCGGTGGCTCGATTTGGCGTCGTCTGATCGACCAAAGAACCACCGGCGACTCCTCAATCCAGTTCTTTCCGCACTTGTGCAGCTGTCGAAAGTTCTGGTCTTGAGCCCGCAGCACTTCAAAGCATTCGCCCTCTCCGCTTGACCGTTACTTCTCGGATGAGCAACGAAGCGAAGCGACGTTGGCGCCAAGATCTTGGACGTCTTGCATGAAGGTGCGGCTCGTGAATTGCGCGTCGTTGTCGGTGATGATCCTGTTAGGGATTCCGAAGCGGCAAACAATCGACCTAAAGAACTTGATCAGACTGTGTTGTCACCTTCCTCACTGCTTCCACTTCCGGCCACTTTGTGAACTTGTCGATTGCAACGTACAAGTACTCAAAGCCCCCGGCAGCTCGGGGAAAGGGGCCGAGGATGTCGAGCCCCCAGACCGAAAATGGCCAGGATAAAGGGATCGTCTGGAGAGCTTGAGCTGGCTGGTGTATCTGCTTGGAATGGGCTGGCATGCTTCACACTTGGCTACTTTTGCAGTTGCATCCGGAGGGCTGTCGGCCAAAAGAAACCTTGCCGAACGCTTTGCGGCAAGTGCTCTGGCGCCAATGTGGTGACCACATATGCCTCCATGTATCTCTGCCAACAGCTTTTGTCCGTCTTCCCGGTGAATACACTTCAATTTCACACCGTTGAGTCTTCTTATGTACAGTGTGTTGTCGACAAACTGGTACATACTTGACTGCCGGGCTACTCTTTCCGCTTCTTCTTGCTCTTGGGAAGTTCTCACATGCGAAGGAAGCGGACAATCTCTTGTGCCCATCTTTGGAGCTTGCGGCTCGACAACAAGGACTAAAGGCACATCTGCTGCTGCGGAACATCTGCTTCCTGGCGAGAACCTGCGGCTCAGCCGAGCTTGGCGTTCCTCGGCGAGTTTGCGGAGCAAAACTTGTCGGGAGCGCGTCTGCTTCAACGGAACAAACCCTAGGGCTTGCGGGCAGGCATTCGCTCCTCGGCACCCTTGGTGTTGATCTTGAGGACCTTCTTGATAGCGACTTCGGGAAGCTCTGCCGGAAAATAGTCACCAGAGATCAACTTCCTCTTCTTGCTCTGTCCGGTTGATGGCGTTACAGACGGTTGAGTCAGCTTGAGCACAAAAATCCCTGGTTCCATAGGTAACTTAAGTGCAGCGCGCCTTGACGAACCATCGGCAATGTCGTTCGAGCTCTTGGAACATGTTCCATTTGTAGGTCGTCAAAGTGCTCTTCTAGCTTTCTCACTTCATCAACATAAGCTTCCATCAACGGACTTTGATAACTCTTGTTCACTTGGCGGATGACAAGCTGTGAGTCACCCCTGACAATGAGCTTCTTGATCCCAAGGTCTACTGCGATCCTGAGACCGGCAAGCAAACCTTCATACTCTGCAGTATTGTTTGTTGCTTGCTCCTTGGGAAAGTGCATCTGGACTACGTACTTGAGGTGCTCTCCGGTGGGTGCAACAAGTAGCACGCCCGCACCGGCGCCTTGCAGCGAGAAGGCACCATCAAAGTACATCAGCCACTCTTTGCTTGCTTCCTTGACGGGGATGCTCGTTTATGGAATTTCTTCATCTTGTGTTGGCGTCAATTCTGCTATGAACTCAGCCAATGCTCTGCTTTGGATAGTTGCAGTGCTGTCAAAGTTGAGGCAAAAGCTTGATAGTTCCAAAGGCTCCACTCGACAATCCTGCATGTTGCCTCTGGATTTTGCAGTATCCTCTTCAGCGGAAAACGAGTGACGAATGTGATCTCATGTGCCTGGAAGTAATGGCGCAGTTTTCTCGAGGCCATGAGGAGGCCGAAAAGCAATTTCTGCACACAAGAGTACCTTGACCTAGCCCCCTGTAGAAGGGAACTGACAAAGTAAACTGGGCGCTGCACCATTCTTTTCTGCATCTTCTCATGCGTCTGCGTAGATCCATCCTTATCAGGACCAGAGCTTGCCGGTGAAGCCCCACCTTTCGTCATTGGATGCATCTGCCATGGTTGCTAGCTCATCATCCGCCTCCCTCTCCGCTACTAACGCAGCACTAACCACTTGATTGGTTGCCGCTATATATAGCAGCAACTTCTCTTGTGGCTTAGGTGCGACAATTGTTGGAGGGGAGGACAGGTATCTCTTCAAGTCCTGCAGCGCAGCCTCCGCTTCCAGAGTCCATTTCATCGGACCTGCCTTTTTCAAAATTTTGAAAAATGGCAGGGCGTGCTCAGCAGACCTAGAGATAAACCTGCTGAGAGCAGTTACGCAACCGGCAAGTCTTCGTACATCCTTGACGCGCTTTGGTGCTTCAATCTGCTCAATGGCCTTGATCTTGTCGGGATTGGCTTCAATTCCCTGCTGAGACACGAAGAACCCGAGAAGCTTGCCGGATGGGACTCCAAACACACACTTCTCAGGGTTGAGCTTGAGGTTGATCTTGCACAGATTTGCAAAGGTTTCGTCTAAATCTTGAATTAGAGTCGCCTTGTCCTTGCTTTTGACCACTATGTCATCCATGTAGGCTTCCACATTTCTGTGCATTTGCGGCTCAAAAGCGTCATGGACTACTCTTGCAAATGTTGAACCAGCATTCTTTAATCCGAAAGGCATCCGTACGAAACAGTATGTGCCACATGGGGTGATGAATGTGGTCTTCTCCTCATCCTCTTCCGCCATTAAGATCTGATGATATCCTGAGTATGCATCCAGAAATGAAAGCAAATCACATCCGGCCGTGGAGTCAACAATCTGGTCGATGCGCGGCAAGGGAAATGGGTCTTTGGGACAAGCTTTATTGACATCGGTAAAGTCGATACAAAGCCTCCATTACCGTTTGCCTTGCATACAACTACAGGATTGGCCAACCACGTAGGGATGGAGCACTCCTCGACAAGGCCTGCTGCTTCCAATTTCTTGATTTCTTCTGCGATGAATTCTTGGCGCTCCACTTTGCACGCTTCGACTTTTACGCTTGACGGGCGGCGCGCATGAGGACAAGCGGCAAGATGGTGCTCAATTACTTTCACGAACGCGGGGATTTCAGACGGTTGCCACGCAAACACGTCGGACGTTCGCCTGTAGGAAAGCAACGAAGCGCGCCTTCCTATTTAGGGTCGAGGCGCGCGATGGTGAAGGTACCACCGTCTGCCGTCCTCCTTGGCGGACACCTTCTTGGTCTCTGGTGGAGCTGCCATCGTCTTGTTACACTTGCGGTGGAGCTCGATGGTGCGTCCTCGACGGTAGCGCCGCACTCGAAGAGGTGCGCTTGCCGGAGTGGGCATCGAGCTCTTGCCGGACTTGGTCTTCTTCTTCGCCCGGGAGCTTCGGCAAGTGGCTTTGTCAATCTTTGCAGCTGCTGCTTCCCGGTAGATCTTGTCGGCATAGATAAGGGCATCCTTCTTGTCGCCAGGGGCAGATGACACTTATCGGGCTGGCATCTTCAGCATGTTGTATGCATAGTGAGAGGCTGCCATGAATTTGGCTAGTCTTTGGGCGACCAAGTATCCCATTGTAAGGCAATGGAAAGTCAAGAACCTCAAAGTGACCCTCTCGATCCTGAAGTTCAACTCACCGCCAAATGTCACCGCAGCGTGATCTTTCCCTTGACTTGCTCCTTCCCGGATTGATTCCTTGGAATGTGCGGTCTCTTCGAGCTTCGCCATCGAGTGCAGGTTTCTCGAGCACCGCGGAGGAGATCAGGTTCAAGCCGGCCCCGCCCGTCAACTAGCATCTTAGTGACCTTGAGGTTGCGGATAGTTGGTGAAACCAACATCGGCAAGCACCCGACCGCAGATTACGCGATCGGGTGGTCCTCGATATCAAAGATGATAGGCGTCTTTGGACCATTTCGGAGGCTTGCGTGACTCGACAGATGGTTACGCCGCATTGACTTCCGCATCCACTGCTTGAGCTGGCGGTGTGAAGTATCTGAGAGAAGCACCGCCGTCAACGCCCAGGACCTCTGTGGCTTTCTGGAACTCCTGCTCATCGGTCTCGTCATCATCCATGTCTTCATCGCCGTCGTCGTCTTCATCCTTGTCGCGGCGCGGGAGGTCTGTCTCCCTTGCCGCTGCTTGGCCTTGCTGCGGCGTCCTCCTAGGCGGGGCGTTTCTTGCTAGCTCCTCCAGCACCTTCTGGGCCTTCTCCTTGTCGCGTCGTTCGTATTCAGCCTTACGCTGCTTTCGGCGAAGCAGCTCGACCTTTGCAGCTCTGGAGGTCATGGCCCTAGGTGCGGTGGATCTTGCGATTACATTTGTTGGAGCCGTCACATTGTCGGCGACCGCCAGAGCTGGCAGTTGGTGCCGGTGCAACCTCCTTGCCGGAGCTACCAGCTTTGGCTTTCTTGGCGCCACCTCCGTTGTCGGACTGCTCAACAACTAGCACATCTTTGCCTTTCTTCTTCCTGTTGTTCCGCCGCCGGTTTTTCTTTGCCGGGGCGGTCTCCTCACTATCAGATCCTCCTGCTTCAGTATTCTCTCCGAGGAGTCTCCTCCCTTCCTCAGCACGTGCACACTTGTCGGCCAGGGCATATAGCTCACTAACGTCTCTGATCTTGCACATCGCCATCTCCTCCCGCATCCTGCGGTTCGCACGTTCTGATGGAACGCGCTGATTAGCGCGGCAGTGTGGACATCTGAGATGTTGTCTTTGTCTGTGGCTGAATCTCCAATGTACTTGCGCAGGGGCTCTCCTTCCTTTTGGGCGAGCAGATGAAGGTCGCTTTCTTGGTCATGGGGCTTGTGGCCACCTGTAAAGTCGCCGACAAACTGATGGCATAGACCTGCCCAAGAGGATATGGAGTTGTCCGGCAAGTGCATGAGCCAGGATCTGACATTGGGCTTGAGCACCAGCGGGAAGTAGTTGGCCAGGATCTTGTCGTCTCGCCCCCCGGCAGCTTGGACCGTGATGGTGTAGATGCTGAGGAACTCCGACGGATGCGTCTTGCCGTCATACTTCTCTGGTACGTCTGGCTTGAAATTCTTCTTGCTGGGCCACTGGACTTGCCGCAGCTCACGAGTGAACGCAGGGCAACCTACCGCGTACGGCAAGTCGCCTGGTTCCCCTGGCGCATGCATGTCGACAGAAGGCCCAGCGCGCTGGTCGGATTGACGCCGCGCTTCTCTTCGGCGCTCGATGCGAGTTCGAGCATCTTCTTGCTGTCGTTCGTGAAGAACTTGGCACTGATCGTGGATCCGATGATGCGGTGGAGTCGCTGTCGAGGTGGATCCGGCGAGTCGGCGATCTTGGCCTTCGGGGCGGAGAGTGCATGGTGGTTGCACCCCCACCGGTTTTAAATGCCACCGCTCGTGTTTAGCAGTCTGCCCGGCGGCAGCGATGCACTCGGCTGCGGTGGGCGTCGCCGTTGGCAAAGCCGATGAGATCGTGAATGGTGGCCCTCCATTCATCAACCTTGTCGGCTGTTGGAGGGTAATCGAGAGCGATTGAGCTCTCGCGGGATATGCTTCTGCTGGAGTAGTGGGTGGCAGTGGCGAACGGCGCGAGGAGCGGGATATGCTCGGACTTCTAACTATGTTAGAAGGAGCAGTATCCCGTCCAGGCGACCGTGCCTCGCTCGCGCCAGCATGTTGGCGTGCATGCTGGTCTTGAGCATCCCGAGATCCACCAGCTCGATCTTGGTCCAACGAGCGTATGGCGTTGTGAATACCATGACGCTATCGGTCCCGCGCCTCCGAGGCAGGCGCGGTGCATGTCTGGACGTCGAGGTTCTGCGCAGCCTTGTCCTTGGACTTGGCAGCACCGTGGGCTCCCCGTCGGCGTCCATTCTTCGCCGGCGTCTACCCCACCACCCGTTTGCTCCGGTGGTGGTGGGTTCGACGCGACGGAACATCTGCCGCCAAGCCTTCTTCTTGGTGGCATGTCGATGAAGATGATGAAGATCTAGCTCGTGTGGGCGCCGGAGCAGGTTCACACAATCTCGACGGCCCCTACTGCGCGCCAAAAATGTCGGGCAGGCTGATCTGGCCCACGAACACCTATGGGACGGCGGACCGAGCCCTTTCGGTTCGGCGGGGGGCGGAGGTCGCACGAAGAGCAGATCGAGGCGAAGCACACGAGCAGTTTACCCAGCTTCGGAGCTCTCCGAGAGATAACACTCCTACTGCTGCATGTCTGAGTGTATTGAGTTCTTGCTCAGGAGCGCTGAGTGCTACAGTACACACAAGCTGCTAACGAGACCGAGCGTGAGTGTTCTCTGGCTTCGAACCCTTTTCCCCCCTTCTCTCCTACGTTGCGCATGGGCCTCCTTTTATATGCTAAAGGGGTCTCCGCAGGTGGCAACGTAGACAAGGGTAAAAATGGAAAAGGAGTGGTTGGTACAGCTACTCGTACAGTGTATCATACCTAACCTGACGGCGGGGGACAAAGGCATTAAATGCCCGTCACGTCGCCCTAACGGTCTGAGAAAGGGACCGTCGAAGCGCCACCGCTTGCCACGATGGCAATCTTGTCGGCGCCGCTTGCCACCAGCGCTCGGGCCGCGACCTCTTGCCACGCTGGCGCTGGAAAGGTCCCAGGCGACATGTTAGTGGATGTGCTTTGGAGCCTTGGTACAAAGTGGTGGTGCGCAGCGCAAGCGCCTTGCCATGATTGTTGTCTGTAGTGTCCGGAAGCTTGTCGCTCACGGGCCTTCCCGACAAGCTCCTCTTGCGGGGCCTTGTCTCCCTAGGTGCCTTGGGTGGCCTTCCCGGCAAGCTCCTCTTGCCGGGGCCTTGTCTCCTTGGCTTGAATACTTTGTTCTTGAATGGCTCCAAATGAACCACGGAGGACCTTGGAGGTCACCCGGTAAGCCTTGCCGCGGAGGGCTGCAACTGCCCGTGCACAAGTTAGGGATACTAGGGTACCCCTACTCTAGTACACCGACACCAAGAGTGCGAGCAGGAGCTTCTGAGGCATGGGGTAGCATGCCCTTGCGTCTCTCAGCATGGTGCTGACGAAGTACACCGAGTGTTCGACGAGGGCTGGCGCACGGTCGAGGCTGGGGTCCTGCGGAGATTGGTGCATCTCCTGAGGTGGAGGGTTTCCTGAGACTTGGCTGTCCTCAGGAGCTTCTGCTACATTGTCCTGCCGAGCTTTGTCCTCCCCAACTGATACTTTTAATGCATCTTCCTGTCCCTGCGCCACTTCTACTCCGGATTGGCACGGCGCGCCCTTGGCTTGGCGTTCCTCCCTGGCCGCCACCAGCGCTGTGCTGGCGGAGTACGGGGTGGCGGCAAGGTAGAGTACCAGAGGCTCAAGAGGCCGTGGTGCCACCATCACCGGGGGCTGGTAAGGTATTTCTTGAGGACTTGGAAGGCCTGATCGGCCTCCGGGGTCCATTTGAACGGGCCTTTCTTCTTCATGAGCTTGAAGAAGGGTAAGGCGCGCTCTCCCAGCTTGGAGATGAACACCCTAATGCGGTCACCCGCCCTGCTAGCTTTTGGATCTCTTTGAGGGTCTGTGGCGGGCTCATGTCCTCGATGGCCTTGATCTTCTCAAGGTTTGCCTCGATCCCCCTGTGGGACACGAGGAATCCCAGCAGCTTGCCGGAGGGGACACCGAACACGCACTTCTCCGGGTTAAGCCTCAAGTTCACCCGGTGCAGGCTCTCGAAGGTTTCCTCCAGATCTTGAATCAATGTCCTCGCCTCGCGAGACTTTACCACTATGTCGTCTACGTAGGCCTCTGTGTTCCTCCCGAGCTGCCGCCCCAGGGCGATGTGCATCAACTGCTGGAAGGTGGCGCCTGCGTTGCGCAGCCCGAAGGGCATGCAAGTGTAGCAATACACCCCACATGGTGTTAGGAAAGCTGTCTTCTCCACATCTTCCACCGCCATCTTGATTTGATAATACCATGAGAACACGTCCCGGAAGCACAGCAAGTCACACTCGACGGTGGAGTCGACAATCTGGTCGATCTTGGCGGGGGCGGAGCGGATCTTGGGGCAGGCTTTGTTAAGGTTGGTGAAGTCAACGCACATCCGCTCCTTCCCGCCTTTCTTTGGCACTACGACATGGTTTGCCAGCCATTCGGGATATCGAACTTCCCGAATGGCGCCTTCCGTCTCAAGTTTGCGTGTCTCTTGGACGATGAAGGCCTGCTTCTCAGTGGACTGCCGTCTGGCTCTCTGCTTCACGGGGCATATGTTGGGGCATAACCTTAGATGATGCTGGATCACCTCTCTCGGGAGCCCTACCAGCTGATTGGGCTCCCACGCGAATATCTCCTTGTTCGTGCACAAGAACCTCACCAAGGCTTCTTCTTGTCCTGGGTCAAGGTTGGCTCCTATGGTAAAGGTGGCCCCCGAAGACCCGTCCTCGTTGACCGGCACCTGCTTGGTTTCCGCCTTGTCTTGGGTGAACAGCTGCTTCTTCTTGGTAGGCGCGACCTCCTTGGCCTCGTGGGTACCGGCGCCGGCCGGCTGTGCCGCTGCTGCGGTCTTGAAGGCGAGCCTGAGTGCCGTCACAGCCTCTTTAGCGTCCCCCTTGATGGTGAGGATGCCCTTGCTTCCTGGCATCTTCATGAGGTTGTAGGCCGGATGGGTTGCCGCCATGATCTGAGCGAGAGCTGGGTACCCGAGGATGGCGTTGTATGGGAGACCGATGTGAGCGATGTCGAAGTCCACCAGCTCAGTGCGGTAGTTGTCGCATGTGCCGAAGGTGACAGGGAGGTTGATCTGCCGCAGAGAGGGGGCAGCTCCACCACCCACTGCCGAAAAGGGCTTGCTGAGGTTGAGACGCTCTAGCGGCACGTGGAGAAGGCTGAAGGCTTCTACGGAGAGCAAGTTGAGGCCCGCACCGCCGTTGATGAGGGTCTTGGTGATGGCCACGTTGCAGATGTTGGGCGTGCAGAGCATTGGGAGCATGCCGGAGCCGGCGGTGGAGCCGGGTGGTCTTCTGAGCCGAAGGTGAGGTCGGTCTCTCGGGCAGCCCAACCTGGCGGAGCCCCCAGGCGCTTGGAGGCGGCCCCGATCTGACGGAGGTACGGTTTGACATGGCGATCTGATGGCGGTGCTTGAGAGCCGCCCAGCAAGGCCGCGAATGCATGGTGCGCTGGCACCGCGTAGCGATCGGTGAAGAGGTCACGGAGTTCCCCCCAGGAAGCCACTGTGGATCCCGGGAGGTTGAGCAGCCAGGCGCGCGGCTCGCCGGCAAGGGCCATGGGGAACCAGTTGGCCATGATCTTGTCGTCGCCTCCGGCTTCTAGGACAGGCTCCTCGTACGCCCGCAGGAACGGCGTCGGGTCTGCCAAGCTGTCGTAACGCGGCGGCATCTCTGGCTTGAATTGGTCAGCCACCGCACTCGGTGCAGGGCGGGGGCCAGGGCTCGGTACCCAGATGCCCCGCTGTCGACGTAGGTCGCGGAGGTGGATGGCGGGGCACCCGCCATGGGAGCAAATTGCAGCGGCACGGGGCGGAGGTTGGTGGAGAGGAGCTTCGGCGCACCCCTACCTGGCTTGCCAAATGTCGGATGTGGGGTTCCGGCAAACCCTTAAGGTTTGAACACTGGGCTGCACGCGAAGTCTTTCCCTCCTACCGATCTACGCTCTAGCTCGCTAAGATCCCGCGGATGAACTCGACGAACTCACAACACAGAAGGACACGAGGTTTATACTGGTTCGGGCCACCGTTGTGGTGTAATACCCTACTTCAGTGTGGTGGTGGTGGATTGCCTCTTGGGCTGATGATGAACAGTACAAGGGAAGAACAACCTCCTGAGGTTGAGGTGTTCTTGTGGGTAGGCTCTTGATCGGGTTGGATCAAGCTAAGATGAGATGCCTCTACTATGATGGCTAGCTCTACTTATATAGGCCCTGGTCCTCTTCCCAAATATCGAGCGGGAATGGAGCCAACAACGTTGGGCAAATTTGAAGGGGGACGGCTAGTACAAGCTATCCTGACAAAAGAGGTCTTCGCCTGCGAAAAGCTCTGGTGGTGACGCCGTCTTGGGCTCCACGATGACCTCCGTCTTGCCGTCCTCCTGGTCTTGGTCTCGTTGCACCAATATAGCAACCTTTGCCTGATGCCTCGGTACTCTTCGCCTGCGCTGGCCTCCTTAGCACCAAAGAGGAAATAAGGATGCTGCGCGCGCTAGCGCCCGCATGGTGTCGTTCATCACGGCTCACGTCACGAGGGCCTCGTGAGGTTTGCCCCGCTTTGATATCTCCGCTCCTCGTGAGCCTGGCTAGCTAGGCCGCTCCAGAGGAGGTCTTGCGTCGTCTGCCTCGCGAGGCTTGGACCCTCACGAGGGTCTTGGATGCCTTGTAGATGAAGATGGGCCGTACGGCCTGCCGGCTTAGCCACGTGGTGGGCCGCAGGTAGGCAAGTCTGGGGACCCCTGTTCCCAGAATGCCGACAACCTTCCTGCGGGCGAATCTCGACATGTTTGCATGGCAAGCATCCGACATCCCCGGTGTTCCGAGGGAGGTGATTGAGCACCACCTAACTGTCTGCCCCATGCGCGGCCCGTCAAGCAGAAGGTCAGAAAGCAGGCTCTAGAGATGCAGGAGTTCATCACAGTGGAGATCAAGAAGCTAGAAGCGGCAGGATTGGTGAGAGGAGTGCTCCACCCGACGTGGTTGGCCAATCCGGTAGTGGTGCGCAAGGCGAATGGGAAGTGGAGGTTGTGTATTGATTACACGGATATCAATAAGGCTTTTCCTAAGGACCCCTTCCCGTTGCCGCGCATCGACTAGATTGTTGACTCCACGGCTGGGTGTGATCTGTTATCATTCCTCAACGCCTACTCGGGCTACCACCAGATCTTCATGACAAGATAGGATGAAGAAAAGACAGCGTTCATCACCCCATGTGGTACGTATTGCTTTTTACCGATGCCTTTCGGGTTGAAGAGCGCTGGCTCAACATTTGCAAGAGTAGTCCAAATTGGTTTTGAACCTCAGCTCCATAGAAATATGGAGGCCTACATGGATGACATAGTGGTCAAAACCAAAGACGGGCCAACTCTTGTGCAAGATCTAGAAGAGACATTTGCTAACCTGCGCAAGATTAGCCTCAAGCTGAACCCTGAGAAGTGTGTCTTTGGTGTTCCATCCGGCAAGCTTCTCAGATTCTTTGTGTCGCAGCGTGGGATCGAGGCAAACCTAGACAAAATCAAGGCTATTGAGCAGATTGAGGCACCCAAGCGGATCAAAGATGTGCGTCGGCTCACTGGCTGCGTTGCCGCCATGAGCCGATTCATCTCCAAGTCCGCCGAGCGCGACCTTCCTTTCTTCAAAACCTTGAAGAAGGCAGGCCCAATGGAATGGACCCCAGAAGCCGAGGCAGCATTGCAGGATTTGAAGAGATACCTTTCCTCCACACCAATACTGGTTGCGCCTAAACCACAAGAGCCGTTGCTGCAGTATCTGGCGGCGACGAATCAAGTGGTCAGCGCTGCGCTAGTGGCGCAGAGGGAGGTTAATGTCACACCCTGATTTTCGTGGCACAACACTTAAGATGATAAATCATGATAAAATGTGGTTTGACAAAAACTTTTGCATTATTTGACTTTTTATTTGGAGTTGGTTTTCTCTCTGTGTTTTTTTCAAGTGCTCTTTAAGGTCAACACAACTCCACCTTCTATACTTCATCACCTTGCCCCAAGCTTCTGCCCAATGATCATGCCATGTGTATAGAGCAATATAGTATTTTCTTACAAAAATAATTTGGCCAAAAAGTATTTTCTAAAATTAGTTTTTCAAAGCCCTTGAATTGAGATTTGCACTGCAAGTACTTGATTTGTGGTATGAAAAATATTTCAAAGAGTATATTTGAAACCTATTAGATATAGGATTTCCATAAACCACAAAAATATAATTTTAAAAGTTATTTTCCTATTTTATTTAAAAGCTTTTTCTTAAGTCCAGAAATGGTCTTTAATAGGGAAAAATTATTTTATTGTTTTAAAAATATTTGACAAAAATCAGGGAAACTCAGTGGGCATATATTTCCCATATATAAGAGTTTCAACACATGGTCATGTTCAAAACATTGGTCAAATCCCTCAAAACCCCGTTCTGGATATTTCAAGCTTTTGAAATATTTACAAAGGAAATATTCCCCAAAAATTCCAAGAAAATTCTAGCATGTCATATATGACACGATTGCTGATCTTGCCAAGTCTCATGTCATGGAGAACAGTATAACCCCATGAAACCATCTCAAAACCACTTCTGACCTTTTTCAAGTTTGAACAACTTTGCACTGTCAAATATGTCCAAATGCTCTCACACTTGGTGAACATGCTCAAATGGTGTAATAATGCATCTAGACCAAGTGGCACAAGTTGGAGAACAGGATAAATTGATCAAGAGCCCCAAAACCCTTCCTGACCAGAATCAAATTTGAACAAGTTTGTACTACCAACTTTCTCTCCTTGACCCCAACTTTTGTGAGCATGTTCACATGACCAAATGAGGGCACTACACCAAGTGGTGCATCAAGGAGAAGTGATTTGCTCAACTAGATCTACACAAGTCTATTTCTGCTAATTTCTAGGGTTTACAAAAGTTGCATTGCCAACTTTGCCCAAATAAGCTCCAAATTGGTGGAAGGCCATATTTATATGTGTCATTTCACCCTGTGGAGTCTCATGGCATTTGGAGTTCATTTGCTTAACCAAACAAGCATCAAACACCTTCTGCCACTTTACCAAAATTCCATTTTTGACCACTTCCACTAATCTCCATGACCTCAACTTTTTACCACAGCTCCTCATAGGCCCCTTTCACCTCCAGTAACAATGGCAAGTCCATAGCTCAATTATTGGATGGGTAAAAACCCACTTTCACTCTCTGGACAGCCACTTTCTCTCTCTTCCTCACCTCCCTCCTCACTCCAGTGGCCATCCATGGCATCCAATGCCCCTACCCACTTGTTTACTTTCCCCTAGCACTACCAGACACGAGTGGGCACGCCCCCTGCCCCTTAAACAATGCCATGGCAGCCATAGACGCGCTCTGGAGCGCGCTACAGTGCGCTCCCGCACTGTAGCCGCCCCCTGCCAAGTAGCTCCGGCCACCTCGGGCCTCCCCCGCGCGTCTGCCGATGCGCCTCGGCGTCCGCAGCACGCTACACGGTCGGCCCTTCTCTCTCCTCCTCCCCGCGCCTCCGCGCTAGCGAACAAAGGCCGCCCGACCGCGCCAATGGAGCTCGCCGCCTGCACTTCCCGACCTCTCCCCACTTCCTCTCTCTATCTCACCCGACATGGTCGACGTCCAGAACACCCAGACACCACGATCGCTTCCCCGAGGCCTCCTGGCGGCAGCGTGAGCTTCATGCAGCGCCTGGTCTCTTGGACCTCGCCGTTCGCCTATTTAAAGGCCTCCCCGAGCCCTTCTCTCCCCAGCACTCGCTCTTTGCACCACCAAACCCGCCCCTGCACCCCCAGTTCCTCTCCAGAGCCGCCCGAGCTCGAGATCGAGCTCGAGCTCCGCCGTTTCGGCTCGCCGGAGTTCGCGAGGTATAGGCCTCCCCCGCTCCTCCTCTGCCTCGATCTGGAATCCCTGCATCCCCCTGACCCTTTCCCCCTTGTTTCCCCTCTCTGTAGCTGCTGGAAACGGCCGGAGCCACCGCCTCCCGAAGCCCCTCTGCCGCAGCTCCTCGTCGCCGGCGAACCAGGCGCACCATGACCAAGTCCACCACCCACCCGGCGTCTGGCGGTCTCCAAGCCATCCCCTTTTCGCGGAGCTTGCCGTGGCCTGCATCGTCGCCGTTGAGCACCGCGACCCCCCTGTCCACGGGTTAGTGATGACAGGTGGGTCCCGCCTGTCATCCTCTCCCTCGTTCCCGCGCCCCTCTCTCTCTCTCTCTCTGACCTGCGGGCCCGGCGTCGAGTTTTGAAATGGGTGGCGGGCGCCTTGTGGCTGTCTTGTTGCTCGGCTGGGCGGCCCGTTAGCTGAGCCTGCTGCCCCTGAAATTACGGCTGGCAGGAATAGGGCCCTTTTTCTTTTTATTTTCTGTCACTTTTTCCAAAAATTCCACAGGACAAAGCGTATGTCCAAATAAATTAATTCCAAATCCTAAATTCCTAGAATATTGCAACCTATTTAATGGTGCAACTTTCATTCAAATCCAGCAACATTTTCTTCACTGTAAATATTTTATGTGATTTTAAGCATTTAAATATGCCTTTGTAAATCCATTTCTCCTATTCTGCTACACCAAATCCAAAACTAGGAATTTTCCCCTTCTTAGTTTTCAACCTAGTATTTTACAAAAATGAGTTGACATTTTTCTGAGCACTTTGGTTTTTCTGTTTTATTATTGCCTTACTTTTCTTGTTATTATTCTGCGACGATAGATTGCGTTGCTGACGAAGGAGTTGGACCAGAAGACTTTGAAGACCCAGAAGACTTTGTTGAGCCAGGCAAGCAGCCCTTTGACCATGTCTATGAAACCTTTTTATGCAGGTCATATAGTACCTTATCGTTGTTGCAACGGAATCATGATGGGGTGATAACCACTTCGATGGTTGCCACCGTACTTCCTCGTTGATACTTGCATTGTGCATGACCCTACCTTCTTATGAGGGTTATGCGGTGGGAGTAGATAGGATGCTAAGGTAGTGCTACGCATAAAGCGGGACGGGTATATGCATGGTGAAGGAGGCAAAGTTTTTCAAAAGACTTTTTCGAAAACCCCGTCGGGTGCCACTTATGCCCGAGGGAGATGATGGAATGGGTAACCACTTGATGACGAAGTGGTGTACCGAGGCAAGTGTGTGTGTTGTTTTCGAAAACAGATTAGATTTAGGTTTTGTCGACTGTCCCAACCTTACATGCGCAACCACTCTACCCTTATATGGGAAAGGGCATTATTGATTACCTAGGTTGATACTAGCTTGGAGCCCGCATTACTAGTGACGGGGGAGAGTTGGTGCTCTCTCTCGGGACGGGGTCGTGCCAGGTAGGGCGGCCATGACTGTTTTCACAGGGCACCGGATACACCGTTGTCTCCCCTCTCGGATGTTACGATCTCGAGTGAGTCTCGTATGATGTACATCGTGAGGATACGGAACAACGATTGGACTCCTTGTTAGTGTCGTCTAGGGAAAGGTAGTGATCGGGTGCTTACCCCAGGTACTTGAGGTATCGTGGGTCGTGGATGACAAGGAAGTTCCCCGGATCTACTGCGTAAAGTGTGCAACCTCTGCAGAGTGTAAAACTATTCGAATAGCCATGTCCATGGTCAAGGACAGTTGGGCGGTGCTGCTTAAACTACGTCCAGAGCTTTGCAAACCAGTGTGTGTGTGTTGATAAAACTACTTGGGTCAAGTCAAAGGACTTGACCTGATTGAGTTGGGTTGGTGCCCACTCTATTTATGTTGATATCTGTAACCTGTCCTCATGGTTACTTGAATTCTCCTGATGCATGGCTCACAAGTTGTTGAACATATTATTGCACTCAAAACTAGCTTTCTGCAAAAATTTACCTATATCATGCATTGTTATATCTGGAACCAAAACATGGGTTGCTTGTGAGTACATTCAAAGTACTCATTGGCTTGCCACTGGTTATTCAATTGGCCAGGCTTGGAAGAACCAGAGTTCGAAGAAGAGTTCTTTGGAGACGAACATGCGAACTAGGACGTTTCCCAGTCAGAATGCCTGTAGGGTTAAGGCAGATGGCATGGGTTCTACTTATCGACGAAGATTTCCGCTGCTTGTGTTTCATTTGATGTTCAGCCCTTAAGGCTGTATCTATGTAAGACTTGACCATAATGGTCATAATTTGTGTAAGACGGTATGTATGGATGTAAGACTCTTGTTATTCAGCTTCTGTGTGTTCAGTGAGCATTGATCTCTGGGATCACTGTACACGTGCATTCGGTGATCACGACCTTTGAGTCGGGGTCCCCACATTTAACGAGGAGGCAGTGACGGCGGCAGGCGGGTGGCAAGCCCAAGATTTCCCTGGCAGGGCCTGGTGCCGGCAAGGCGAGGCCCCCGGCAGAGTCTGGTGCCACAGAGGCAGTGCCCGCACAGTCAAGAGAGGTGATGCAGAAGAAGAAAATGATGCAGCACCCGGTTTACTTTATCAACTCCCTCTTGCAGGGAGCTAGATCGAGGTACTCCGGTGTGCAGAAATTGCTCTTCAGCCTCCTTATGGCCTCGAGGAAGCTGCGTCATTATTTCCAAGCCCACGAGATCACTATCGTCACCCGCCTCCCGTTGCAACGGATACTGCATAACCCAGATGCAACCCGAAGGATTGTGGAGTGGGCCTTGGAGTTATCAAGTTTCGTTTTGAAGTTTGAAAGTACCTCGACGATTCAGAGTAGAGTCTTGGCGGAGTTCATTGCAGAATGGACCTCAACACCTGACTAAGAGATCCAGGAGACCACTCTCCCCGGCAAGGAGGAAGATCGCGACTGGGTCATGTACTTTGATGGGGCTTTCTCGCTGAAAGGCGCCGGTGCCGGTGTGTTGCTCGTCGCACCTACCGGGGAGCACCTAAAGTATGTGATCCAGATGCACTTTCCCCGAGAGATGTCCACCAACAACACTGCTGAGTATGAGGGATTGCTTGCCGGTCTCAGGATCGCGGCAGACCTCGGGGTTAAGAAGCTCATCGTCAGGGGTGACTAGCAGCTTGTTGTCAGGTAGGTCAACAAGGATTACCAGAGCCCATTGATGGAAGCTTATGTAGATGAAGTGAGAAAGTCAGAGGAGCGCTTTGACAGTATCTAAGTGGAGCACGTCCCCCGGATGGAGAACGACACCGCCGATTACCTGTCAAAGCGTGCCGCATTCAAGGTACCTGTGGAACCGGGTACCTTTTGCTTTGACTAACTCAACCATCCGTCAAACCATCAACGGGGCATAACAAGTGAAGGAAGTCGGGTCCCGGCAATTACTATCCTACCGAGCACTCCGGGGCTGCCGGCAAGGGTGCTGCCACGGACACTGAGCCTGCCCAAGAGCAGCTGCCTCTGGCAGGGCGTCAAGCCCTAGTCGTAGAGACAACCGCTCCCATGGAGGAAGAAATGCATTTGGTCCTTGCCGTCAAGCCCCAGGCTCCGGTGTGGGCGCAGCATACCGTCTGATTCCTCCAAACAGGGGAGCTTCCCGAGGAGCAGGAAGAAGCGGAGAAAGTAGCCCGTCGGTCCGCCCTGTACCAGTTCGTCGATGACGTCCTATACAGGAGAAGGCCAAATGGCGTGAAATTGAAGTGCATCCCCCGGGAGGAAGGACTGGAGCTTTTGGCGGAGATACATGGAGGCATATGTGGCTCACACATAGGGTCGAGGGCCCTTGCCGTAAAGGCGTTCCGGCAAGGTTTCTTTTGGCCCACCGCCCTCTAGGATGGGATGACACTAGTAACCAAGTGTGAAGCATGTCAGTTCCATTCAAAGAAACTTCATCGACCAGCCCAAGCCCTCAAACAATCCCTCTCTCCTGGCCAATCTCGGTCTGGGGGCTCGACATACTTGGCCCTTTCCCCCGCGCTGTCGGGGGCTTTGAGTACTTGTATGTTGCAATCGACAAGTTCACGAAGTGGCCGGAGGTGGAAGCAGTGAGAAAGGTGACTGCTCAGTCAGCTGTCAAGTTTTTCAAAGGACTGGTCTGCCATTTTGGTGTGCCAAATAGAGTCATCACCGACAACGGCACGCATTTCACGAGCCACACCTTCATGCGGTACATTCAAGACCTCGGCAGCAAGGTTTGTTTTGCTTTCGTGGCACACCCACGGAGCAACGGCCAAGCGGAGAGGGCGAATGCTGAAGTGTTGCGAGGCCTAAGGACGAAGACTTTTGACAAGCTGCACAAGAGCGGAAGGCGCTAGACTAATGAATTGCCGGTGGTTCTTTGGTCGATCAGGATGACGCCAAATCGAGCCACCAGGCAGACACCTTTTGCTCTGGTCTACGGGGCTGAAGCAGTTCTCCCCCACGGAACTCATATACGGGTCACCTCGAGTGCTCGCTTATGATGAGCTTGAGCAAGAGCAGTTGCGCCAAGATGATGCGACGCTCCTTGAGGAAGATCGTCTTCGGGCGGCTGTGAGAGCAGCGCGCTACCAGCAAGCCTTGCGCTGCTACCATAGCTGCAAGGTTCATGCCTGAAGCTTTGAGGAAGACGACCTTATTCTTGGGCTCATTAAGTCGGCCAAGAATGCCAACTAGTTGACGCCGAACTGGGAAGGCCCTTATCGGGTAATACGAGTCACTAGGCCCGTCACAGTCTGCCTAGAGACCAAAGATGTCATCCCAGTGAGCAACTCCTGGAACATCGAGCATCTTCGCAAGTTTTACCCATAAGGCACGGCTTGCTGGGCCTCCCGGAAAACCACCTTTTGTACAAGCTTTGCCAGCAAGGCATGTAACCCTTCGTACAAAGCCAGACGCAGACCCTGAGCATAAATAAATGAAGCGCTAGCGCCCTAAGTCATAGCATGCATGCTAGGTCGAGTCTCTTCCTTGATTAGGTTGATAGTGCTCAGCAGCGACTAACCCCTAGCTTAGAGGTCGAGAGCGTCTATCTGTTTTCTCTTCTGTCGTCCTTTGGTTCGCAGGGCACATGATTACTTCTGCCGAGCTACTTGGAAGAAAGGAAACGGACCGGCGTCCCGACCCCGGCAAACCAGAGTTGCCGGGGGCTGCAAGCACAAGGGTCCAACCGCGGCAAGATGAGATTGCCGGGGGCTGCAGATCCAGATAAGTCTTTCATCCTCTGTCATGCATTTCGGAACGGAACTGGGGCATGTGAAACCTCGTTTTTATCTCTAGGCTGCTGTGCTCCCCTTTTTCCTATACCTAAGGATTATTTCCTGGGTCCGGATTTGGTTGTAGGCGCGGCGGCAAGGAGGTAGAACGAGGAGCCTAAAGCCCACTTCATCCCTGCCTCCGCCAAGAGCGCGAGAATGGTCGAGTGGAGTGGGGGGACGGCAAGGCCTGTTGCCGGGCGAAAAACGTTTATCTTAAATAATAACAAGGATTCGCTCCTTGTCGCGGGGTCTACCCACGAACGAAAAACCCGGCAAGCATCTCTTTTTCATTAAAAACATCCCATACACGTACAGTTCATACGGAATGAAAAACATGAGCAAGGGGATTACGAGTTCTGAATTTAACATAGGCCCGCAGGCTTACAAACTAAAGAAGAGAGATAAGATGCCCGCGATCCCTTTCTTGTCCCTCTCCTCAGGAGGCAGGTCAAGGAGGCGAGAGAGCAAAAGGGTCGCCTAGGTGAGCTACGAGCAGCAGAAAGCACCAAGAGAACACCTCAGTGACCGCCCAGGGGTGGGCCAGTGATGACGTGTCGGGAAAGGAGCTGGAAGATGAGGCGGCCTCTGTGTTGACGGCCTTGCCACCCGCCCTCTTCCTCTTCCACAGCCTCCCTATGCTAGCCGCCCAAGGAGCGGCCAGGTGCAGATGTTGCTGCTGCCGCACCTGCCCAGGCGCGGGGTGTTCGATGCCTAGTCGGGCTCGTCCCCGCCGTCTGCCACGCTGTCCTCCTCATCACTTTCGCTCGAGGAAGAGCTTCCATCGTCAGAATCGCCATCGGACGAGCTCTCCACGCAGCACTTCAGGTGAGTCCCGAAGTCGCCGAAGACCTTGATGGAGAGTAGGTCGTCCTCCATTAATTTGAAGTAGAGGACGATCCCCGCCGTCTGGCTGTGGATACGAGCGAACGTCTTCCACCCACGATGGAGGTACATGATCTGAGGAGCCGGGAAGTCAACGTCAACCCGCATGCCCCCATTCCCACAACCCCTCATGTGCAATCTGAGGGATTGGGGCGGGTCACGCTCCATCTCCCGAGCGAACGGGGCAGGAAGACGAAGACGGCGACGCGGAGGTCGGTGCAGCCTGATGAAGATCTCACGGGGCTGGTCTCCAATCTGGCCTTCCATTGGAAAAGGCATCATTGGCGGGGGCGAAGCCGGCGCGCCGCCCCGTCCTACTCTTCCTCGAGCACTATGACCTCTGCCCCGGCCTCGCCCACGGCCTCGCCCCCTCCCCCTTCCCCTCGCAGCCGGCTCCACCACCGTGGGCTCAAGAGGAGGAGGGACGCGCTGTCGAGTGGCGACCCTCGCCGCCACCGTCGAGGGACCAGGATTCCCCTTCTCCATGGCGAGTGGAAGGAAGAAGCAGAAGTGAGAGGAGATAGATGACGGAAGAGTGCGGGACGCCGTCCCACTTCCCCTTCTTTATAAGGAGGCGGGGACAGGGCTCAGCCGCCCCGCTCGGCCAATCCAGCCACTAGAGGCGCAGGGAATCAGGACCGACCCGCTGCCCCAACCAGCGACGGCCCGGTTTCCCGCCTCCACCGCTTGCAACCCCAGGTGCATCGAGGACTCGTGGCGGACGACAGAAACCGAAGGGACAGGTGAAGCTACCTCTCCCCACCCCGTGATCGTGGGGAGTGGACGCCTTGAAGACCGCTCCCAGGCCCCGTTCAGTAAATGAGCCGCGCCTCCATGCCTCCCTCTTTTTTACAGGGAAGGCACGAGCCGCCTCTTTACTGGGATGTGATGCATGCGTGTGGAAACCGCCCCACGCATGCCGCCCATGTCACGCACACCCCTCCACGCCGCGCCGCGCGTGCAGGACGTGGAAAGCGCCGCGCGCGAAAAGTTTTACCGTGTTAAAAACCGCCTCGCCTGCCCGCGCACTATTTTTGGGCCTGGCCCAACAACGTGTCGCGCTTATCTATGGCCCAGGCCCGGGGGCTCCTGTCGGTGTACAAAAAGAGGGGTGCGTTTTTGTACCCCTATACTGCAGCATCGGCAGTCGGTGCAGCGCTGCAAGGGTCACACCAAGCAGAACAGGGGAGGTGAGACAAGGTAAGACCAAAGCCCAAGATAATAAGAGCAACGCCAAGGCCAAGACCACAAAGAGCAGAGGGACGAAGCAGGTTCCCCCGGCAAGAACCTTGCCAGGGCAGCCTCAGCAGCCCCGGCAAGATCCTTGCCGGGACAGCTCGCCCCACACCAATAGAGTGAGCCACCCTTGAGCCCACGGTCCCCGACGCCATCATCCACGTTGGGCCAGGGCTCGGGAGGCACCTCCGTGGTGGCATGCAGATCTTTGTGAAGACATATTCAAGATCAGGTGAGGATTAGAAGACGACGATCCTCGGCAAGATCCTTGCCGAGGAACACCACCAGAACCCCGGCAAGGCCCTGGTCTCTCACACATGCTCACACACTCTCTCCAGAGGTGTCTTTCTCGCAGACATGCTCTCGATATAACCCTCCCTCCCTCTCATAACCATTTATGACTGTTTTCACTAACCTTTATCACAAGCACTCTTTCTATCACAAGCATACACACGCACGATCCCCATCGACCCTTTCTATATACATAGAC
Organism: Aegilops bicornis; assembly: GCA_021605145.1. Lineage (NCBI taxonomy): Eukaryota > Viridiplantae > Streptophyta > Magnoliopsida > Poales > Poaceae > Aegilops > Aegilops bicornis. Next base: position 342,383,545 of record CM038670.1, on the reverse strand, counting down.
CTGCCTACGTGTCTCCTGCGCGCACATTATCTTTAAGCATGTCTCTCACGCATTGTCTCCACCTCTCTTCCTAATTGACGAGTCTGATTCTAGCAGAGCATTCTGTAGGATGCCCCTTAAAGTTAGGTTGGATGAATAGTAATATCAGAGATAATGGGTTACCTTAGTCCGAGGACCTAGGGTTACAAATCCTAGCCAGCTTTGTCAGTGAACACAGAGTCCTTCACGACTATCCTATCTTTGTCATGTACGACTAGTCCACCATGGGTCTCCCAAAATGCGTCACGGGCCGACCAATGTGGCGCAGGATGGAATCGAACAAAGGGCATCACCTTGGCCCACCGGACCTCATGCGGTGACACACCCTCTGCCCCCAAGTCTCATTATCTTCTCACACCCACACATACCAACACAGACACCACACACAATATTTTCTCCTCGTCCCTCTATCCCCTCCCCCCTTGCATATACACACTCAAGGGCATCTCCCGCCGTGACATCGTATTCGTCTCTCTCTCTAGACATCTCTCATTTCTCGTGCTATCTCTCCCACACCCCCTCCCCGCCGGCCCCTCTATCCATGCTTCTCTCGAATACGTAATACATACACATACCTCTCTAGGCCCTGCCAAATACATCAACAACACATTCACACATGTTACATCACGTACCCCATTGATCTAAAAAGCCATCTCTTCACATTAATTTCGCATACAACATTCCTTTTGAATAAAACCACACAAAGAGTGGCCAAAAAAATATTTTAGAATTTCTACATATACACAACATTACAAAGTTATATGGAGGAGTATGAACGTTAATTTGCATTGCATGGTGCCCCCAATGATATTTATTCTGCACTATGAATTTTTTTATTTTTATACTATATATAAAGTTAGTCATAATAAAGAGAAACGAAGAGCATCTCTCTCTCCATCACATACACCCCCTCTATGCCCCTTTCACGTACGCAACAAACTATCTCCAGGTCCTCTAAAAGTACACCCCCAGCACATCCACACATGTTCCATCTTTCTTTCGCGATATATACAGTGACGATCATTGTATTTGAAGCGAAAGCACGATACATACATTAGACTTAAGAACCACTCATTACGGCCACCATTTACGTTTTGTGGTTATTATATAGTCACGGGCTCACCATATAGCTCTGTATTTGCTCAGGACACAACTAGTTGACTAGTTAAACGCTCCACCTGGCACCTCTAGTGTTGCATCACATTATCTCACTACCATTGGGCCCACCTGTCGGCGTCTATAAGAATGAAAACAAACGATAAAAAAATATTGGACGTGGTTCGCAGTGATGACCGCGGGCACAGCGGAAAAGGTGGTCTTGTATTGGTATGCTGAGTCGTCTGTTTTAACACATAGGAGCTGGTGTGGTGATTATACACACACGCATGCATGTACACGAACTGCATGCACGCAACACTCACACGAACACAAGCAACCACGCATGCACGCAACACTCACACGTACACACACAGCCACACACGCACGCATGCAACACTCACTCACGCATACACGCACGCGTGCATGCACACACCACACGACCAACACACACTCTCACACTCAAGTGCTCAATCTACACGTGCATGCACACACATCAGGACCTGACAGACACATACACAACCAGGTGGTTCCCGTACACGGGTTTGAGTCTTGTCACGCCTGCATAAATTTGTGTTTATCCGACCTTTTTCCTATGCGAACTGACAGGTGGGACCCACAAGGAATGTGGTCAATTTAGCTAGTCAACATAGCGCCACGCAGATTATTTGGCTGGTCAACAGAGTGCAATCCGATGCTGAACGGTGAGCAAGTGACCGTATAATCACCGTAAAACGTATATAGTGACCGTAATGAGCGTATTCTGAAGTTCGATGACCGTATTACGGTTTTCACTTGAAATACACTAACTGCTCGTGTATTTATCTCTTCTCTCGCTCTCTCTATGGAGCCGAGTAGGCCCACGTGACAGTTCCTAAATTGGCGCACGCCACCCCGTTATTGCTGTACTGGTTTCGTAAGAGCGAACAAGCATTCACGTCTACTGTACAAACTATAGATATGAGTTACAAATGCTATGAAGACGGACACAAATATTTGAATCCACTTTATCCCCAATTTCTCTCTATAGGCCCTCCAAAAGTACATCTCTACACGTTCTCACATGTTGCATCTAACAACTATGCAATACAGCACTACTACTACACAATAAATCATATGTGTTTTTAGTTTTACTAGATCTCATATTGTTACTTAATTATTTAGTTTGCATACATTAAAATTGCGTTTGAAATGTATGGCTAGTATCATCTACTGCGCGGGAAAAATCTCGCCCTTGCCTGTTTAATCGGGTTTGCATCGATGGATCGTGCGAAACAGCAAAACTATAGTAGTACTACAGTACAAGTAATAGTTCATTGGCTCGCTGTGTCGTGTACTCATCTGTCGTAAGAGTGGAGCGCTCACTTTCATAAATGTTCTAGTCCCTTTCACCGACATGTGGGACATTAAGCAATTGGGTCCACGTGCCATACCGAAATAACAGTGCAGAGCAGTAGGGGTGAAGCACCCGAGTCATGGTGCCGACGTAGTAATGAGTAATGAGGCGTAAAATCACGAAGCTGCACCTTTCCCGCAGTTAAGTTGGAGGGACGAAGTAATAATGCTAAAAAAGAAGTTGGAGGGACGAAGCAACCATCATTTCACTCGTTGCTGAATCCGCTTCTCCCTCATCTTCTTCAAGTTAACCATGTGTTGCTTCTGCCGTTGTTCTGCCTCATGTGGGGCGCGAATCGTCTTGGTAAAGCACTCACACATGGGACCGCATGTTAGCAAACCGCCAGGCCAACGTACTCTAAAAATAAGAAACCTCCCCCACCATCAGCGCGGCAAAATCACCTCCTTTTACTAATCTTGATACTATAAATTTTTAGATCAATATAATCGAGATTTTTATAGATAGCACACAGGAGCAAAACCAAGTGGTGTGGTCAAGGGCATCCACAATGTGTAGCCAAATGTGAAAATAGCTTTTGGCATCGATGGGAACCATTGTGGATGGTGATGCCAAAGCCAAAAAGATGGAGCCGAAGCTCCCTAATTGATTGGTTGAAGGAAGAGAAAAATGCAACCTCTATCCTCTTTATCCCGTGCTTGGACGCATGTACAGTATAGAGCACAGAGTCTACTCCCCTATCCCTTCTATCACAAATCACAAAGTAGTGAGGCATCAAATCACAAAGCACGGACGAAGCAACCATCATTTCACTCTTCGCTGACTCTGCTTCTCCGTCGTCTTCTTCGAGAAACCACCTTACCGCACTAAGCTGGACGGACGACGCTATTGTGTTGTACTAGTACATTTACGCGTCATTTGGTTCAACGAACTTCCTGGATGCAAATAAGGCGGTTGTCTTGGCTTGCAGGCGGCACTTGTGAATGACTTACCATGGTCTCCCTCTGTCGGATTCGGGGCTCAGGGACCCAAGAAAGATTCAAACTCTGGGGAGCGTGTGAAGAGCTCAATCTCCCCAGTCTACCAACTCGTCGATTCACAGCCTAGCTCGATGAACTAGAAAGGAACGGGACACGGCAGTTTACCCAGGTTCGGGCCACCTTGCGGTGTAAAACCCTACTCCTGCTTTGTGGTGGATTAGCCTCGAGGTGGGCTGAGGATGAACTAGTACAGTGGAAGAAAAACCTCAGGAGGTGTGTTCTTGTGTTGGTGTGAGCTGGTGAAGGTGAGGATTGTCTGAATGATCCCCCTGCTATGTTGGTGGCTAGGCTATATTTATAGGGGCCTTGGTCCTCTTCCCCCAAAATGAAGGCGGGAAGGGATCCCACAATGGCCAGTTTGAAAGGGGAGAATAAGTACATCTTATCCTGACGAAAGGTGGTCTTCGCCTGCAAAGCTTCTGGCCGTGAAGCCATGGTGGGCTCAGCCATGACCTCCATCCTGCCATCCTGGCGGTCCTGGTCTTGTAGCACGAAAATGGAAACCTTTGGTTGATTCGTCGGGGCTCCGCGCCTACGCTTGCCTCTTTAGCAATGAAGAGAAAACCTACTATACTGCACCCGCTGGCGCCCGCCTGGCCTTAATCGTCATGGCTTGCGTCATCTGATCCTCACGAGGTGAGGGATCGCATAGAAATCTCCGCTCCTCAGGAGCCAGCCTAGAGAGGCCGCTCCCTCTGGAGGTCTTGGCGTCGTCCGCCTCACGAGGCTTGGCCCCTCGCGAGGGTCTTGTGTTGTTGAAGCTAACGATGGGCCATACCAGGCCATTGAGGGGGCCACGCTATGGGCCGCAGGCAGGATAGTCTGGCTACCCTAGTTCCCGGAATGCCGCCAGTAGCCCCCGGGCCCAAGGCGCGCTCGGACTTGGCTTCGAGGTGAAGCCAAAGGGCAAGGGTGATTGCTGCGGGCCCCAGCCACCTGCGGACCCGGTCGATGTGTGGCGCCTTATAGGACGTGGGCGTCTCCGGTTCCCCAGGCTGCCTCGGCAACCGTTCGACTTGACCATAGCCTGTTGCATGCAAAAATATCATCTTTACTGAGGATCATGGAGGCCGGCGGTTGGCCTCCCTCCGGCTATAAATGGGGGGAGGTGCGGAGCCCCCCTGCTCTTCTTCGTCTCCTTGCCGCTTGCTCCTTCTTCTTCCTTCTAGTCTCGCTGTATCATCGAAACACCCATGGCACCGACGAGGAGGTTTTCCGCGGCGAAGAAGGGGAAGGCCCCCAAGGAGGGGCCAGGCTCGCCGCCGCCTGATACGTCTCCATCGTATCTACTTTTCCAAACTCTTTTGCCCTTGTTTTGGACTCTAACTTGTATGATTTGAATGGAACTAACCCGGACTGATGTTGTTTCCAGCAGAATTGCCATGGTGTTATTCTTGTGTAGAATAAAATGTTCTCGGAATGACCTGAAAATCAACGGGAGATTGTTTTTGCAATTAATAAAAATTATTGGTGAAAGATTCAGCGTCAGGGGCCCACACCCTATCCACAAGGGTGGGGGCGCGCCCCTTACCTTGTGAGCCCCTGGACCTCCAGCGACCTCAACTCCAACTCCATACATTCACTTTCGGGGAGAGAAAAATCAGAGAGAAAGTTTCATCGCGTTTTACAATACGGAGCCGCCGCCAAGCCCTGTTCTTCCTTGGGAGGGTAGATCTGGAGTCCATTCGGGGCTCCGGTGAGGGGAATCCGTTGTCATCGTCATCATCAACCATCCTCCATCACCAATTTCATGATGCTCACCGCCGTACGTGAGTAATTCCATCGTAGGCTTGCTGGACTGTGATGGGTTGGATGATATTTACCATGTAATCGAGTTAGTTTTGTTAGGTTTTTACCCTAGTATCCACTATGTTCTAAGATTGATGTTGCTATGACTGTGCTATACTTAATGCTTGTCACTAGGGCCGAGTGCCATGAACTCAGATCTGAACCCTTTATGTGTTCATCAATGTATTTGTGTTCTTGATCCGATATTGCAAGTTATAGTTACCTACTACGTGTTATGATCCGGCAACCCTGGAGTGACAATACTAAGGACCACTCCCGGTGATGACCGTAGCTTGAGGAGTTCATGGATTCACTAAGTGCTAATGCTTTGGTCCGGTACTCTATTAAAAGGAGGCCTTAATATCCCTTAGTTTCCAATAGGACCCCGCTGCCACGGGAGGGTAGGACAAAAGATGTCATGCAAGTTCATTTCCATAAGCACGTATTATTATATCCGAAATACATGCCAACATTACATTGATGAAGTGGAGCTAGTTTTGTGTCACCGTATTATATAACCGTTGCATGATGAATGCCATCCGACATAATTATCCATCATTGATCCATTTCCTACGAGCTTTTCACATATTGATCTTTGCTTCGTTACTTCTCCGTTGTTACTGTTACAATTGCTACGAAATTGCTACTATTACTTTTGCCACCATTACCACTATTTCCATACTATTTTGCTAATAAAAACATTGCTGCAGATATTAAGTCTTTCAGGTGTGGTTGAATTGACAACTCAGCTGCTAATACTTGAGAATATTCTTTGGCTCCCCTTGTGTCGAATCAATAAATTTGGGTTGAATACTCTACCCTCGAAAACTATTGCGATCCCCTATACTTGTGGGTTATGAAGACCTTTTTTTGGCACTGTTGCCGGGAAGCATAGCTCTATTCTCTGAGTCACTTGGGATATATATCTGTTGATCACTATGAGGAATTTGAAAGATCAAAGAACTAAGATTTTCCCCTCAACTACAAGGGAAGGTAAGGACTGCCATCTAGCTCTGCACTTGATTCTCCTCCTGTTTTGAGTAAACTTGCGACACCTACACCTGCTATTGATTCTGATGTGTCGCATGTTATTGATGATGCCACTTCTACTATGCATGATGCTTATGATGGTACTACTTATGTGCTTGATAATACTATGCCACTAGGTGAATTTCTTGATGAACAACTTGCTAGGGTTAGAGAGAATGAAATTACTGAAACTGATGATATTATTGAAGATTATGATTATGATTCTCCCCCTATATATGAATTGCCTATTGTTCCTGAGGGTTATGTTATGGACAAAGAAACTACTAGAGACTTCTTTTCTTGCAATGATAGAGAGGATCTTAAGAAATTGTTCGTCAAGCTGGAAGAAAAATCCTTGAATGATAGAATGAAATATGATCCTGCCTTTGCTACTTCACCTATCTTTGTTACTGATAAGTATTATGAATTCTCTGTCGATCCTGAGTTAATTACTTTGGTTGAATCTAATCCTTTTCATGGTATGAATCATAAATTGTTGTGGCACATCTTACTAAATTGAATGATATAGCCACCCTATTTTCTCATGAGGAAAAAAATTCATTATTACTATATCCTTAAATTATTTCCTTTCTCACTAAAGGGTGATGCTAAGATATGGTTTAATTATCTTGCTCATGGTTGTGTGCATAGTCCCCAGGATATGATTTATCACTTCTCTGCAAAATATATCCCCGCTCATAAGAAACAAGCTGCTTTAAGGGAAATATATAATTTTGTGCAAATTGAAGAAGAGAGTCTCTCACAAGCTTGGGGGAGGCTTCTCCAATTACTTAATGCTTTGCCTGATTATCCTCTCAAGAAAAATGAAATAGTTGATATCTTTTATAATGGACTAACCGACGCTTCCAGAGACCACCTGTATAGTTGTGTTGGTTGTGTTTTCAGGTAAAGAACTGTTGAGCAAGCTGAATTAATATTGAATAATATATTCAGTAATGAAAATTATTGGACACTTCCTGAACCAACTCCGAAGCCAACTCCGAAGAAGAGGGCTATTCTATTTCTCAGTCCCGAAGATATGCAAGAGGCAAAGAAATCTATGAAAGAAAAAGGTATTAAAGCTGAAGATGTTAAGAATCTACCACCTATTGAAGAAATACAAGGTCTTGATAACCCGACACAGGTAGTAGAGGTAAACTCTCTCCGTAGATTTGATGAAGGTGATATTTCATAATAAGTCTGCTAGACAATGCTTTGATGAGTTTGATAATTTTATTGTTAAGTAAGAAAATTTCAATGCTCATGTTAGTAGACAATTGAAACGTAATGCTTACATGCTTGATCACTTGAGTACTTATATGAACAGTACTATTAATGATCTTAAGCTTATTAGTAAACATGCTTCCATGGTTACAACTCAAATAGAACAAGTACTTAAGGCTCAAGATGAATTGCTTAATGAGTTGAATAATAAGAATAATGATAATGCTGTTAGTGTTATGACTAGAGGTGGTAAAATGACCCAGGAACCTTTGTATCCTGAGGGCCATCCTAAGAGAGTTGAGCAGGATTCTCAGAGAATTAATACTGATGCACCTAGTCCTAGTACTAAAAAGGAAAAGAAAACTGATAGGACTTTGCATGATTCTAGTGAACCTGTTATAGACACACCTGAGAATCCCAATGATATTTCTATTTTTGATGCTAAGACACAATCTGGTGATGAACATGAGCCAAGTGATAATGTTAATGTTTATGTTCATGTTGACGCTCAACCTAGTAATGATAATGATGTAGAGATTGAACCTGATGTTGATCTTGATAACCCACAATCAAAGAATCAACGTTATGATCAGAGAGACTTCGTTGCTAGGAAACATGGTGAAGAAAGAGAACCATGGGTTCATAAACCCATGCCCTTTCCTCCTAATCCATCCAAAAAAGGGATGATGAGGATATTGAGTGCTTTGCTGAAATGATTAGACCTATATTTTTGCGTATGCGTTTGACTGATATGCTTAAAATGCCTCCTTATGCCAAGTATATGAAAGATATTGTTACTAATAAAAGGAAGATACCAGAAGCTGAAATTTCCACCATGCTTGCTAATTATTCTTTTAAGGGTGGAATACCAAAGAAACTTGGAGATCCAGGAGTACCAACTATACCATGCTCCATTAAAAGAAACTATGTTAAAACTACTTTATGTGATCTTGGAGCCGGTGTTAGTGTTATGCCTTTCTCTTTATATCGTAGACTTGAATTGAATAAGTTGACACCTACTAAAATCTCTTTGCAAATGGTTGATAAATCAACTGCTATACCCATCGGTATTTGTGAGGATGTGCCTATTGTGGTTGCAAACGTTACTATCTTAACAGGCTTTGTTATTATTGATATTCCTGAGGACGATAGTATGTCGATTATTCTTGGTAGACCCTTTTTGAATACTGCAGGGGCTGTTATTGATTGCAACAAAGGCAATCTAACTTTTCATGTTAATGGTAATGAGCATACGGTACACTTTCCGAAGAAACAACCTCAAGTTCATGGTATCAATTCTATTGGAAAATTTTCAACTATTACTATTGGAGGATTTGAATTCCCTCTACGTACTGAAAAAAGAAATATGATCTTCTTATTGTTGGGGACATGCATATCCCCCTTGAGGTAACCTAGTGTTATTCAAAAATTCTCCAGTTTCATGTCATTCAGAATAAGTTTGTTAATAAGACTTGATCAACATTGTTAATGGATTGCTTTTTGTTGAGCATGAGATGGATGAATTTAGAAAGCACAACTTTCTGTACCCATCTTTTACATTCTGTTAATTAGTTTAAATAAAGCAAAAATTGTATTTTCTGTCTTTTTTCTGAATTATCCATGCAATAAAAAATGTCGGAAAATAAAGGTTCTCCAAATGCCCTGAAAATTGGATATGATTTTTTTAGAATATTTTAGAATTTCTGGTGCAAAGAACACACCAGGGGGCCTCACCAGTTGGCCGCAAGGGTGGAGGGCGCACCCACCCCCAGGGGCGCGCCCCCTGACCTTGTGGGCCCCATGTGGCCCCCTCCACTTATTCTAGCACCCATCCTCTCCTTCTTCCTCCAGAAAAAATCACTCCATAGCTCAAACTCGTGTTCTTGCTGATCTTGCTACCATGTTCGATCTCCTTGCTCAAAGCTCCATTCACAAAACTGCTTTGGGGGAGTGTTCTTCAGTATGTGAATCCTCCAATGGTCCAATTAGTTTTTGTTCTAAGTGCTTTATTCATTGCAATTTTTTGCTACTGTGGTGACCATGTTCTTGAGCTTGCATGTCAAATTTATATGGTCCAAAGTAGTTTTGATGCTTGGGTTAGCCTCTAGACACTTGTAGGAGTAGTTGCTACCAATTTTGTTGAGTTTGGTTCACTTTATTTTGAGTTACTAAAAATTTCAGAAATTTTCAGAAGAAGAAAATGTTGAAGAGATTGTTGAGAGGCTCCTCGAGCCGGGGATCGAAGGAAAAGGAAAATGAGGAGAAGGAAAATCCCAAGTATAATCTTCCTCGCGCCGCGGAAATTTGTCCAAGCGAATGGCCATGTGATGCATTCTTACAAGCAGCCAGGATTTATGATGATTTCTATTATTTGGCTGGAAATGCAGGCATCACTGACTTCCTCCTCGACCAGTGTAATCTGTATCTCTTACTCACTAATACTTTCGTGCAAATTTTTCACTTTCATGCTAGGAAATCACCACCCACGGTAGACTTTCACTTATATGATGAGTATAAAGAAATGACGCTTTATGACTTTTGTGTGGTTTGTAAATTACCTTATGAAGGTGGCATTGAGGAACCACGTCCTAGCGATGTGGAAGGCCTTATTCATGAAATCACCATAGGGGAAGGTAGAGGAGTGTCGGGAGCGAGAGTCTATTTATCCGTACCAGGAGTCTATTTATCCGTGGGATCCACAGGAGCTCGCTAACTAGTGGAACCCCCAGGATCCTCCTCAATACACCGGAGAGAACTACTTTGATCCATGGCAGTAGACCAACTTAGGCCAAAAGCCTAAGCTTGGGGGAGTATGTATTTCTCACTGACATTACATTCATGTTCACGCACTCATTTCATTTGTCAATGTTCATACTCTTTCATTGTATTATCCATGTTTGTTTATTTCTTTTTCCCATTTTCTTCTTGTGTGTTTGAAAATCCTTAAGAAAAAATAAAAAATTAGTTGGAGTTTACTTTCTATGCATGCTTAGTTGTAGTATTAAAAGAAAGCCCAAAAAGATTTCTCGTGTTTGTTGGGAGCTTTCCCGTGTAAATAGTTTTTCTCGTTCTTGTTTTACTTTCTTAAGAAAAACAAAAACTCCAAAAATATTTTAGTGTGTTTCTTTGAAATTCTTTTCTTTTCTTTGGGGGTCGAGAGGTGAAGACCACGATGAAATTGTCGAGTGGCTCTTATATGCATTATTGTTGATCTAACAAAAGAGCCCATATTACCTTGTCTTCTCCTTTGAATAAATGTTTGCAGATTCTGGCTTAGTCCAATGCACGTGCACTATTGTTATTATCCACACCGTTCGGTCGTGCAAGTGAAAGACAATAATGACGATATGATGAAATGATTGTGATGAGGAAAAGATGGTATGAACTCGACTTATCTTGTTTTTGTAAATATGATTAGGTCATCGTTCCTGACTTGGCCTATTATGAATGAAACATGTTTGCAATGACAATTAGAGATTATAGTTACTCGTGCCATGCTTAATTAGCTAGGAGTTTATAATGTTTTACCTTGCGTGCCAACATGGAAATTAAAATGGTTGTGATGTGGTATGATAGGATGGTATCCTCCTTTGAATGATTCGAGTGGCTTGACTTGGCACATGTTCACGCATGTAGTTTAAACAAAATCAACATAGCCTCTACGATATTTATGTTCATGGTGATTTATGTCCTACTCGTTCTTGCACTCAATGTTGGTTAATCTCAATGCGTGTTTATGACTGTTGTTGCTCTCTAGTTGGTCGCTTCCCAGTCTCCTTCTAGCCTTCACTTGTACTAAGCGGGAATACTGCTTGTGCATCCAATTCCATAAACCCCAAAGTTGTTACATATGAGTCCACCATACCTTCCAATAAGCGGTATTTACTTGCTGTTCCAAGTAAATTTGCAAGTGCCAACCTCTAAACCTTCAACTGATAATCTGTTTTGTATGCTCGAGTAGCTCATGTACCAACTAGGGCTGTCAATATCTTCCATGCTAGGTGGGTTATTCTCACGATGAGTGGACTCCACTCATCATTCACGAGGAAATGGCTGGTAATCGGGATGCCGAGTCCCATGCTCAATGCAAATCTAATCAAAATAATTGCAAACAAAACTCCCCAGGATTGTTGTTAGTTGGACGGTACCGTTGTTTCGGACCAGCCGTGGAGTGTGCTTGTTGGCAGTGGGGGAGTATAAACTTTACCATTCTGTTTGGGAACTGCCTATAATGTATGTAGCATGGAAGATATCGAGATCTCATCGTCCTCTTATTAAAAAGCACCAGTTAGAGAGCACCACTGTCAATTGTATGCATTGTTATTAATTTATATTGAGTATGACTGTGATATGGTCTCTTTTACCATGAATAACAATGTCTAGTCAGCCCTTGATCTTGAGAGGTGCTCTGCATTTATGTTTTGCGCTCTCAGAAAGGGCTAGCGAGATACCATCTTGTTATATCATATCATGATTGTTTTTAGAAAAGTGTTCTCATCCGAGATTTATTATTATTGCTCGCTAGTTGATTATGCCATTGATACCAGTAAGTGTGAGACCTAAATGTTATTATGATTATGGTTTTTTCATAATCTTTGCTGAAAACCTGAATACTGGCTTTACATATTTGCAACAACAAGATCAAACAGAGTTTGTAAAAGTTTTTCTTTATCACGTTCAGTTTATCAACTGAATTACTTGAGGACAAGCAAAGGTTTAAGCTGGGGGGAGTTGATACGCCTCCATCGTATCTAATTTTCCAAATTCTTTTGCCCTTGTTTTGGACTCTAAGTTGCATGATTTGAATGGAACTAACCCCGACTGATGCTGTTTTCAGCAGAATTGCCGTGGTGTAATTTTTGTGCAGAATAAAAAGTTCTCGGAATGACCTGAAAATCAACGGAGATTATTTTTGGAATTGATAAAAAATATTGGGGAAAGAATCAGCATCAGGGGGCCCACACCCTATCCACACGGGTGGGGGCGCTCCCACCTCCCTAGGGCGTGCCCCTGACCTTGTGGGCCCCCTGGACCTCCACCGACCTCAACTCCAACTCCATATATTCACTTTTGGGGAGAAAAAAATCAGAGAGAAAGTTTCATTGCGTTTTACGATATGGAGCTGCCGCCAAGCCCTATTCTTCCTCGGGAGGGCAGATATGGAGTCCGTTCGGGGCTCCGGAGAGGGGAATCCATCCCCATCGTCATCATCAACCATCCTCCATCACAAAATTCATGATGCTCACCGCCGTGCGTGAGTAATTCCATCGTAGGCTTCCTGGACCGTGATGGGTTGGATGAGATTTACCATGTAATCGAGTTAGTTTTGTTAGGGTTTGATCCCTAGTATCAACTATGTTCTAAGGTTGATGTTGCTATGACTTTGCTATGCTTAGTGCTTGTCAGTAGGGCCCGAGTGCCATGAACTCGGATCTGAACCCTTTATGTTTTCATCAATATATTTGTGTTCTTGATCCGATATTGCAAGTTATAGTTACCTAGTACGTGTTATTGATACGTCTTCGACGTATCTATTATTTTTGATTGTTCCATGCTATTATATATTCTGTTTTGGATATTTAATGGGCTTATTTATGCACTTTTATATTTTTTTTGGGACTAACCTATTAACCGGAGGCCCAGCCCAAATTGATGTTTTTTTGCCTATTTCTGTGTTTTGCAGAAAAAGAATATCAAACGGAGTCCAAATGGAATGAAACCTTCGGTAACGTGATTTTCGGAACAAACGTGATCCAGAGGACTTGGAGTGGACGTCAAGCAACAGACGAGGAAGCCACGAGGTAGGGGGCGCGCCCTCCACCCTCGTGGGCCCCTCGTTGCTCCACCGATGTACTGCTTCCTCCTATATATACCCATATACCCTGGAAACATCATATACGGAGCCAAAACCCTATTTCCACCGCCGCAACCTTCTATACCCATGAGATCCCATCTTGGGGACTTTTCCGGCGCTCCACCGGAGGGGGCATTGATCATGGACAACTTCTACATCAACACCATAGCCTCTCCGATGATGTGTGAGTAGTTTACCTCAGACCTTCGGGTCCATAGTTATTAGCTAGATGGCTTCTTCTCTCTCTTTGGATCTCAATACAAAGTTCTCCTCGATCTTCTTGGAGATCTATTCGATGTAATCTTCTTTTGCGGTGTGTTTGTCGAGATCTGATGAATTGTGGGTTTATGATCAAGTTTATCTATGAACAATATTTGAATCTCCTCTGAATTCTTTTATGTATGATAGGTTATCTTTGCAAGTCTATTCCAATTATCAGTTTGGTTTGGCCTACTAGATTGATCTTTCTTGCAATGGGAGAAGTGCTTAGCTCTGGGTTGAATCTTGCGGTGTCCTTTCCCAGTGACAGCAGGGGCAGCAAGGCACATATTGTATTGTTTTCATCGAGGATAAAAATATGGGGTTTATATCATATTGCATGAGTTTATCCCTCTACATCATGTCATCTTGCTTAAAGCATTACTCTGTTCTTATGAACTTAATACTCTAGATGCATGCTGGATAGCGGTCGATGTGTGGAGTAATGGTAGTAGATGCAGAATCATTTCGGTCTACTTGTCACGAACGTGATTCCTATATACATGATCATACATAGATATTCTCATAACTATGCTCAATTCTATCAATTGCTCGACAGTAATTTGTTTACCCACCGTAATACTTATGCTATCTTGAGAGAAGCCACTAGTGAAACCTATGGCCCGGGGTTCTATTTTCCATCATATTAATCTTCCAACACTTAGCTATTTCTATTGCCGTTTATTTTACTTTGCATCTTTATTTCTCTTTATCATAAAAATACCAAAAATATTATCTTAAGCGTGAAGGGATTGAGAACCCCTTTATGGCGTTGGTTGCTAGGTTCTTATTTGTTTGTGTAGGTGCATGGGACTCGAGCGTGGTCTCCTATTGGATTGATACCTTGGTTTTCAAAAACTGAGGGAAATACTTATGCTACTGATACGTCTCCAACGTATCTATAATTTTTTATTGCTCCATGCTATATTATCTACTGTTTTGGACCATATTGGGCTTTATTTTCCACTTCTGTATTACTTTTGGGACTAACCTATTAACCGGAGGCCCAGCCCAGAATTGTGGTTTTTTTGCCTATTTCAGTGTTTTGAAGAAAAGGAGTATCAAACGGAGTCGAAACGGAATGAAACCAACTGGAGAAGTTATTTTTGGAAGGAAAGCTACCGGAAAAACTTAGAGTGCACGTCAGGGGAGTCCCGGGCTGCCCACAAGGGTGGGGGGCACGCCCCCTGCCTTGTGGACACCCCGGAGGTCCACCAACGTACTTCTTGCACCCATATATACCCACGTACCCTAAAACGTCCGAAGACGAGAATAGATCGGGAGTTCCGCAGCCGCAAGCCTCTATAGCCACCAAAAACCAATCGGGACCCAGTTCCGGCACCCTGCCGGAGGGGGATCCCTCACCGGTGGCCATCTTCATCATCCCGGCGCTCTCCATGACGAGGAGGGAGTAGGTCACCCTCGGGGCTGAGGGTATGTACTAGTAGCTATGTGTTTGATCTCACTCTATCTCTCGTGTTCTTGATTTGGCACGATCTTGATGTATCGCGAGCTTTGCTATTATAGTTGGATTTTATGTTGCTTCTCCCCCTCTATTCTCTTGTAATGGATTGAGTTTTCCCTTTGAAGTAATCTTATCGGATTGAGCCTTTAATGACTTGAGAACACTTGATGTATGTATTGCCGTGCGTATCTGTGCTGACAATGGGATATCATGTGATTCACTTGATGTATGTTTTGGTGATCAACTTGTGGGTTCCGCCCATGAACCCATGCATAGGGGTTGGCACACGTTTTCGACTTGATTCTCCGGTAGAAACTTTGGGGCACTCTTTGAGGTTCTATGTGTTGGTTGAATAGATGAATATGAGATTGTGTGATGCGTATCGTATAATCATACCCACGGATACTTGAGGTGACATTGGAGTATCTAGGTGACATTGGGGTTTTGATTGATTTGTGTCTTAAGGTGTTATTCTAGTACGAACTCTAGGGCTTTTTGTGACACTTATAGGAATAGCCCAACGGATTGATTGGAAATAATAACTTTGAGGTGGTTTTGTACCCTACCATAATCTCTTCGTTTGTTCTCCGCTATTAGTGACTTTGGAGTGGCTCTTTGTTGCATGTTGAGGGATAGTTATATGATCCAGTTATGTTATTATTGTTGAGAGAACTTGCACCTATGAAAGTATGAACCCTAGGCCTTGTTTCCTAGCATTGCAATACCGTTTACGCTCACTTTTACCACTTGTTACCTTGCTGTTTTTATATTTTCAGATTACAAAAACCTTTATCTACCATCCATATTGCACTTCTATCACCATCTCTTCGCCGAACTAGTGCACCTATACAATTTACAATTTCATTGGATGTGTTGGGGACACAAGAGACTCTTTGTTATTTGGTTGCAGGGTTGCTTGAGAGAGACCATCTTCATCCTACGCCTCCCACGGATTGATAAACCTTAGGTCATCCACTTGAGGGAAATTTGCTATTGTCCTACAAATCTCTGCACTTGGAGGCCCAACAACGCCTACAAGGAGAAGGTTGCGTAGTAGACATCAAGCTTTTTTTCCTCGCCGCTGTCGGGAGGTGAGTGCTTGAAGGTATATCTTTAGATCTTGCAATTGAATCTTTTTGTTTCTTGTTTTAGCACTAGTTTAGTTCATAAAGGAAAACTACAAAAAAATGGAATTGAGTTTGTCTCATACGCTTCATCTTTTTAATATATTTCGTGAGTATGATAGAAAGGAAAATTGTGCCAAAGTGTTAGAAGAAGAATGCTATAAAATGTTTGGCACTAAATCTTTGAATGATGATCATGATTGCAATGTTGTTAGTATGAATTCCCTGGATATCCATGATGCTAATGATATGCAAAGCCACAAGCTTGGGGAAGCTATGTTTGATGAAGATGATATTTTTTGTCCCCCAAGCTTTAATGAGCAAATTTACTATGATGAAAGAATGCCTCCTATCTATGATGATTATTGTGATGACACGTATGCTTTAAAGAATAATGATAACCATGAAACTTGTCCTCTTGATCTTAATTTTCAATCACATGATAGTTGTTTTGTTGAGTTTTCTCCCACTACTATTCCGAATGAGAAGAATTTTGCTTATGTGGAGAGTAGTAAATTTTCTATGCTTGTAGATCATGAAAAGAATGAATTAGGTGCCGGTTATATTGTTGAATTCATTCATGATGCTACTGAAAATTATTATGAGGGAGGAATATATGCTTGTAGGAATTGCAATAATATCACGTTTCCTCTCTATATGCTTAAAGTTTTGAAGTTATGCTTGTTTTACCTTCCTATGCTAGTTGACTATTGTTATCATAAGTTGTTTGCTCAAAAAATCCCCATGCATAGGAAGTGGGTAGACTTAAATGTGCTAGTCATATTCTTCATGATGCTCTCTTTATGTTTCAATTCTTATCTTTTATGTGAGCATCATTGAAATCATCATGCCTAGCTAGGGGCGTTAAACGATAGCGCTTGTTGGGAGGCAACCCAATTTTATTTTAGTTTCTTACTTTTTGGTTCTGTTTAGAAATAAATAATCCATCTTAGCTTCTGTTTAGATGTGGTTTTATGTTTTAATTAGTGTTTGTGCCAAGTAGAACCTTTGGGAAGACTTGGGTGAAGTCTTCATGATCATGCTGTAAAAAACAGAAACTTTAGTGCTCACGAGATTAGCTAAAACGTTTTAATGGAGAGTGCTATTTAGTTTATTCTTTTTGCAGATGATTACTAGACAAATTCCTCAGGTCCACAAATTTAATTTAGAATTTTTTGTGCTCCAGAAGTGTACGTTTGAGACATATTACTACAGAGTGTTCTGTTTTTGACAGATTCTGTTTTTCGTGTGTTGTTTGCTTATTTTGATGAATCTATGGCTAGTAAAATAGTTTATAAACCATAGGGAAGTTGGAATACAGTAGGTTTATGTGACGCTCCAAAAATTTTCCTTTGTTTTTCTTCAAAATTTTGTTGGATTTGAAGGAGGTCACCAAAACCCTTCCAAAAATCTCTATCAAAAACTTTTCCCTCTGGCAAATATTTTACTTTTGCATCTCCTTCAACTCTAGTGTTTGGTTTTTTTAAATTTTCCTCTGATTTCTCTCTTCTCAAGGATTCAAGAAAAATCTTTGAAGTTTATTTTTCTTTCAAAAAGAAACTCTAGGAGTTTTCTTTCTTCTCTCCCATATTTGAGATCATTTATGGTTTGGCCATACACCACATGGTAAAACCTTCCGAAATATGTCTCCTTCCACCTTGGGCAATCCAAACATTCTGTCTCTACTAGTTCAACCCTCTTCTGAATTTTTATTTGAATTAATTCTCTCCCAAATCTTTTCTGTCTATTATTTTGAGCCTAGGTAATTTGCAAAGCAAGTACCTTAATGCATTTGAATTTTGACCTCAAACCAACTCCCTTGGATAGTCCTTGGTACCCACAACCTAGAACTATCAAGATCCACTCCTCTCATGTTCAAAGATTTCAAATTATAATCTCTGCAAGTTTGGACAAGATTTGCCAAATTTGGTGAAATTCATATCTACACTACTCCAAAAATTCCACAAATATTCAGGCAGCCTCTAGGTGCAATGAGAGGCCCCTCCACCAAAAACCAGCTCAAGGAAAAATCCCTACATGCCTAGATCATTCTGTCGAACACCTTGCATGCACTGTTTCTGTGCATCTTCAGTTAAGTTCAGAGTTTCAGTGTCAATCTTCGTCAGAATTCAGTCACATGATCACAGTGCACTTGGCACGTTGCTCACGGCCTAGCTTGCTTGTCAGGAGCCTCACACGTGTGCTTGGCGCGTTCCTGGCGTCGGTGGCACCCTGGACCGCCTGCGCCGGCGTGTCTCGCGGCGGCCGAACCACCGTAGCGGCCAACCGGGAGCAGAACAGCGGCATAACGCCGTTCGGCGCCGCCCAAACCCCCTGGTGGCTCCGTGTGGCCATTTCCTCGCCAGCGCACACAGGCAGCACCGTCGCCGTGGCGCAAAGACGCCTGTAACGCTCCCTCGCCACCGACGGGCCCGCACCGCCTGCTCCGGCCGAGCTCCCCTAAGCAACCAAATCCCAACGCAGCTTAGCACCTAAATGGAACCAGGAACACCCACGACGACGCCAACCTCTGAACCCTCCCGTGCAACCACAGCGCCAGAATCACCTCGCGGAGAACCCGTTCTCGGCAACCGCCTCGGGCGGCTATATAGCACCCCGAGCTTGCTCTCGCCCCCGCACACCTCTTCTACCCCTCCAGACCCCGCCAAGTCCCTGGAAGGGCCACGAGGAGCTCTCCTTCCCCGACTCCGGCCACTTCGTTCCGCCTCGGCCTCCACCTTGATTCACTGTGGTGAGGCCATCTCCGTCGGCCAAACCTCGTCCGTAGCTTTCTCTTACACCTAGTGCTCTAACCCCCACCTCAATTCGATCCTTGCAGCCCTCCTCGGTGAGATCCATCAACGCCCGAACCACCGTCCGCCGGAGTTGAGACCAACTCCACCACCCACCGGTGCGGAAGGACACGGTGAGCACGTTGGTAACCTCCGATCCTCCTGCCTCGCCGTAGATCGCCGCCGGCGATCTCCGCGGCCCTCGGGCGCCAAATCTGCTTTCGCTTTTCAAACCCAGCAGGTGGGTCCTCCCGTCAGCTTTTTCCTCTTTTTGAATCATTTTCGAAACGCTGGGAAAATACGTCTTCCCCATCGGATCGACGATTCGAGACTGAAGCGCTTCTGCATTTTGTAAAGAAAACCCTGGGGAGTTTCTGTTTCATTACAGAAAGGTCCCTGGACTAAAACACTAGTAACTTTTAAACAGAAGAGTATTTTTTATTGATTCTTTTTCTGTCCTCCTTGAAATTTTGTCTAGTTTTTTTATCAGATATATTTAAAAATTATTTGGAGTAATTTTTGTGCACCCACGGTATTTACGTTAGCGCGTATGTTTTCTTTATACCGTAGATACCGAAGGAGGTGACGGAACCGCGAACTTCACCGAGCTAGGCTCCGACTACTCTGAACCAGGCAAGCATGTTTGAACTTTTGATATGATGAGTGTTCGCAGGTTTGCATTAAGTAGTTTCATGGCCTGTTTGTGAGCATACCGATGAATGTTATTTTCATGCAAAGTTGAGGCAAGTGAGTTCGATAATCCATACGTGTTGGATGTGAATGTGCATGGACATGTGTTGGCATGAGGATGGGTAAGATGGCAGTGTTGTAGCATGCCAGTCTTATGCCATACTATTTTGACTTCAGTGTCAACCCGTATCAGTTCGGTTCCCATCCATTTCCCTTCCCGTACTACTGCATGTTTTCCGCAAGGGATATGGCTTAGTAAGTTGCAAACCGCTTTCCTGGTACACACCAAATGGAGAGGCCGTGATGATGGTTCCATGGCCCTGGATTAAAGCCAGTCATCCGTCGGGGGCATGGGTGTTTCCGGTTGGGACCGAGGGGGGCACCCCTTAGAGCGCGGAATATAAATTTGATCCCATGCTATTCGAGATTGTGATCTCCCCGTCTCAAAAGTTTTTCTTGGACGATGTCTAGGGTGATTCCTGGCATCGTGAGGTAGGATGGGTGTGTACTGGTTAGCTGTGTTTCTTCCGAAATACCATAAACGGAACTAGTCCTTCAGGACTACGGAAATCCGTTGGCTGTGGGTAATTTTAGTACAAACTCTGCAGAGTCATAAATCCTCGAATCATCTTATCCATGTCCAAATTCTGTATTATCTTATCTAGACAAGCGTCAGTTTTGGTGACAGATACTCCGGTGAATCACATGAGTACTAAGTCCGGCTAAATGTTTATTCCTGTGGATGGACTAACCCGTTTATATTCATGTGTTGAATATTTATTATGAGTGCTATATCTTTGTGATGAAAGCCCTTTACTGTGATGTCGCCAGACGTCCGATCATGGCATTGCCGTTATTTATTTTTATTATAAGCCCTTTTCTGCGTGATGTCGCATGACGTCCATCGCGGCATTGCTGTTACTTATCTTTATTATAAGCCCTTTCTGTGATGTCGCTCAGACGTCCGACTGCGGCATTGCTATTATTTATTTTTATATAAGCCCTTTCTGTGATGTCGCTCAGACGTCCGACTGCGGCGCGCATGCATTTTTATTTCAATATAAGCCCTTTATGAGATGTCACTCAGACGCCCGACTGTGGCAATATTTTGCTTATTTATTCACCTTTCGAGGCGTCGCCTGCATAATCTGATCGGTTTTGAGTTTGTCTCTTTGGGTTTTCGAGCGGACTACCGCCGACTCCCATTTTAATTATTTTTCTATACTGCTTTAATTGAGCATTGTTAAGATTAACTATGGCGCATTCATGCTTTCATTTGTTATATCTTTTGTCTGAACTGTCTTGCGAGCACTTTCATAGTACTCACCTGGCTTGTTGATTTGGCCGAGATCTTGTGAAAGGCGATCTCATGGATGAAGAGTTCGATAGCGAGTCTGACACCTAGAGGAATCCCAGTCAGTCTCGTGCGACCCCTGGATTAGTCTTGGGGAAATATCCACTTCCGCTACCCAAATAAATTCATCGAGCCTCACCTCGACGCTCGATGAGCCGCCAGTGCAGTAGACTTATTAACCACCTCATTGTGTTATTCCACCAACCACCCATACTCCAAGTCAGTAGTATTTCCACCCCACTCCTTGTGCCATATCCGCCATCATGTATAATTATTGGCGTATTGTAATAATTGGTTGGGAATCTTTAGTCTGACCCCCTGTAATATTGTAATGCTACTGGCTTCTTGTATCAAAGTTTTGTCTACCGATATGGAGGATTTATCCTCATGTTGGATTACATGGGTCGGTTGTTCAATAAATATTTTTATTGAATATCCGGTCGTGACAAGCTTGGTACCAGAGCCAGGCTGACTGTAGGAAGCCACTAGGTGCGATCGCTAATCGGTTATTAGCATAATAGAGCTATTTATTATTTTTACAAATGTAGTCAATTTCTGACAGTCAGCATAAATTTATGATTTGACTGCTCAGGATTTTTTCCTACTTTTATAGATGGCCAGCAACGACTGCGAGTCGCAGATGTTCGCCAACATGCCCGATGGGTTTGTCAAGCTTCTCTCCTTCATCGTCCAAGTCGCGATGGGGCCCGATGTGCGCCCAGTCTTCTCTCTCTCACAGCACAACGTCAACGACCGTCTCACCATGCACCACGCCGCGGTGGAATTCAAGAGAGGACGAGTTGAGCTTTACCGTTTCGTGGGAGAGCCATGCCCACAGAGAAGCAGCGCTTCTGAGATGGCAGCCCGTGAGGCGATAGCCCGTCTCAGGGATATCCTGCCTTCAATGAAGACTCATCGCTACCGCTACCTGCCATGTCACGTGCCATACACCTGCCACTACGCGTTCTCTTGCCCCAGAGGAGAACGGGACGAAGCTTTTGAGATGCTCATCGAGTATCTCCGGGCTTTGGAGGCAGTCTTCGACAACCTGGTGGACGACTTTTAGAAGCTGCCCGCATGGACTCAGTCCATGGCTGTGCCGCCAACAGGAGGGAGCTCATGCGTGCTGCACCGCCATCGACTTTCGCCTCGCCATCGCAAGATCGCTTCGCTTCCTACTGCTCGCACCGCTACTCGTCGCCTGCCTACCACGGAGGAGTTCAACCATGTCATTGCACCTACTCCGGTTCGTTCTGCACCACCCCTCGTGCCCGCTCAGATCCGAGTTGTCCCACACAGGGCACCTGCTTCACCAACTCCGCGCAGCACCTCTCGTCTGGAGCCTATCTCCGAAGAGGAGGTTGAGTCCCTAGCCTCTCTACGCCTCACCCTTGGCAGGCCAAGGGAAATCCTTACCATCTCCGACTAAGTACGCTTAGCCGCCATGCAATGTACCAACTTGTACGATATGTTTATATGTAAATAGGCTATGAGAAGCAGTTTGTTTGCGCATCGTGTAGGATCTGGAGGAGTGCACTAGACTAAATAACATGTCAGGATTTATGTACGCATATCCTGAGTGATGTATTGTATAATTACTGCTTGTGTGTAAGATATGTAATGAGCAGTCCTTCTCCGTGCGCAATCGACTTGTTTTCTTGAAAAATCTTGGGCTTTTAATTTATTTGCCATCCTTATGCATTTATGGACTTATTTTTGCGACTTCTTTCACTTTCTTATGAGTGTTTCAAAATATATCCCCAGAGTAAATTATGTCTCGTCCTTGGACGCGCTCCATGCCAACTCCGACAGACGAAAATTATGGCACACCCCCAGGCAACAATTTCACACAGGGGCACACAAGTCAACAGGACAGTGAAACGGCACTTTCCCAGATGTGCCGTATTTACGAACAAAGTCAGCAGCAACATCAGGAAATACTGAACCAAGTCATCAATATGGGGAATCACCGCGGATAGTATCAGCAGCAATCCAAGTTATCTGAGCTACAGAAGACGCGTCCCCAAACATTTTCTCACACTGACAAACCTCTGGAAGCCGAGGACTGGCTTCGAGACATGGAGAGAAAATTAATTATCGCCCAGTGTTCAGACCTTGAGAAAGTACTTTATGCCCCGCACTATCTCACTGCAGCAGCCGCATCGTGGTGGGAAAATTTCCTACACATGCACCCCAACGAAAATAATATATCATGGGAGGAATTCAAAGAAGGTTTTCGTGGGGCACATATTCCTAAGAGTCTTATGAAGATCAAAAAGAGAGAATTTGATGACCTCAAGCAAAGAACAATGACAGTGTCCGAATATAACAGTCAGTTTACCCTGCTGTCTCGCTACGCCAACGAGGAACGAATGTCGAAAACAAAAGATGGAGAAGTTCCTAGACGGACCGACACCCGGCTTAAATGTCAGTTGGTCGTACACACATTTCCAAATTTTAAGACACTAGTGGATAAGGCCATTACCTTGGAAAATGAGAGACGACTTAGAAGATTTCCATAAGCGGAAGAGGGACCAGTCTAAACACACCCGCAACCACCGCAGCAAGACAGATGTTCAGAAAAACTGGACACCCAAACCCACGACAAGCGTCTCGCGCCCAATCAAAAATTTCCACGCAAGGGACGAGGAGTTCACATATCGCCCAGGTGTTACCTGTTACGCTTGTGGAGAAGAAGGGCACTATGCCAAGCAGTGCCCCAAGCCAAGGAACTCGACCCCAAAGCCGAACAACGGAGGCAATAATTCGGCACCAAAGCGCAACAATTTCAACCCAAACAACAACCACAGGAAGGGTCATCTGAACCACGTGACCAAAGAGGAAGCACAAAATGCCCCAGATATCGTACTCAGTGCGTTTCACATCAACAAAATACCTACCATGGTTTTGTTTGATTCTTGAGCTTCTCACTCGTTCGTTTCGAAAAGTTTTGCTTTGCAAAATAATTTTTCGATGCTTCCCTTGGGAAAATCTATGATCGTCAAGTCCCCTGGAATCAAGCAAGTTACCCAGAATTATTGCCAGGATGTGGTTATCGAGTTTGAAGGGTTGAAGTTTCACGCAAATATTATCGTATTGGAAAATAAAGGAATGGATGTCATCTTAGGGATGGATTGGCTAACCACCAACAAAGGTTTTATTGACTGCTTCAACAGGACCGTAATTCTCACCCATCACCACGGGAAGACCATAAAGGTTTCAGCCAAGGAAAGAAAAATATGCGGGCAACCGAGATTGAACAAGGTAGATATTTCTGAATTGAGCAAAGTGCCAGTAGTGTGTGAATTTCCAGATGTATTTCCTGAAGAACTACTAGGCATGCCACCAGATAGAGAGATTGAATTCAGCATAGAGCTAGCACCCGGAACCGCTCCCATATACAAGAAACCATACAGAATGGCACCATCCGAATTGGTGGAATTGAAGAAGCAAATAAAGGAACTGTTGGAAAAAGGGTACATACGAGCCAGTTCCTCACCTTGGGGTTCACCAATTTTATTCGCCAAAAAGAAGGATGGAACACTGAGATTGTGCATAGACTATCGAGCGCTAAACATGGTCACAATCAAGAACAAATATCCGATGCCACGAATAAATGATTTATTCGATCAACTCGCTCAGGCCAAGGTGTTCTCAAAGATTGATTTGAGTTCAGGATACCACCAACTGAAAGTGCGAACCGAGGATATTCCCAAGACCGCTTTCACCTCCAGATACGGATTGTACGAGTTCACCGTGATTCCATTCGAACTAACAAACGCCCCCGCATATTTTGTTCACCTCATGAACAAAGTATTCATGAAGTTTATGGATAAGTTTGTTGTGGTATTTATCGATGATATTCTGGTATACTCCAAAACACCAGAAGACCACGTCAACATCTCCGGATTGTACTAGGAGAACTCAGAAACATCAGTTGTACGCTAAATTCAGCAAGTGTGAATTTTGGCTAAAGCAAGTAGGTTTTCTGGGCCACGACCGACTCAAGAAGGTATCGCCGTAGACCCGGAAAAAGTCAAGGCCGTACTTGGCTGCAAGCCGCCAGCCAGTGTGACGGATGTACGAAGTTTCTTGGGTATGGCAGGATACTACCGGAGATTTATTGAAGGATTCTCCACCATAGCAAAGCCAATGACGCAACTACTCAAGAAAGACAGGAAGTTTGAATGGACGGAAGCTTGCGAGAAAAGTTTCCAAGAACTGAAGAGGAAACCGGCGACAAGACCAAGATTAATTGTGCGAGATATACACAAAATTTTTGAGGTATTTTGTGATGCATCTCGAAAGGGCCTCGGGTGCGTATTGATGCAAGAAGGCAAGGTTGTCGATATGTTTCCGCACAACTTCGCAAGCATGAGGAAAATTATCCTACTCATGACCTGGAATTAGCAAATGCTTATTCATGCACTCAAGGAATGGAGACACTTTTTACTTGGTAATCGCTAGAAATATACACGGACCACAAAAGCCTCAAGTATATTTTCACACAACCGTAACTAAATTTACGGCAGCGACGCTGGTTGGAATTAGTAAAGGATTATGATGTTGGGATCCACTACCACCCGAGCAAAGCAAATGTTGTAGCAGATGCTCGAAGTCGGAACCCCATCCGGACAACGACAAGATGCCGGACTAAAGACCCAATTCCAAAGCAGGAATTTGCAAAGCTCAATCTAATGGTGGTCACCGAAGGCAAGTGTCAAACTTAGAAGTACAGCCTACCTCGATAGAGAAGGTTAAAGAGGCTCAACGTGGACACCCCAAAGATTGAAGGCATAAAACGGAAGATGAAGTTGGGCAAGGCCTCATAATTCATTATTGATGAGCAAGGAATATTGTGGTATGGGAACAGGCTTTGCGTACCAAATATCCATGACCTTAAATAGCAAATCCTGGCTGAAGGCCACGCCGCTCCATATTCAATCCATCCTGGAGGAACAAAAATGTACAAAGATCTCCAGGAAACATTTTGGTGGCATGGTATAAAAAGAGACATAGCCACGTTTATTGCATGTTGTGACTCTTGTCAACGCATCAAGGCCGAGCACCAAAAACTGGCCGGGCTATTGCAACCAAATAAAATACCCGAGTGGAAATGGGACGAGATTGGAATTGATTTTATTGTTGGACTACCTCGGTCACGACGGACATGATGCCATATGGGTAATCACTGATAGACTGACCAAAGTAGCTCACTTCATCCCCGTCAAGACAACACACACCACTCAGAAGCTTGCTAGGCTCTACCTCTCCCGTATCGCTTGCCTACATGGAGTCCCAAGGAAAATAATCTCGGACAGAGGCACTCAATTCGTCTCCCGGTTTTGGGATCACTTACAACAAGCTCGAACTCACCGCATTCAGTACCGCATACCATCCCCAGACAGATGGGCTCTAAGCGAGTAAACCAGATTCTAGAAGATATGCTGAGAGCATGTGTCCTCACCTATGGGACCAGTTGGGACGAGAGCTTACCATACGCAGAATTCGCATAAAACAACAGCTATCAATCCAGCCAGCAAATGGCACAATTTGAAGCTTTATGCAGACGAAGATGTCGTACCCGCTAAATTGGTCGGAATCGGAGACAGTCATATCTTCGGCCCAGACCTACTCAAAGAGGCTGAAGATAAAGTCAAGGTAATTAAGGACCGACTCAAGACCGCCCAAAGTCGACAAAAGAGTTATTACGATCAGAAGCATCGTGGAGTCCATTTTGAACCCGGTGAATTTGTGTACCTACGAGTATCCCCCATGAGAGGCCTGCATTGATTCAAGATTAAAGGGAAGCTAGCACCAAGATTCATCGGACCTTTCTGCATAGTAGCACGAAGAGGCACGGTGGCCTACCAGCTAGACTTACCAGAAGAATTATCCGACATCCACGACGTATTCCACATCTCCCAATTGAGGAAGTGCGTGAGCAACCCAGAGAAACAGGTACCCCATAAAAACATTGACGTGCAACCAGACCTTACGTATCGAGAGCATCCGATAAAAATCTTGGAAGAGTCAAAAAGGAGAACCCGATGGAAAACCATCAAGTTCTTCAAAGTTCAGTGGAGCAACCACACCGAGATTGAAGCCACTTGGGAAAGAGAGTATTTCCTTCGAGCGGAGCACCCAAAATTATTTGAGGATCAACTGGAATCTCGGGGAAGAGATTTTTCCTAAGGGGCTAGGTGTTGTGACAATCCAAAATTTTTCCTTTGGTTTTCTTCAAAATTTTGTTGGATTTGAAGGAGGTCACCAAAACCCTTCCAAAAATCTCTATCAAAAACTTTTCCCTTTGGCAAATATTTTACTTTTGCATCTCCTTCAACTCGGGTGTTTGGTTTTTAAATTTTTCCTCTGATTTCTCTCTTCTCAAGGATTCAAGAAAATCTTTGAAGTTTATTTTTGTTTCAAAAAGAAACTCTAGGAGTTTTTCTTTCTCTCCCATATTTGAGATCATTTATGGTTTGGCCATACACCACATGGTAAAACCTTCCCAAATATGTCTCCTTCCACCTTGGGCAATCCAAACATTCTGTCTCTACTAGTCCAACCCTCTTCTGAATTTTTATTTCAATTAATTCTCTCCCAAATCTTTTCTGTCTATTATTTTGAGCCTAGGTAATTTGCAAAGCAAGTACCTTAATGCATTTGAATTTTGACCTCAAACCAACTCTTTGGATAGTCCTTGGTACCCACAACCTAGAACTATCAAGATCCACTCCTCTCCTGTTCAAAGATTTCAAATTATAGTCTCTGCAAGTTTGGACCAGATTTGTCAAATTTGGTGAAATTCATATATACACTACTCCAAAAATTCCACAAATATTCAGGCAGCCTCTAGGTGCAAGGAGAGGCCCCTCCACCAAAAACCAGCTCAAGGAAAAATCCCTACATGCCTAGATCATTCTGTCGAACACCTTGCATGCACTGTTTCTGTGCATCTTCAATTAAGTTCAGAGTTTCAGTGTCAATCTTCGTCAGAATTCAGTCACATGATCACAGTGCACTTGGCACGTTGCTCACGGCCTAGCTTTCTTGTCCGGAGCCTCACACGCGTGCTTGGCGCGTTCCTGGCGTCGGTGGCACTGCCCGCTGCGCCGTGTCTCAAGGGCGGCCGAACCACCGTAGTGGCTGACCGGAGCGTAACGGCGGCATAACGCCGTTCGCGCCGCCTAAACCCCCTGGTGGCTCAGCGTGGCCATTTCTCGCCAACAAGACGCATGCAGCACTGTCGCTGTGGCGCTGCACGACAGAAACACGCACCTTGCACGACGGGCCCCGCGCCGCCCCGTTCCGTCGAGCTCCCCCTAAGCAACCAAATCCCAATGCAGTTAGCACCTAAATGGAACCAGGGAACACCCACGACGACGCTCAACCTCTGAACCCTCCCATGCAACCACAACGCCGCCGTAATCACCTCGCCGGAGAACCCCGTTCTTGGCAACCGCCTCGGGGCGGCTATATATAGCACCCCGAGCTTTCTCTCGCCCCCGCACACCTCCTCTACCCCTCCAAACCCCGCCAAGTCCCCGGAAGGGCCACGAGGAGCTCTCCTTCCCCGACTCCGGCAACTTCGTTCCGCCTCGGCCTCCACCTTGATTCACTGCGGTGAGGCCATCTCCGCGCCAAACCTCGTCCGTAGCCTTCTCTTACACCTAGTGCTCTAACCCCCACCTCAATTCGATCCTTGCAGCCCTCCTCGCCGAGATCCATCAACGCCGAACCACCGTCCACGGAGTTGAGACCGCCCGTCAACGTGGTGCTCATCGGCGACCAACTCCACCACCCACTGGTGCGGAAGGACACGGTGAGCACGTTGGTAACCTCCTATCCTCCTGCCTTCGCCAGAGATCACCGCCGGCGATCTCCATGACCCTCGGGCGCCAAATCTCTTTCGCTTTCAAACCCGACGGGTGGGTCCTCCCGTCGACTTTTTCCTCTTTCTGAATCATTTTCTGAAACGCTGGCAAAATACGTCTTCCCACTGGATCGACGATTCGAGATCAAGCGTTTTCTGTTTTATAAAGAAAACAGGAAGTTTCGTTTCATTACAAAAGGTCCTGGACTAAAACACTAATAACTTTTAAACAGAAGAGTATTTTTGATTGATTCTTTTTCTATCCTCCTTGAAATTTTGTCTAGTTTTTTTATCAGATTTTATTTAAAAAAAATTGGAGTAATTTTTGTGCACCTCACGGTATTTACGTTAGCGCGTATGTTTTCTTTCTACCGTAGATACCGAAGGAGGTGACGGAACCGCGAACTTCACCGAGCTAGGCTCCGACTACTCTGAACCAGGCAAGCATGTTTGAACTTTTGATATGATGAGTGTTCTGGCAGGTTTGCATTAAGTAGTTTCATGGCATGTTTGTGAGCATACCGATGAATGTTATTTTCATGCAAAGTTGAGGCAAGTGAGTTCGATAATCCATATGTGTTGGATGTGAATGTGCATGGCCATGTGTTGGCATGAGGATGGGTAAGATGGCAGTGTTGTAGCATGCCAGTCTTATGCCATACTATTTTGACTTCAGTGTCAACCCAGATTATTCGGTTCCCATCCATTTCCCTTCCCGTACTCGCATGTTTTCCATAGGGATATGGCTTAGTAAGTTGCAAACCGCTTTCTGGTACACACCAAATGGAGAGGCCGTGATGATGGTTCCATGGCCCTGGATTAAAGCCACCATCCGTCAGGGGCATGGGTGTTTCCGGTTGGGACCGAGAGGGGGGCACCCCTTAGAGAGCGCGAATATAAATTTGATCCCATGTTATTCGAGATTGTGATCTCCCCGTCTCAAAAAACTTTCTTGGACGATGTCTAGGGTGATTCCTGGCATCGTGAGGTAGGATGGGTGTGTACTGGTTAGCTGTGTTTCTTCCGAAATACCATAAACGGAACTAGTCCTTCAGGACTACGGAAATCCGTTGGCTGTGGGTAATTTTAGTACAAACTCTGCAGAGTCATAAATCCTCGAATCATCTTATCCATGTCCAAATTCTGTATTATCTTATCCTGACAAGTGTCAGTTTTTGTGACAGATACTCTGGTGAATCACATGAGTACTAAGTCCGGTTAAATGTTTATTCCTGTGGATGGACTAACCCGTTTATATTCATGTGTTGAATATTTATTATGAGTGCTATATCTTTGTGATGAAACCCCTTTCTGTGATGTCGCTAAGACGTCCGACTGCGGCATTGCTGTTACTTATTTTTATTATAAGCCCTTTCTGTGATGTCGCTCAGACGTCCGATCATGCATTGCTGTTACTTATTTTTATTATAAGCCCTTTCTCGTGATGTCGCCAGACGTCCATCGCTGCATTGCTGTTACTTATTTTTACTATAAGCCCTTTCGTGATGTCGCCAGACGTCCGATCATGACATTGCTGTTATTTATTTTTATATAAGCCCTTTCGTGATGTCGCTCAGACGTCCGATCAAGGGCGCGCATGCATTTTTATTTCAATATAAGCCCTTTATGAGATGTCACTCGACGCCTCGATCGCGGGCAATATTTTGCTTATTTATTCACCTTTCGAGGCGCCGCCTGCATAACCGATCGGTTTTGAGTTTGTCTCTTTGGGTTTTCGAGCGGACTACCACCGACTCCCATTTTAATTATTTTTCTATACTGCTTTAATTGAGCATTGTTAAGATTAACTATGTCGCATTCATGCTTTCATTTGTTATATCTTTTGTCCGAACTGTCTTGCGAGTACTTTCATAGTACTCACCGGCTTGTTGATTTGGCGGAATCTTTGTCGAAAGGCGATCTCATGGATGAAGAGTTCGATAGCGAGTCTAACGCCTAGAGGAATCCCAGTCAGTCTCGTGCGACCTCTGGATTAGTCCTGGGGAAATATCCACTTCCGCTACCCAAATAAATTCATCGAGCCTCACCTCGACGCTCGATGAGCCGCCAAAGGCAGAGACTTATTAACCACCCCACTGTGTTATTCCACCAACCACGCATACTGCAAGTCAGTAGTATTTCCACCCCACACCTTGTGCCATATCCGCCATCATGTATAATTATTGGCGTATTGTAATACTTGGTTGGGCATCTTTAGTCCGACCCCTGTAATATTGTAATGCTACTGGCTTCTTGTATCAAAGTTTTGTCTACCGATATGGAGGATTTATCCTCATATTGGATTTCATGGGTCGGTTGTTCAATAAATATTTTTATTGAAAATCCGGTCATGACAGTTTAACACCAATATAAATAAAGAATGAGTTCATTATAGTACCATGAAGTGGTGTTTTGTTTTCTGTCGCTAACGGAGCTTACGAGTTTTCTGTTGAGTTTTGTGTTGTGAAGTTTTCAAGTTTTGGGTAAAGATTCGATGGACTATGGAATAAGGAGTGGCAATAGCCTAAGCTTGGGGATGCCCAAGGCACCCCAAGATAATATTCAAGGATAACCAAGAGTTTGCTTGGGGATGCCCCGGAAGGCATCCCGTCTTTCGTCTTCGTTCATCGGTAACTTTACTTGGAGCTATATTTTTATTCACCACGTAATATGTGTTTTGCTTGGAGCATCATTTTATTTTATTTTGTTTTGCTTTCTGTTATTTAGAATAATGTTTTGCATCTCTAGTTTCAATAAAAATGTCAATGATAGCTTTTACCATGCTTATTTTGCAAGTATACATGTTGCTGTTTGGAAAAAGAAAGTTTACCGCTGTTGCAAAAATTCCCTAGAAAAGTCATAATGTGATAAAATGTTGAAACCTTTTTCGTAAGAAGCTCTTATAAATTTACTACAGTGGGAATTTTCGTTAATAATTTTTGGAGTTAGGTAAGTATGATGAATCTTGCATTCCTTACAGACTGTACTGTTTTGGCAGATTGTTGTTATGTTTGCATTGTTTGCATATGTTTGCTTGTTTAATGATTCTATTTGAAGATAGTATGTTAAATATGCAGAGGCATTTAGTATGCAATGTTGAATAATAATTTTAGTGATTTTCTATAGTATAGTATGATAAGGTTTTTGCATTGGTTTATACTAACTTATCTCACGAGTTCTTGTTGAGTTTGGTGTGGATGAAGCTTTCGAGATTTAGGAAACCGTGATATGAAAGGAATTAAGAAGACGCAAAAGTTCAAGCTTGGGAATTCCCAAGGCACCCAAGATAATATTTCAAGAAGTCTCAAGCATCTAAGCTTGGGGATGCCCCGGTAGGCCCCACCTTTCTTTTTCGACAACTATCGGTTAGTATCGGTTGATCCTAAGTTTTTGCTTCTTCACATGATGTGTGCTATCCTTGAAATGTCGTTTTATTTAGATTTGCTTGCTGATTGAATAAAATACTAAGATCTGAAATTATTAAATGGGAGAGTCTTCACATAGCTTCATAATTATTCGACTACTCATTGATCTTCACTTATATCTTTCGGAGTAGTTTGTCATTTGCTCTAGTGCTTCACTTATATCTTTTAGAGCACGGTGGTGGATTTGTTTTATAGAAACTATTGATCTCTCATGCTTCACTTAGATTATTTTGAGAGTCTTAAATAGCATGTTAATTTGCTTAAATAACCCTAATATGCTAAGCATACAAGATTTGTAAGAATTCTTTTGAGTGCGTTGAATACTAAGAAAAGCTTGATGCTTGATAATTGTTTTGAGATATGAAGATGGTGATATTAGAGTCATGCTAGTTGAGTAGTTGTGAATTTGAGAAATACTTGTGTTAAAGTTTGTGGTTCCCATAGCATGCATGTCGGTGTACTAGAGTAGGGGTACCCTAGTATCCCGAACTCGTGCACGGGCAGTTGCAGCACCCCGCGGCAAGGCTTGCCTGATCACCGCCAAGATCCTCCGTGGTTCCTTTGGAGCCATTCAAGAACAAAGTATTTAACCAAGAAGACAAGGCCCCGGCAAGAGGAGCTTGCCAGGAAGGCCACTCAAGGCACGCGGAAGACAAGACCCCGGCAAGAGGAGCTTGCCGGGAAGGCTCGGAGAGCGACAAGCCTCCGGACGCTACAAGGATTCAGCCGCGGCAAGGCACTTGCCACGGCAGGCAACCTCTCTTCATCTCCGCTCTAGCTCATCCACCAATGTGTCGCCATGGGACCATTCCATGCGCGCGTGTCAAGAGGCTGTGCAGCCAGCGGGGAGCAGCGATAAGCGGCACTGACAAGCTTGCCATCGTGGCGAACGGTGGCGCTCCTGACGGTCCCTGTTGCACTGTTTAGGCGACAGGGACGGGCATTTAATGCTTTTGTCCCTTGCCGTCAGGGTTAGGTAGAGTACACTGTACACTGTACAAGTAGGTGTACCAACTACTGTTTTTCCATTTGTACCCCCATCTACGTCGCCACCTGTCGGAGACCCCTTGAGCATATAAAAGGAGGCCCATGCGCAACGTAGAGGGGGTTCGGTTCGATTCGATGCCAACGTAACCAGAGAACACTCACGCTAGGTCTTGTAGTTCTCATCGCTCCCTAGCAAGAACATAATACAATCAGACAAGCAGCGGTAGGAGTATTATCTCTCCGGAGAGCTCGAAGCTGGGTAAACCGCTCGTGTGCTTCGCCTCGATCCGCTCTTCATGCGATCTCCGCCCCCCTCCGAACCAAAAGGGACTCGGTCCGCCGGTCCCATAGGTGTTCGTGGGTCCGATCAGCCTGCCCCGACAATGAACGTATGGTGAACCGTTATGTGATGAAGTCGGAGCATAATTTATTTATTGATTGTCTTACTTATGAGTGGCGGTCGGGGACGAGCGATGGTCTTTTCCTACCAATCTATCCCCCTAGGAGCATTTGCGTAATACTTTGCCTTTATAACTTGTAGATTGTTGCAATGATTATATGAGTTCTTTATGATTAATGTTGAGTCCATGGATTATACGCACCCTTCTTCCTTCCACCATTGCTAGCGTCTCTAATACCGCGCACCTTTCGCCGGTATCATACACCCACCATATACCTTCCTCAAAACAGCCACCATACCTACCTATCATGGCATTTCCATAGCCATTCCGAGATATATTGCCATGCAACTTTCCACCGTTCTGTTTATTATGACACGCTCCATCATTGTCATATTGCTAGCGTGATCATGTAGTTGACATCGTTGTGGCAAAGCCACGGTTCATAATTCTTTCATACATGTCACTCTTGAGTCATTGCACATCCTGGTACACCGCCGCAGGCATTCACATAGAGTCATATTTTGTTCTAAGTATCGAGTTGTAATTCTTGAGTTGTAAGTAAATAAAAGTGTGATGATCATCATTAATAGAGCATTGTCCCAGTGAGGAAAGGATGATGGAGACTATAATTCCCCCACAAGTCGGGATGAGACTCCAGACGAAAAATAAAAAAGAAAAAGAAGAAGAAAAAAGAGACCATAGAAAAAAAGAGAAAGGACCAAATAAAAAAATGAAAAATATAAAAAACGAGAGAAAAAGAGAGAAGGGACAATGCTACTATCCTTTTACCAAACTTGTGCTTCAAAGTAGCACCATGATCTTCATGATAGAGAGTCTCCTATGTTGTGACTTTCATATACTAGTGGGAATATTTCATTATAGAACTTGGCTTGTATATTCCAATGATGGGCTTCCTCAAAATGCCCTAGGTCTTCGTGAGCAAGCGAGTTGGATGCACACCCACTTATTTTTTTTGAGCTTTCATACACTCATAGCTCTAGTGCATCTGTTGCATGGCAATCCCTACTCACTCACATTGATATCTATTAATAGGCATCTCCATAGCACGTTGATACGCCTAGTTGATGTGAGACTATCTTCCCCTCTTTTGGTCTTCTCCATAACCACCATTCTATTCCACATATAGTGCTATGTCCATGGCTCACGCTCATGTATTGCGTGAAGATTGAAAAAGTTTGAGAACATCAAAACTATGAAACAATTGCTTGGCTTGTCATCGGGGTTGTGCATGATTTGAATATTTTGTGTGATGAAGATAGAGCATAGCCAGACTATATGATTTTGTAGGGATAACTTTCTTTGGCCGTGTTATTTTGAGAAGACATGATTGCTTTGATAGTATGCTTGAAGTATTATTATTTTTATGTCAATATTAAAATTCTATCTTGAATCTTTCGGATCTGAATATTCATACCACAATTAAGAGGAATTACATTGAAATTATGCCAACTAGCATTCCACATAAAAAATTATCTTTTTTATCATTTACCTACTTGAGGACAAGCATGAATTAAGCTTGGGGATGCCTGATATCTTTAATTTTTTATTGCTCCATGCTATATTATCTACTGTTTTGGACCATATTGGGCTTTATTTTCCACTTCTATATTACTTTTGGGACTAACCTATTAACCGGAGGCCCAGCCCAGAATTGCTGTTTTTTTGCCTATTTCTGTGTTTTGAAGAAAAGGAATATCAAACGGAGTCGAAACGGAATGAAACCAACTTGAGAAGTTATTTTTGGAAGGAAAGCTACCGGAAAAACTTGGAGTTCACGTCAGGGGAGTCCCGGGCTGCCCACGAGGGTGGGGGGGCGTGCCCACCCCCCTAGGGCATGCCCCCCTGCCTCGTGGACACCCCGGAGGTCCACCGACGTACTTCTTGCATCCATATATACCCACGTACCCTAAAACTTCCGAAGACGAGAATAGATCGGGAGTTCCGCCGCCGCAAGCCTCTGTAGACACCAAAAACCAATCGGGACCCTCTTTCGCACCACAGCCATGCAGGGGATCCCTCATCGGTGGCCATCTTCATCATCCCGGCGCTCTCCATGACGAGGAGGGAGTAGTTCACCCTCGGGGCTGAGGGTATGTACCTGTAGCTATGTGTTTGATCTCTCTCTCTCTCTCTCGTGTTCTTGATTTGGAACGATCTTGATGTATCGCGAGCTTTGCTATTATAGTAGGATCTTATGTTGCTTCCCCCCTCTACTCTCTTGTAATGGATTGAGTTTTCCCTTTGAAATAATATTATCGGATTAAGTCTTTCATGACTTGAGAACACTTGATGTATGTCTTGCCGTGCGTATCTATGGTGACAATGGGATATCACGTGATTCACTTGATGTATGTTTTGGTGATCAACTTGCGGGTTCCGCCCATGAACCCATGCATAGGGGTTGGCACACGTTCCGTCTTGATTCTCCGTTAGAAACTTTGGGGCACTCTTTGAGGTTCTATGTGTTGGTTGAATAGATGAATCTGAGATTGTGTGATGCATATCGTATAATCATACCCACGGATACTTGAGGTGACATTGGACTATCTAGGTGACATTAGGGTTTTGATTGATTTGTGTCTTAAGGTGTTATTCTAGTACGAACTCTAGGGCTGATTGTGACACTTATAGGAATAGCCCAACGGATTGATTGGAAGAATAACTTTGAGGTGGTTTTGTACCCTACCATAATCTATTCGTTTGTTCTCCGCTATTAGTGACTTTGGAGTGACTCTTTGTTGCATGTTGAGGGATACTTTTATGAACCAGTTATGTTATTATTGTTGAGAGAACTTGCACTAGTGAAAGTATGAACCTAAGCCTTGTTTCCTAGCATTGCAATACCGTTTTATGCTCACATTTACCACTTGTTACCTTGCTGTTTTTATATTTTCAGATTACAAAAACCTTTATCTACCATCCATATTGCACTTGTATCACCATCTCTTCGCCGAACTAGTGCACCTATACAATTTACAATTGTATTGGGTCTGTTGGGGACACAAGAGACTCTTTGTTATTTGGTTGCAGGGTTGCTTGAGAGAGACCATCTTCATCCTACGCCTCCCACGGATTGATAAACCTTAGGTCATCAACTTGAGGGAAATTTGCTACTGTCCTACAAACCTCTGCACTTGGAGGCCCAACAACATCTACAAGGAGAAGGTTGCATAGTAGACATCAACTACTTTACTGCATCATGCTTGTTGTGAGAAGCTCTGGTTTGTGAGAAGCATATACCCGAACCTGCCCCAAATGGGACAAATTTTTTAACACGACATGTTTGATGCTGCTCCATGATAGCATGCCAAGTTTCATGAATTTCAGACGATTTTTGTATTTACTAGAATTTTAAAACCAGGCATCTCAACATTTTGCCGGCAATCAACAGTGCCCTTGTGTTTGAATTTCATTCACATCTCTTGCATGGTACCTAGAAATTCACCCAAGGACACATATTAGATTTTTCAACCAACCTTAGTGCATTGGACCATGTGTTTGTAGTTCAAATTTTAATTATGCACATAAAATGCCTAGAAAACCCACTTAATGCATAAAAATGTCCAAACGAACCCCGAAAAATCCAAAAAATTGACACAACACTCCTGTTGTTCTATGTTGACACTAGAAATTTTTTGAAAGCAATAGGAGGCAATGGATGTCGTTTCGTCCCCAAAGGTGGGACGTTCCCTATCGAAACCATCATGCTTGTTGTGAGAAGCTCTGGTTTGTGAGAAGCTTATACCCGAACCTGCCCCAAATGGGACAAAATTTTCACCACGGCATGTTGATGCCGCTCCATGATAGCATGCCAAGTTTCATGATTTTCAGACGAGTTTTGGATTTACTAGAATTTAAAAACCAGGCATCTCAATGTTTTGCCGGCAATCAACAGAGCCATGGTGTTTGATTTTCATTGCCATCTCTTGCATGTGACCTAGAAATTCACCCAAGGACACACATGTGATTTTTCAACCAACTATGGTGCACTGGAGCATGTGCTTGTAGTTCAAATTTGAATTATACACATAAAATGCCTAGAAAACTCAGTTAATGTATAAAAAAGGCCAAACGAACCCCAAAAAAATTCATTCCCATTTCTTCTATGGGACCTAAGCATGCACTGAAGGACACATATTTGATTTTTCAACCAATTTGTATGCACCGGAGCATGTGCATGTAGTTTAATTTTGAATTGTGC
The DNA here is from genome assembly GCA_021605145.1 of Aegilops bicornis. Classification (NCBI taxonomy): domain Eukaryota; kingdom Viridiplantae; phylum Streptophyta; class Magnoliopsida; order Poales; family Poaceae; genus Aegilops; species Aegilops bicornis. The sequence continues at coordinate 342,345,528 of CM038670.1, read as the reverse complement.
ACCTGAAATGGCTAGAAAACCAGTTTAATGTATGAAATGTCCAAATGAACCCTGAATGATTCCAATTCTTTTATGACACACATACAGTTGCATGTTCCTTGCAGATAAACGGTCTAGCAATTCAAACACCATCCATTGCCGATGTGACCCAATTTTGTAATTCAAATCAAGTAGATCCCACACAGTTTATTCTCACCAACCTTGTGAGATGCAGTACAAAATATCTTGGAGCACCGTCGGTGTATAGTACGCCTATGGCTTACATGAGAAAGTGCGTCGGCTACACTCCACAGTCGGCGTGTCAAGCACACTAGCTCGCTCCCCCAAAACTCCTGCCTCTGCATCCCTCGCAATCTCGAAAATATCTACCGCCTGGAAGGTTTTAATGTTTGATAGCACACGATTAGTATGTGCGAACCGTGTGCGATGTAAGTTACTCCCGCTCTGCTTCAGTGCCTTGATTCAAATTTCCAGTAGCCCTGGCATTTTACTCCCGCCTCTGCATCCTTCGCAATCTCAAAAATATCTTCTCGCCCTTGATCCAAATTTTCAGTAGCCCCGCCTTGTTACTCCCGCCTAGTAAAATTTTCAGTTGCCGCAATATTTCCTCAGACACAACCTCCACTCACACTGACACACACAACCCTCGGAACCATTGGTAGGTCGCCGCCATCACCGGCGCCTCCATCCTCAACCTCTGCCTGTGTGCCGAGGAGCTCAAGTAGCCAATGGCCAAAAACAGGTTTATCGCAGCCTTTTCGCCCGACGCCGGCGAGGTGGCCGCCAAGGTGTCCCCGTTGTCCTCCGCGGGCCCAATCCTCTGTCATCAGTCCCCAGATTCACCCGCCGTCGTGCCCCTACGTCGGTTCGAGGACTTCCCTCTCCTTCCCCGGACCCTGCAGCCGACGAAGTCCTACCTCGGGGACGGCAGCGGCGGTGGGGGACGTGGGTCACTGAGATTACAGATCGAGAGACCCACACCCTCCGATGGCTCGGTAGCTTCCACACGGCCGAGCTTGCGGCCATGGAGTACCACCCATGGCAGGTCCGCTACCACGGCGCGGCGGCTAGGCTCAATTTCCCCTTCAGCACACGTCCGATCCACCTCATTCCGCCGGAGCCAGGGGTGTTGAGCTCGGCTATGGCGCGGGAGGACCGTGAGGTATGGTAGCGTCTCGAGGCCGAAGCCGCCGACGAGGCCTACATGCAAGAGCTCCGCCTGCAGCACCCGGAGCTCATGGAGGCGGAGCGGGCGATCTTTTCCGGCGCGGAGGACGGTGAGGTTCTCGCGCTCTCCTCTGATGAAGAGGTCGAAGGCGGCGGCGATGATGGCGCGGAGGGCGTCGAGGTGGGCCCCGAGGATGAGAAGATCGACGTCGACGAGTGGAGGAGTGCCTTCCCCAATGACCCCGACGACGGTACTAGCCCGGACCCGGCTCGCATCACACCGTACATGACAAGCAAGGATTGGCTCAACCTCTACTTCGACCGAAAGTAGTTTAGCTTAGTTTAAATTTATTTTTTATGTTCGATTATGCAAAACTATCTATGTTATGTTTGAATGCATGCTACTTTCGGTTGAACCAATCCTTAAGTTTAGGGGATCAAATTGAAGTTTACAACCTTAAGTTTAGGGGATCGACTAGAAAAGGCCAAAAATTACAGGAGTATATGTATATATATATATATATATATATCCACTAAGGGTTTTAGTCCTTTAAATTTCTAAGGATCGCCTACAGATCCCTTATGACTTGTTTATTTCAGTTCTTCAGAATGTGATGCTCTATATGTGCAACTATTTGCTGTGCAGTTCAATTTCATCAATAACAGTTTCAACAATACCACTATGAATTACGATATTTGGTTGATATTAAGGATATTGCAGTTAACATGCCTTTTCGTTTTTCAATTGTTGTTTAGCAACATGCATTGTACTGAATGACTAAATATGCAATCCCAGGCTACATAGCAACAAGGAAGAGTGTTACCTTAATGTTCTGATGATGCCCAGATATAGATGTAATAAAATCTTATATAATGGGATGGATCGAGTGGTGTACTACATCATTTTTCAATTGTTGTTTAGCTTCTAACATTAACTTGGTGCTTTTAGGTACATATATCATTGCCAAAGATCCACACTTCGACCCTTTCTACGTATGGGGCAATGAGATATTCATGAACCAGCATCAAGTGAGGAAACTGATAAAGATTGTTACTAAAATGGGTCAAAAGATGTCAATCGAACTATTTGTTTACACTTTATGCAAGACAACAGTGAGCTGCAGATGGTAAGTAAGAACCCTGCAGCCTTCTTTTTACTGCCCGTAATGAGTTGTGTTAGATGACAATATCTGAATCTTTTCTCTTTTGAAGTGGATCCTGAAGCAGTTTACTCAAGATTACCTCTCAAACTACATGATTGGCGTCCGGCTATCACAAGGGGTTGGACTAGAGTCATGCATGCCTTCTGCATCCAGGAGAGCACAATAGGGCCATTCCGTTTCACCTTGTTCAACAACTGGAATGTCTGTCACCTCTTTCTTTACCATCTGTAAATGTAAAAGTATAGAACCCTGGTACATCATTCTTTATTTGGTGCTTCTGTAATTCTTAAATATATGTACCTGTGAATCGAATAATGCATTGGTTTTTTGAACCTGATGGATATGAATAAAGCTATAGCCTACTTTCAAGTTAAAATTAGGTACAATCACATGGTTGGTAAAACACAAACGTTTGCGATATACACCATAATCCGAGACGGTTCACAGAGAGGAAACATGTGCAAGCATGCACACAGTTGCCGTTCGCAAAGCACGTGTGATTTCAGACACTATCACATATGGTGCGGGAAAATTAATCATGAATTGTTTGTGATGTGCCAGGCATCGTAAAGCATTGTCTACCTATCGTACAAAGTTTATAATCATGAATTGTTTGTGATCATGAATTGTTTGTGATGTGCCAGGCATCGTAAATCTCCCGTGTTTGGAATCTGCCTAGAAACTGCCTATAAAGCATCCATGCCTATAATCTGCCTAGTTTTAGGCAGAACCAGAAAACTCTGACTGCGATGGCAATGAGAGCACAAACGAGAAGCAAGGATGAAGAGTTGGGGATATTCGAGATATCGGAAACGGTTATATAGGGACAACTATATGCATTAAGTCTCCCTATCCCCGACGGTTTCTTGGTCGTGTGGGAAGGACCCCCCTATCGCCCACACTCACTTGGCAACAGTTCCAAATGCCGTCACGGAAAGGGGTTAAAACCGTTTGTTTAGGACCGACGGGCACTAGTGGACACTTCCTGAACCAACTCCGAAGCCAACTCCGAAGAAGAGGGGTATTCTATTTCTCAGTCCCGAAGATATGCAAGAGGCAAAGAAATCTTTGAAAGAAAAAGGTATTAAAGCTGAAGATGTTAAGAATCTACGACCTATTGAAGAAATACATGGTCTTGATAACCCGACACACGTTGTAGAGGTAAAATCTCTCTGTAGATTTGATGAAGGTGATATCTCATAATAAGTCTGCTAGACAATGATTTGATGAGTTTGATAATTTTATTGTTAAGCAAGAAAATTTCAATGCTTATGATAGTAGACAATTGAAACGTAATGCTTACATGCTTGATCACTTGAGTAATTATATGAATAGTACTATTAATGATCTTAAGCTTATTAGTAAACATGCTTCCATGGTTACATCTCAAGTATAACAAGTACTTAAGGCTCAAGACGAATTGCTTAATGCGTTGAATAATAAGAATAATGATAATGCTGTTAGGGTTATGAATAGAGGTGGTAAAATGACCCAGGAACCTTTGTATCATGAGGGCCATCCTAAGAGAGTTGAGCAGGATTCTCAGAGAATTAATACTGATGCACCTAGTCCGAGTACTAAAAAGAAAAAGAAAACTGAAAGGACTTTGCATGGTTCTAGTGAACCTGTTATAGACACACCTGAGAATCCCACTGATATTTCTATTTTTGATGCTAAGACACAATCTGGTGATGAACATGAACCAAGTGATAATGTTAATGATGATGGTCATGTTGATGCTCAACCTAGTAATGATAATGATGCAGAGATTGAACCTGTTGTTGATCTTGATAACCCACAATCAAAGAATCAACGTTATGGTAAGAGAGACTTCGTTGCTAGGAAACATGGTGAAGAAAGAGAACCATGGGTTAAGAAACCCACGCCCTTTCCTACTAAGCCATCCAAGAAAAAGGATGATGAGGATTTTGAGCGCTTTGCTGAAATGATTAGACCTATATTTTTGCGTATGCATTTGACTGATATTCTTAAAATGCCTCCTTATGCCAAGTATATGAAAGATATTGTTACTAATAAAAGAAAGATACCGGAAGCTGAAATTTCCACCTTGCTTGCTAATTATTCTTTTAATGGCGGAATACAAAAGAAACTTAGAGATCCAGGAGTACCAACTATACCATGCTCCATTAAAAGAAACTATGTTAAAACTACTTTATGTGATCTTGGAGCCGGTGTTAGTGTTATGCCTTTCTCTTTATATCATAGACTTGAATTGAATAAGTTGACACGTACTAAAATCTCTTTGCAAATGGCTGATAAAATATCGATCGGTATTTGGGAGGATGTGCCTATTGTCGTTTCAAACGTTACTATCTTAACAGACTTTGTTATTATTGATATTCCCGAGGACGATAATATGTCTATTATTCTTGGTAGACCCTTTTTGAATACTGCAGGAGTTGTTATTGCAACAAAGGCAATGTCACTCTTCATGTTAATGGTAATGAGCATACGGTACACTTTCTGAAGAAACAACCTCAAGTTCATAGTATCAATTCTGTTGGAAAAATTTCAACTATTACTATTGGAGGATTTGAATTCCCTCTACCTACTGCTAAAAAGAAATATGATATTCTTATTGTTGGGGACATGCATATCCCCGTTGAGGTAACCTAGTGTTATTCGAAAATTCTCTATACCCATTCATGTCATTCAGAAGAAGTTTGTTAATAAGACTTGATCAACCTTGTTAATGTATTCCTTTTTGTTGAGCATGAGATGGATGAATTTAGAAAACACAACTCTCTATACCCATCTTTTACTTTTTGTTAATTAGTTTAAATAAAGCAAAAAATAGTATTTTCTGTCTGTTTTTTCTGAATTATCCATGCAATAAAAATGTCCCGAAAATAAAAGTTCTTGAAATGCCCTGAATATTGGATATGATTTTTTAGAATATTTTAGAATTTCTGGTGCAAAGAACACACTAGGGGGCCTCACCAGTTGGCCGCAAGGGTGGGGGGGGCACGCCCCCTGATGTTGTGGGCCCCACGTGGCCCCCCTCCACTTATTCCAGCACCCATCCTCTCCTTCTTCTTCCAGAAAAAATCATTCCATAGCTCAAACTCGTGTTCTTGCTCATCTTGCTGCCATTTTCGATCTCCCTGCTCAAAGCACCATTCACAAAACTGCTTTGGGGGATTGTTCTTCGGTATGTGACTCCTCCAATGGTTCAATTATTTTTTTGTTCTAAGTGTTTTATTCATTGCAAATTTTTGCTACTGTGATGACCATGTTCTTGAGCTTGCATGTCAAATTTATATGGTCCAAAGTAGTTTTGATGCTTGGGTTAGCCTCTAGACACTTGAGGGAGTAGTTGCTACCAATTTTGTTGAGTTTGGTTCACTTTTATTTTGAGTTTCTAAAAATTTCAGAAATTTTTAGAAGAAAATGTTGAAGAGATTGTTGAGAGGCTCCTCGAGCTGGGGTTCGAAGGAGAAGGAAAAGCCCAAGTATAATGTTCCTCGCACCACGGAAATTTGTCCAAGCGAATGGCCATGTGATGCATTCTTACAAGCAGCCAGGATTTATGACGATTCTTATTATTTGGCTGGTAATCAAGGCATCACCAACTTCCACCTCGACCGGTGTAATCATTATCTCTTACTCACTAATACATTCGTGCAAAATTTTCACTTTCATGCTAGGAAATCACCACCCACGGTAGACTTTCACTTATATGATGAGTAAAAAGAAATGACGCTTTATGAGTTTTGTGTGGTTTGTAAATTACCTTATGAGGGTGGTGTCGAGGAACCACTTCCTAGCGATGTGGAATGCCTTATTCATGAAATCATCGTAGGGGAAGGTAGAGGAGTGTCGGGAGCGAGAGTGTCTAGTATTCATCATCCTGCTATACACTTGTACTCATTATTTGCTGGGAGATGTTTAATTGGCCGTGGAGAGAGTAGAGGCCTTAGTGCCCCTGACCTCGCTATTTTGCGCCATGCATTACATAGAGATAGAACTTACTATATTGGTGCTATGGTTGCTAAACGGTTGAGTATGAACCGTACAAAGGGTCATATTTTCAGAGGTATCTTTGCCACCCGCTTTGCCAAACACTTTGAGATACCTATTAGGCATTATGAAAAAGAGGAGAAACTACTACCCACTATATATTTAGATTGTGACATCATGGTAGCACATAAGTTTATTCAACGTGATGAGGAAAAGAGAATTATGTATAACCTGGTATTTAGCGAGAATGCTTTTCAGATTATTACCTTTCCTGCACCTGTTTTGTTCGATATGCATTCAAGCAGGTACATCGTTTTGCCCGCGGACATTCATGCATACTCGGAGGGGACACGATCACCAGCTCCTGAGCCAGAGCCGTCACATGATCCATACCATGAGTCTATTTATCAGTGGGATCCATAGGAGCTCGCTAACCAGTGGAACCCCCAGGATCCTCCTCAATACACTAGAGAGAACAACTTTGATCCATGGCAGTAGTGTCGGTGTTCTGGGAACGGGGGTCCCCAGACTTGCCTGCCTGCGGCCTGCGGAATGGCTTAAAGGGGGGCCCATCACGGCCCATCTTCATCAACACAAGCTCAAGACCCTCGCGAGGGTCCAAGCCTCGCGGGGCGGACGACAGGAAGCTTCCTCAGGCACGGCCTCGTCGGGCTAGCTCGCGAGGAGGCGGAGAGATCAAGGCGGGGTACCTCACGAGGTGCCCATGACGCAAGCCATGACGACCAAGGGCGCCAGGCGGGCGCCAGCCCGCGTAGTGTCCTCCTTTCCTCTTTGGTGCAAAGGGAGCAAGCGCAGGCGAGAGCATCAAGCAAAGGCATCCATTTCGGTGCAACAAGACCAAGACCAGCCCAACGGCAGGAAGGAAGTCATTGTGGAGCCCAAGCCAAGGCGTCACCACAGAGCCTTTGACAGTGAGGACCAACTTTAGTCAGGATAAGTGTACCAGATGTTCCCCTTCAAAATGGCTAATTGTTGGCGCCCTTCCCTCTCAATATTTCGGAAGAGGCCCAGGGCCTCTGCCTATAAATAGGACTAGCCACGCACAGAGCTAGGGAGATCTGGAGGAGAGATCTGGCATCTTGGATCCAGGGTCCAGAATCCAGAGAGAGAGAGAGAAAGAGAGAAGGCGGTTGAACTCCTCCTAGCAGTTCATCGCACCGGCCAAGAACAGACCCTCGTGAGGCTGTTCTTCCTTCTATTGTTCATCACCATCAGCCTAAGAGGCAATCCACCACACCACAAACTAGAGTAGGGTATTACACCACAATGGTGGCCCGAACTAGTATAAACCTTGTGTCTCTTGTGTTGTTCCTTTCGTAGTTTAGATCCAAGCGAGGCGTCGGGGTGTAGGTAGTTAGAGGGCGAGATCTCCGCGCGCACCCCAGTGTTCGAACCTCAAGTGTTCTGTCGGAACCCGAAATCCAACAAGTAGACCAACTTAGGCCAAAAGCCTAAGCTTGGGGGAGTACGTATTTCTCACCGACATTACATTCATGTTCACGCACTCATTTCAGTTGTCGATGTTCATACTCTTTCATTGTATTATCCATGTTATTTTATTTCTTTTTCCCATTTTCTTCTTATGTGTTTGAAAAACCTTAAGAAAAAACAAAAAATTAGTTGGAGTTTACTTTCTATGCATGCTTAGTTGTAATATTAAAAGAAAGCCCAAAAATATTTCTCGTGTTTGTTGGGAGCTTTACCGTGTAAATAGTTTTTCTCGTACTTGTTTTAATTTCTTCAGAAGAACAAAAAGTCCAAAAATATTTCAATGTGTTTCTTTGAAATTCTTTTGTTTTCTTTGGGGGTCAAGAGGAGAAGACCATAATGAAATTGTCGAGTGGCTCTTATATGCATTATTGTTGATCTAACAAAAGAGCCCATATTACCTTGTCTTCTCCTTTGAATAAATGTTTGCAGATTCCAGCTTAGTCCAGTGCACGTGCACTACTATTATTATCCACTCCGTTCGGTCGTGCAAGTGAAAGGCAATAATGACGATATATGATGATATGATTGTGATGAGGAAAAGCTGGTATGAACTCGACTTATCTTGTTTTTGTAAATATGATTAGTTCATCGTTCCTGACTCAGCCTATTATGAATGAAACATGTTTGCAATGACAATTATAGATTATAGTTAGTCATGCCATGCTTAATTAGCTAGGAGTTTATAATGGTTTACCTTGCGTGCCAACATGGAAATTAAAATGGTTGTGATGTGGTATGATAGGATGGTATCCTCCTTTGAATGATTCGAGTGGCTTGACTTGGCACATGTTCATGCATGTAGTTGAAACGAAATCAACATAACCTCTACAATATTTATGTTCATGGTGATTTATATCATACTCATGCTTGCACTCAATGTTTGTTAATCTCAGTGCGTGTTTATGACTGTTGTTGCTCTCTAGTTGGTCGCTTCCCAGTCTCCTTTTAGCCTTCACTTGTACTAAGCAGGAATACTGCTTGTGCATCCACTTCCATAAACCCCAAAGTTGTTCCATATGAGTCCACCATACCTTCCTATAAGCGGTATTTACTTGCTGTTCCAAGTAAATTTGCAAGTGCCAACCTCTAAAACTTCAAATGATAATATGTTTTGTATGCTCGAGTAGCTCATTTACCAACTAGGTCTGTCAATATCTTCCATGCTAGGTGGGTTATTCTCACGATGAGTGGACTCCGCTCATCATTCACGAGAAAATGGCTAGTAACCGGGATGCCCAGTCCCATGCTCAATGCAAATCAAATCAAAATAATTGCAAACAAAACTCCCCCAGGACTGTTGTTAGTTGGACGGTACCCGTTGTATCGGACCAGCCGTGGAGTGTGCTTGTTGGCGGTGGGGGAGTATAAACTTTACCATTCTTTTTGGGAACCGCCTATAATGTATGTAGTATGGAAGATACCGAGATCTCTTAGTTGTTAAGTTGATAATGAAAGCATACTTCTCAAAATATTGTTCAATCTCTATTTCAAAACTCAAGCTCTGACACCTCTGCAAATGACTGCTTCCCTCTGCGAAGGGCCTATCTATTTACTTTTATTGCGGAGTCATCGTCCTCTTATTAAGAAGCACCAATTAGATAGCACCACCGTCATTTTATGCATTGTTATTAATTTATATTGAGTATGACTGTGATTGGAACTCTTTTACCATAAATTACAATGTCTAGTCTGTCAGAAGTGGGGTTTCGGCAAACACTTAAGGTTTGAACACTGGGGTGCGCACGAAGTCTTTCCCTCCTACTGGTCTACGCCCTAACTCGCTAAGACCTCGCGGACGAACTCGTCGAACTCGCAACACAGAGACACACGAGATTTATACTAGTTCGGGCCACCGTTGTAATGTAATACCCTACTTCAGTGTGGTGGCGGTGGATTGCCTCGTGGGCTATGATGAACAGTACAGAGGGAAGAACAGCCTCCCGCGGTTGAGGTGTTCTTGTGCTTGGTGACTTAGCGGGTCAGAGATGGATGAACCGCTCGATCCCCCCTACTATGGTGGCCCGCTCTACTTATATAGGCCCTGGTCTGTGGGGACCCCGACTCATAAGTCGAGATCACCGAATGCACGTGTACAGTGATCCCACAGATCAATGCTCACTGAACACACAGAAGCTGAATAACAAGAGTCTTACATCCATACATACCGTTTTACACAAGTAGGACCATTATGGTCAAGTCTTGAGTGTATCATCGCAGCAGAAATATTCAATAACAACTTGGACCCATGCCATCTGCCTTAACCCTACAGGCATTCTGACTAGGAAGCGTCCTAGCTCGCATGTTCGTCACCGAAGTATTCTTCTTCATATCATGTTCTTTCATGCCCGCCAATAAAATAACCAAGGCAAGCCAATGAGTACTTTGAATGTACTCGCAAGCAACCCAAGGGTGATAACACAATAATTATGCAAGGCACTACTGCTAATTTGGCATTTTTGCGGAAAGCTAGTTTTTCTCATGCAAGTATGATCAACATTTATCAAGGATATGAATGCGTCTGCAACCAGTATCAGGAGGTTATAGACATCAACGTCGAGGAAGAGTTATGAACAACTCATGCTCAAGCTCATCATGACTTCCTCATGAGTCACATCATCAATATCACCAAACTGTGTTGTTTGTCAGAAACATATGGACATAGTCTAAGCAGCACCACCCAACTGTCCTTGACCGTGGACACGGCTATTCGAATAGTTTGACACTCTGCAGAGGTTGCACACTTTACCCACAAGATTCGGGGAACTTCCGTGTCATCCACGACCCGCGGTACCTCAAGTACCCGAGGTAAGCACCCGATCACTATCTTTCCCTATACGATACTAACATAGAGTCCGCTCGATTGGTAGTAACCCCCGTGCCCAACATTTCACAACTTAAAATTATGGAGCCTCGCTCCCATATTCATCACATACCACTGGCACGGGGTACCAACGGTGTGTCCGGTGCCCCATAAAAATGTTCTTGGCCGCCCTACCTGGCACGACCCCGTCCCGAGAGAGAGCACCAACTCTCCCCCGTAACTAGTAATGCGGGCTCCAAGCTAGTATCGGCCTAGGTAATCAATAATGCCCTTTCCCTTACAAGGGTAGATTGGTTGCGCATGTAAGGTTGGGACAATGACAAATCTTAAATCTAATCCGTCTCAGAACAACACTTTTATCAAGCCTCGGTACACTACTTCTCCACCAAGTAGTGACCTAGTTCATCATCATCTCCCAGGGGCATCAGTGGCACCCTCTGGGGCTGCTTGCAAGTATGTCAAACCACACTTGTTTCTTTTGATGCATAACCTTGACCCGCTTTGCATAGCAACTACTTTAGCATCCTATCTACTCCCACCGGCATAACCCTCATAAGAAGGTAGGGTCATGCACAATGCAAGTATCAGCGAGGAAGTACGGTGGCAAACCATCAAAGTGGTTACCACCTCATCATGATTCCATTGCAGCAACAATATGGTGCTATATGACATGCATAAAAAAGGGTTTCATAGACATGGTCAAAGGGCTGCTTGCCTGGTTCATCTGAGTCTTGAAATCTTCTGGTCCTTCTCCATGTACTCCGTCTACTTCATCAACTAACGTCGGAAACAATCACAATAAGCAACACAACAAGGCAGGAAATATAAGTGCTCCAAAAATATTAATTTGACTTTTCTAGGACATCTCTGGTTATATGAAAAATAACCAGAGTGGTTTCATTGGAATTGGATCAGTGGATATCTCTGAACATTTCAATATGATGGAATCAAGGGGTTTATGTATTTGCAAGAAGTGTACAGAAACATGTTTTTGAAAAATGAGCAAAGGCACCCATTTAACAAACCATGATTTTAGAAGCATCTAGGAGTTGGTTTCACTGGATTTGGAGTTCAAATGAATATTCTATGGATTTGCAAAGTTGACAAACATGAAGAAATGGCTCATTAATTTGTGGGGTACATAAAGTATTAAGAAAATGTTCATAAACTAAGTTATGAACTTAGAAGCATCTAGGAATTTGAATCATGGAATTTGGATCAAGTTTGAGCTCTCTGTGATTTTCTAAAGTTCATCACAGAAATAGGAAAAATAGGATTTGATAAATATTTGTGAAGAAAAGGTCTCTGGAAAAATGTGCATGATGCACCAACAGGTAGATCATGATTTATAGAGTCACAAGAAATTTGAATCATCAAATTTGGAGTCCATTTGAATTGTTTATGGATTTTAGAAACTCACTGGAAAAGAATAAAAAGAAATATAAGGCATTACCCTTATCCCGCGCACCGGCGAGAGATAGTTGTGGGCCTGCCCAGCGGCTCGGCCACGCGGACGACAGGCGACGTCGAAGGCGTATTTCGCCCGGCCTGTCTCCACTTGCCAGCGTGGCCTGGTGGCTGGGCCACTGACGAGCGGGGTCCGGCTGCAGACCATCGTCTTCGTCTTCCTCCCGCGCGCTCGCCTGGCAGAGGGAGCAGGGAGCCCCGACGACGACTGTCGGCGCTATGGAGCACCTCCGGCGATGCTCTGGCTATGGATGAGCTCGGCGTCGAGCGCCACATCCATTGGTGTATGCCACGGCTGCCGAGGATGGTCGAGGCGATGGCGGCTTGGATGCCGGCGGACGGAGGCATCGGGCGAGATTAGGCACGGCGCTACGGTGCGTCCTCGGACGAGGGAAAGAGCGTCGGAGCTCCGCCTTGCTCAGGGGAGCCTGCTGGTGGAGAGAGGAGAGGGAGAAGAGCTCGGGCTTGGATGAATTTAGGTGGAGGCCGGCGGTGGCTCTCCGGCCATGGAGGGCTATGGAGGGCGCGGGGAGAGGAGTGAGTTGGTCCAGGGGGTCTCTGGGAGGGAGAGAGAGGCAAAGGGGTAGAGAGGAGGGCCTGGGACGGCTTTAAGTAGCCGATTCGTAGCTCACCGTGGATGCGGCCTACGGCCCGCGGAAATGGCTAGGGTGGCCACGGGAGAAGGCTTGGGGCTGTCTGCGGCGCTCGTGGGGGTGGTGTTGGGTGTAGGGAAGGGAGAGAGAGAGAGGGGCGAGCTCCCGGTGGAGCCACGGGCTCGCGCACGCATTGGCCGGCTCAGGCGGCTCTGGGCGCGCGCGGCACGGGCAGGACAGAGAGGGGAAGGAGGGGGCCAACAAGGTGGCGTGTGGCGTACTTCGAGGCACCTCGACTGGCGCAAGGGGGAGGCTCGAGGTGGTCGGGGACGCCAAGCGTCAACGGTCGGGAGCACGCTGACGTGCTCCAGAGCATGCAAATGGCCGGCACCCGCGGCTTTTCCTCGCGTCCTCACGCGCCCACTTGTGTCTGCCAGCTGCAGGGGGGAGTAAACAATGTGACAATGGCATTGGATGCTCTGGGATTCCACTGGGATGAGGAGGGAGGTTGAGAGAGAGAGAGAGAGAAATGGTGCTGTACAGAGAGGGAAAAAAGAGCTTTTCACCCCCATAATCATGGCTCCTCGGGCAGGGAAAGATGCAGGGGTTAGACGAAGACCATATGGTGCTGTGGGAGAAAGATTAGCTCATGGAGATTAGTGGAAATGGCCAGAACATGCATTTTAAATTTCTGCCAGAAGGTGTTTGATGGTGGTTTGGGCAAGAAGATGAACTCCTCTTGTCATGAGGCTTGACAGGGTCAAATGGTATGATAAAATAATAGGCTCCACCAATATTGAGTCCATTTGGGCAAAGTTTCCAATGCAACTTTTGTAAACCGTAGAAATCAACAGAAATGGACTTCCCAAGATTTAGTCATGCAAAACTATTCTCCTTGATGCACCACTTGGTGTAGTGTCATCATTTGAGGATTTGAACATGTCCACAAAAATTCAGATCAAAAGGATACACTTGGCAATGTAGAGTTGTTCAAATTTGATTCTGGTCAGAGAGGGTTTTGGGGCACTTTTATCAAGTTAACTTGTTCTCTAACTTGTGCCATTTGGTCTAGATGAATGATTAGACCAGCTGAGCATGTACACAAGATTTGAGAGCATTTGGACATGTTTGGCAATGTAAAGTTGCTCAAACTTCAAAATGGACAGATATGGTTTTGAGGGGATTTTATGGGGTTATACTATTCTCCATGACATGATACTTGTCCAGATCATCAAACGTCATGTGTGACATGCTAGAATTTTCTTGGAATTTTTGGAGAATATTTCCTTTGTAAATATTTCAAAAGCTTGAAATATCCAGAAAGGGTTTTTGAGTGATTTGACCAATGATTTGAACATTACCATGTGTTGAAACTCATATATATGGACAATATATGTCCACTGAGTTTCCCTAAATTTTTACAAATATTTTTAAAGCATAAAAATAATTTTAACCTATTAAAGACCATTTCTGGCCTTAAAACAAAGCTCTAAAATAAAATACTAAAATTAATTTTAAAATTATATTTTTGTGGTTTATGGGTATCCTATATCTAATAGGAGTCAAATATATTTTTGGAAAGATTTTTACTTCCCTTAATTAAGTACTTGCAGTGCAAACCTCAATTCAGGGTTTTTTGGAAAACTAAATTTAGAAAATACTTTTTGGCCAAAATATTTTTACAAGAAATTATTTTTATGTCCTACACACATGGCATGATCCTTCAAGGCGTAAGTTTTGGATCAAGGAGAAGGAGTATAAGAGTTGGAGGATTTATTTGATTTTTAGAGCACTTGCAAACAAGAGACAAAATCAAATCAAGCAAAGACCAAAACACACAAAAGTTTCTGTCAAACCACAATTTATCATGATTTATCATCTTAAGTGTTGTGCCATGAAAATCAGGGTGTGATGACCTACCCCCTTACAAGAATCTCGCCCCGAGATTCCCAGACTAAGCGCAGAAAGGGATACGAAAACTTTGATGTGGGGTGGTCTTCACGTCCTCATACTGTTTCTCGCTTCGGCGGTGCTCCTTTGATCCTTGAAGTACTTGATGGTGTGGCTTCAGTATATAATGTTCTACTTGGTCCATGTTGCTAATGGGTAGCTCATGTAGGTTAGATTGGGCTAGGGTCGGTGGCTCGGTGGTTAATGCCCTCAGAGAGATCGGCAAGTTAGGAAGTTGGAAACACTTCCGTGGTTGTGATGCATGGAAAGCGTTGTGTACATCGTGTAACTCGGTGGCAACTCCGGTGGTAACTGTCTTCTCTTTGTCTCGTAGTGATCTCAGTGGGGGTTGTTATTTCTTGGAGTGATCTCGAGGAGGGCCGATGAATCTTGGTGTGGGTCTCCTTGTCATGGAAATGCTTGGTTCCTTAGAGAGGAGTGGCTTGCAGATACACATGGTCTTTGATGCGGAAGTATACTTCTTGAAGATGGTGGTTGGTGTAGTTCTTCCTCTTAGACATGACGGTCTTCAGATGTTCCTTGACCAGCTCAACGATTCTCTTCCGTCTTCGGGTAGACGAGTATGTCATCAAAGAAAGATGGCAACTAACTTCTCCAAGCACTCCATGAAGTCTATGGGGTGCGTAAAGTGGGATGAGGCGTTGGTGATGGTCACGGTTGAGTATTGGCCAAGGTCTTATCGATCTAGAGCCAAAGCCCGAGGTCAGGATCCGGCCATGTTGTGGCTTGGTAGGGCGTAAGGGTTTCAAGGATTCTAGTGTGCGAGTGAATGTTCATCATCCCATCCTTGAGCACAGTTCCTGAGATGCCAATTGTTCTATCTAGTCCTCCAAACAGATCACCTTATACCTCTGAAAGTATCATCTCGCATAGGTCAACTCCAAAAGCCCATTAGCTACATAATTCATTAATTCTGCAAATCCAATGTCTCTGGTGTCCCACATGATCTTCTAATGTCCTATAATCACCAAATACTTGAAAGGGCTACCTTGCTATAGTCAGTCCACCAATTTCCATTATCATGGTCATGTAAACTCCAGGGTCAAGCATATGTAGATCCCTAAATAACTCTGACAATTATTCCAATCTCCTAGTTATGGTCCACCGAGAAACATGGTATCATGATCAAGATCATCAGTCTAATCCAATTTACTCCAAACCATGTGAAATTACTCTGCATCCATACTCCACTAGGGTAATGTCACGCCCAATATGCGACCCTATCCAAAAGGAACTTGAAGGTCCCACCAAGGATAGACCCGCATATTGAAACGCTTTTGAAAGGTGGATATCATTACATCAACATTACATAATAGATGGGGATACATACATAAGGCACAAATGCCACATGAATACAACAATGTCACATGAATACAACAATACAACAATACCACATACAAGATCAACATCCGACTACGGATGAATCATAAACAGAAACTCAAACAATATCCACCCTGCTAGCCCAGGCTGCCGACCTGGAACCTATCCCCTGATCGACGAAGAAGAAGAAGAACTCCAACACAAGATAAACATCGCTCTCATGTCATGATCATCTCACAACCTGTACCTGCAACTGTTGTTGTAGTAATCTGTGAGCCACGAGGACTCAGCAATCCCATTACCATGGATATCAAGACTAGCAAAGCTTAATGGGAAAGGAAGGGGTAAAGTGGTGAGGTTGCAGCAGCGGCTAAGCATATATGGTGGCTAACATACGCAAATGAGAGCGAGAAGAGAAACAAAGGAACGGTCGTCAACTAGTAATGATCAAGAAGTGATCCTGAACTCCTACTTACGTTAGACATAACCCAGAAACCGTGTTCTCCTCTCGATCAACCCCGAAAAGAGACACTCACGGTTACACACACGGTTGGTGTATTTTAGAAGAGTTTACTTCAACTTTACTACAACCGGACATTAACAAATTCCCATCTGCCACATAACTGCGGGCACGGCTTTCGAAAGTTCAAACCCTGCAGGGGTGTCCCTACTTAGCCCATGATAAGCTCTCGCGATCAACGAAGGATATTCCTTCTCCCCTGGAAGACCCGATTAGTCTCGGAATCCCGGCTACAAGACATTTCGACAGTAATAAAACAAGACCAAAGAAGCCGCCCGATGTGCCGACAAATCCCAATAGGAGCTGCACATATCTCGTTCTCGTGGCAACACCGGATGAGACTAGCTACGAGTAAAACCAAGCCTCAAGTTTCCCCAAGGTGGCCCCTCAGTAGCTCGGTTCGAACCAGCACTTAGAGAAGCACTGGCCCGGGGGGCTAAATAAAGATGACCCTCAAGAGAGCGACTCCCAAGGGAAAAGTAGGTGGTGGTGAGGCAAATGGTAAAACCAAGGTTGGGCCTTACTAGAGGAGTTTTATTCAAAGTGAACTGTCAAGGGGGTCCCATAAATCACCCAACTGCGTTAGAGACGCAAAATCCGGGAACATAATACCGATATGACGGAAACTAGGGCGGCAAGAGTGGAACAAAACACCAGGCATAAGGCCGAGCCTTCCACCCTTTACCAAGTATATAGATGCATTAATACTATAAGAGATATTGTGATATCCCAACATAAACATAATCCAACATGGAGAAATCTTCATCTTCACCTGCAACTAGAACGCTATAAGAGGGGCTGAGCAAAAGCGGTAACATAGCCAAACAACGGTTTGCTAGGAAGGGTGACAAAGGTTAGAGGTTCATGGAAATTTGGGAGGCTCGAGCAGCAAGTGGTAGGTAACGCAGCAAAGCGATGGAACGAAGCAACTACCATAGCAATGATAGTAATGAGATCCAAGGTGACGGTCATCTTGCCTGAAATCCCGCAAGGAAGAAGAACGACTCCATGAAGAAGACGAAAGGGAGTAGTCGAACGAATCCTCACAATCGCAACATTACCGGAACATGGAAGCAACACCGGAAAGAAACAAACAACATGGTAAATGCACAAGCATAAACATGGCATGATGCACAAGCAAGTATGATGCATGTCCGGTTTAATGAGGCATGGCATGGAAAAGTGCAACAAACAATGCTACAAGATAAGTGGAGCTCAATATGCAACGAGTTGCATATTGACAAAACACCACATTGACATATTTAGTTTAATCTCGGTTAGGTACTCAACAATATTAAATGTTGGTTAACATGGCAATAGGTGAAGCATAATTAAACTACCTATTTAGGCAAGTTTAAATGAGGCCGGAAACACAAACAACAATTCCGGAAAATCCCCATATTATTTAGCAATTTACTGCAACAATAATTTTAAACATTTTAATTGTTGTTATCATGATGCGGATGACATATGCAAGTATTATGCAATTTTATGAAAATGTTGACATGAGCATGTTATGAAGCATGTGGTCACCATGGCGGAACGAAAGGGGTGCCACGGCAACAACAACGAAAAAGGTGCCACGGCAACATTTCGATGATCCGACAACTCGTCGAGGTGTCGGTGCAAAAGAAAGTGTGGACGTACAGAACATGCAAAAGAAGGTGGGGTGATCCCGGATACAGGGTTCCCAATAGCCGGTGGCATGGCAAAAGAGGGGCATCGCAACCGACAATTCGATCACGGTGCAAACATGAGCATCTCATACAACACATGCATTCGATCCACGGGTCATCGTCTCGGTGGTTATACCTTTGAAGCGTGCATTTCGGGGCGGTTCAAAATCGTCGAGGAAAGCAGTCGTACTCGTGGGTCGTAGTGGAAGTAGTTGTACACGTTTCATAGATGAACTTGGCGTAACCGTGCGGTAGTCGAACTTGGCAATGGTAGTAGTACACGGGTCGTATAGGAACTTGACGAAACCCAAGGCGCTGGTTGTGGAAGTAGTGGAACTTGGTGCATCCAAGCTCTGAGGCGTAGTGGTACACATTCCGTAGACGAACATGGGTGTCGTGGTACTTGGCGTCATTGTGGCCTGCAGGTACTTGCCGAAATCCACATCGGATGTAGTCGTACAGATTTGAAGACGAACTTGGCACCGAAGTTCGAACTTGCCGGTCTTGATGAATCTGAAGGGGCATCAAGGGACTTGCCAAGGCCCTGCCTCGGGAGGTCACCGGAGGTGCGAGGAGAGGGATCTTGGTCGCGACAAGAGAAGGCAGCGGGGCGACGTCCTTGTCGGACGGAGCTGGTACATGCGAACCATGGCGAGGCCGAAGGTGGGTCTCGGGCAGGAGGTGAAGAAGACGGCAGGGACGCAATCTCCTGCGAGAAGGCAAAGCAGAGAAGGCTGGGGTCGAGCACGGCTCTGGCGGCGGGTCGACGGGGCTGGAGAGGCGACGGCGGGGATGGCCTGGACAAGGCCGGAGGTCGGGGAGGGAGCGGCCGGACCAGGAGTCGAGGCAGCGGAGCTCCTGCTCGGCGACAAGCGAAGCAGCAAGGGGGAGGCGCTCGGGGACGGCTCGGGCTCCAGGAGCTCGGGTGAGGGACGAGGAAGGGAGACGCGAGGACGAGGCGGGTCGACGGGGCGGCGCGGTTCACGAGATGGACAACGCGGGGCTGCAGGATCCGGTCGAGGCATGGCCGTGGCGCGGCTTGGAGCAGATTAGGCGCGCGCTCCTCTGGCGCTGGCTATGGCGTCTTGGCGCGCCTGGAGGGAGTCGAGGGAGAGGCAAGGGATCGAGAGAGAGAGAGGGCTAGCGAGCGAGGGGTTAAGGGGATCGATTGGGCTAGGGTTAGGAAGGGTTGGGCCTCACGGGGATTGGAGGGCCGGCCTGGCCTAGTGGCATGCGGATGATGGGCTTCTTCTCTCCCTTACTCAAATATCTTCCACGAACAGAAAAGCAAAGAAAGAAAGGGAGAGAAAATAAATGAGTGGACAAGAATTTGGACATGGGGATAATTTTCCCGGACTCGCATAAATGCGCTTGTTCCAAGAAAAATAAAAAGTGAGCATGGGCGTGAAGTTGAATTCAAACTCTTTTGAATTTAATTCAAATGGTTTGAATAGGAAGTGAGGGTTGGGAAGGTCCAAAAATATTGAGAATTTTTGGTGGGGCTTCGATAGATAAAGAAATAATTATAGACAAGGTTGGAGAGTCAAAACATGAAGAAGAAAAGGCAAAAGGATTTAACATGCACGTGTGTTGTGGTAAATTCCAAACTAATGGAATATTTATCATAGCTCCATAAATATTAGGAGGATATGTTATAAATAGAAATCACCATGTGAATTCCCTCGATTTAAATAGATCAAAAGATCTATGCAATTTATTTAGTTGAGGTTTTAAAAATTAAATGACATGCTGGCATGATGACATGATGCAATGCAAAAATAAATTGAGCAAGCACAAATAAAAACACACGAAGGTCACAAAAATATGGAAGTCTTCTGGATAGTCGGTCTTGGGGCGTCACAGGTAACCTATTTAATCCAAATCTCATGTCCAACGAGGAATCCTACATGTCTCCCTTAAGTTATTTACGTAATATAAACTATTTCCTATCGATATCATCTGATCAAGTCAACTCCTTGCACTTCCAGGAGTTTCAGCTTGCGATCATAATTGTCCTATAAATCCAATTTACTCAGGGATAATGGAATCTATGCTAATCTATAATCATGATCCCACCAAGTTCATCTACCAACATGAAAGCCCCGTGATCTACCAAAGTCTTAGTCAATTCCTCAGGGTCTCTGATATAAACTCATCAAGTCATTTGTCCTCCATTCATATATCCCAAATTGGTCTCCCCTATGGCATCATCAGTTTTGGTGCTATCTTAGGATGATAATGTGCTCATTCGCTATGCCCACTAGTTCCATAATGAACTCAATGCTATGCGGGGTTACAGAGGCTTAACTGGTCCACTTGTAATTCCGTGGGTTAAGCACTTGGTTAAGGATTCGAGCTGGGGTATCTCGTGAAGTCTCGAAGGGTATAGTGATGGGTTTCTGATCTTGAGAGGTAAACATAACTCTGAGGTTGCACTAGGTCGAGGAGGTTGTAGCAAAAGTCTTCAGTGCTGGTTGGTTGCCAAAGTGGAATTCTTAGTGTATCTTGTCTTGCTAGCCTTCAGTTGAGGAGAGAGATGAGAGGGAGAGGTAGCATAAAGAAGGGGAATGCCTAAAGGGGGTTCTATAGTGCAAGTGCAAACAAACAGGTGCAAAAAGGGCCAAACAGAAGAGGCAAGGTAAGGAAGGTGATATAGTCGCATACTTGTCGCCTAGGGCAAAAGTGCAACCTATATCGAAACACAAACAAATAAAAACAAGCAACACACAATCATGGTTCTATTCGAACCATCATACGGACTCGACTTCGCACAGGGGGTACACGACTCATCCTACCCTAGGGGTTCTCGGACTCGATGAGTCGTGCCTCGTGCCTCATGCAGTCTTCTGAGTTTTCCTCAGGTGTTGCTACGTCTCTTGTTTGATGAAACGATCTGGGTTGAGCCGGAAGAATCTTCGACAACTTCTCGCCTGATGAGGTGATGGGGTGATGGTGGCTCCTCGTGGCTGTCTTTGACTTAGTCTTCTCTTGTCTTCTTAATCATGATGATCGCTTTTGCTTTCTAGGTCGTCGATGGTACCAGGTAGGTAATCCTTTATGCAATGACATTATCAAGGCATAATAGAGGTCCATCATGTCGGTTACGTTGATGACAACATCGGCACCAAGAGCGGGGGATGAGGAGAACCGTTTTCCTGCTCACTATGGTGAGGCGGACCAAATGGCTAGGTTCTCATCCATCGGTGGTTGCCGATACAACAACAGTAGTGACATGGTTACTCTATTAGCGATGTATATCATGATCTTGCATATCCTATGCCCTGATCATTGTAGGCTAATGTTGCATCATCTTGGGGCAGTGTCAAGGGTGTCACCATCTCTTGGGTCTTCATGTTCCTCATTCCTCGAGGATGTATCTTCTGTTGGTGTCGCCAATATTGTGTTCAGAAGATGTGGGTGAATGTCTGGCAAGGGATCTCTCTTCTAGATTATCCACGAGGACTACAAAGAATCCAATGGTCAGGGGCATAAGGGTTCTAGTGACCAAAGGTTTTGAAGGGGAAGATATCAATAAGGAAAGTATACCTTAATTTTCGAAAAACTGAGAAGGGAAGGGAAGTATAGACAGTTTTTGAAAACTAGCGATAGTTTTGAAAATAGTTTTACCCTAACTAACGACCATGCTAACTAAGGCTTCCTACAGTCAGGATGGCTCTGATACCAGCTCAGTGGGGACCCCGACTCATAAGTCGAGATCACCGAATGCACGTGTACAGTGATCCCAGAGATCAATGCTCACTGAACACACATAAGCTCAATAACAAGAGTCTTACATCCATACATACCGTTTTACACAAGTAGGACCATTATGGTCAAGTCTTGAGTGTATCATTGCAGCGGAAATCTTCAATAACAACTTGGACCCATGCCATCTGCCTTAACCCTACAGCATTCTCGACCGGGAAGGCCCTAGCTCGCATGTTAATCAAGTATTCTTCTTCATATCATGTTCTTTCATGCCCGCCAATAAAATAACCGGTGGCAAGCCAATGAGTACTTTGAATGTACTGAGCAACCCAAGGGTGATAACACAATAATTATGCAAGGCACTCTTGCTAATTTGGCATTTTTATGAAAGCTAGTTTTTCTCATGCAAGTATGATCAACATTTATCAAGGATATGAATGCGTCTGCAACCAGTATCAGGAGGTTATAGACATCAACGTCGAGGAAGAGTTATGAACAACTCATGCTCAAGCTCATCGTGACTTCCTCACGAGTCACATCATCAATATCACCAAACTGTGTTGTTTGTCAGAAACATATGGACATAGTCTAAGCAGCACCACCCAACTGTCCTTGACCGTGGACACGGCTATTCGAATAGTTTGACACTCTGCAGAGATTGCACACTTTACCCACAAGATCCGGGGAACTTCCGTGTCATCCACGACCCGCGGTACCTCAAGTACCCGGGGTAAGCACCCGATCACTATCTTTCCCTAGACGATACTCACATAGTCGATTGGTAGTAACCCCCGTGCCCAACATTTCACAACTTAAAATTGTGGAGCCTCGCTCCCATATTCATCACATACCACTGGCACGGGGTACCAACGGTGTGTCCGGTGCCCCATAAAAATGTTCTTGGCCGCCCTACCAGGCACGACCCGTCCAGAGAGAGCACCAACTCTCCCCCGTCACTAGTAATGCGGGGTCCAAGCTAGTATCGGCCTAGGTAATTAATAATGCCCTTTCCCATACAAGGGTAGAGTGGCTGCACATGTAAGGTTGGGACAATCGACAAATCTTAAATCTAATCCGTCTCTGTAAACAACACTTTTATCAAGCCTTGGTACACTACTTCTCCACCAAGTAGTGACCTAGTTCATCATCATCTCCCAGGGGCATCAGTGGCACCCTCTGGGGCTGCTTGCAAGTTTGTCAAGCCACACTTGTTTCTTTCCATGCATAACCCTGACCCGCTTTGCATAGCAACTACTTTAGCATCCTATCTACTCCCACCGGCATAACCCTCATAAGAAGGTAGGGTCATGCACAATGCAAGTATCAGCGAGGAAGTACGGTGGCAAACCATCAAAGTGGTTACCACCTCATCATGATTCCATTGCAGCAACAATATGGTGCTATATGACATGCATAAAAAGGGTTTCATAGACATGGTCAAAGGACTGCTTACAGTTCATCTGAGTCTTGAAATCTTCTGGTCCTTCTCCATGTACTCCGTCTACTTTGTCAACTAACGTCAGAAACAATCACAATAAGCAACACAACAAGGCAGGAAATATAAGTGCTCCAAAAATATTAATTTGACTTTTCTAGGACATCTCTGGTTATATGAAAAATAACCAGAGTGGTTTCATTGGAATTGAATCAGTGGATATCTTTGAACATTTAAATATGATGGAATCAAGGGGTTTATGGATTTGCAAGAAGTGTACAGAAACATGTTTTTGAAAAATGAGCAAAGGCACCCATTTAACAAACCATGATTTTATAAGCATCTAGGAGTTGGTTTCACTGGATTTGGAGTTCAAATGAATATTCTATGGATTTGCAAAGTTGACAAACATGAAGAAATAGCTCATTAATTTGTGGGGTACATAAAGTATTAAGAAAAATGTTCATAAACTAAGTTATGAACGTAGAAGCATCTAGGAATTTGAATCATGGAATTTGGATCAAGTTTGAGCTCTCTGTGATTTTCTAAAGTTCATCACAGAAATAGGAAAAATAGGATTTGATAAATATTTGTGAAGAAAAGGTCTCTGGAAAAATGTGCATGACGCACCAACAAGTAGATCATGATTTATAGAGTCACTAGAAATTTGAATCATCAAATTTGGAGTCCATTTGAATTGTTTATGGATTTTAGAAACTCACTGGAAAAGAATAAAAAGAAATATAAGGCATTACCCTTATCTCGCGCACCGGCGAGAGATAGTTGTGGGCCGGCCCAGCGGCTCGGCCACGCGGACAACAGGCGACGTCGGATCCGTATTTCGCCCGGCCCTTCTCCACTTGCCAGCGTGGCCTGGTGGCTGGGCCACTGACGAGCGGGGCCCGCCTGCAGGCCATCGTCTTCGTCTTCCTCCCCGCTTCCTTTGGCCGAGGGAGCAGGAGCCCCGACGACGATCGCCGGGCGCTATGGAGCACCTCCGCGATGCTGCAGCTATGGATGAGCTCGGCGTCGAGCGCCGCATCCATTGGTGTATGCCACGGCTGCCGAGGGTGGTCGAGGCGACGGCGGCTTGGATGCCGGCGGACGGTGGCGTCGGGCGAGATTGGGCACGGCGCTACGGTGCGTCCTTGGACGAGGGAAAGAGCGTGGGAGCTCCGCCTTGCTCAAGGGAGCCTCCTGGTGGAGAGAGGAGAGGGAGAAGAGCTCGGGCTTCGATGAATTTAGGTGGAGGCCGGCGGCGGCTCTCCGGCCATGGAGGGCTATAGAGGGCGCGGGGAGAGGAGTGAGTTGGTCCAGGGGGTCTCTGGGAGGGAGAGAGAGGCAATGGGGTAGAGAGGGGGGCCTGGGACGACTTTAAGTATCCGATTCGTAGCTCACCGTGGATGCGGTCTACGGGTGCCCGCGGAAATGGCTAGGGTGGCCACGAGAGAAGGCTTGGGGCTGTCTGCGGCGCTCGTGGGGATGGTGTTGGGTGTAGGGAAGGGAGAGAGAGAGAGGGGCGAGCTCCCGGTGGAGCCACGGGCTCGCGCACGCATTAGCCGGCTCGGGCGGCACTGGGCACGCGCGGCACGGGCAGGACAGAGAAGGGAAGGAGGGGGCTAACGAGGTGGCGTGTTGCGGACGTCGAGGCACCTCGACTGGCGCAAGGGGGAGGCTCGAGGTGGTCGGGGGACGCGGCGTCAACGGTCGGGAGCACGCTGACGTGCTCCAGAGCGCGCAAATGGCCGGCACCCGCGGCTTTTCCTCGCGTCCTCACGCGCCCACTTGTGTCTGGCAGCTGCAGGGGGAGTAAACAATGTGACAATGGCATTGGATGCTCTGGGATTCCACTGGGGTGAGGAGGGAGGTTGAGAGAGAGAGAGAAATGGTGCTGTCCAGAGAGGGGAAAAAAGAGCTTTTCACCCCCATAATCCTGGCTCCTCGGGCAGGGAAAGATGCAGGGGTTAGAGGAGGACCAGATGGTGTTGTGGGAGAAAGATTAGCTCATGGAGATTAGTGGAAATGGCCAGAACATGCATTTTAAATTGCTGCCAGAAGGTGTTTGATGGTGGTTTGGGCAAGAATATGAACTCCTCTTGTCATGAGGCTTGCAGGGTCAAATGGTATGATAAAATAATAGGGTCCACCAATATTGAGTCCATTTGGGCAAAGTTTCCAATGCAACTTTTGTAAACCCTAGAAATCAACAGAAGTGGACTTCCCAAGATTTAGTCATGCAAACCTATTCTCCTTGATGCACCACTTGGTGTAGTGTCATCATTTGAGGATTTGAACATGTCCAAAAAAATTCAGATCAAAAGGACACACTTGGCAATGTAGAGTTGTTCAAATTTGATTCTGGTCAGAGAGGGTTTTGGGGCACTTTGATCAAGTTAACTTGTTCTCCAACTTGTGCCATTTGGTCTAGATGAATGATTAGACCAATTGAGCATGTACACAAGATTTGAGAGCATTTGGACATGTTTGGCAATGTAAAGTTGCTCAAACTTCAAAATGGACAGATATGGTTTTGAGGGGATTTTATGGGGTTATACTATTCTCCATGACATGATACTTGTCCAGATCATCAAACATGTCATATGTGACATGCTAGAATTTTCTTGGAATTTTTGGAGAATATTTCCTTTGTAAATATTTCAAAAGCTTGAAATATGCAGAAAGGGTTTTTGAGGGATTTGACCAATATTTTGAACATTACCATGTGTTGAAACTCATATATATGGACAATATATGTCCACTGAGTTTCCCTAAAGTTTTACAAATATTTTTAAAGCATAAAAATAATATTAACCTATTAAAGACCAATTCTGTCCTTAAAAAAAGCTCTTAAATAAAATAGTAAAATAATTTTTAAAATTATATTTTTGTGGTTTATGGGTATCCTATATCTAATAGGAGTCAAATATATTTTTGGAAAGATTTTTACTTCCCTTAATTAAGTACTTGCAGTGCAAACCTCAATTCAGGGGTTTTTGGAAAACTAAATTTAGAAAATACTTTTTGGCCAAAATATTTTTACAAGAAATTATTTTTATGTCCTACATACATGGCATGATCATTTGGCAGAAGTTTTGGATCAAGGAGAAGGAGTATAAGAGTTGGAGGATTTATTTGATTTTTAGAGCACTTGCAAACAGTAGACAAAATCAAATCAAGCAAAGACCAAAACACACAAAAGTTTTTGTCAAACCACAATTTATCATGATTTATCATCTTAAGTGTTGTCCCATGAAAATCAGGGTGTGACATGTTCCTCTTCCCAAATATTGAGCGGGAAGGGAGCCAACAACGGCGGGCAAATTTGAAGGGGGACAGTTAGTACAAGCTATCCTGACAAAAGTGGTCTTCGCCTGCAAAAGGCTCTGTTGGTGACGCCGTCTTGGGCTCCATGATGACCTCCGTCTTGCCGTCCTTCTGGTCTTGGTCTCGTTGCACCGATATGGCAACCTTTGCCTGATCCCTCGGTACTCCTCGCCTGTGTTGGCTTCCTTAGCACCAAAGAGGAAACAAGGACGCTACACGCACTGGTGCCCGCCTGGCGTCAATCTTCATGGCTCACGTCACGAGTGCCTCGTGAGGTTTGCCCCGCCTTGATATCTCCGCTCCTCGTGAGCCTGCCTGACTAGGCCACTCCTAAGGAGGTCTTGTGTCGACTGCCTCGCGAGGCTTGGCCCCTCGCGAGGGTCTAGGATGCCTTGTTGATGAAGATGGGTCGTACAGGCTGCTGGCTTAGCCACGCAGTGGGCCGCAGGAAGGCAAGTCTGGGGACCACCGTTCCCAGAACACCGACAGTTGCGCCCGGGCCCAAGGTGCGCTCAGGCTTGGCTTCGCGGCGAAGCCAAGGGTCAAGTACGGAGCACCGTGGGCCCCAAAAGCCTGCGGCCTCGGTTGACGCGTGGCAGTTGATTGGACGTGGGCGTCTCCGCTTCCCCACGCTGCCTCGGCAACTGCACGACTTGACAAGTCCCTGCGACATGCAAGGGAAACCATCATTACCTGCGATCGTGGGAGGCGCCCTTTGGCCTTCTTCCGTTATAAAAGGGGAGGGGGCGGAGGCCCTGTCGCCCATCTCTTCCTTCCTTTCTTGCTTCTTCCTCCTCGCTCCATTGCTTGCAGTGCCACCAATGGCGCCATGAAGGAAGTTTTCTGCCGCTGAGAAGGTAAAGGCGCCTCATGAGGGACCTGGCTCTCCGGCGCCCAAGCACGGACGCGGCCGTCCGCGCAAGCACGCCGCGACCCCCGCCGTGGCCCACTGTCGAGGCGGCGCCGCGGCATGCGGAGGGGGTCGACCCAGCCATGGCGGTCCAGTTGACGAGGGGAGGCGTGCTATGGTGGCACGGCCCCCCCATCCGTGCTTCCATGCGACGGAGGTGTCGCCGGAGTTTGTCGTTTGGTCGGAGAACCCGGCCGGCAACTGGCTCCAACTTCCGCGCTTCTTCGCCGGTGAACTGCTGGCCTCTAGCCCAGGCGGACTCTGGTTTCGGGCGGATTGTTGCTGCAGCAAGGCCTCTTGGGTTGCGGTCGAGACTTCCGCCGCGGGCAACATAGCGCTGGCCCATGGCTGGCAGACGTTTGCCCGCGCGCGCGGCCTGGGCAGGCGGTGCACCCTCCACTTCAAGTACGATGGTGGATCGACCCTCTATGTGAGGGTGTTTGGGGAATATGGTCGCCGCACCGGGTGCTGCCCCGAGGTGAACGACGGTGAGGAGGTGCTCGGCCTTAGGGACGGTCGCGACGAGGATGAGGGCGAGCCTGCCCTCGGCAGCGACCGTGTCTCCTCCAGCTACGGGGGCCCTTCCTCCGGTGACAGCTCCAGCAGTGGCGGCTATGACCAGCCGCCGTGCCCGCTTTGAAGGCGGCAGTGGGTCATCTCGTCGCCGTGCCTCCGTGAAGCGCGAGGAAGGATCCAGTTAGGCTCGGGGTGCTGTAGGGGCCTGCCTCCGCAGATCGCTGCAATGCTACTTTTGTTTTACTCTTTTTCCTGCATCAAGAATGAAACCGGTATGGGCCCAGGGGGGCGTGTACCGAACTATGGTTCCTCGGTTAGTGCACTATGCGTATTGTTCCTGTGCCGTGTCGTTATTTTGTGCAAAGATAACTTAACCTGGTATATTCAGGACGCCCTCTTCCTCACGAGGAACTTATTTCCTCGTGTCCATCTTGCCTTGGTGGCCTGCATTCGCTCAGGAACTGCAAAAACTCGTTAGGAAGTGCGTCAAAATATTTGCCATTCACCCTGGCCCTGACCTGGCGCTTTGTATCACGGTACCCGAGGGGCACGGACTAGGAGAGGTGCACCGGCTTTTGGGCTCGAACGAGGGTAGCTCGCGAGAAGGCAGAGAGGAGAAAAAAATGCTCGGGAGGGCACCTGCCTAGCCCCCTTGTGAGGTATGCGAGAGAGAGAACACGCGCAATCCCGAGCCGGAAAAATGCAGTGAGAGGCGAGGGAATCAAATCAGCAAGGAACGCCAAAAGCAAACTCGATTAAGGAAAAGAGAGCCAACTACGGAAAACAAATGAAAAGCCGCGTCCAGCACCTAATCTAGTCTTCAAGTCTTCTCACCAGCGCGCAGCTAAGTGCTGCCAATAGGCATGGGCGGGAGCCCCAGGGCCTGAGGCCGGCGCTCCTGAGATTCCGGGGCGTGTACAGCCCCAACTCATTATTACATGAGAGTGTCACGGGCGGTGATTCTTCACAGGCACCGGGCCTTCTTCATAGGCTCTGGGCGTTTCTTTGCAGGCTTTGGGCCTTGCTTCATGGGTAGAACTTTAGGAGGTACTGGATGTTCTAGACGTTTTGGATAGGTATCCCGTCTTGTGTCTCCAGGTGCACGGCGCCAGGCCTGGAGATGTGGTCGACCTTGAACGGGTCGTCCCACATTGGTGAAAGCTTATGCAGCCCTTTCCTGGAGAGGACCCGCCTCAGGACTAGGTCACCCGTCTCGGAAGTCCCGGAGCGGATGTTGCGGCAGTGGTATCGCCGCAGCGCTTGCTGGTACCTTGCCGCCCTCAGCGCAGCTTCGCGACGACGTTCCTCCCCGAGCACGAGATCCATCCCCCGCGTGGCGTCCTGCTGCGTTTCGTCGAATGCCAGGACCCGTGCGGAGCGATGCTTGACCTCGTGAGGGAGGACTGCTTCAGCTCCGTAGACGAGGAAGAATGGAGTCTTGCCCGTTGGCTTGGTATTGGTGGTTCGGATGGACCACAGCACAGACTGGAGCTCGTCGTGCCAGCCCCTGCCGTAGGCCTCCACCTTCTTCTTGAATGTCCTGGTCTTGAGGCCCCTCAGGACCTCTGCTTAGCGCAGCCTGACCATTACTCCTAGGGTGGGCCACCGAAGCGTAGCAGATCTGCGTTCCAAGGTTAGTACAGTAGGTTTTGAAGAGGTTTCTAGTAAACTACAAACCATTATCTGTGATGATGTCGTTGGGGACCCCGAAGCGGCTCACGAGGCCCTTGATGAACTTGACAGCAGAGCCGACTGGGATGGTACGGACGGCTTCCACTTCCGCCCACTTGGTGAACATGTCGATGGTGACGTAGAGATAGCGGTAGCCCCCTGGCGCCCGAGGGAACTGGTCTAAGATGTCCAGCCCCCAGACCACGAACGGCCATGTGAGCGGGATGGTTTGGAGGCCCTGAGCAGGCTGATGGATTTGCTTGGCGTGGAATTGGCAAGCTTCACATGACTTCACCAGCTCAGCTGCGTCATTGAGTGTTGTAGGCCAGTAGAATCCACTGCGGAACACCTTACCGACGAGGGTCCGTGACGATGAGTGATGTCTGCAGTCCCGCCGTGTATGTCAGTCGGCAACTCCCTTCCTTGATCACTGGAGATGCAATGCAGCGTGACATCGTCCGGTCTTTTCCTGTATAACTCGCCGTCCTGGATACAGTATGCCGTGGCTTGCCGGGCCATGTGCTGCGCATCCTCTTCCTTCTCCGGCAGCGTCCCGTGCGTCAGGTACTCCTTGAACTCCTTGGTCCATCACTCCTCCTAGGGCTCAAGCACCAAGAGCGGCTGAGCTCCTAAGGTCAGGCCACAGGCTGGGGCTCCAGTGGCCAGAGGCAATGGGAGCTCCTCCCGAGGCTGAGTCGTGCTTGAAAGAGGTGGCGTTGCTGCTGGCTTGAAGAGCCGCCCCTCAAAGACACCGGGCTCTTGCACTTGCCGCTTGGATGCTCTCCTGGCGATGTCATCGGCTTCCTTGTTGGTGCCCCGGGGCACGTGCTGCAGCTCCAGGCCCGAGAACTGCTTCTCCATCTTGCGCACCTCCGCGAGGTAGGCCTCCATATGCTCGTCCTTCGGCTCGTACACCTTGTTGCAGAAGTTGACGAGGAGTTGCGAGTCGCCTCTGACCGTGAGGCGCTTCACCCCTAGAGCCGCCGCAGCCTTCAGGCCAGCTATGAGGCCTTAGTATTCTGCGATATTGTTGGAGACTGTCGGATGTGGGGTACAGGCAAACCCTTAAGGTTCAAACACTGGGGTGCGCGTGAAGTCGTTTCCTCCTACTGATCTATGCCCTAACTCGCTAAGATCTCGCGGACGAACTTGACGACCTCGCAACACAGAGAGACACGAGATTTATACTGGTTCGGGCCACCGTTGTGGTGTTATACCCTACTCCGGTGTGGTGGCGGTGGATTGCCTCATGGGCTATGATGAACAGTACAGAGGGAAGAACAGCCTCCCAAGGTTGAGGTGTTCTTGTGCTTGGTGACTTAGCGGGTGAGAGCTGGATGAACTGCTCAATCCCCCCTACTGTGGTGGCTAGCTCTACTTATATAGGCCCTGGTCCTCTTCCCAAATATTGAGCGGGAAGGGAGCCATCAATGGCAGGCAAATTTGAACGGGGACAACTAGTAAAAGCTATCCTGACAAAAGTGGTCTTCGCCTGCAAAAGACTCTAGTGGTGACGCCGTCTTGGGCTCCATGATGACCTTCGTCTTGCCGTCCTTCTGGTCTTGGTCTTGTTGCACCGACATGGCATGTCACATCCTAGTTAGTCCTTGCATTAGAGTGTTGCATCATGTTTACCTTTCATCAGAAATTTGAAATGGGGAAGACAGAACCCCCAGAACCCGTCTGAATCCAACTAGGGTTTACTAAAAATATTTTCAATGAACTCAAATGCCCTTTCAAAATGTTCATCACCTTTTCCTTGGTCCTAAACCATCGCCGTAAGTGATGCACAGATTTCTAGGTCACTCTAAGGGCACTGGATTAAATCTTTAGCTATTTGAATTTGGGCATTTAAATTATATAAAATATTTCAAATGCTCAAATAATCCCAAACTAAAATGTTCCATGCTGGATATATTCCAACCAAGGACCATGTGCAGTTTGGTGATTTTTGGAGTTGCCTAGGTATTTTTAGAAATGCAACAAACCTATAGAATAATTGAAAAGAGAAAAAAGGGAAAAAAACCACTTACCTGGCCGCAGCCCACCTGGCAGCCTAGCTGGCCGGCCCAACACTGTGCTGGCCCATGCCAGCCAGCTGCTTCGTCGTTGCCACGCAGGCACAGAGGTGACGCCGGAGAGCGTGAGCTCGCCACGGCGTCAACTGCTTGCCGCCTGCACCACCGAACACCTGGGTGAGCTCCACGTCGCCGCCCCGACCCCGTGGACATCTCATTCGCCCCCTGCCCCTCTCCCTCGCTCTCCCGCACGATGGCCGACGCACCTGCCGCCGCACCGCCGACGTAGTTGCGTCCACCGTCATCCCCATACCAAGCCACCGTGTCCAACCACTCCGCCATCGTCGACTCCGTCGAACAGCCCGAGCCCCAAGAGCTCGCAAGCCCTGCTTCGTCTTCCTCAAGCTCGTCTTCACCGAATCTCGCCGGAGATCCCAATTGTCGTCGCCACCGCATCACCTCGTCCCCGACCTCACCGACTGCTTCGTCGCACTCGCCGTGAGCCCGGCTACCTTTCCCTCCTTCTCGTTCTCGCTCTCGAGCCCCGCACCGGCAGCACCGAGCTCAGCCGCACTTGCCGCCGCCACCGCACGTCGCCGTCGTGGCCACAGCCATCTTGGCTCGACTCCGAGCACGCCATCGCACTCACCGCACTCCCAGGAGCCCAACGCACCTCACCCCGTGCCCTGCCGTGCCCCGTAGCCACGGGTTCGTCCTCACCCGACTCCGGCGACCGCCAAGCTCGTCGCCGACAACGTTCCCGGCCACCCCGAGCTCAACCACCACCACCAAACGTCGCGGGTTGTCTCCGGCTACCCGTAGATGGTCTCCGCCGTCCAAATGGTCGCCGGAATGCACAATCACACTCTCGCCGCCGTGTCTGGCCTCGCCGGTGGCTAAACGTCGGCGGGTTTGACCGCGCTGACATAGTTGACTAGGTGGGGCCCTCTATTAATTAACCTAGTTTAGGTTTAATTAAAATTAGTTAGCCTAATTAGCTATTGACATGCGGGACCCACTGGTCAGGTTGACCTGGACGCCCCCGTTGACCCCTGACGTCACTCTGACGCACTGCTGACGCAATAATTAATTTCTGGTTTTATTTGTTTACAGGAAATTCCAGAAATTGTTGCAAACTTAAAAAAATCATAGAAATTAATCTGTAACTCCAAATGCAAAGTTTTATATATGAATTTTGATCAGAAAAATCCAATCTATCCATTGGTAATGGTTTCAGGCATGTCAGAACAAGTTAACCTTGCTGTTTAAGCATAATAAGATAATACACCTTTATGGCTATGTTAAATGAGCTAACATTTGAATCTTTGATTCAAATGAGTTCATTCCTTTCTGTTCTAGCTTGCATTAGGCCAACACACATTCATATTTCCATGTCATAGCATGCATCATTTTGTTGCCTATTGTCATGTGTTGTTTATGTTCGGTTTGTCTTTCGTGATAGGTTCTGCCTCCGAGGATAACCCCGAATATCCGTCTGAAGGGCAGTATCCTACTACCACTACATCAGGCAAGCAACCCATTGATCATTCCGATACAAACCCATGTTCTCGCTGCTGCTCTTATTTATTGCAATAAGACAACGCGATTCAAAATGATTTGCGCTAAGTTAGTTGAAACCACTTCCTTTGCATGACCTGTCATTGCCACAGTAACTAGATGAAACCCACTAGTATGTGTAGGAGTTATTTGAGCCATGTTTGTGATTTCTACCATGCTATGCTTGTTATGCTTAGAGTTGTGTCAGGTCTGGCTCATCGGGATGATGAACTAGAGTGAAAGGTTGTGTCAGTTTCGAGAGTGAAAGTGTTGAATATGTTCTGGTAAAGGAATCGATGAGAGGCCATGTAGGAGTACATGGTGGGTTGTTTCATTGAGGCCGTCCCTAAGAACTGAGATCTGTATGTGTGATTTAAGATCAGCTACTACCACACGTTGGGCCCTGAAGTTGCAAGTAGTTTCTCGTGTTTGTAGCATGCTGGGGGTTGCACGCAGCGCTGACCTTAGGGGTGGGCTGTGTTGCGGTAGGCACGTGGCCCTGTGTACCGATTCGCCCGTTTGGTGTCTCGGGAACCCTGCACACATCATTCGGGGCCGTTAGTGGAAACCTCGGCCGGACTCCTGCGGATGGAACCCGAATAGGCGATAAACCCGACTAGAGACTTGTGTGGTTGGTCGGTCGTGGTCTACACCCACGCCGGCTTTCGCTGAAGTCTGCCGAGCACATATCGTGTGCGACGCTAAGTGGTGGAAACATGTGTGACGGCACACCTGCAGGGTATAAAACTATTCAATAGCCACGTCCATGTAAAGGACTACTTGGTCGCCTATGCAGTTCATAGACAAGTAAATGGATACTACTAAAAGCCTCAAGATAAGTGTGAGTACCGCGGATGGCCCTCTCGTGGGTTGAGGAGAGAGGATCCACGGTGGAGTATTGTGATGGTGATTAGTGGACTCGTGTGCGACAAATGCTTTCCAAGTAATGTCACGTAGGATAGCTTAGCCGAGAGTCAAAGCTGGCTTGCTGCAATAACTCCACTACCTTCTTGAGAATATGCATGTATGATAGGATTCTTTTGTAAGACTTGCTGAGTACCTCCGTACTCATGTTTGCTTAATTAATGTTTTCAGACGACAACACCGCCCCCTACGATGGGTTTTATGCAGACCTTGACGTCGACGAGTGAACTAGCCACCCAGGTGGTGATCCAAGGCTTGTGAAGGGCTACTGTAGATAGAAGGGCTTCATCAAGCTTTCTTTCTTTTTAGTGTCTCAGACTCGAGACTAGTTTGCTTCCGCATGTGCTTGTATGCTTGTATGACTTGAGTGTTGGGTCATGTGACCCCTATCTGTATGGATATAGTTATGTATGGCTCCTGAGCCTCTTAAATAAAGTACTTTGAGTTGTAGAGTTTTGTTGTGATGCCATGTTGTATGTACTCATATCGGGCATATTGTGTGTATGATTGAAATGCTTGGTATGAGTGGGATCCGACAATCTAGTTGTTTATCCTTGGCAGCCTCTCATATGGGGAAATGTAGTCTAGTGCTTCCTAAGCGATAGTAGTCCGCTACAGCCCAGTTCACCGGAGTCCTGCTAGCCCAGCACTACTGCTTTGGACACTTGACTGGCCGGCATGTGTTTCACTTCGTTCCTATGTCTGTCCCTTCGGGGAAATGTCACGCGGTGATATCCGGAGTCCTGCCTAGCCTGCTACAGCCCAGTTACCGGAGTCCTGTTAGCCTAGTGTTACAGCCCGGATTCATACGTTGATGACCGACATGCTCGATCTGATTCATGTATGCCTGTCCCCATGGGTTAGCGCCGCTTTGGGTTCACGACTAGCCATGTCGGCCCGGGTTCTCTGTCATGTGGATGCTAGCGACACTATCATATACGTGAGCCAAAATACGCAAACGGTCCCGGGCCATGGTAAGGCGACACCGGTGGGAATACCGTACGTCAGGCTGCAGAGTGATATGAGGTGTTACCGGCTAGGTCAATGTGACTTGGAATTGGGGTTCTGACATGGCAACCTTTTCTTGATCCATCGGTACTCCTTGCCTGCGCTGGCTTCCTTAGCACCAAAGAGGAAACAAGGACGGCCAGACGACTGGTGCTCGCTGGCGCCGCTCAAGGCGTCAATCGTCATGGCTCACGTCACGAGAGCCTCGTGAGGTTTGCCCCGCCTTGATATCTCTGGTCCTCGTGAGCCTGCCTAACTAGGCCACTCCTAAGGAGGTCTTGCGTCATCTGCCTTGCGAGGCTTGGCCCCTCGCGACGGTCTTGGATGCCTTGTTGATGAAGATGGGCCATACGGTCTGCTGGCTTAGCCACGTCGTGGGCCGCAGGAAGGCAAATCTGGGGACCCCCGTTCCCAAAATGCCGACAGTAGCCCCCGGGCCCAAGGTGCGCTCGGGCTTGGCTTCCCGGCAAAGCCAAGGGTCAAGTACGGAGCACCGCGGGCCCCAAAAGCCTGCAGCCTCGGTTGACGCGTGGCAGTTGATTGGACATGGGCGTCTCCGCTTCCCCACGCTGCCTCGGCAACTACACGACTTGACAAGTCCCTGCGACATGCAAGGAAAACCATCATTACCTGCGATCGTGGGAGGCGGTGGTTGGCCTTCTTCCGTTATAAATGGGGAGGGGGGCGGAGCCCCCGTCGCCCATCTCTTCTTTGCTTGCTTGCTTTGTCCTCCTCGCTCCATTGCTTGCAGTGCCACCAATGGCGCCACGAAGGAAGTTTTCTGCCACCGAGAAGGGAAAGGCCCCTCGCGAGGGACCCGGCTCCCTGGTGCCCAAGCACGGATGGGGCCGTCCGCGCAAGCACGCCGTGACCCCCGCCGTGGCCCACTGTCAAGGCGGCGCCGCGACATGCAAAGGGGGTCATCGCAGCCATGGCAGTCCAGTTGACGAGGGGAGGCGTGCTATGGGGCCCCCCCCCCCCCCCCCCGTCCGCCCTTCCACACGGTGGAGGTGTCGCCGAAGTTTGTCGTCTGGTCAGAGAACCCGACCGGAAACTGGCTCCAACTTCTGTGCTTCTTCACCGGCGAACTACTGGCCTCTGGCCCAAGTGGACTCTGGTTGCTGGCGGATGGTTGCTGCAGCAAGGCCTCTTGGGTTGCGGTCGAGACTTCCACAGCGGGCAACATAGCCCTGGCCCGCGGCTGACAGACATTCGCCCACGCGCGCGTCCTGGGCAGGCGGTGCACCCTCCACTTCAAGTACGATGGTGGATCGACCCTCTATGTGAGGGTGTTTGGGGAAGATGGTCGCCGCGCCGGGTGCTGCCCCGAGGCGAACGACGATGAGGAGGTGCTCGGCCTTGGGGACGGTCGCGACGAGGATGAGGGCGAGCCTGCCCTCGGCGGCGACCGTGTCTCGTCCAGCTATGGTGGCTCTTCCTCCAGCGACAGCTCCATCAGTGGGGCGGCTACGACCAGCCGCCGCGCCGCCGCGCCCGCTTTGAAGGTGGAAGTGGGTCATCTCATCGCCACGCCTCCGTGTAGCGCGAGGAAGGATCCGGCTAGGCTCGGGGTGCATCTAGGGGCCTACCTCCGCGGGGGCGTGTACCGAACTATGGTTCCTCTGTTATTGCACTATGATTGTTGTTGCCGTGCCGTGTCGTTATCTTGGGCAAAGATAACTTAACCTGGTTTATTCAGGACGCCCTCTTCCTCACGAGGCGCTTATTTCCTCGTGTCCATCTTGCCTTGGTGGCCTGCATTCGCTCAAGAACTGCAAAAACTCGTTAGGAAGTGCGTCAAAAGATTTGCCATTCACCCCAGACCTGACCTGGCGCGTTGTATCGCGGTACTCGAGGGGCATGGACTAGGAGAGGTGCGCCAGCTTTTGGGCTCGAACGAGGGTGGCTCGTGAGAAGGCAGTGAGGAGAAAAAATACTCACGAGGGCACCTGCCTAGCCCCCTCGTGAGGTATGCGAGAGAGAGAGAACATGAGCAAACCCGAGCCGGAAAAATGCAGTGAGAGGCGAGGGAATCAAATCAGCAAGGAACGTCAAAAGCAAACTTCGATTAAGGAAAGGAGAGCCAACTACAAAAAGCAAATGAAAAGCCGCATCTGGTACCTAATCTAGTGTTCAAGTCTTCTCACCAGTGCGAAGCTAAGTGCTGCCACTAGGCGTGGGAGGGAGCCCAGGGCCTGAGGCCGGCGCTCCTGAGACTCCGGGGCGTGTACAGCCCCAACTCATTATTACGTGACAGGGTCACGGGCGGCGATTCTTCACAGGCTCTGGGCCTTGCTTCATGGGTAGAACTTCCGAAGGTGCTGGATGTTCTAGGCGTTTTGGATAGGTACCCCGTCTTGTGTCTCCAGGCGCACGGCGCCAGGCCTGGACACGTGGACGACCTTGAACGGGCCCTCCCACATTGGTGAAAGCTTATGCAGCCCTTCCCTGGAGAGGACCCGCCTCAGGACTAGGTCACCCGTCTCGAGTGTCCTGGAGCGATGTTGCGGCAGTGGTATCGCCGCAGCGCTTGCTGGTACCTTGCCGCCCTCAGCGCATCTACATGATGATGTTCCTCCCCGAGCACGAGATCGATCCCCTGTATGGCGTCCTGCTGCGTTTCGTCGAACGCCAGGACCCGTGCGGAGCGATGCTTGACCTCGTGAGGGAGGACTGCTTCAACTTCGTAGATGAGGAAGAATGGAGTCTCGCCCGTTGGCTTGGTGGCGGTGGTTCAGATGGACCACAACACGGATCGGAGCTCGTCGTGCCAGCCCCTGCCACAGCCTCCAACTTCTTCTTGAAGGTCCTAGTCTTGAGGCCCCTCTGGACCTCCGCGTTAGCGCGTTCGGCCTGACCATTACTCCTGGGGTGGGCCACCGAAGCGTAGCAGATCTGCGTTCCAAGGTTAGCACAGTAGGTTTTGAAGAGGTTGCTAGTAAACTTCGAACCGTTATCTGTGATGATGCGATTGGGAACCCCCGAAGCGGCTCACGAGGCCCTTGATGAACTCGACAGCAGAGCCGGCTGGGATGGTACAGACGGCTTCCACTTCCACCCACTTGGTGAACTTGTCTATGGCGGGATGGTTTGGAGGCCCTGAGCAAGCTGATGGATTTGCTTGGCGTGGAATTGGCAAGCTTTGCAAGACTTCACCAGCTCGGCTGTGTCGTTGAGTGTTGTAGGCCAGTAGAATCCACTACGGAACACCTTGCCGACGAGGGTCCGTGACGACGAGTGGTGTCCGCAGTCCCCGCCATGTATGTCCGTCAGCAACTCCCTTCCTTGATCACTGGAGATGCAGCACAGCGTGACATCGTTCGGTCGTTTCCTGTATAACTCGCCGTCTTGGATACATTATGCCGTGGCTTGCCGGGCCATGCACTCCGCGTCCTCTTCCTTCTCCAGCAGCGGCTCGTGCGTCATGTACTCCTTGAATTACTTGGTCCAACACTCCTCCTGGGGCTCGAGTGCGAAGAGAAGCCAAGCTCCTGAGATCGGGCCACAGGCTGGGGCTCCCGTGGCCGGAGGCTGTGGGAGCTCCTCCCGAGGCTGAGTCACGCTTGAAAGAGGTGGCATACCTGATGGCTTGAGGAGCCGCTCCTCAAAGACACCAGGCTCTTGCGGTTGCCGCTTGGATGCTCTCATGGCGATGTCGTCGGCTTCCTTGTTGGTGCCCCTGGGCACGTCTTTGCAACTCGGGCCGAGAACTGCTTCTCCATCTTGCGCACCTCCGCGAGGTAGGCCTCCATATGCTCGTCCTTCGGCTCGTACAACTTGTTGGAGAAGTTGACGAGGAGTTGTGAGTCGCCTCTGACGGTGAGGCGCTTCACCCCTAGAGTTGCCGCAGCCTTCAGGCCAGCTATGAGGCCTTCGTATTCTACGATATTATTGGATACCTTCTCGCCGTGCTGAAAGCAGAGTTGCACGGCGTAGTAGAGCTTGTCCTAAGTGGGCAAGATGAGCACTGCTCCAGCCCCCGCGCCCTGGTGCGCGAAGGTGCCGTCGAAATACATGACCCAGCCGTCTGGAGCCTCGCTTCCTGGGGAGTTGGACCGTTCTTCGCCTTCCTCAAGTGTCGGTCATCCGTCCATTCTGCCACAAAGTCAGCGAGCGCGGCCCCCTTGATGACCCTGGTAGTGCTGAACTCCAACTGGAATGCTTGCAACTCGATGTTCCACTCAACGACCCTTCCGGCTGAGTTGGGGCTCCTAAGTACCCTCTCCAATAGGTAGGCTAATAAAACCTTGATGGGGTGGCCCTAGAAGTAGTGTCGCAGCTTGCATGAGGCCACCCGGAGTGCGGGCAGGAGTTTCTGGGGCATGGGGTAGCGTGCCCTCGCATCCCGCAGTACGATGCTGATGAAGTACACCGGGTGTTCGACGAGGGCTGGCACACTGTCGAGGCTCGGGCCCTGCGGAGATCGGGGCATATCCTGAGGTGGAGGGGTTCCTCAGACCTGACTGTCCTCAGGAGCTTTTTCGATGTTGCCCTGCTGAGCTTGGTCTTCCATCGCTGATGCCTTTGCTGCGCCTTCCTGACCCTGCGCCACTTCAGCTTCGGCTTGGCGGAGCGTGCCCTTCGCTTGGCGCTCCTCCGGAACCGCCACCAGCGCTGCGTTGGCGGAGTACGGGGTGGCGGCAAGGTAGAGTACCAGAGGCTCGAGAGGCCATGGTGCCACCATCACCCGGGGGCTGGTAAGGTATTTCTTGAGGTCTTGGAAGGCCTGGTCGGCCTCTGGGGTCCACTCGAACATGCCCTTCTTCTTCATGAGCTTGAAAAAGGGTAAGGCGCGCTCTCCTAGTTTGGAGATGAAACGCCCTAACGCGGTCACCCGCCCTGCTAGCTTCTGCGTCTCTTTGAGGGTCTGTGGTGGGCTCATGTCCTCGATGGCCTTGATCTTCTCTGGGTTCGCCTCGATCCCTCTGTGGGATACGAGGAATCCCAGCAGCTTGCCGGAGGGGCCTTGAACACGCACTTCTCCGGGTTAAGCCTCAAGTTCACTTGGCGCGGGCTCTCGAAGGTCTCCTCCAAGTCTTGAATCAATGTCCTCGCCTCGTGAGACTTGACCACTATGTCATCGACGTAGGCCTCTGTGTTTCTCCCGAGCTGCCGCCCCAGGGCGATGTGCGTCAACCGCTGAAAGGTCATGCCCGTGTTGCGCAGCCCGAAGGGCATGTAGGTGTAGCAGTACACCCCGCATGGTGTCAGGAAGGCTGTCTTCTCCGCATCTTCCACCGCCATCTTGATCTGATGATACCCTGAGAATGCATCCAGGAAGCACAACACGTCACACTCGGCAGTGGATTCAACAATTTGGTCGATGCGCGGGAGTGGGAACGGATCTTGGGGGCAGGCTTTGTTAAGGTTGGTGAAGTCGAGGCACATCCTTCCTTCCCGCCTTTCTTCGGCACTACGACAGGGTTCGCTAGCCATTCGGGATATCGAACTTCTCGGATGGCACCTGCCGCCTCCAGCTTGCGTGTCTCTTGGATGATGAACGCCTGCTTCTCAGTGGACTGCCGCCTTGCTCGCTGCTTCACGGGGTGTATGTTGGGGCATACCCTTAGATGATGCTGGATCACCTCCCTCGGGACCCCTACCAGCTGATTGGCTCCCACGCGAATATCTCCTTGTTCGCGCGCAAGAACCTCACCAAGGCTTCTTCTTGTCCCGGGTCAAGGCCAGCTCCTATGGTAAAGGTGGCTCCTGAAGGCCCGTCCTCGTTGATCGGCACATTCTTGGTTTTCGCCTTGTCTTGGGTGAACAACTGCTTCTCCTTGGTAGGTGCGGCCTCCTAGGCCTCGAGGGTACCGGTGCCGGCGTGCTGTGCTGCTGCCGCGGTCTTGAAGGAGAGCCTGAGCGCTGTCATG
This sequence comes from Aegilops bicornis, assembly GCA_021605145.1. Taxonomy (NCBI): domain Eukaryota; kingdom Viridiplantae; phylum Streptophyta; class Magnoliopsida; order Poales; family Poaceae; genus Aegilops; species Aegilops bicornis. The sequence continues at coordinate 342,304,393 of CM038670.1, read as the reverse complement.
GACTCCTCAGTGTCCCCCTTGATGGTGAGGACGCCCTTGCTCCCTGGCATCTTCATGAAGTTGTAGGCCGGGTATGTCGCCGCCATGAACTGAGCGAGAGCCGGGTACCCGAGGATGGCGTTGTACGAGAGACCGACACGGGCAATGTCAAAGTCCACCAGCTCGCCGCGGTAGTTGTCGCATGTGCCGAAGGTGACAGGGAGGCGGATCTGCCCTGGAGAGTGGGCAGCGCCACCACCCACTCCCGAGAAGGGCTTGTTGAGGCTGAGCCGCTCGAGCGGCACGTGAAGAAGGCTGAAGGCTTCTACGGAGAGCAAGTTGAGGCCAGCACTACCGTCGATGAGGGTATTGGTAATGGCCACGTTGCAGACGGTGGGCGTGCAGAGCATTGGGAGAATTGCGGAGCCGGCGGTGGAGATCGGGGTGGTCTTCTGAGCCGAAGGTGAGGTCGGCCTCTGGCGCAGCCCAACCCGGAGGAGCCCCCGGGCGCTTGGAGGTGGCCCCAATCTGAAGGAGGAACGGCTTGATGTGGCGGTCTGAAGGTGGTGCTTGAGAGCCGCCCAGCAGGGCCGTGACTGCGTGGTGCGCCGGCACCGCGTAGCAAACGATGAAGAGGCCCCAGGAGGCCATCATGGATCCCGGGAGGTTGAGCAGCCAGGCGCGTGGCTCGCCGGCGAGGGCCATGGGGAACCAGTTGGCCATGATCTCGTCATTGCCTCCGGCTTCGAGGACAGCCTACTTATACGCCAGCAAGAATGGTGCTGGGTCTGCCGCGCCATCGTAATGCGGCTGCATATCTGGCTTGAACTTGGTCGGCAACCGCACTCGCCGTAGGGCGGGGGCCAGGGCTCGGTACCCAGACGCCCCGCTATTGATGCCGGCCGCAGAGGTGGATGGCGGGGCACCTTCCATGGGGGTGAAGTGCGGCGGTGCGGGGCGCGGGTTGGTGGAGAGGAGCTCTGGCGCACCCCTACTTGGCGCACCAAATGTCGGATGCGGGGTTCCGGCAAACCCTTAAGGTTCAAACACTGAGGTGCGCGCGAAGTCTTTCCCTCCTACCGATCTACACCCTAACTCACTAAGATCTCGCGGACGAACTCGCAACACAGAGAGACACGAGATTTATACCGGTTCGGGCCACCGTTGTGGTGTAATACCCTACTCCAGTTTGGTGGTGGTGGATTGCCTCGTTGGCTATGATGAATAGTACAGAGGGTAGAACAACCTCCCGAGGTTGAGGTATTATTGTGCTTGGTGACTTAGCGGGTGAGAGCTGGATGAACTGCTCGATCCCCCCTACTGTGGTGGCCAGCTCTACTTATATAGGCCCTTGTCCTCTTCCCAAATATTGAGCGGGAAGGGAGCCAACAACGGCGGGAAAATTTGAAGGGGGACAGCTAGTACAAGCTATCCAGAAAAAAGTGGTCTTCGCCTGCAAAAGGCTCTGGTGGTGACGCCGTCTTGGGCTCCATGATGACCTCTGTCTTGCCGTCCTTCTGGTCTTGCTCTCATTGCACCGATATGGCAACCTTTTCCTGATCCCTCGGTACTCCTCGCCTGCGCTGGCTTCCTTAGCACCAAAGAGGAAACAAGTACGCTGCGTGCACTGGTGCCCGCCTGGCGCCCGCCTAGCATCAATCGTCATGGCTCACATCACGAGAGCCTCGTGAGGTTTGCCCCGCATTGATATCTCCGTTCCTCGTGAGCCTGCCTGACTAGGCCACTCCTTAGGAGGTCTTGCGTCATCTGCCTCGCGAGGCTAGGCCCCTCGCGAGGTTCTTGGATGACTTGTTGATGAAGATGGGCCGTACGGCCTACTGGCTTAGCCACACCATGGGCCTCAAGCAGGCAAGTCTGGGGACTCCCGTTCCCAGAACGCCGACATAGTCAGCCCTTGATCTTCAGAGGTGCTCGACATTTATGTTTTGCGATCTCAGAAAGGGCTAGCGAGATACCATCTTGTTATATTATATCATGATTATTTTGAGAAAAGTGTTCTCATTTGAGATTTATTATTATTGCTTGCTAGTTGATTATTCCATTGATATGAGTAAGTGTGAGACCTAAATGTCATTGTGAATATGGTTAGTTCATAATCATTGCTGAAAACCTGAATATTGGCTTTACATATTTGCAACAACAAGATCAAATAGAGTTTGTAAAAGTTTTTCTTTATCACCTTCAGTTTATCAACTGAATTGCTTGTGGACAAGCAAAGGTTTAAGCTTGGGGGAGTTGATACGTCTCCATCGTATCTACTTTTCCAAACTCTTTTGCCCTTGTTTGGACTCTAACTTGTATGATTTGAACCGAACTAACCCAGACTGACGCAGTTTTCAGCAGAATTGCCATGGTGTTATTTTTGTGCAGAATAAAAAGTTCTCGGAATGACTTGAAAATCAACGGATATTATTTTTGGAATTGATAAAAAATATTGGCAAAAGAATCAGTGTTAGGGGGCCGACACCCTATCCACAAGGGTGGGGGCGCGCCCACCCCCCTAGGGCCTGCCCGCTGACCTTGTGGGCCCCCTGGACCTCCACCGACCTCAACCCCAACTCCATATATTCACTATCAGGGAGAAAAAAATCAGAGATAAAGTTCCATCGCGTTTTACGATTAAGAGCCGCCGCCAAGCCCTATTCTTCCTCGGGAGGGAAGATATGGCGTCAGTTTGGGGCTCCCGAGAGGGGAATCCGTTGCCATTGTCATCATCAACCATCCTCGTCACCAATTTCAGGATGCTCACTACCGTGCGTGAGTAATTCCATCGTAGGCTTGCTGGACCGTGATGGGTTGGATGAGATTAACCATGTAATCGAGTTAGTTTTGTTAGGGTTTGATCCCTAGTATCCACTATGTTCTAAGATTGATGTTGTTATGCTTCGTGCTTGTCACTAGGGCCCGAGTGCCACGAACTCAGATCTGAACCCTTTATGTTTTAATCCGTATATTTGTGTTCTTGATTGGATATTGCAAGTTATAGTTACCTACTACGTGTTATGATCCGGCAACCTCGGAGTGACAATAGTCGGGACCACTTCTGGTGATGATCGTAGTTTGAGGAGTTCATGTATTCACTAAGTGTTAATGCTTTGGTCCGGTAATCTATTAAAAGGAGGCCTTAATATCCCTTAGTTTCCAATAGGAACCCGCTGCCACGGGAGGGTAGGACAAAAGATGTCATGCAAGTTCTTTTCCATAAGCACGTATGACTATATTCGGAATACATGCCTACATTACATTGATGAACGGGAGCTAGTTTTGTGTCACCCTATGTTATAACCATTGCATGATGAATGCCATCCGACATAATTATCCATCATTGATCCATGGCTTATGAGCTTTTCACATATTGATCTTTGCTTCGTTACTTCTCCGATGTTACTGTTACAATTGCTACGAAACTGCTACTTTTACTTTTTCCACCGTTACCACTACTTCCATACTATTTTGCTACTAAATACTTTGATGCAGATATTAAGTCTTTCAGGTGTGGTTGAATTGACAACTCAGCTGCTAATACTTGAGAATATTCTTTGGCTCCCCTTGTATCGAATCAATAAATTTGGGTTGAATACTCTACCCTTGAAAACTGTTGCGATCCCATATACTTGTGGGTTATCACCGCCCATGAGGGGCCATGGGCGACCCCAAAAGCACGCGCCGACTCCAGCGGCGGTCCCTCATGGGCGCGGGTGCGCTCCTTCAACGACTAGTGCTGCCTCCGGCAGCCGCGATGGAGCTTCTTCTCGCGGCGGAGGCTGCCGCAGACGGGGCGACCTCGGTGATGGGGGAAGGCGCATAGCGATCGTCCGGCAACCACGACCGCGCTCGCACTCAGTCAACGCGCCTCCGAAATTCGTCGTGTGGTCGGAGAGGCCAGCGGGCATTTGGTTACAGCTCCCTCGTTCCTTCGCGAGCGCGCTGCCAGCCGGAGGGCCTGGTGGCCTCTGGCCAAAGGCTGATGGCTGTTGTAGCAAAGCTTCATGGTGGACGTTGAAGTCACCACCGCTGGCAATGTGTTCCTGAACCGCGGGTGGCAGACATTTTCCCACGCGCGCGGCCTGCATGGGAGGTGCACCCTTCACTTCAGGTACGACGGCGTCGCGACCCTCTACTTCCGGGTCTTTGGGGAAGGCGGCCGGCGCCTGGGGTGCTGCCCGGAGAGTGACAGAGATGACGAGGACGATGGCTACGGTGCCGTTGCCGGCGGTGAGCTTGCCCTTGGCGACGGTCGTGCCACCTCCAGTAGCGGGGGCTCCATTTCTGGGCAGAGCACGGGTGATGACGAGGATGAAGAACCACCACGCCACCGGGCTCGGACCGGGGAGGGCGGCGAGCTGCATTGCCGACGTGCCCCGGTGAAGCAGGAGGAAGACTCCGACTGAGCTCGGTCGCTGCCAGGGCCGGTCCTCATGAGCTGCTATAGTCGCGCGACTTTCTTGTGTTTCTTCTTTTCTTCTGCATGGAAAAAAGTAGGGGGCCCTGTTGGGGCATGTAACGAACCATGGCGCTTGCGCCATTATGCTATTCTTGTTACTTATAAATTATGTCGTGATATCCGTGCTTCTACTAGGTGCAGTTAGGGTAACTTAGCTCGATGTGCTCACGGTAGACTCCCATGTTGCGAGGGCATGCCTCTCTAGAGGCATCTTCCAAGGGCTTCCTTCTTGAAGACTCGAGAGGCGCTGAGCCTCAGGAGACGTTGTGTAGCTGCAAGGTTAGAAGGCCTTATGAGGCGTCTCGTCCCTCCTTGCACAAGCCCCCGAGCAGTGGGTTGGATGTTGAAAGTGCTAGTTATCTACTAGAGGGGGGGCGAATAGGCGATTTTTATGGAAGTCTTCAAAACAGGATGTCTTTGAAGACAAACATTAGAAATGAACCTATTGATATGCAGCGGAAGGTAGACTGCACTAGACAAGCCATAGTCAAGTAAGCAATGTAGTGAAGGCACGAAGACAATCAGTAGCTAGGTAGTATGGATCATGATGGAAGACAGTATGAAGCCAAACAGTAACTAGTCTCCACTCAGTGAAGTCAATCAGATCAGACGAGCAGGCAATGACTTCACGAAGACAAACTGTAAGTAAAGGGAAGTGGAGGATAGAACCAATTGCTTGGTGAAGACAAGGATTTGGTAGACCAGTTCCAGTTGCTGTGACAACTATACGTCTGGTTAGGGAGGCTGAGATTTAACTCAGAAGATCGCGTCTTCACCTTAGTCCCCTTGAGCTAAGGACACCCAATCCTCGCCCAATCACTCTGGTAAGTCCTCAAGGTAAAATTACAAACCTTCGAAGACTACGTTCATCGGTGATCCATAATGACTCTTGGATTCTCAGAACGCAACGCCTAACCGGCTGCAGGATTCACAGTCCTCAGGTGTAACAAGTCTTTAGGTCACGCGGACAGAAAGACTTTAGTGATGCCTAACACTTTTTGGCTCTGGATGTTTTGGTCTTTGTCCTTGAAAGGATCTCTCTCTCTCTCTCTCAAATGCTTCGGAGGTGGGTGCTCTCAAACGACAAAAGCCGTACACTAACTCTGAGCAGCCACCAATCTATGGTGTAGGGGGTGGGCTATTTATAGCCAGGAGGCAACCTGACCTAATTTCTCCGAAATGACCCTGGGTGACTAAGGAACCGACATGTGTCCAATGGTCAGATTTCAAACACACGAGGTAGCTTTGCTTGGGCTACAAGCCAAGCAGACTCATCCAGCTTTGGATAAGATTTTCTCTCATTATCTTCGCTCGAAGACATTGGATTTTGGTTGAGCATCACTTCAGTCACTCTGACTTTGTTCACTTGGACCCCACTTAACAGTACGGTGGTTCCTATGACTCAATCAAAGAAGAAAAGGAACCTACAAAACAACTGTGTCTTCGCACTCCATAGTCTTCAAGTGAATGTCTTCACATGTCATAATCTCATTGTGAATGTCTTCATGAACCACCATTGTCTTCAATGTCTTCACACATTTTTGGGGTCATCTATGGTAGGTAAACCGAATCAATAAGGCACTACTACCTGTGTTATCCTGCAATTCTCACAAACACATTAGTCCCTCAACCAAGTTTGTCGTCAATACTCCAAAACCAACTAGGGATGGCACTAGATGCAATTACAATCTCCCCCTTTTTGGTGATTGATGACAAACTGGTTAATGTTTTCAACAGGGATAAAAGTATGTGAAAGTTAAGGATTAAAGCATTGTCTTCATATGTTGCAAAAGGATCCCCCTGCAGATGTCCATATAAGTAGTTTTCTTTTGAATGCAAATGCACATGGCAGGTTTTACTTTGTGGAGATCCTCTTCAACATATGAAGACAATACATCATGCATATATAAGAATAACAAAGATAATGACATGCATAATGAGAAATGGGCGTCTGTAGAACGACTTCATGCGGAATTTATCATCGCATCACAAAGTAGCAGCAAAAGTAGCAGATGACCATCAAGTTTAAGTGTTACAACTCAAAAGCCAAATAGTTTCAAAACGAGAGTTGTAAGAACTTAGCAAAAATAATGCAACCACCCATATGGACCCGCTTAAAGACTATCAACCTCATATGCTTCTCCCCCTTTTGTTAGTAATGACCAAAAAGGTTTGAAGGCATAGAAGATCTACTCGTGCCCAGTTGGAGTGGAAGATGGAGCAGGGTCGACGTTGGAGTTTGGTGGTGCAGATGGGCCTGGCGCAGAATCATGATGCAGTGTAGCCAAAGTTGGTGAAGTGGCGTCATCCTCTTCATCGACGACTCTCGCAACAATAGTTGCAGCCGAAGACGAATGTTCAGAATCTTTAATAGATGGAGTGCGACGCCAGCTTGCATTTTGTGGAGGCCTAGAGTCAAACTTGGAGCTCTCTGTGAAGCCATCTTTGCGAAGATCATCTTCGTGAAGATCATCTTCGGAGCAGAGCATTGTGAGGCTCTTCCAGGACCGCCGACAAGCTTCATGTGCAAAAATGTGTTCTCGGTGGCCAAGTTGCGAATGCGATTAACATCAACCAAGAGATTCTGCATCTGACGCTTCAGCCCGTCATGATGCATATCCTGCTTTTGATGTAAACCTACCAGAAGATCACGTTCATTGAGGACACGAGGCTGTTTCTGAGGCCTTTGAGCTATGGTGCTTGCAGTGGCTTCAGTTTTGGCTCGATGCGGTATGTGCAGGTTGCCAGCCAGAGGATACGTAGGAGTTGCAGCATTGGGCACATGAATCACTTCAATTGGCTGCGTGAAGCTCTGGAATTTTGCATTCTGAAGGTGGAGTGGCTTCTTTGCTGGCTCGAGGTAGATGAATTCAATAGACAAATCAACTTCACGCAGAAAGACAATATGATTGCACGCTGAAGGCTGATAGTCAATGGTTGAATGAAGCTTAATCAAGCGCATCACCCATGGAGCATAAAATTTCAGGCCAAACTGGTCAATTCCAGAAGCAGCAAGCTGTCGGATAAAGAAATCCTAAGTGTTGAATTAGATGCCATTGATGATATAGAATACCAAAGTCTTCATGGCGCCTTCAAGTTTAGCTTCAGAAGAATTTCTTTTGATAGGCCAGAGAGTACGCCTCAGAATATGGTACACTCTGTGTGGAAAGTACTCAAGGTCATTGACAAAGAATTCCTTTGGGTATTCGGCGTCTTGGGGCAATGGCTTCATCATGCTCAGCATTTGACTCATGTTTGGCTCTGGCTTTTGAAAATGCTCTGCAGCTCATTCTGATGAAGGTGACAACCAGGCTCGTACAACTCACCTGGAGTGGGCAGGGAAGTAAGCTCTATGATATCCTGAGCTTTGGCTTCATGATCAACATCACCTGTCGTCCGCTCCAGGATCCAAGTCTTCGGATCCCTGTTGTAGCCTCGAATGTGTAGCATAGCATAGAACTGCAGTAGAAGCTCTTCGTTCCAATGTTCCTTGTCAGTCAGAAAGGGCAGAAGCCCAACGCCACGAAAGCAGTCAAGAGCCTCCTCAAGACATGGCAGCCCAGCCATAGCATCACAATCCAGACGCTTATGCGGAAAAATCCGGTCTTGGTTGTAGAGGATGCAAGAGTAATAGCTTCGTTGCTGATTGCTCAGAAATCTGTCAAAGGAGATCTTAGGCTTCGTGTAAGGGTTCTTGGCGCTATCAAAGAAGGTATTATGCTCTTTGAAGCTGAGCATGCTGAAAGAATCCTGTGTTGTGGAGCACTTGGAAGCCTTGGTAGTCTAGGCTTCGGTTTCTGAACCTGAGGCCTCTGCTCCACGTGATAATCATATTGTGGCCCGGGACCAGTGGGTGGAACCATGATGGGCTATTTGATAGTCACCAACTCACCACAATTGAACGCATGTTCCATAGTATGGGGCCTTGGAGGAGGAACGGCGTCATCTGAGATGATTGGCGTCACAATGGTGTCAGTTGTCACATTGGCTTTGGGCTCCACATTGTCTTCAGCCATGATAGTGTCATAGGCTTCAGTGGCGTTGTTGGTGGCAGCCTCAGTGTTTTCAACCTCCATCTGTTCAATGACTGGAGGATCGGGCACGATCACATTCTCTTCAAGAATGACTGGATCACTGGCAGGGGGTGTGGCTTCTCTTTTCTTCTTCTTGATCTTCTTCTTTGTCTTCGGCTGATGCAGCCGGAATGTCTTCAGCAACTTTGGCTTCGGACTCAGAGGCAGACACAGAAGGAGTAGCTTCAGGAAACACTTGATGTGCTATCGTGCTAGTGTGTTGCACTTCTTCTGGAATGCTCGACATGGAGACCTGTCGCATGAGGCCTTTGCGAAGCCTGCGAAACGCTGGCGACGCCTTTGGAGAGGGGTGGGTCTACTCCATGCAGTTGTCATCATCAAGCACCGGAGTGGATACTTGAGGTGGTGGAGTTCTTGGTGTCTCATCTTGCATAGGGGTGTCTTGTTGTTGTCGCTCAGCCCATGAGTCCTCTTGAGCAATTGGCGTCAATGGACGACCAATGCTAATAATTTCACTGCCCGTGAGAGCAGGCGATGATACCAACTAGGGCTCGAGCTGAGGAAGGACTTCATCATCATGCACATTGTCTTCATGACCAATGTCTTCAGCTGCGTTGGGGTCAACAGCTGGAACTTCTTCACTTTCTAGGGCCTCTGTGGAAGCAGGCTCATGAATAACTAGGCGGTGTTCTTGGTTGGTATTGGCAGGAAGAGCAACTGAGATGGGTTCAACGATGAGGGGCTCTGGGGCAGCAGCATGCTCTTTCTTTGAAGACTTTGAAGCCTTAGTCTTCAATTTCTTTTTGGAGGTAGCATCATCAGAGGTGTCCTTGAGCTTCCTCTTTCTGGCTTCGGCTTCGGCTTGCCTGGTCTTCTTCATTTCAGAAGCTGCTGAGGGGACCTTTGGCTTCGAGCCAGTCATGCTGTCAGGGAAGATTATGCTTGGTCGTTCCTGCCGTGGAGCTTCGGGTATGGCTTCAACAGACTTCTTCTTTTGCTTGGCAGCAATCCTGGGGTCGATGCCAGGGCGCCCAAGATCCTTTTTCTTTTCAGCTTCATTGTGCGCTTGCACACACTTCTGAGCATAGTACTTCATGCGGTCGCGTGAGCCTTTGGCTTCTTCACGCTTCTTGCTGAACTCCGCCTTGAGATCATGCATCATTTTCTTGAAGATTTGCACATCAGCCACACTGAGCTTGGCCATGTGCTTCTTGAAGTGTGCCTTCTCATAATCAATCTTGTTCCTGAGCTCAATGATTTTTCTGAGCCAAGGCCAGTTCATTGGAAATGGCTCGTGAAACATGATGCTGATGTCCACTGGCAGCTGTAGATCATCAATGTTGATGCTTTAGTCCTCAAACCATTCATCAATGAAGTTATCCTGAATATTGGCATCAAAGAGAGGCAGATCTTGAAAGATCTCTGCCTCTTGCTTGCTCTTGATCAGCATTCTAGAGCTTCATCACCAAGATCTTCATCGCTGGACAGATCAATGGTGTTCTCCTCATTGCGCAGATCGGCAGCAGGAGTCAGGTCATGCCCGGAAATCTTCTTGGGCTTCTTGGTCTTCTTGGTATTCTTGGAGACACGAGACAAGTCCTCAGACTGCACAGTGGGTTCAGGAGGTGCGGCCTTCATTGGCTTCACAGTCGAAGCTGTTGGTGCAGCAGAAAGCTTCGAAGCTTTTTTCTTCTTCTTCTGCTGCTGCTTTGGTGGTGCAGGTGCATCTTCAGAGTCTGCGTTAGTAGCAAAATTATCCACCGTGGTCCTCTGAGCAGCAATGTGGGAGAGGAGCCCATCGAAGCTATTGAAGGGGCTGATGACATTGGGATTGGCTTCATGTGTGCCATCCTGTCTTGGAGTAGACGGATCCGAGTTGAAGTTGAGTATGAGATCCTTCCTGTTCTTTGTAGCTGACTCCTTTGTGAACTGAAAGTTGCGCTTGAAGAGATTGTCGTCACGACACCATAACAAAGATGATGGGTCGGCATTCTCAGGCTATGGTCCTCGGACCATGCAAGGATAGAAGCCTTGGGCAATGGCTTCAGGCGTCGACTTGGGTTGCAGATTCTTGTACAGAATATCACCCCAAGGGCGCTTGATGGCATTCTTCTCAGCATATTCAGCAGTGACGAAGTTGTACTTGAACCATTATTCAGCCAAATATCTTCGGATCCATTAGATCCTGGTCTTGCGTTGATTATAGTTCTCATCAGGATCAGTCTTGCACATTTCATACAGATCCGGAGGCAGATCTAGAGCGGTATTTCCACGGCGCTGCATGCCACCCTTCCTTGCTGATTTCTCAGAGGCCATAATATTCATACAGATAGGCTTCAAAAGAGTGAAACGCTTCTGTCTACTTGTGAAGCAAGAACTGGCTTCAGGGGAGTGAATATCATGATGTAAGAATTCTGCAACTAAATGCAGACTATGAGAACCAAGGGATTCTCCCACGGACATGTACCTGTGACAGCATTACAGATGCGAGGGAAGGGGAAGAGGTCATATGCATTCTTAGAAAATTTTGAAGATAAATCAGTTTGAAGACATTGACCTCATAGAGCGAAGACATTCACTTATTTGAAGGGAGTTGGTTCTAGATTTGTACGAATCCATGAATAAGTACAAGTGAGGAATCTAACTAGTTATGAGGCATAAGTGAACATACTTTGCAAGATATGAGATTCAGAAAGAGACAGATCCAGATTTGGAAGTGTAGATACCACTTTTGGTTGAAGTGTATGGATTTGACAAATAAAAAAGACTGTAAAAATTGAGATTTATTTACCACAGACGAACTGCTAGACGAGGCAGTAGGGAAGCCGAGCAGTCCCATCTCCCACGCACTAACTTGGCGGCAGAAGACACCTACAGCGGCGGCGGAGAAGACGAGGTCCGCGGCCGGCGTAAGGACAGTGTCGAGGAGGTCGCGGTAGCTAAGCGCTTCGTCTCCAACATCGACGCGAGCTAGCGGTGGCGCTAGGGTTTGTGCGAGATGGTGAGGTGGAAGAGGAGATAATGACTGTCCTAGATGTGTATCTATAAGGAAAGGGCTGCACAGCGCAATTACGCAGGTGCCCCTGGCGTTTCACATCTGATGGAAACGTGGCATGCATGCAACTCATTGAAAGTTGTTCCATTTTCCCATGCATGCCTGGTTTGTTGGGTAGTCGTTCCAGCTTCTCCGGTATTCAGGCAAAAGCGATATAGTATTAAAAGCAGGTTTAAATGTGTGTCTGTGTATCTTCAGCTGACAAGGACGCAGTGAAGACATTTGACACGTTTCAACAGAATGCATATGACTAGATAGACATAATTGGAGGAAGAAGCACAGAAGGGGTTAGGGTCCGATCACATTCACTTAGTTCAGAAAATGGCAAGTTTGAAGACATAGTTATAAGTGAATGATGTACAGGACAGAAAACCCATATATATATATATATATATATATATATATATATATATATATATATATATATATATATATATATATATATATATATATATACAGCCGATCTATTCTGCTAATATTAGCTGAATAGTTATTCTGATAACACTTCCGACCGCATGCTCAACACGAGAGCACTACACTTTACATTGCAAGAACCTGTCTGAGACTGGTGAACTTCGTGTCAGAAAAAACTGCACACAGTGTTTTTCCGATACTGTTTTCGCTCTAGTTTTTTAATCGTATGTCCGAACAAGGCGTATAATATATCGTTGGAAACTATGGATTAGGCTCAACTTTCTCATGTAGAACGCTCTCTCTAATTCCTTACAGTTTAAGAGCAGTTTTAAAATCAGCGAAATGCGGACACTGTTTTTTCGCGACACCCAAATCGACGAGTAAACTTCATCCGACAGAAAACGGCACTGCTTCAGACTGAAAACTGTCGGGACCCCGATTCTAAGTCACACCGATCTAGCCTGTAACACCTCATATCACCTTGCGGCCTCACGCACGGTATTCCCACGGGTGTCGCCTTACCATGGCCCGGGACCGTTTGCGCCTTTTGGCTCACGTATATGATAGTGTCGCTAGCATCCATATGACAGAAACCGGGCCGACATGACTAGTCGTGAACCCAAAGTGGCACTAACTTACGGGACGAGCATACATGAATCAACATCGAGCATGTCGGTTGGCGGCATGCGAATCCGGGCTGTAGCACTGGCTAACAGAACTCCGGTGTACCGGTCATAGCGAGCTAAGCGGGACTCCGGATGTCGATGCGTGACATTTCCCGAAGAACAGAACGAGGCAATTGAATCACATGCCGGCCAGTCTAAGTGTTAGGAGGCGATAGTCTTTGGGCTAGCGGGACTCGGTGAACCGGGCTATAGCGGACTACTATGGCTCATGGATGCACAAGACTACATTTCCCCATAAGAGAGGCTACCAAGGATAAACAACTAGGTTGTCGGATCCCACACATAGCAATACACATTACACGTACGCATAACATGCAAGTATGTGCTGTACAACATGGCATCACAACATAACGCAAAGTCATATAGATAAAGGCTCAGAAGAGCGATCATAGCATTTATTGCAAGCGAAGTCCACAGGACCCATCATACAGAGCATACAAGCAACAAGCGGAAGCATTACATGTCTTAGTACAGACAAGTACAAAAGGAAAAGGGCTGAGAAGCCTGACTATCTACAAGACCCTCCCAAGGGTACAAGATCTTAGCTGAGGTAACAAGCTACTTGTCGAACTCCAAGCGGAACCACTAGCAAGACCGAAGTCTTCGCTGCAAAAACATAAATAAAGCAACGTGAGTACAAAGGTACTCAGCAAGACTTACATCAGATCCTATTATACATGCATTTGTATCAAGAAGGTAATGTGGTGTTTAGTTGCTGCAAGCCAGCTTTGACTCTGTGGCTATCCTGTTCTACGACTACCAGAACTTTGTTGAGGTGATATGGCGCACACGAGTCAACTAGTCACCACACAATACACTACTATGGATTCATTCCCGTCTCCATACGAGAAGGCCATCCATAGCACTCACACTTTCCTTGAGCATTTTAGAGTATCCACTTCAAGTTGTCTATGTACCACGTAAGCATCCAAGAAGTCCATAAATGAGGACACGGCTATTCAAATAGATCATGATAACCCTGCAGGGGTGTACTTCTTCACACACGCTCTCGCCACTTACCACCATGTACACGTCGTGTACCTCGGCAACCTTCAAACGGAAGCCTGGCGAGGGAGTCGGCCACGACCTGACTAACCACACAAGACTCTAGCCCAGGTGTATCGCCTATTCGGGTTCCATCCATGAGGAGATCCGGCCGGGTGTCGCTCACGGCCCCAAACGATGTGAGCAGGGTTCCCAAGCCCACCATCCGGGTGCCACTTGGTACACCGTGCCACTGTTCCTAGTCTGTCCCAAGCCCACCTGGCCGGGTGCCACTTGGTACACCATGCCACTGTTCCTAGTCTGTCCCAAGCCCACCTGGCCGGGTGCCACTTGGTAGACTACTAACACTACCTACAAACACCAGAAACTAGTTGCGACTCCTGGACAGAGATCAAGTTGGTTAATAAGTCGAGAGGGCACTTAAGCATTCCAATGTGTGGTAGTAGCTAGTCATTGGACAACATACACGTAACTTCGATTAGCTTAGGGGCGGTTCTAGTGAGACAACCCACCATGTACTCCTACATGGCCTCTCACCGCTACCTTTACCAAATCGTGTTCACACACTTCACTCTCGGCATCGTAACATATCGTAACACTCCAATCCATTCCCAATGAATCGGACACGACACAACTCTAAGCAATAGCAGGCATAGCATGGTAGGAACACAACATGGCTCAATCAACTCCTACACATGCTAGTGGGTTTCAACTATTCTTGTGGCAATGACATGTCATGCGAGAGGAATGGGTTCAACTACCATGACACAAAGTAGCGGATGAATCATTGTTGTCCTAATGCAATAAGCGAGAGCAGGAGGCGAGAGAGTAGGATTGTATTGGAATGAACAAGGGGTTTGCTTGCACGGTAGATCAACGGAGGAGGCACTGCTTCACAGACAAGTACTCTGGAACGGTCTCCGGAGCAGGACCTATCGAGAAGGAACGGTGCCAACAATCAATACACAAGAATATGCAACAATATGATGCATGAACATGGCATGCAAATGTGATGCTGTTTGAGCTAATGCAACTAGTATTCAATTTGAATGAATTCCATTTGAACCAAGGGTTAAAATGCAACTCCAAATTAAGCTCTTATATATGCCATTCATATGTTTTCACCTATACAGCAGGTATAAGTTGTTTTGTCATGCATGAAACTGATACAGATGGATAGATTGCATTTTTCTGATAATTTTTCATATATAAATTATTTCAATCGAGCTACGGTTGAATTTCTATGATTTTTGGGCATTTTTAAAATTCTGAATAAGAATAAATCCATAAAATTGTATTACTGCGTCGGCGTGAGTAAGCATGACGTCGACAAGTCAAGCTGCTGGTCGAGGTCAAACCTGACGTGTGGGGTCCACACGTCAGTGTCATAGTGTTAAACATGGGGGTTATTTCTAAACTAATTTAGATTAGTGGCGCTGGGGCCCACTGTCAGTGTCAGCAGGGGTAATTAGTCCTAAGCTAATCTAGTCAGGGGCGGGGCCCACATGTGTTGACTCCAGGGAGGTCAAACCCCGGGTCAAACAGGTCAAACCTGCCGTGATTAGTCGCCGTGAGATCCAGAGTACTTGTGCCCCGGGTTTCCTCTGTGGTGCTCCAAATGACGCGCGGCTAGGCGCGTTGGAGAGCTAGCTCGATGGCGCGTCGGGCGGTGGCCGTGGCTGGGCCTCGGATGGCCGGAGTCGACGGTGGTGAGCTCGGTTGCGGTCGCCGGAGTTCGGTCGTGCATGAGAGCGCGTTTGGAGCTCGAAGACGAGAGAAGCAAAACGCTAGGGATGCTCTACGTGGCCCTACGAGCTTGTTGGACTCGCCGGGGTGACCAAATGGTCATCGAAGCTGCGTCGACGGCGAGCTCGGGCGGCGGCGAAGGTTCGGCCATGGCGGAGACGACAACTAAAGGGCGAGCGTGACCAGGGAGAGAGGGGAGATGAAGCAGGGCTCACGGGAGGTGGATGGTGCGACGGCAGGTCGAGAAGCGTGGGTTGTCGCGAATCGACGACGACGATCCACGGCGGCCGAGGCAAAGACGACGATGGTGACGACGTAGCAGGGCCTCCGGGCATCGTGTAGCTCCGTGCAGGGGGCAAGGCAGTCGCGGCGGAGCTTCTCGGCTCAGTGGCAGGGCGAGGGGTGGCCAGTGGCTACAGCGACGAGCACCTGCGCTCTCCGGTGCGCTCGGGAAAGAGAGGGGGAGGGAGCCAGAGGAGGGGAGAGGCACGGGAGAGAGAGGAGAGCGTCGAGGGGCCGCGTGGCGTCTCCAGGGGGTCGAGAAGCGAGCAGGGAGGCAGGAGGAGATGGAAGCATGAGGTGGCCGCGAGTGCGCGCGCATGCGACACGCCGGCGTCCTTCTGGCGCAAGGAGGAGGGCGACTGGGAGCGGTGGTGGGCTGGGCCAGCTCCTGGGCTGCACAGTGCTAGGCATGTGGGCTGAAGGTAGGCGCCAGGTAAGTTTCTCCCATTTTTTTCTTTTGTAATTTTCTGATATATGTTATTATTTAATAATAATACAAAACCAATTTATTTTCTTATGCCATTTTTTGTAGGAACTAGTGGTATTATTCCAGAGCTCCTCAACAAATGGCATAATTTTTGGACATATATAATATATATAACATATATATATCCAATGCAAATAATTATGCATTAATTCCAAATGCCCAAAATAAATACTTATGAGCTCCTAATAATATTGGTTTGATTTTTATCTACATCCAATATTTTCAGAGAGAAACATGAGCATTTTCTTGGACCCTTTTGGAGCAATTTTTATTTGGGTCATTTCCAGAAATAATTCTGAGGTTTTCACAAATCCCCAATTCAAATTTAAATGAAATTTAAATATGATGCACACATGACCAGCTAGCCTAGGTCATACCAGAACTAGGGATGTGACAACTCGCCCCCACTTGAAAAAATCTCGTCCCGAGATTCAGGGGTCGACGAAAAGAAGGTGGGGTACTCCAGTCGAAGACGATCTTCTCGCTCCCAAGTAGCTTCTCTCTCGGAATGATGAGACCACTGAACTTTTAGAAACTTGATGTTCTGACGTCGGGTAACACGCTCTACTTGATCAAGAATGCGAACTGGATACTCTCGATATGTGAGGTTATCTTGGAGATCAAGCGTTTCGTGGTCCACTCCGCAGATAGGATCCGAGAAGCAACGCCTGAGTTGAGAGACGTGGAAGACATCATGCACTTTGGAAAGATGTGGGGGTAGTTCCAACTGGTAGGCAACCTCTCCTCGTTTAGCGAGAATGCGAAAGGGACCAATGTAACAAGGAGCCAACTTGCCCTTGATACCGAAACGATGGGTACCCTTCAAAGGAGTAACCCGAAGGTAAGCTTTATCGCCAATTTCATAAGTCATGTACTTATGATGACGATCATACTGGCTCTTTTGACGAGACTGGGCTGTTTTCAAATTCTCACGAATGATGCGAACTTGCTCTTCTGCCTCCTGGATCATGTCCGGTCCAAAGAATTGTCTTTCACCGGTTTCTGACCAGTTCAAAGGTGTTCGACATCTTCGTCCATAGAGAATCTCAAAAAGAGCTTTCTTGAGACTGGATTGATAGCTATTGTTATAAGCAAACTCGGCGAAAGGAAGACATTTCTCCCAATCCATACCGAATGAGATAACGCAAGCTCTAAGCATGTCTTCAAGAATTTGGTTGCCCTTTCCACCTGACCACTCAACTGAGGGTGGAAAGCGGTACTGAAAGAAAGATGGGTTCCCATGGCAGTTTGGAAACTCTCCCAGAAATGAGAAGTGAAAAGACTACCACAGTCTGAATTGATCTCTAGTGGAACACCATGAAGCGACACTATTAGAAATATATAAGTCAGCGAGCTGACTAGCGATGATACTCTCTCGAGCAGGAAGGAAATGAGCCACTTTGGAAAGACGATCAACGACTACGAAGATAGCGTTATTCCCTTTCTTGGTCCCGGGAAAGCCGGTGATGAAGTCCATACCAACTTTATCACATTTCCATTCAGGAATAGCTAAAGGCTGAAGGGTGCCAGCAGGTCTTTGATGCTCTGCCTTAACGCGACGACAAACATCACAGTTAGCAATAAACTAAGCAATTTCTCTCTTCATCCTAGTCCACCAGAACCTCTGGCGTAGATCCTGATACATCTTAGTACTACCGGGATGAATTGTGAGAGGAGATTCATGCGCCTCCTTAAGGATCAATTGTCGAAGATGTTGACTCTTGGGAACCACCAAGCAATTCTCAAAGAAAACAACACCTCGATCATCCATAGAGAAACATCCACCAACTCCCTTCTTAATGTTTCTCTTGATGCGGATAACACCCCTATCAAACTTCTGGTCGGTAATGATCTGATCCTCGGGAGTAGGTTTTGCCACCAAGGTAGAAAGGAATCCGTGAGGAGCAATGTGAAGGTTAAGCTTACAGAATTCCTCATGGAGAAGTGGTTGACCCTGCAGCAGCATGAGATTGTTGCAATAGGATTCTGACTTAGCGCATCAGCCATGACATTAGCTTTGCACAGGTGTAGGTAATCCCTAGATCATAATCTGAGATCAACTCCAACCAACGTCTTTGCCTAAGGTTCAAATCTGGTTTGGTGAAGATATACTTGAGACTCTACGGTGATCGGTGTAGATCTGCAACGCGTTTACCAAGAAGGTAATGTCGCTAGGTCTTGAGTGCATAGACTACGGTGCAAGCTCTAGATCATGTGTAGGATAATTCTCCTCATGTGGATGCAAGCGGCGAGATGCATAGGCAATCACATCACCATCGTGCATAAGAATGCAACCTAGTCCACATGTCGTGAGGCGTCGCGATAGATAACAAAGTCTTTAGTGAAATCCGGTGGCACATGTATGGGAGCGAAGTCGGCGTCTTTTGGGTTCACGATAAGCGTACTCACCTTTGTGGGGACCACTCAAACTTTTATCTTTCTTAAGAAGTTCCGTGAGGGTTTGGCCACTTTGGAGAAGTTTTCAACAAAGCGGCGACAATAGCTGGCTAGACCAAGGAAACTCCTAACTTGTTTAACGGTTTCAGGTGGAGTCCAATCGAGAACGGCCTTAACTCTTTCGGGGTTGACAGCAATGCCCTTACCAGAGATTACGTGGCCTAGGTAGGTCACTTCTGGCAACCGAAATTCACACTTGGAGAACTTGGCATAAAGGCGGTGCTCTCTGAGTTTTTCTAACACAAGTCTAAGATGTTCGGCATGCTCTTCCTCGTTCTTCGAGTAAATAAGAATGTCATCGAGGTAAACCACGACGAACTTATCTAAGTACTCCATGAAGATCGAGTTCATCAAGCGGAGAAAGTAGCTGGAGCGTTGGTTAGACCAAAGGACATGACGGTGTACTCGTACTGGCCATAACGAGTGACAAAAGCCGTTTTAGGAATGTCCCCGTTTCTGATCTTGATTTGGTGGTAGCCTAACCTCAAATCCATCTTGGAAAAGACTGAGGATCCAGCGAGCTGATCATACAGGTCATTGATCCTGGGAAGAGGATATTTGTTCTTTATCGTGACCAAGTTAACGGGACGATAATCTACAACCATCTGGTCCGTACCATCCTTCTTCTTGACGAAGAGGACGGGGCAAGCCCAAGGAGAAGAACTAGGAGAAGAACTAGGGACTCATCGAGTTGTTTCTTAAGCTCGGCTAGTTCTAAGGGTGCCATCTTGTAAGGTCTCCTAGAGATTGGAGCGGTTCCTGGGATAAGATCTATGACGAACTCTACATCTCTGTCAGGTGGAACACCTGGCAGTTCCTCTGGAAAGACATTCGGAAAGTCACGGACTACCGGGATATCTTCAAGGTCTGGAAGAGGGCTGGCATTAAGAGAATAGAGTTGACGCTTTGCAACTCTAGTGGAGACAGTGACTATGTTGCCAGATGGGTGTGTAAGCTGAACGGACCTGGTATAACAACCAATCTTGGCATAATGAGCTTTCATCCAGTCCATACCCATGATGATGTTAATATCTGTAGACTTGAGGGCTACAAGTGAGGCAAGGAATACAAGTCTGTCAACAAGGAATTCATTACCATGGCTTACACTAGAAGTTTGCCATTTGGATCCAGGAGTTTGAATGACTAGTGGAGAGGGCATATCACAGAATGACATGTTGTGCAAATTAGCATAGCTTTCAGAAATGAAGGAATGAGATGCTCCAGTATCGAACAAAACTGATGTTGGATGGCAATTGACAAGGAGTGTACCAAGAACGACATCCGGATCATCATGAGCGTCTTTAGTTGAGACGTGATGCACACGATCACATTCAGTGGGAGCTGACTTGACACTGATCATCTTGCGTGATGGCTTAACACAGCCAACATGCTTCTCGGGCTGGGGTGGAGCATAACTGGCTTGAGAGCAGTCACGTGCATAGTGTCCTGGCTTCCCGCATGTGAAGCAAGTCCGTGAGGTTGGACGTGGACCCGCACTGACAAGCAGTCTACCAGTGGGCCTGGGTGGAGCATGTAACTTAACTGGGTGAGGCGCCACATAGGGTGGCCTCTGTGTATAGCCAGAAGGAAGAGCGGAGTTTGGAACCCAAATCCGGCGCTTCTGAGGACCAGATCCGGAAGAAGATCCCAAATCACGGGTGTGCTTACGAGACTCCTCGTAAGTGAGCTGAGCTGTCTCTGCATTAATGGCCTTGTTCACAAGAGCCTAGAATGTATCACAATGATGCAGGTGGAGATCACGACGCAACTTGGGGTTGAGACCCTTCCGAAACCTAGCCTGCTTCTTGGCGTCCATGGACACCTCTTCTGTGGCATAACGGGCGAGGTTCTCAAACTCTCTGCTGTAAGCATCAACAACCATCTTACCCTAGGTGAAACTACAGAACTCTTCTCTCTTGCGATAGATGAGGGCTTCAGGAATGTGATGCTCGCGAAAAGCCTCAGTGAAATCTCTCCAGGTAGGAATCTGACTAGCTGGAAGCATAACCTCATAGTTCTGCCACCAAAGACTAGCAAGACCTTCCAGATGGTATGTGGCATAGGTGACCTTGTCATTTTCAGCTACGTTCGCAGAACGGAGCTTGTGTGTGATACTACGGAGCCAATCATCTGCATTGAGTGGCTCGATGGAATGATGAAAGGTAGGTGGGTGCAAGAGAATGAAGTCATGAATGGTTACAGACCCTTTGAACTAATGTGCGGTGTTCTCCTCGATACGTGCTAACAAGCGGTTAGACTCACGCTTGTTCCTCTCCATCTCTAACATGAACTCTGCCAACGAAGGCGGGTCGGGAGGATCCTCATCCCTACCATCTCCGTGATTACGGCTAGGAGCAACAGAACTTAAACTTAGCGATGACATCCACGAGAAAAGAAACCAAGGACGGATCAGCATCAACTATAGACTATAGAATGTAGGATAGGGAAATTAGTAACTCTCGAACTCCTAGGGCAATTCCGGCAGCATAACGGTAGTAAAATGCTCAGAATGAGACATCCTGCTAAAATGGGGTAGTAACATACTAAACATCTTCACTCAAGGTTCTGAGATAGTACTAAACAGACTGCACCGGAAGTACTCGAAAACTGGGATATGACTCTGATCAACCAATCCTATGGAACTACGAAGTAGTAACACGTGATCCTGATAGACAGAAGAGAAGGCCTAGTTCCTTAACCCCGCAGGAAAGATAGGATGACTCAGATCAGAAGGCCATGAGGTAAAGGAGTAAAAAGAGCCTTACGTTCCTTCCCACAATCAATTCCCTTACATAACTAAAGAATTTCTAGACTCAACTTCGACCGAGTTGGCTTGGAAATCCTCTGCACGATCGAGCTCGATACCAAAGCTGTCGGGACCCGATTCTAAGTCACACCGATCTAGCACTGTAACACCTCATATCACCTTGCGGCCTCACGCGGTATTCCCAGGTGTCGCCTTACCATGGCCGGGACCGTTTATGCCTTTTGGCTCACGTATATGATAGTGTCGATAGCATCGATATGATAGAGACCCGGGCCGACATGACTAGTCGTGAACCCAAAGTGGCACTAACTTACGAGGGACAGGCATACATGAATCAACATCGAGCATGTCGGTCGGCGTGCGAATCCGGGCTGTAACAGGCTATGAGGACTTCGTGTACCGGTCAGCATGTGAGCTAGGAAGGACTCGGATGTCACCGCGTGACATTTCCCGAAGGGACGAACCACAGGAACAAAGTGAATCACATGCCGCCAGTCTAAGTGTTCCGGAGCAAGAGTCTTTGGGCTAGCAGGACTCCGGTGAACCGGGCTGTAGCGAACTACTATGTCTCATGGATGCACAAGACTACATTTCCCCATAAGAGAGGCTACCAAGGATAAACAACTAGGTTGTCGGATCCCACACATAGCAATACACATTACACGTACACATAACATGCAAGTATGTGTTGTACAACATGGCATCACAACATAACGCAAACTCATATAGATAAAGGCTCAGAAGAGCCATCATAGCATTTATTGCAAACAGGGGTCACAGGACCCATCATACAGAGCATACAAGCAACAAGCGGAAGCATTACATGTCTGAGTATAGACAACTACAAAAGGAAAAGGGCTGAGAAGCCTGACTATCTACAAGACCCTCCCAAGGTTACAAGATCGTAGCTGAGGTAACAAGCTACTCGTCGAAGTCCAAGGGGAACCACTAGCAAGACCGAAGTCTCTGCTGCAAAAACATAAATAAAGAAACGTGAGTACAAAGGTACTCAGCAAGACTTACATCAGATCCTATTATACATGCATTTGTATCAAGAAGGTAATGTGGTGTTTAGTTCTTTGCAAGCCGACTTTGACTCTGTGGCTATCCTGTTCTCGACTACGAGAACTTCGTTGAGGTGATATAGGCGCTGCAGGTCAACTAGTCACCACACAATACACTACTATGGATTCATCCCCGTCTCCATACGAGAAGGCCATCCATAGCACTCACACTTTCCTTGAGCATTTTAGAGTATCCACTTCAAGTTGTCTATGTACCACGTAAGCATCCAAGAAGTCCATAACCGAGGACACGGCTATTCAAATAGATCATGATAACCCTGCAGGGGTGTACTTCTTCACACACGCTCTCGCCACTTACCACCATGTACACGTCGTGTACCTCGGCAACCTTCAAACGGAAGCCTGGCGAGGGAGTCGCCACGACACGACTAACCACACAAGACTCTAGCCAGTGTATCGCCTATTCGGGTTCCATCCGCAAGGAGATCCGGCTGGGTGTATCACGACCACAAACGATGTGAGCAGGGTTCCCAAGCCCACCATTCGGGTGCCACTTGGTACCGTGCCATCGTGCCTAGTTTGTCCCAAGGCCACTGGCGGGTGCCACTTGGTAGACTACTAACACTACCTACAAACACGTAAACTAGTTGCGACTCACTGGGACAGAGATCAAGTTGGTTAATAAGTCGAGAGGGCACTTAAGCATTCCAATGTGTGGTAGTAGCTAGTCATTGGACAACATACACGAACTTCAGATTAAGGACGGTTCCAGTGAGACAACCCACCATGTACTCCTACATGGCCTCTCACCGCTACCTTTACAAAATCGTGTTCATACACTTCACTCTCAGCATCAGAACATATCGTAACACTCCAATCCATTCCCAATGAATCATACCTGACACAACTCTAAGCAATAGCAGGCATAGCATGGTAGGAACACAACATGGCTCAATCAAATCCTACACATGCTAGTGGGTTTCAACTATTCTTTGTGGCAATGACATGTCATGCGAGAGGAATGGGTTCAACTACTGCAACACAAAGTAGCAGATGAATCATTGTTGTCCTAATGCAATAACTGAGAGCAGGAGCGAGAGAGTAGGATTGTATCGAAATGAACAAGGGGGTTTGCTTGCCTGGTAGATCAACGGAGGAGGCACTGCTTCACAGACAAGTACTCTGGAACGGTCTCTGGAGCAGGACCTATCGAGAAGGAACGGTGCCAACAATCAATACACAAGCATATGCAACAATATGATGCATGAACATGGCATGAAAATGTGATGCTGTTTGAGATAATGCAACTAGTATTCAATTTGAATGAAGTCCATTTGAACCAAGGTTTAAAATGCAACTCCAAATTAAGCTCTTATATATGCCATTTATATGTTTTCACCTATACAGCAGGTATAAGTTGTTTTGTCATGCATGAAACTGATACAGATGGATAGATTGCATTTTTCTGATAATTTTTCATATATAAATTATTTCAATCTGAGCTACGGTTGAATTTCTATGATTTTTTTGAAGTTTTGGGAATTTTCTGGAAATTCCTGAATAAGAATAAATCCAGAAAATTGTATTACTGCGTCAGCATTGAGTAAGCATGACGTCAGCAAGTCAACTGCGGCTATTTGAGGTCAAACTGACGTGTGGGGTCCCTACGTCGGTGTCATAATGTTAAGCAGGGGGTTATTTCTAAACTAATTTAGATTAGTGGCTGGGGCCCCTTGTCGGTGTCGCCAGGGTAATTAGTCCTAAGCTAATCTAGTCAGGGGCGGGGCCCACGTGTGTTGACTCTAGGGAGGTCAAACCCCGGGTCAAACAGGTCAAACCTGCCGGCAATTAGTCGCCGGTGATATCCGCGGCGTACTTGTGCCCCGGGTTTTCTCTGTGGTGCTCCAAATGACGCGCGGCTAGGCGCGTTGGAGAGCTAGCTTCGATAAGCGTCGGGCGGTGGCCGTGGCTGGGCACAGGATGGCGAGTGGGCGGTGGTGAGCTCGGTTGCGGCCCGGAATGCGGTCGTGCTGCAGGCGCGTTTGGAGCTCGAAGACGAGAGAAGCAAAGCGCTAGGGATGCTCTACGTGGCCCTACGAGCTTGTTGGACTCACCGGGGTGACCAAATGGTCACCGGATCTACGTCGACGGCGAGCTCGGACGGTGGCGAAGGTTCGCCCATGGCGGAGACGACAGCTAGAGGGTGAGCGCGACCAGGGGAGAGAGGGGAGATGAAGCAGGGGCTCACGGGGAGGTGGATGGTGCGAGACGGCGAAGTCGGGAAGCGTGGGTTGTCGCGAATCGGCAACGGCGATCCACGGCGGCGAGGCAAAACGGCGATGGTGGCGGCGTACCGGGGCCTCCGAGCGTCGTGTAGCTCCGTCACGAGGCAAAGCGATGTGGCGGAGCTTCTCGGCTCGATGGCGAGGCGAGGTGGCGGTGGCTACGGTGGCGGCAATTGCGCTCTCCGGTCTTCGGGAAAGAGAGGGAGAAGGCGCCCGGAGGAGGAGAGGCACGGGAGAGAGAGGAGAGCGTCGAGGGGCCGCGTGGCGTCTCCAGGGGGTCGAGAAGCGAGAAGGGAGGCGGGAGGACGTGGAAGCATGAGGTGGCCGTGAGTGCGCGCGCAGGCGACACGCCGGCGTCCTTCTGGTGCAAGGTAAGTTTCTCCCCTTTTTGTTTCTTTTCTAATTTTTTGATATATGTTTTGATTTAATAATAATACTAAACCAATTTATTTTCTTATGCCATTTTTTGTAGGAACTAGTGGTATTATTCCAGAGCTCCTCAACAAATGGCATAAGTTTTGGACATATATAATATATATAACATATATATATCCAATGCAAATAATTATTCATTAATTCCAAATGCCCAAAATAAGTACTTATGAGCTCCTAATAATATTGGTTTGATTTTTATCTCTGTCCAATATTTTCAGAGAGAAACATGAGCATTTTCTTGGACCCTTTTGGAG
Source organism: Aegilops bicornis (assembly GCA_021605145.1). NCBI lineage: Eukaryota > Viridiplantae > Streptophyta > Magnoliopsida > Poales > Poaceae > Aegilops > Aegilops bicornis. Next base: position 342,279,017 of record CM038670.1, on the reverse strand, counting down.
CAATTTTTATTTGGGTCATTTCCAGAAATGATTCTGAGGGTTTCACAAATCCCCAATTCAAATGTAAATGAAATTTAAATATGATGCACACATGACCAGCTAGCCTAGGTCATACCAGAACTAGGGATGTGACAAAAACCACACTGCATCAAACAGTCAAGTGAACTTCATGTTTTTTTTGTCGGACGTAAACTTTCTCGCACAAGTTTTTGTTGTCTTTTTTTCAACTTTTTTCTGAACGAGAGTGGACCGCAACACTCCCGAAAATGAGCTGCAACACTACCAAAAGTGAACCTCATGAGGTTTTGTTGTCTTTTTTCGTACATATTAATTTTTAAGCGCGTTGACCAAGCGAGTGGTCCACAGGGACTGAGCGAGTGAACTACATCTAATATAGAAGCGATCTTCATTTGAGATCTTTTTTGTTTTTGTGTTTACCAAGTGGACAATACAGGAGCGAGCGTGCTACATCTAATATATGCACTCCATTAGACGGGCAAACGAACTTCATAATTTATTTTATTTAGACGTAAACTTTTCCAGGCGAGAAAGTGAAGTATGCTTCAGATTGGACACAAATGAACCGCAACACTATCGAGAAGTGAACCACATTATTATTATTTTGTCGTTTTCGTAATATTTTGTTGTACACTTCACTGGTGCGAGTAAGTGACCCACAGCATTACCGAAAGTGAACCACACGAGTGAACTTCTATAAAGGATTTTTTTCACGTTTTGAATTGCGTGGATGGGGCAAGAGAACTGCCTTATTTTTGTGACTAAAATATTTCTTTTACTTTTTTTAGCGATGCATAGGACAAGGTGTTCTGCATGATCGAGGCCAGAGAACTGCATGAGCGGTGGGAAGCGAATCACAACACAAATAGAAGAGAGCTGCATGACCTTTTTCCTTATCAAAAATAAATAAATGAGTCTGTGCTGCAGAGATGGGTAGAGTGTACAACACTGTTTTTTCCCAACTAAGGTGTGTAGTGCGCTAGTGCACTTCTCTTTCACTGCTCGTCTTCTGCTGAAAAAAGTAAACAATGCACTTCACAATACACATTAACTGCATGGTTCGTCAACTAGCAAAACCATCGTCCTCAACTTCTTTTTTTGACCGAGTGTGAAGTGCACTTCTTTTTCTCTTTTGTTTGCTTCAAGTGAACCTCGTGCACATTCTGAACCGAACCAGACGAGATTAGTGTATCCTGAGGTTTTTCCTAAAAAAAATGTTCAGTAGAAAACCACATTTTTTTACCGAACCGAACTGCAGCTCTTTTTTCCTACAATTTTTGGTGTAGGTTTTTCCTTCACGCAAAATGAACAAGTGCACTGCAGTTTTTTTCCTTTACTACTCTTTCTCTCTGCATTTCACAAAATAACAAAATGAACTTCAAATGAACAACGAAGTTCTCTTGTTTTCATTACCAAGCGCACTGCAAATGATTCCTCGAAACAAAATGTAAATGAGTGAGCTGCAAAATGTAAAGGCGTGAGCTACAAAACGATTCACGTCGGTGAACGGTGGACTGTAGTATGGTCACTGTGTCTTGTGGGCATCGGTTGCCACTAGCTCCTTCTGATGCTAGTGAGCGCAAGGAGGAAAAGAGAAGTTGGGGGCATAGAGAAGAGGACGGTGGGGCGAGACACGGCAGCCTTGAAGCAGCGGCTACGGGCTGCGGAAGAACTGCGATGCTTTGGCCTGGCCGAAGAGGTCGACAACCGACAGGAGGTGGCGCCCGTGCTCAGGACAGGCGCGGCTGGATCGGACCGAGAGCTTCTTGGTTGCTCCTTTAGGTCACAGAGAAGGATAGAGTGATGTGTGTGTGTGAGAGAGAGCAACGGAGATGGATGAAAGCAGGCGAAGAGGCAAGGAGAGGGGTGGCCTGGTGGTGCTGTTGGGGAGGCGACGACACGAGGAGGTAGGCCTCAGGCGTTGGGGACGAGGCAGAGGAGGAAGGGGTGTGTCGGGGTGAGATGGAGCAGCCGCCCGGATCAATAGAGTCCAGCGGCGTCCGCGCTGGGGAGGCGGCCCGGTGGAGGCCCGCGATGGGGTGGCTCCAACGAGCGTCGGGGAGGCGTCGTGCGGAGGCGGCCTGGCGGAGGGTGGCCTCTGCCTTGTGCCCGTCGGCGAGGTCCGGCGAGGAGGTAGGTGGGAGGTGCCGCCCACGGCGGCCTGGATCAAGCGGCAGGGCATCATGCGGGCCCGCAGCGCCCAGGTTATCGGCCGCTCCAGGGATCAGGTGGCAGGGTGGTCATGGCGGCATAGATTGGGCGGCTGGGCTCCGGGGCCAACCTGGATTTTGGTGGCGGGGAAGGTGGGCGGTGTGGGCAGCTCATGCGGCATGGGAGGACAACGGTGGCACGGGGAGCCCGTCTGACATGGGGATCTGGCAGCTCTGTTGGCCCGCCGCGGAGGAAGGTGGGAGGAGGCGGTTTCGGGTGGAAGAAGGTGGGAAGGGGTGGGAAGGTGCCATGCGCAGATGGGGAAGAAGGTATGGTGGGAAGTGGGGTTCACCTCACCGGAGAAGGTGGGGAGGGCAGGGCGGCAGATCGAGGTGGGTTGGCCACAGGAGAATGTGAGGCGACCGGGGGTTGGGCGTGGAGGAGAGGAAAGTGGGAGAGAGAGAGAGAAAGAGAGAGGTGGGCTTTGACTCGTGAATAAGGTGGGTTAAGTGGGGCGAGGCAGTTTTTCAAGTTCCTGGCAGTGCGGCATCTATGGACGACACAGATCGGAGGTGTTAGCAGAATAAGCTAGGTGTTAGCAGAATAAGGTCTTAAGGGGTGTTATTAGTATAGACCCACCCTATATATATATTTGTGTGTGTGTGTGTGTGTCAGAAAACACCAAATCAACATTGCGAAGATAAACCTTGAAGTCAAATCAATGTTGAAGACAAACCAAATGTGAAGATAATGCAATTATGATGCCAAATGCAAATCTTCGAGAAAGTTTGGTGGCGGCGTTACCCAGCATATAGAAAGTATTAGACCCAGACAAGACGCACAATTATCGTGGCGCTCCAAAGTCAAATTATGCGTTAATGTATTCACACTTAGAGTTTATGTCTTCATTGATTGAAGATATACGTTACTTCATGTGTTGCACATCTAAGTCATCAACATGCATAAGCGTTAGGATGTGTGTCCATTCACAGGACATTTGAGGCTTCTAAGATATTTAGCTCACACCGCAACTTGCAAAACCTTTTCTCATCCAAGGGCTTTGTGAAGATATCTGCAAATTGCTCTTCAGTGTTGACGTGAATGATATCAATATCTTCCTTCATGACATGATCTCTGAGAAAATGATAACAGATCTGAATGTGCTTTGTCTTCAAGTACTGAACTAGATTGTTGGCAATCTTGATGGCACTTTCATTGTTGTAGTAGAGTGGCACATGCTTCAGGTGGATTCCATAGTCCTTGAGAGTTTGCTTCATCCATAGAAGCCGAGCGCAGCAAGATCCAGCAGCAATGTATTCAGATTCAGCAGTGGAGAGAAATACATAGTTCTGCTTCTTTGAAGACCAACAGACAAGAGATCATCCAAGAAAGTGACATGTGCCTAATGTGGACTTCGATCAACCTTGTCACCAACATAATCAGCATCTGAGAATCCAACTAGATCAAACTCTGAGCCCTTTGGATACCATAATCCTAGTGTTGGGGTGTAAGCCAAATATCAAAGAATTCGCTTCACAGCTAAGTGATGCGATTCCTTTGGTGCCGCTTGGAATCAGGCACACATGCAAATGCTAAGCATTATATCAGGCCTAGATGCACATAAGTAGAGTAAAGAACCAATCATGGAGTGGTATACCTTTTGATCAAACTCTTTACCATTGTCGCCGGGGCCCAATTAGCCTTTGGTTGGCATTGGCGTCGTGTAACCTTTGTAGTCTTGCATCCCAAACTTCTTCACGCAATCTTTGAGATATTTTTCTTGTCATATGAAGACGCCATTACTCTGCTGACGAATTTGAAGACCAAGGAAGAATTTCAGCTCACCCATCATGGACATCTGATATTGCTCTTACATCATATGCCCAAACTCATCACTGTATCTCTTGTCACGATAGATTTGTCATACAAACAGTTCACCATCATATGTCTTCATGAAGAGAGTGGGATCTAGTGAACCAGGTTTGAAGCCTTTGCTCTTCAGGAAGTCCTTGAGTGTGTCATACCAAGCATGAGGTGCTTGTTTGAGTCCATACAGTGCCTTGTTTAGCTTGTATACCATATCAGGATGCTTTGGGTCTTCAAAACCAGGTGGTTGTGCAACATACACTTCTTCTTCCATTTTTTCGTTGAGAAAGGCACTCTTTACATCCATTTGGTACAGAAGAATGTTGTTGTGGTTGGCATACGCTAGTAGTATTGGAATGGCTTCAAGCCTAGCAACAGGAGCAAAGGTTTCATCGAAGTTAATAACTTCAACTTGTGTGTAACCTTGAGAAACAAGACGAGCCTTGTTTCTGACAGCTTGACCATGCTCATCTTTTTTGTTGCGATAGATCCATTTGGTGCCGATGATATTGTGCTTGCGAGGATCTGGACTCTTTACTAGCTCCCATACATTGTTCAGCTCGAACTGTTGAAGCTCTTCTTGCATAGCTTGAATCCATTCAGGTTCCAAGAAGGCTTCATTAACTTTCTTGGGTTCAGACATAGAGCCAAAGGCAAAGTGCCCACAGAAATTGGCTAGTTGTGCTGCTCTTGAACGAGTGAGTGGACCAGGTGCATTGATGCTATCAATTATCTTCTCAATCTGTACTTCATTTGCAACACGAGGATGAACTGGACGAATATTTTGCCCTTGCTGATCACTGTCTTAATCTTCAGCATTGGCTTCAGGCTGAGCATTGTCTTCATGCTGATTAGATGCAGAAATGATGATTTCCTCTTCAGCTTGTTCCTCTGAAGGTATGATTTCTCCAGTACCCATAAGCTTGATAGATTCACTTGGTGTAGCTTCATCTAGCACATTCGGTAGGTGCTCTCAGTCAGGAGCTCATATGATGTCTTCTTTAGGAACTTGTGAACATAAACACGGTTGATAACGTGGCATGCGGTATCAATAGCTTCAGGCCAGAATTTCCTTGCACTACTGGAATCAGCTTCTTTGCCGTCTGCCAAAGGCATGGATCAAGGACCGTAAACTTCTTTGCCGTCCGCCAGCAGATGGCAAACTTTATGTCTGAACACGTGCCAGCAAAGGCCTTCTGTGCCGTCCGCTTCCTGGAAACGGGCGGCAAAGGATTGTGTCGTCCGCCATCCGAGGCCAGCAGACGGCAAAGACAACAGACGGCAGTCCGGTGGCGTGAGAGTCGTTAGGGGGTTAACGGCGCTCTCTGCCGTTTGCCAGCGGATGTCAAAGAGTCAAAGCTCTTTGTCGTCGGTGACAAGCGGATAAAACTCAACTAGGCGACCGGGAAGGCTGCCACGCGTGGCCGACTATGCCGCGTCGCCCGGTAGACGGCAACGTGATTTGAATCTTTGCCATCTGCTGGCAGACGACAAAGTGACCAAATAGGCAGCCAGTGTTCCCAGGTTTTACAGGTAGCTGCCACGTGTCCTCTTTGCCGTCTGCTAGCATACGGCGAAGCTCTTTGCCGTCTGCTAGCGGACGGCAAAGAGGCTACATATCCCCTGTATTTATTTGAATCCATTTAATTTCACAGGAATTCACACACAGATATACATACATACATATATATATATATATATATATATATATATTTGACATGCACAACAGACATATGATGTATCCAACACATAGCTCCATCCATGACAACATACATACATAATAAGAAACATAGTTCCATCCATACATATTAGAGTAACATCACAATGTTCATCCAACACACTGTTACATGCATCCATATAACAAGTTCCACATTTTCATCGATACAAATGAAAAAAAGAAAAGGGAAACAAGCACTCCATCCATGCAAGCTTCCATATAGTGAACTAAATCTGCAAAATGGGAAACAAGAAAGTTAGAAGAAGAAGAAGACTAGAATCAGAAGAAGAAGAAGAAAATGAAGAAGAAGAAGAAGAAGAAGTAAGCATACTTAGGTAAAATGGAGCTAACCTAGCTAATTATGCCATTTTTGAGTGAACTAAGCATATTATGCCATTTTTGATATAACTTAGAGCTAACTTCATTTTGGAGAAGAAGAAGAAAACTAGAAGAAGAAGAAGAAGAAGACTAGAAGAAGAACTTCTTCTTCTTCTTTTCTTCTTCTTTTCTTCTTCTACTTTTTCTTCTTCTTCTTTTCTTCCTATTCCTTCTTTTCTTCCTCTTCCTGGATTTTCTTCATCTTATTATGTCATTTGTGGAGTAAATAGGCTAAATTATGTCATAAATGGACTAAATAGGCTAAATAAGAAGCAAAATGTGATTTTTAAGCTTACCTAGCTAATTATGCCATTTTTGACGTAACTAAGCATATTATGAGATATAACTTAGAGCTAACTTCATTTTGGAGAAGAAGAAGAAGAAGAATTCTTTTTCTTCTTCTTCTTCTTCTTCTTCTTCTTCTTCTTCTTCTTTTCTTCATATTCCTTCTTTTCTTCCTCTTCCTTGATTTTCTTCATCTTATTATGTCATTTGTGGACTAAATAGGCTAAATTATGTCATAAATGGACTAAATAGGCTAAATAAGAAGAAAAATGCCTTTTTTAGCTTACCTACCTAATTATGCCATTTTTGACCTAGCTAAGCATGTTATGACTTTTTTGATATAACTTAGAGCTAACTTCATTTTTGAGAAGAAGAAGAAGAAGAGAACTAGAAGAAGAAGAAGAAGAAGAAGAAGAAGGAGGAGGAGGAGAAGAAGAAGAAGATATTCTTCCTATTCCTTCTTTCCTTCCTCTTCCTTGATTTTCTTGATCTTATTATGTCATTTTGTGGACTAAATAGGCTAAATTATGTCATAAATGGAGTAAACACACTAAATAAGAAGAAAAATACCGTTATCACGGAGGTGTAGGAATGGTCGGGGCTGCGCGAGTGCCAGACGGAGGTGAAGGACCGGTCGGGGTTCCGGCATTGGCAGAAGGAGTGGTCGATGCTTGTCGGGAGCCATGCTGCACCAAAGATCATTTCAAATAATGTCTCGTTAGCAAGTTTGCAAACTGAAATGTGAATAGTAGTAAGAAACGACCATTCAAATCAAACTCACCATGGTCGCCGGAGCAATCTGGGGCATCGGCGGAGGGGCCTGACCGTTTTTCTCGCACATGGTCTGCACACTTGGTTCTCATGAGTCAGTCATATTAGATAGTAATGCAAACATTACGTGCATGATTGGGCTAATATGCACGAGAAACGTACCACGATGAGCTCATATAGGGCCAAGTTAGCGCTCTCGTTACGGTTCCTCTCCTCCTCCAACAGCTTAGCCGTCCTCTCCTCCATCTCCCTCTCCCTCTCCGCTACCTCCCTTTGTGCCTCCCTTTTTGCCTCCTCCACAAGAACCTTCGTCTTAAATATGTCTTTCTCAACAATAGCCTGCAACACACCACTCCTCGTTAGCATTGTAATGATCGATGGATGCACACACAATGTAATGGAGGAAAGGTGAGAGAGTCCGTATAACTAACCTCCATGGCGATCTCTGCGGGTCGTGCACGAGGCGTTATCTTAGGATTAGAGCTACTCAAGCGCTTCTTGATCTGTGGGAGAGTCTTAGGACAATGTATCAGTCCATCATCAATGGCTTGAGAGCCATGGGACCTCCCGCCACCAGATATCATCACCATCTCTGTATCAAAAGGATCCTGGCTCGGGTTAAAGTCCTCCCCTTTCCTCGCCTTCCCCTCATCTCTGTACTTCACAAGCTTGTGGTGGGATGACTTGTTGGTGAAGCTCTCTGGATCATCTAGGTCAGACTCCGTGAATGGCTTGGCCTTCTGGTATGGGGCCATATGGGCCATGCCATAGAGGTCGAACAGACTTGGCACAGGCTTCTTGTGGTGGTGCGCCTGGGAGAGAGGAACAAAATATTAGTTAAGGGCTCAAGCTAGCATGAAGAATGATATTTCTATGTAAATAGGTCATTTTGGAGCTAAGAAAGGTTATTATGTCATTTTCGAGGAAAATAAGCTAAGTTTAGGCCATTTTCGAGGTAACCAAGATTATTATGCCATTACCAAAGTATGCTAATTATGTCATTATTGAGCTATCCAAGGTTATTATGTCATTTTAGAGCTAACTATAGCATATTTAGGCATTCTATAGAGCTATCTAAGGTTATTATGTCATTTTAGAGCTAATTATGTCATGAATGAACTATCTAAGATTAGTTTAGGTCATTATTGAGCTATCGAAGGTAGTTATGCCATTTTTAACTAACTAAAGCATATTAAGTCATTTTAAAGAGCTATCTAAGGTTATGGTGTCATTTTTTGAGCTAATTATGTCATGAATGAACTAGCTAAGATTAGTTTAGGTCGTTATTGAGCTATCGAAGGTAGTTATGCCATTTTTAACTAACTAAATCATATTATGTCATTTTATTGAGCTATCTAAGGTTATTATGTCATTTTAGAGCTAAATATGTCATAAAAGAACCATCCAAGGTAGTTATGCCATTTCTTTAACTAACTAAGCATATTAGTTAAGTCATTTTATAGAGTTATCTAAGGTTATTATGTCATTTTAGAGCTAAATAGTCATAAATGAACTATCCAAGGTAGTTATGCCATTTTTTAACTAACTAAGCATATCAATTAAGTCATTTTGGAAGGGATAAATGCTAGCATGAAAAATGAATTGCATGAATCATGTAGCAAACCACATACCCAGTTATCCCTGTACTCAAACAGGTTGGAGCTCCCTTGATGGTGTGGCACACCTTCCATTTGGTCGCGCTTATCCTTGGCCCTTTGGTGTTAGACTTTCCATTCAGGAGAGCACCACGCATCCACCAACGCCTCCCAGCAGTTCATCTTATCCACACACCATCTCGGGGGAACCTAAGTGAGTCAAGAGAAATTTCAGCGCTACGCCTATGACTCAAATCAAGAAAACTAAGTTCAAGGCCTTAAGAATTGGTAATTGCCGCGACACTTCTTCTTTCCCCTCCTAATACCCTTCGAGGCATAGTAGTCTCGAATGGCCTATACCCGAGCCTCGTGCCTTAAGTTCTGAAGTAGGCGCTTGCACTCGGTTTCGACAACCATACACACGGCCTCCTGCTCTGCCTTTGAAACCCTGTAGAAGGTCTGCAATCAAACAAGACAACACTGATTAGTACAATCACTAGGTAGTGTTGATTTTTAATTCCGTAAAGGATAAATTACCCAAAACCGACGGAACACAATGTCCGCCACCGTCTCTCACAAGACACCGTCGACCCTCTCCTCCTACATTTGGGCAGAAGCGGTAATCTGACTCGGTCGATTGCTAGGCTGTGGAACTGACCCTCCTTTGGGCAACGTGACCCACCCAGGGAAGTTTTGTCGGCAAAGCATACCAAGGACCTGGTTGGGCCGGCGGACACCACGGGGGCGTACCCAGCCCCTGCAGTATGACAAGGCCAAAACATTATATATTAATTTGAAGGAACATGAAGGCAAAAGGATAAAAAATAGTAAATGAACTTACTTCAACCCTTTAGGCGCAATCAACCACCTCTGGTCGGGGGTCGTCGGCACGGGCGGGAGCTTTGTACAGTCACGCTTGTAGACCTTCTTGCCCTTCTCAACTAGGTCATCATCGATGTAGCTATCATATGAAAAGGTGTCCTCGCTACCATCCTCCAGGCCACTAGCCTCCGGAGTCTCCTGGGACGAAGACATCGTGACCGGAGTCTTCTAGGACGAAGACCCCGTGACCGGAGTCTTCTGGGACAAAGACCCCGTGACAGGAATCTTCTGGGATGAAGACTCTGGGACCGGACTCACATGGGGCGAAGGATCGACGACCCGAGTCTGGTGGGGCAAAGGATCAGCGACCGGAGGCTCATGGACCGAAGTCCGAGACGGGTCCACGTCGAGGACCGGAGCGATCATGTGGTCGGGTGAATCAGGTGAGGGTGGCGGCTGACAGCGTAATGTGACCTTCCTACCTCTCCCGCTTCCACGACCACCTCTACTAGCCTTCTTCGTCCTCCCCCGACCTCTCCCAGCCGAAGAAGAACCGCCCACCGCAGTTGTCTGCATACTTTCTAGCAGCGCTCTCCGGAGGGGCTGGGCTGGAATAATGGAACCTCCCCTCCCAGTAGCGCTCGCAGGAGGATCGGGGCGTTCTGGACCCTTTCTCACAATCCTGTCAACACCTACAATGACAAAAAGTAAACGGAATTAGTACAACATAAAAAATTTGGATACCTGACATGAACATAATAATATGTATATAATTTAAGTGCATCATAATCATGAACATAATAAAAATACACCCGATCAACACAAATATATATGGGGTCGGGGTGTGGTGTCAGGGTGTTGGGGTGTCGGGGTCGGGGTGTCGTGCCGGGGTGTCGTGTCAGGGTCGGGGTGTCAGGGTGTCAGGTTCGGGGTCGAGGTGTGGGTCGTGGTGTGGTGTCAGGGTGTCGGGGCTCGGGGGTAAGGGTGGGTGTGGTGTCAGGGTGTTGGTGGTCGGGGTGTCAGGTCTAGGGGTGTCGGTGGTCGGGGTCAGGGTCGTGGTGTGGTGTCAGGGTGTCGGGGCATCGGGGTCGGGGTGTCGTGCCGGGGTGTCGTGTCGGGGTCAGGGTGTCAGGGTGTCGGGGTCGGGGTCAGATAACCAACAAGTATAGGGGCTCGCAACAGTTTTTGAGGGTAGAGTATTCAACCCAAATTTATTGATTCGACACAAGGGGAGCCAAAGAATATTCTCAAGTATTAGCAGCTGAGTTGTCAATTCAACCACAACTGGATAACTTAGTATCTGCGGCAAGGTATTTAGTAGCAAAGTAATATGATAGTAGTGGTAACGGTAACAAAAGTAACGGTAGCAAAAGTAATATTTTTGGTGTTTTGTAGTGATTGTAACAGTAGCAACGGAAAAGTAAATAAGCGAAGAACAATATATGAAAAGCTCGTAGGCATTGGATCGGTGATGGAGAATTATGCCGGATAAGGTTCATCATGTAACAATCATAACATAGGGTGACACAGAACTAGCTCCAATTCATCAATGTAATGTAGGCATGTATTCCGAATATAGTCATACGTGCTTATGGAAACGAACTTGCATGACATCTTTTGTCCTACCCTCCCGTGGCAGTGGGGTCCTAATGGAAACTAAGGGATATTAAGGCCTCCATTTAATAGAGTACGGAAAAAAGCATTAGCACATAGTGAATACATGAACTCCTCAAACTATGGTCATCACCGGGAGTGGTCCCGATTATTGTCACTTCGGATTGCCGGAGCATAACACATAGTAGGTGACTATAGACTTGCAAGATAGGATCAAGAGCTCACATATATTCATGAAAACATAATAGGTTCAGATCTGAAATCATGGCCCTCGGGCCCTAGTGACAAGCATTAAGCATAGCAAAGTCATAGCAACATCAATCTCAGAACATAGTGGATACTAGGGATCAAACAATAACAAAACTAACTCGATTACATGATAGATCTCATCCAACCCATCACCGTCCAGCAAGCCTACGATGGAATTTCTCACGCACGGCGGTGAGCATCATGAAATTGCTCATGGAGGATGGTTGATGATGACCATGGCGACGAGTCCCCCTCTCCGGAGCCCAGAACGGACTCCAGATCAGCCCTCCCGAGAGGTTTTAGGGCTTGGCGGCGGCTCCGTATCGTAAAACATGATGAATCCTTCTCTCTGATTTTTTTCTCCCGAAAGTGAATATATGGAGTTGGAGTTGAGGTCGGTGGGCGTCGGGGGCCCACAAGGTGAGGGGCACGCCCTAGAAGGCAGGCGCGCCCCACCCTCGTGGACAGTGTGGGCCCACGGCGTGGATTTTTCTTCCAGTATTTTTCTTATTTTCCAAATATATGTTCCGTGGAGTTTGAGTCACTCCGAGAACTTTTGTTTACGCATAAATAACACCATGGAAAGTCTGCTGAAAACAAGCGTCGGTCAGGTTAGTTCCATTCACATGATGCAAGTTAGAGTCCAAAACAAAGGGCAAAAGCGTTACTTAAAAGTAGATCTGATGGAGATGTATCAACTCCCCAAGCTTAAACCTTTGCTTGTCCTCAAGCAATTCAGTTGATAAACTGAAAGTGATAAAGAAAAACTTTTACAAACTCTGTTTGCTCTTGTTGTTGTAAATATGAAAAGCCAGCATTCAAGTTTTCAGCAAAGATTATAACTAACAACATTCACAATAACATTTAGATCTCATGTTTACTCATATCAATGGCATAATCAACTAGCGAGCAATAATAATAAATCTCGGATGACAACACTTTCTCAAAACAATCATGATATAATATAACAAGATGGTATCTCGCTAGCCCTTTCTGAGACCGCAAAACATAAATGCAGAGCACCTTTAAAGATCAAGGACTGACTAGACATTGTAATTCATGGTAAAAGGGATCCAATCATAGTCATACCCAATATTAATTAATAGTAATGGATGCAAATGACAGCTGCGCTCTCCAGCTAGTGCTCTTTAATAAGAGGGTGATGACTCAACATAAAAGTAAATAGATGGCCCTTGAGGAGGGAAGCGAGGATTTGTAGAGGTGCGAGCTCGGTTTTGAAATAGAGATAAATAATATTTTGAGCGGCATACTTTCATTGTCAACATAACAACCAAGAGATGGCGATATCTTCCATGCTACACACATTATAGGCGGTTCCCAAACAGAATGGTAAAGTTTATACTCCCTCTCCACCAACAAGCATCAATCCATGGCTTGCTCGAAACAACGAGTGCCTCCAACTATAGCAGATGCAGGGGAGTTTTGTTTGCAATTATTTTGAGTTAGTTTGCATAAAGCATGGGAATTTGGGCATCTCGGTGACCAGCCATTTTCTCGTGAGTGAGGAGCGGAGTCCACTCCTCTTGAGAATAACCCGCCTAGCATGGAAGATAAGGGCAGCCCTAGTTGATACATGAGCTATTCGAGCATACAAAACAGAATGTTTATTTGAAGGTTTAGAGTTTGGCACATACAAATTTACTTGGAGCGGCGGTAGATACCGCATATAGGAAGGTATAGTGGACTCATATGGAATAACTTTGGGGTTTAAGGGATTGGATGCACAAGCAGTATTCCTGCTTAGTACAAGTGAAGGCTAGCAAAAGACTGGGAAGCGACCAACTAGAGAGCGACAAAAGTCATGAACATGCATTAAAATTAATGAACATTGAGGACAAGAATGAGTAGGATATAATCCACCATGAACATAAAGATCGTAAAGGCTATGTTGATTTGTTTCAACTACATGTGTGAACATGTGCCAAGTCGAGTCGCTTAAATCATTCAAAGAAGGATACCACCCCACTATACCACATCACAACCATTTTAATAGCATGTTGGAGCATAAGGTAAACCATTATAACTCATAGCTAATCAAGCATGGCATGAGCAACTATGATCTCTAATTGTCATTGCAAACATGTTTATTCATAATAGGCATGTATAAAGAGCGATGAACTAATCATATTTACAAAAACAAGAGAGGTCGAGTTCATACTAGCTTTTCTCATCTCAGTCAGTCCATCATATATCGTCATAATTGCCTTTCACTTGCCGCGACGAGCGATGTGAATAATAATAAGAGTGCATGCATTGGACTAAGCTGGAATGCATGAGCATTCAATAAGCGAGGAGAAGACAAGGCAATATGGGCTCTTGGTTAAATCAACAATAATGCATATAAGATCCACTTCAACAATTTAATTATGGTCTTCTCCTATCGACCCCCAAAGAAAAGAAAAGAAATAAAACTATTTACACGGGAAAGATCCCAACAAGCAAAAGAAGAACGGGAAATGTTTTTGGGTTTTCTTTTTAATTATTACTACTACAGCAAGAAAACTAAACTAACTAAAAGTTACAATTGATTTTTTTGGTTTTTGTTAAGGTTTATTAAACACACAAGAAGAAAGCAAGAAAAAGGAAAATAAACTAGCATGGATATTACACTGAAAAAGTATGAGCACCGACATCTAGCAATGAGTGTGTGAACATAAATGTAATGTTGGTGGGAAATATGTACTCCCCCAAGCTTAGGCTTTTGGCCTAAGTTAGTTCATTGCCACGGATGGCCTGGCGGATATCCATAGTTGTTGCCGGGGTCATACTGAGATGAAGAAGACTCTGATTGCCACTGGCTGGCAGTCATCTCCGGATCCCAAAAGTAATCAGACTGTTGTGGAGGCTCATATTGTGGTTCCGACTCAGGGGCTGGTGTAGGGTACCTGTAGGCGTAAATGGCCGCCCACGGAATGAGATACGGGCCTTCAAATAAATTAAACAAGGAAGGAGCAGGCAAGGTAATAGTCTCAGGGTGATGTTTATCAAAGAACAATTTATATTTAAGCTCCCCTTCCTTATTCTTAACAATAAAGTCATGTGCTACCATACTCTTATAATCTAAATAAGCATTGGGCAGCAATTTTTCTTCTTTCCCAAAGAGCCTAATAGGTATGTTATAATGTGCAGCAAGGCATGAAGCATAAATATCTCCAGGGATGGGGCCCTTTGTATGGTTCAAACTTAACCGTTTAGCAATAATACCGCCCATACTACCAGTGTTGTCGAGAAATAAACCATGGAACAAAATGATAATATCAGGAACACTAAGGTTTCCACAGTTTCCTCGACCAATCAAGAAACGACTAGCAAATATGGCAACGTAGCGTAAAATAGGAAAATGTATGCTAGTGATTCTTGCATCGGAAACCTTCCTGGTTTCCCCCACAGTAATGGTGTCAATAAACCCGTCCACATCTTTACGATGTGGTTCATCTAAGGTACCCTCGAAGGGTATTTTGCAAACCTTGCAGAATTCATTTAGTGGCATCTTCTTAAAACATCATATAAATGAAGCTCTACTGAAGGAGGTGTTTCCTTAGGAAAAGAGTACAAGTTTTGCACAAAAGTATTGGTGAGTAAGAGATACTGATGACGTTGGTCGCGGAGGAAGTCGGTGAGGCCAGCATTCTCAGCCAATGAATAAAAATCATCATAAATCCCGGCTTCTCTCAAGAAATCATCGGAAGGCCATTCACACGGTCGAACCTCCACGGTGTGAGGCAAATTATATTTGGGCCTCTGTGCTTCTTCACTTTGCTTTTCCTTCGAGCTTCGGCTCGATGAGCCCCTCAAAAATCTCTTCATTATTTTCTGAAAAATTCTGAAATTTTTAGTAACTTCAAACAAAAGTGAACCAAGCTCAATAAAATTGATAGCAACTACTCCTACAAGTGCCTAGAGACTATATCATGCATTAGAACTACTTGGAACCATATAAATTTGACATGCAAGCTCAAGAACATGGTCACCTAGGCAACACAAATTTGCAATGAATAAAGCACTAGAATAAAAACTAATTGGACCAATGGAGGAGTCACATACCAAAGAACAATCTCCCCAAGCAGTTTTGTGAGAGGTGCTTTGAGCAAGGAGATCGAAAATCGCTGCAAAATGAGCTAGAACTCGTGCTTGAGCTGGATATTGGTGTTTGTGGGAGGAAGGAGTGTGTGGGTGCAGGAATAAGTGGAGGGGAGCCATCATGGGCCCACGAGGCAGGGGGCGCGCCCAGGGGGGTAGGGCGTGCCCTCCACCCTCGTGGCCAGGTGCTTGCCCCTCCTGCCATGTTTTCAATGCCAGATATTCTCTAATATTACAGAAAAAATCATATTCCATTTTCAAGGCATTTGGAGAACATTTATTTTCAATACTTTATTTAATTTACTCCTATTTATTACTCCTGGAATTATCTATTTATCGGGACAGATAATACCCCATTCTAGGAAGGGCTGAGTTGAGTATTATTAATTTAGAAGATATGCTCACCTTCTTAATTCCCGTCCTTAGTTTAGGAAAGGGGGGTATTTTTATATTGCACAGATAATCAGAAAACAGACAGAAAAATACTATTTTTACTTTACTTCAACTAAATAACAGAAAGTAGAAAGAGGTCACAGAAGGTTGTGCCTTCTAGTTTCATCCATCTCATGCTCATCAAAAGGAATCCACTAACAAGGTTGACCAAGTCTTGTTAACAAACTCATTCAGAATAACATGGAACTGGAGAAATTTTGAATAACACTATGTTACCTCAACGGGAATATGCACATCCCCAATAATAAGAATATCATATTTTTTCTTGACAGTAGGAAGAGGAAATTCAAAACCTCCAAATATAATCGATGGAATTTTTCCAATAGAGTTGATACTATGAACTTGAGGTTGTTTCCTCAGAAAGTGTCTTAGTATGCTCATTACCATTAACATGAAAAGTGACATTGCCTTTGTTGCAATCAATAACAGCCCTGCAGTATTCAAAAAGGTCTTCCAAGAATAATAGACATACTATAGTCCTCGGGAATATCAAGAATAACAAAGTCAGATTAAAATAATAACGTTAGCAACCACAAGGCACATCCTCACAAATACCGGCAATTATAGCAGTTGATTTATCAGCCATTTGCAAAGATATTTTAGTAGGTGTCAAGTTATTCAAATCAAGTCTACTGATATAAAGAGAGAGGCATAGCACTAACACGGCTCCAAGATCACATAAAGCGGTTTTAACATAGTTTCTTTTAATGGAGCATGGTATAGTAGGTACTCCTGGATCTCCAAGTTTCTTTGGTATTCCACCCTTAAAAGTATAATTAGCAAGCACGGTTGGAAATTTCAGCTTCCGATATCTTTATTTTATCAGTAACAATATCTTTCATATACTTAGCATAAGGATTTATTTTGAGCATATCAGTTAATCGCATACGCAAAAAGATAGGTCTAATCATTTCAGCAAAGCGCTCAAAATCCTCATCATCCTTTTTCTTGGATGGTTTGGGAGGAAAAAGGCATGGGTTTACGAACCCATGGTTCTCTTTCTTTACCATGTTTCCTAGCAACAAAGTCTCTCTTATCATAACGTTGATTCTTTGATTGTGGGTTATCAAGATCAACGATGGGTTCAATTTCTACATCATTGTCATTACTAGGTTGAGCATCATCATGAACATCATCATTAACATTTGCATTAGGTTCATGTTCATTGCAGTTAATGTTTGACGCATCGAAATAGAGATATCATTTGGATTCTCGGGTGGTTCGACCAACAGGTTCACTAGAAGCATGCAAAGTCATATCATTTTTCTTTTTCTTCTTTTTAGAAGGACTAGGTGCATCAATATTATTTCTCTGAGAATCTTGTTCAATTCTCTTAGGGTGGCCTTTAGGATACAAAGGTTCCTGAGTCATTCTATCAGTTCTAGTAGCCACTCTAACAGCATAATCATTTTTCTTACTATTCATTTCATTGAGCAAATCATTTTGAGCCTTAAGTACTTGTTCTACTTGAGTGGTAACCATAGAAGCATGTTTACTGATAAGTTTAAGTTCACCCTTAACATTAGACATATAATCACCCAAGTGTTCCATCATGAAAGCATTTTGTTTTAATTGTCTACCAAAATAAGCATTGAAATCTTCTTGCTTAACCATAAAGATATCAAACTCATCCAGGCATGGGCTAGCAATTTTAGTAGGAGGTATTTCAGCTTTATCATATCTATAAAGAGAATTTACCTTTACTACCTATGTCGGGTTATCAAGACCATGAGGTTCTTCAATAGGTAATGGATTAAGATCATATGTTTCTTCAACAGGCGGTAGATTAAGACCATGTATTTCTTCAATAGGAGGTAAATTCTTAACATCTTCAGCTTTAATACCTTTTTCTTTCATAGATTTCTTTGCCTCTTGCATATCTTTAGGACTGGGAAATAGAACACATCTCTTATTCAGAGTTGGTTTAGGAATAGGCTCAGGAATTGGCTCAGGGCTAGCTCAGGAAGTGTCCAATTATTTTCATTTGTCAACATATTATTCAATAGAATTTCGGCTTCATCCGGTGTTCTTTCCCTGGAAACAGAACCAGCACAACTATCCAGCTAATCTCTGGAAGCATCGGTTAGTCCATTATATAAGATATCAAGTATTTCATTTTTGTTGAGAGGATGATCAGGCAAAGCATTAAGTAACTTGAGAAGCCTCCCCCAAGCTTGTGGGAGACTCTCTTCTTCAATTTGCACAAAGCTGTATATTTCCCTCAAAGCAGCTTGTTTCTTATGAGCAGCGAAATATTTAGCAGAGAAGTAATAAATCATATGCTGGGGACTACGCACACAACCAGGATCAAGAGAATTAAACCATATCTTAGCATCACCCTTTAATTAGAACGGAAATATTTTAAGGATATAAAGATAGCGAGATCTCTCATCATTAGTGAACAGGGTGGCTATATCATTTAAGTTAGTAAGATGTGCCTAGCAGTTTGATTCATAGCCATGAAAAGGATCAGATTTAACCAAAGTAATTATATCGGGATCAACGAGAGAATTCATAATCCTTATCATTAACACATATAGGTGAAGTAGCAAAAGCGAGGTCGAGTTTCATTCTAGCACTAAGAGATTGCTGATTCCATTTAAGCTAATAACCTCTTGAGTTCATATCTATCTTTTCAAGCTAAAATAGCTAAAAGCAGCTTACATTTGAAACATAACCCTCGGGAATAACGAGGCAAGTTTTCATCATCACTTTCATCAATATAATCGGTTTGATAATTTCTTTCTCCCTAACCCTAGCAATTTGTTCATCAAGAAATTTACTAAGCATGCACGATGGTATCAAGCATAAGTAGTTTCATCATAAGTATCATGCATAGCGAAGTGGCATCATCAATAACATCGGCATATCGAGCGAATACGAGAAGCGAGGTTTTAGGTGTATAAGCTTACCCAAAGCAGAAGGTGAATAAAGCGGACCTAGATGGCGGTTCCTTACCTCCCCTCGTAGTTGAGGGATAAATTGTTGTCTTAAGCGTCTTTCAAGTTCTTCATAGTGACCAGCGAGATATAAATCCCAAGTGACTCAAAGAATAGAGCTATGCTCCCGACAGCGATGCGAGAAAATAGTCTTGATAACCCACAAGTATAGGGGATGCATAGCAGTTTTTCGAGGGTAGAGTATTCAACCCAAATTTATTGATTCGACACAAGGGAGCCAAAGAATATTCTCAAGTATTAGTAGCTGAGTTGTCAATTCAACCACACACGGATAACTTACTACTCTGTAGCAAGGTATTTAGTAGCAAAGTAATATGATAGTAGTGGTAGCTTGGTAACAAAGTAACGATATCAAAAGTAATATTTTTGGTGTTTTGTAGTGATTATACTTGATATAGCGGAAAAATTAATAAGCGAAGAACAATATATGAAAAGCTTCGTAGGCATTGGATCGATGATGGAGAATTATGCTTGGGATCACGATTCATCATGTAACAATCATAACATAGGGTGACCTGAGAACTAGCTCCAGTTCATCGAAGTAATGTAGGCATGTATACGAATATAGTCATACATGCTTATGGAAAGAACTTGCATGACATCTTTTGTCCTACCCTCCCGTGGCAGCGGAGTCCTAATGGAAATTAAGGGATATTAAGGCCTCCTTTTAATAGAGTACCGGAACAAAGCATTAGCACATAGTGAATACATAAACTCCTCAAACTATGGTCATCACCGGGAATGGTCCCGATTATTGTCACTTAGTTGCGGATCATAACACATAGTAGGTGACTATAGACTTGCAAGATAGGATCAAGAACTCACATATATTCATGAAAACATAATAGGTTCAGATCTGAATTCATGGCACTCGGGCCCTAGTGACAAGCATTAAGCATAGCAAAGTCATAGCAACATCAATCTCGAACCACGATGGATACTAGGGATCAAACACTAACAAAACTAACTTTCGATTACATGATAGATCTCATCCAACCCATCACCGAATCCAGCAAGCCTACGATGGAATTTCTCACGCCTGGCGGTGAGCATCATGAAAGTGGAGATGGAGGATGGTTGATGATGATAGCGATGTAGCGAATCCCCCTCTCCGGGCCAGAGCAGGACTCCGGATCAGCCCTCCAAGAGGTTTAGGGCTTGGTGGCGGCTCCGTGTATAAATAAGCGATGAATCCTTCTCTCTGATTTTTTCTCCCGAAAGTGAATATATGGAGTTGGAGTTAAGGTCGATTGGAGGCGTCGGGGGCCCACGAGGTAGGGGGCGCGCCCCCACCCTCGTGGACAGGGTGTGGGCCCCCTGACGAGAATTTTTCTTCCAATATGTTTCTTATTTTACAAATAGATGTTCCGTGAAGTTTGGTCATTAGAGAACTTTTTTACGCACATAAATAACACCATGGAAAGTTTCTTTGGAAAGCTTGAGCCTTAGTAGGAGTTAGTTCCATATAAATCATGCAAGTTAGAGTCCAAAACAAGGGCAAAAGTGTTTGGAAAAGTAGATCTGACAGAGCGTGTCGAAATTGAAGTCGGGGTTTGGGTAAAAGGTGTGGTGTCGAGGGTGTCGGTTGGTGAGAATTAGTCGGGGAGTCGTGGTGTGGTGTCGGGGTGTTGTTTGGTTGGGGGGTCGAGAATTAGGGGTCGGGGTGTGGTGTCGAGAATTAAATTCGAGGGTGGGAATTAAGTGTGTCGTCTTGGGGTGTCGAGGGTGTGTCGGGGTGGGAGTCGGTGTCGTCTTAGGGGTGTCCGAGGTGTCGAGATAGGGGTCGGGTCGGGGTCTCTTTTTTCCTTTTCTTCTTCTCTTCTTCTTCTTCTCCTCCTCTCATCTTTCTTATTCTTCTCCTCCTCTCATCTTTCTTATTCTTCTCCTACTCTCCTCTTTCTTATTCTTCTTCTTCTTCTTCTTCTTCTTCTTCTTCTTCTTCTTCTTCTTCTTCTTCTTCTTCTTCTTCTTCTTCTTCTTCTTCTTCTTCTTCTTCTTCTTCTTCTTCTTCTTCTTCTTCTTCTTCTTCTTCTTCTTCTTCTTCTTCTTCTTCTTCTTCTTCTTCTTCTTCTTCTTCTTCTTCTTCTTCTTCTTCTTCTTCTTCTTCTTCTTCTTCTTCTTCTTCTTCTTCTTCTTCTTCTTCTTCTTCTTCTTCTTCTTCTTCTTCTTCTTCTTCTTCTTCTTCTTCTTCTTCTTCTTCTTCTTCTTCTTCTTCTTCTTCTTCTTCTTCTTATTCTTCTTCTTCTTCTTCTTCCTCTTCTTCTTCCTCTTCCTCTTCTTCTTCCTTTTCTTCTTCTTCTTTCTTCTTCTTCTTTCTTTCTTCTTCTTCTTCTTCTTCTTCTTCTTCTTCTTCTTCTTCTTCTTCTTCTTCTTCTTCTTCTTCTTCTTCTTCTTCTTCTTCTTCTTCTTCTTCTTCTTCTTCTTCTTCTTATTCTTCTTCTTTATTTAACTATTTCTTCTTCTTCTTCTTCTTCTTCTTCTTCTTCTTTATTTATTTATTTATTTATTCTTCTTCTTTATTTATTCTTCTTTATTTATTTATTTATCTTATTTATTTATTTATTCTTCTTTTATTTATTTATTATTTATTTCTATTTCTTCTTCTGTTATTTATTTCTTCTTCTTCTTATTTATTTATTTATTTATTTATTCTTCTTCTTATTCTTATTTATTCTATTTATTTATTCTTCTATTTATTTATTTATTTATTCTTCTTTATTTATTTACTTCTTCTTCTTTATTTATTCTTCTTCTTCTTCTTCTTCTTCTTCTTCTTCTTCTTCTTCTTCTTCTTCTTCTATTTATTCTTCTTCTTCTTCTTTCTATTTATTTCTTCTTCTTCTTCTTCTTCTTCTTCTTCTTCTTCTTCTTCTTCTTTATTTATTTATTTATTTCTTCTATTTATTTATTTATTTCTTCTTTATTTCTTCTTCTTCTTCTTCTTCTTCTTTATTTATTTATTTCTTCTTCTTCTTCTTCTTCTTCTATTTCTTCTTCTTCTTCTTCTTCTTCTTCTTCTTCTTCTTCTTCTTCTTCTATTTCTTCTTCTTTATTTATTTCTTCTTCTTCTTTATTTCTTCTTCTTCTTCTATTTATTTATTTATTTCTTCTTCTTATTTATTCTTCTTCTTCTTCTTCTTCTTCTTCTTTATTTATTTATTTCTTCTTCTTCTTCTTTATTTATTCTATTTATTTCTTCTTCTTTATTTCTTCTTCTTCTTCTTCTTCTTCTTCTTCTTCTTCTTCTTCTTCTTCTTCTTCTTCTTCTTCTTCTTCTTCTTCTTCTTCTTCTTCTTCTTCTTCTTCTTCTTCTTCTTCTTCTTCTTCTTCTTCTTCTTCTTCTTCTTCTTCTTCTTCTTCTTCTTCTTCTTCTTCTTCTTCTTCTTCTTCTTCTTCTTCTTCTTCTTCTTCTTCTTCTTCTTCTTCTTCTTCTTCTTCTTCTTCTTCTTCTTCTTCTTCTTCTTCTTCTTCTTCTTCTTCTTCTTCTTCTTCTTCTTCTTCTTCTTCTTCTTCTTCTTCTTCTTCTTTTTCTTCTTCTTCTTCTTTTTCCTGTTCTTCTTCTTTTTCCTCTTCTTCTTCTTCTTTTCTTCTTTCTTCTTCTCCCTCCTCCTGTTCCTCCCTCCTCCTTCTACTTCTTCTTCTAAACTAAAACTAAAACTAATCTAAACTAAACTAAACTAAACTAAAAGTAATCTAAAATAAATTAAACTAAAACTAAAACTAATCTAAAATAAAGAGAACTAAAACTAAACTAAAACTATAACTAAACTAAAACTATAACGAAAACAGAAACTAAACTAAAAGAAACAAAAAGAAACTAATTAAACAAAAAAGGGGGAGGAGCTCACACAGTGGAGGGGAGGCGGACAGCTGCGGCTTGTTGGAGGAGGAGGCGACCGGTGGAGGGAGGCAGACGGCTGCAGTCGAGACGAGGCGGGAGGCAGGCTGCAACACTGGCTGGCCCGGCGATGGAAGAAGCGGTGGGGGCGTGATGGAGGTCGGGAGAGTGCGGGGCGGCAGCTCGCTGCCGGGGTTAGCGGCCAATGGCCGGTGTGGGTGGGGGATGGCGACGGAGGGGACGGGGCGTGGGGGCGGGGCGACGTGGAAGGGCGGCGGGGGTGCGGTGGAGGTTGGGGGGCCGCAGGGGAGGGGTGCGGGGTGACGGGGCGGCCGGCTACGACATACGGGGTCGGCGGTGGCGGCGCGGGTGTGGGTGGGGAGGGAATGAGAGAGTGGAGAGAAGAGACAGAGGACGGGGGCGGGACGGGCATTAACGTACCCGCCTCTTTGCCGTTAGCCAACGGTCGGCAAAGATTCTCTTGCAAACGGCAAAGAGGTGGGGACGGTGGGCTTGAGTTGGTTAAACAATAACTGGTCGCACCCACCTCTTTGCCGTCTCCGACGACAAAGAATCTTTGCCATCAGCCAGCGGACGGCAAATAACTGGCTGATGGCAAAGACCTTGTTTGCCATCAGCCACATCTTTGCCGTCCTTTTCATGTGGCTGACGGCAAAGACCTTCTTTGCCGTCAGCAAGCATACGGCAAAGAGTTGGCAGACGGTAAATAAGCTAATTCCAGTAGTGTTGTAGTCTTGTACTCATCAAGTATCTTTCGTGCCATCTCAATAAGGGTTCTGTTCTTGCGCTCCATGATGCCATTTTGCTGAGGTGTGTATGGAGCAGAGAACTCATGTGTGATGCCCAATGTATCAAGATAACTGTCGAGGCCCGTGTTCTTGAATTCTGTGTTGTTGTCACTTCTGATGTGCTTGATCTTGATGACATAATTGGTCATGGCACGATTGGCGAATCGTTTGAAGACATCCTACACTTCAGTCTTGTAGAGAATTATGTGCACCCATGTATATCTTGAGTAATCATCAACAATGACGAAACCATAGAGGCAAGCAGTGGTAGTAACAGTAGAGTAGTAAGTAGGGCCAAATAAGTCCATGTGAATCAGCTCGAAGGGATGTGTCGTCGTCATGATTGTCTTTGAGGGATGCTTGTCCCTAGTCATCTTTCCTGCTTCGCAGCCACCACATAGATGATCCTTCTTGAACATGACGCCCTTGATGCCTATGACATTCTTCCTCTTCGAAGTGTGTAAGTTCCTCTTGCCCACATGCCCTAGCCTCTGATTCTAGAGCTAGCACTCTGAAGCTTTTGTTAGAAGACATACGGCCAGCTGCGGTCCTGTAGAGAAATCTACGATATACAGATTGTCTTTTCGATATCCTTCGAAGACTAGAGATTTGTTAGATTCCATAAGCACAAGGCAATGATATTTTCCAAATATCACCATCATGTTTAGATCACAAAGCATTGAGACAGACATTAAGTTGAAACCAAGGGATTCAACAAGCATCACTTTATCCATGTCTTTGATCCTTTGAGATTGCAACTCTACCTAGGCCCAATACCTTGCTTTTACCAGTGTCAGCAAATGGGATGTGACTTTGTCAGACGGACGTAGGGTTGAATCCATAAGAAGACTTTGATCACCATTCATGTGGTTAGTACATCTACTGTCCATAATCCACTCAGAAGCCTTCGATGTTGTACCCTACAGTGGAGTTTGGGGATAGGCTTCACCAAGGGAAATGTGAAGCATAAAAATTTGACGAACAAGCATATTATCAAAGTTCATATCCTTGTTAGGGTAGATAGGATGTTTGTCAAGAAATCCTGGGACGAAATACATAGTAAGACCATTCTGGCATTTTATTTTGTGCCCCACAAGATGTTTTAGGTCCCCAGCATAAGCATCATAAGCCTTTGATTTCCGGCTGGAGACTTTTCCCTGCAAAAGAGAGTTAATTTTTCTTAACCACCCACATCTTCAGGGGTGGCTTAGAAGCAATGAGTCTAAGTGTAGCATAGTATAGCATATGAGAACTTTGGCTTTGGAGCCCTCACAAATAGCCTTGAAGTAGGTGAATAATACTCATAAGAATAAGTAGAAAAGTTCTTGGTCTTATGAACATAGCGGTTTGATGAAACACGCTCATATTCATATGTCTGAGTATGGTTTCCCTACAAAACATCGGCGTTAGGATGACCCTGGTTGGTCCTCTGTCTGTATGAAGCCTTTGGACCATTTGAAGCCTTTGGTCTGGGGTTTGTCTTCTTCCCAGGTGGTTCATGATGACATTCACAGGAAGCTTCTCAAAACAACTTTTGGGCACCCAAATCTTCTTCAAAGGTGGTCCATTCCTGCAGTTAGTACCAATATACCTGGCAAACACTTCACCGTTCTGATTTTTAAACAGTTTATAGATTGCATCAAAGGATTCATCAATGATAATTGGGTTAGCACAAGTGAAGCCAGATAAGGTAGATGGATCCACTGAAGGTCACTTTGCAGCAACCCATGTGGTTTTGGGGTACTCCTCAACCTTCCAGTATGAACCATCAACATTCATTTTCCTCTCGAACACAACACCCTCTTCCCTAGGGTTTCAGTTCAGAATATGTTTCTTGAGGACATCACATAGTGTCTGATGCCCTTTGAGGATTTTGTACACCCCTGTTTCAAGCAAAGTCTTCAACCTGGCATTCTCATCAGCCATAGTAGCGGTATCCTCAGAAGAGGGTTAGTTACCACATCAGCAGTTGAAGATATTGCAACAGTAGCAGTAGTAGAACATTCAACAACAGAGACAACATTATCACGCTCAATACATTTTAGACATGGTGGCTCGAATTCTTCCTGAGCGGAACTGATCTGTTGGGCACGAAGCGAATCGTTCTCCTTTTGAAGATCTTCATGAGACACTCTCAGGTTCTCATGTTCTTGTTTCCTTTGAAGATAATCATAGGAAATCTTATCATTAGTAGCGGAGAGATTTTTCTGACGACTTTCAAGTTCCTCGTACTTAACGTGAATATTTTTAATGTCTTCAATTAAGGACTGAGTTATAGTCATTTGTGCATCCAATAGGTCATAGCTTTTATCTAGCAACTTTTGAATATGTTCCATAGCAGTTTTTTGTTCAGTTGCAATTTTAGCAAGTGTTTTGTAGCTAGGTTTGGATTCACATTCAGAGTCATCTTCACTGGATGTTTGAAAGTAAGCATCACGTGAGTTTACCTTGGCACCACGTGCCACGAAGTAGTAGGTCGGACCAGAGTCATCCTCATCATCGGCATCAGCATCGGCGACGAGGCCATTGTCTTCTTTGTTGAAGATGGACTTGGTGACATAAGCTGAAGCTAGAGCCAGGCTTGCCACGCCTGAATCGGACTCCTCCTCAGACTCCACCTCTGCCTCCTCCTGTGAATCCATCTCCTTGCCAACAAATGCACGAGCCTTGCTGGATGAGCTCTTCTTGTGAGATGAAGACTTTGACGAAGACTTTGTGGATTTCTTCTTCTTCTTGTCATCAGAATCATATTCCTTGCTCTTCTTCTTTTTCTTAGTTTCATTGTCCCATTGAGGACACTCAGAGATGTAGTGACCAGGTTTCTTGCTTTTGTGACATGTTCTCTTCTTGTGGTCACTAGTGGAAGCTTCATCATTTCTTGAGCTGGATCTTGAATACTTTCTTAAGCGTTTCTTCTTGGAGAACTTTTGGAACTTCTTCATGAGCATTGCTAGCTCCTTTCCAATGTCTTTAGGATCCCCATAAATGCAGTCAGATTCTTCTTCAGATGATGAGACAACTTTTGCCTTCAAAGCATGTGTTCGGCCATAGTTGGGACCATAGATATCTCTCTTCTCAGATAACTGGAACTCATGTGTGTTGAGCCTCTCAAGTATGTCAGTCGGATCGAGATCTTCGAAGTCAGGACATTCTTGTATCATTAGTGCCAGGGTGGCGAATGAGCTGTCAAGTGATCTCAGAAGCTTCTTGACGATCTCTTGCTTGGTGATCTCAGTGGCGCCAAGTGCGCGAAAATCATTTGTGATATCAGTGAGGCGATCAAATCTGAGCTGGACATTCTCATTGTATTTTCTCTTGAAGCGGTTGAAGAGGTTGGGAAGAACAACAATCCTTGAATCTCTCTGAGTTGAGATGCCTTCGTTGACCTTGGAGAGCTAGTCCCAGACCAGCTTCGCAGTTTCCAGTGCACTCACACAGCCATACTGTCCTTTGGTCAGATGACCACAGATGATGTTCTTGGCAGTCGAATCCATTTGAATGAACCTCTTGACACCAGCAGCGGTGACACCTTCACCGACCTTGGGAACGCCATTCTTGACGACATACCAGAGGTCAACATCAATGGCTTCAAGATGCATGCGCATCTTATTCTTCCAGTAGGGGTAATCAGTGCCATGAAGTCTAGGCACGCAGCAGAGACCTTGATTATCCATGCAGACGACATAGCTAAAACTCCAGGTGGTTAAACCGAATCACACAGAACAAGGGAGCACCTTGCTTTGATACCAATTGAAAGTGCTAGTTATCGACTAGGGGGGGTGAATAGTCGATTTTTATGAATGTCTTCAAAACACGAGGTCTTTGAAGTCAAATAGTAGAAATGAACCTATTGATATGCAGCGGAAGGTAGACTACACTAGACAAGCCATAGTCAAGTAAGCAATGTAGTGAAGGAACGAAGACTATTAGTAGCTAGGTAGTATGGATCAGGATGGAAGACAATATGAAGCCAAACAGTAACTAGTCTTTGTCGGCGTTCTGGGAACGGGGGTCCCCAGACTTGCCTGCCTGCGGCCCACAGCGTGTCTAGGCAGCGGGCCGTACGGCCCATCTTCATCTACAAGGCATCCAAGACCTTCGCGAGGGTCCAAGCCTCGTGAGGCGGACAATGCAAGACTTCCTCTGGAGTGTCCTAGCTAGGCAGGCTCACGAGGAGCGGAGATATCAAGGCAGAGCAAACCTCATGAGGCACTCGTGACGTAAGCCATGACGAACGGCGCTAGGCGGGTGCCAGGTGGGCGCCAGTGCGTGCAGCGTACCATTTCCTCTTTGGTGCTTAGGAGGCAAGCGCAGATGAAGAGTACCGAGGAATCAGGCAAAGGTTGCCATATTGGTGCAACAAGACCAAGACCAGGAGGGCGGCAAGGCGGAGGTCATCGTGGAGCCCAAGACGGCGTCACCCCAGGGCTTTTCATAGGCGAAGACCACTTTTGTCAGGATAGCTTGTACTAGCTGTCCCCCTTCAAATTTGCCCGCTGGTGTTGGCTCCCTTCCCGCTCAACATTTCGGAAGAGGACCAGGGCCTATATAAGTAAAGCTAGCCACCAATGTAGAGAGAATGGGATCCAGACTCGAACAGAACAAGAAGCCAACACTCGCACAAGAACACCTCAACTTCAGGAGGCTGTTCTTCTCTTGTATTGTTCATCATCAGCCCAAGAGGCAATCTTTCCACCACCACACTGGAGTAGGGTATTACACCACAACGGTGGCCCGAACCAGTATAAACCTCGTGTCTCTTTCTGTGTTATGAGTTCATCGAGTTCGTCCGCAAGATCTTAGCGAGCTTGAGCCTAGATCGGTAGAAGGGAAAGACTTCGCGCGCACCCTAGTATTCGAACCTTAAGGGTTTGCCGGAACCCCACATCCGACATTTGGCGCGCCAGGTAGGGCTGCGCCGTGGTCTCTCTTCCATCGGTTCGTCGCTCTGTCGCTCCGTCGTTTCCATGGCAGATGCTCGCCATGCTCGAGCTGAGCGTCGGGCTGCCCTCTCTGCCCGCGTCACTCAGACGGCTCCTGTAGGCGGGCCACCTCGTCGTAGTCCGTCTCCCGTCGCCAATGCTGCCACCGGCCCGGCGGGAAACGAGCAGCAGGCATCCTTGCTGCATCCTTCGGTGCGGCAAGATGGCCGCACCGCTACTCCGTCGCTCACCCCTGCTGGTTCTTCGTCCCGTGCACACCGCACTCCCATGGAGGCACGAGCCGCGCTCATCCCGGCGAACGAGCTCCTCCGCTATCGCCCCGTCGACGACGTCTACGAGGAGTGTCTCGATCGTGTCGTGGAGCTCGGCCGCGCCGCAGGGGGCTCTCCAGCGCCGTCCAACTCTCTGCCTCCCCCTCAACCAGCCGCGGAGGACGGAGCTCATGGCGTGCCTCCACCACTTCGACCCCAAGACGGTGCCTTGGCACCAAGGCACACACCTCCGCGGCGTGATCCACCGCGCCCGGCGCACGCGTGCGAAGAAAGAAGCTGCCAAGAAATCCCTCAGCCACGAGAGGCCGCACCCGCGCTCCCCGCGACACCTCGTCAAGACCGCGCACCGCCCGCGGCGGCGCCGCGCGAACCCCGTCAAGACAAAGCTCCACCCCCGAAGCGGGCCCCGGCAACCATAGTCGGCTGCCACACCTTCATCCGCAAGCTGCGTAGCGTGGCCTGGCCAGGCCAGTTCAAGCCAGACCTGCCTCCTCGCTACGACGACACCGCAGACCCGCGGAGTTCCTACAGCTCTACGAGCTGAGCATCGAAGCGGCTAATGGCGATGAGAAAGTCATGGCGAACTGGTTCCCCATGGCTCTCATGGACGGGGCCCGCTCCTGGCTCTTGAACCTGCAGCATGGCTCGATCTCCTCCTGGGACGAGATGCGTGACCGCTTCGTCGCCAACTTCCAGGGTACTCGCGACCGCCCACCGGCCGTGGGCGACCTGCGCCGCATCAAGCAACAGCCAGGAGAAACTCTCCAGAAGTACATCCAGCGCTTCAACAACACCTGCCTCAAGATCCCCAAGG
Organism: Aegilops bicornis; assembly: GCA_021605145.1. NCBI lineage: Eukaryota > Viridiplantae > Streptophyta > Magnoliopsida > Poales > Poaceae > Aegilops > Aegilops bicornis. Next base: position 342,249,361 of record CM038670.1, on the reverse strand, counting down.
TCACGGACGAGGCCATCATCTCCGCGTTCTCCGACGGCGTCCGTGACGTCAAGATGAAGGAAGATCTGGCTATCCACGAGGAGCTCTGCACTTCTCAAGAGCTGTTCAACCTGGCGACCAAGTGCGCAAGAGCTGAGGAGGGGTGTCTCTCTCCTCGAGCTGCCATTGCGGCGAGAGGAGAAGAAGACCAAGGCCAAGGACGTGAAGCGCAAGGAGGCAGTGGTGCTCGCAGTGGAGCCCGACACCAAGAGAGGCAGAGACCAGCCTGAGTCGTCCAAGAACAATCGGCCGTTCTGCGCCTTCCACAACCTGAACACCCACAACACCAGCGACTGCCAAGAGCTCAGAACCATACGAGAAGGACGCTACGGTCGACGTCCCGATCTCAACGACCGGGGCTACGGCCATGGAGGAGGACGTGGAGGTGGACGCTGGGAAGACCGTGGCCCGCGCTAGGAGTGGCGCGACCGGCCTCACAAGGACCGGGCCAACCTCGCGAGGGCGCCTGGAGGGACCCGCCTCGTGAGGATCCCCCCCAGGGTAACACCGGTCTTCCCCCGTTGCCGCCACCGAGAAGGAACGACGACCACCACCAGGACGAGGGGGCTGGGGGCTTCCAGGAGCCACGTGCAATCGCTTGCATCTTGGGCGGTGCACAAGCCCCAGCCTTTCAGGGCATCTTCAAACAGTTCGCTCGCGAAGTGAACGCTACGCTCCCCAAACTCGAGGCCACGCGCCCACTCAAGTGGTCCCAATGTGCCATCACCTTCAACTCGGCAGACCAGCTCAAGTGCGCGGCCATCACAGGCGCACGGCCTATGCTATGCTCCCCAGTCATCAGCAATGTGCAAGTCACCAAGACTCTCATCTACGGCGGCGCAGGGCTCAACGTCCTGTCCGTCGACACGTTCGACAACCTTCAAGTGCCCTATGAGCAGCTCCAGCCGACCAAGCCTTTCTCAGGGGTGACTGATGGTTCCACCACACCGATAGGGCAAGTCCGCCTGCCTGTCACCTTCGGCAAGCGCGACAACTACCGCACCGAGCTCATCGACTTCGACGTCGCACACATCCGCCTACCGTACAACGCCATCCTCGGGTATCCAGCCCTGGCCAAGTTCATGGCGGTCATTCATCACGGCTACAACGTTCTCAAGATGCCAGGAAGCGGAGGAATCATCACGGTCCCGTGTGAACAGAGGGATGTAGTGTGCTCTCTTGAGCGCGCCTTTCAAGCCGCAGCAATCGACGACCCCGACAGCAGAAGTGAAGGCCCTCCGGAGACCGTCCCCAAGAAGAAGTTGTCGCGCCGCGCAGGACCACAAGGAGACGGCATCGCATCAGGAGCCTCCTCAGGATTAGCGCCCGTCCCAGGGGCGCCTCCCTCCATCGCATAGGAAAGCGCGCCTGGCGCCCTCCTCAGGCAGGGCTCGGGGGCTCTCCTCGAGAGGGCCTCAGACCTTCCCAACCTCACGAGGAAGGCGCTTGGGCACCACTTGGAGGCGTGCTTCACGACACGTTTCCCTCAGGAGAACACAGGGCAAGGAGTGCCCACCACCCAGGAGTTCATCACCAAGACCACCCAAGAGTTGCAAGAAGCAAGAGCCATGCTGGCAGCCACGGCCCGCTGCACAGCATGCAGCACCCTATCCAGGCGAGGATGTCGGGCTGCATCTCTGTGTCGATGTCCCAGGGCTCAACAGGGCCGCATCTCAGGAGCGCTCCTGGCCATCACCAATGGGCCGCTATGAGGGCCCACCACACAGCTACGTTCTCATTCCCTTCGGCTTGCCCAGCGTGGCGTCAGCCCATCGGCACAACTTGCGGCAGGTCCTGGCGTCTCAGGAGGCCAGGATCCGCGCCGTTTAGGAGGAGATGGAGACGCTCTTCAGGGAACCCCCTGAGCCCCCAGAGCCTCCCGAGGCTCAGGATCCCGGTGGCTCATGAGGAGTCATCCCTACAACGCGTGGCTTCAGCTACATCAACTCTACTTCGTCTACAGAACCAGGTGACATCTCCCAAGTTCGTTTAAGCTGGGAGCGCCCCTCGGGCTACATCATTCCCAGCTCACATGGGTCCGTCCCTGTGGCATGTATCCCCTTTGCTTAAGTCTTTAGCTTACCTTGCTGGGGGCGCCCCTTGGGCTGCATCATCCCCAAGCCGCTCGGGCCAGACCCGGTGGCATGTATCCTCCTGCATTTACCCAAGTTAATCTGCCTCTTATGCTTAACCTGCCAACGGCTATCTCCTGCTCGATCATCGCCTCCCCCGGGGCCTTCACACAGGCACGGCGCTGGTGCATGGGTCCGTCCCTGCCACGTCCAACAAATCTGAGTGGCCGAGCTCTAGCTCGCGGCACGCGCCGCACACGTCACCTCACCAGGCCCTCGTTGCCTTCGCCTCACCCAGAGCAACAAGCGGTGAGCTAACAGCTGTAACGATCAACCATGCTCCTTCTTGTGCATGTTCACAGGAGTCCCGAGGGAAGGATAGCATATGGTACCGCGAGTCTCCTTTTCTTCGTGCGATCCGCTTGCGCGTTAAAAGGGGGGCTCCTGAGCATCGCGACTTCAGAGCTCCTCTTGGCTCTCGACCCTCACCCTAGCCTTGGCAGACGGCATCGCGACACTGGCATACCAGCGGCGGGTGAGCTTCGCTCGAGGGCAGGACTTGAGGGCGTGAAACCGAGGAGAGCATGGGGAAGGGAAACTCGTACGGGCCAGCCTGTCTATGCCGCAGAAGTTGGCGCACAACCCTAGCGCTACGTCGCGAGTCGCCACGAAATCAACAAGATAAGTCTTGCACCCGGATTGGCTAAGTGTTTAGGCCTAATGGTCGCTCACGCCTTGCCGCAACCCCGTTGCGACCATGTCAACTCCCTTTCCCTCCTTACCATGGCCGCTTGAGCGCTAAGGGGGACCTCCTAAGCATCGCGCCTCAGGGGCTCTTACTGGACCTCGGTCCGCGCACCTCCTGGCCTTGACCACGGCATGCGGCCTGGCGTACCAACGATGGTTGTAGCCTCCTTGGGACCGGGACCTGTCAGCGTAGAGCAACAAGCTATCGCGAGGAAAAAAAGGGAGGGATGTCGGTGTCAAAACTGGCGGATCTCGAGTAGGGGGTCCCGATCTGTGCGTCAAGGCTGGTGGTAACAGGAAGCAAGGGACACAGATGTTTACCCAGGTTCGGGCCCTCTCGATGGAGGTAAAAACCTACTTCCTGCTTGATTAATATTGATGATACGGGTAGTACAAGAGTAGATCTACCACGAGATCGTAGAGGCTAAACCCTAAGAGCTAGCCTATGATGGTATGATTGTAATTGTGACCAGCCTTCTAAGGACCAACCTCTCCGGTTTATATAGACACCGGAGAGGGATAGGGTTTACATGGAGTCGGTTACAAGGAACGAAATATAATATCCGGAACGCCAAGCTTGCCTTCCACGCCAAGGAAAGTCCCATACCGACACGCGCCGAAGTCTTGAGTCTTGTATCTTCACGCTTCAATAGTCCGGACATTGTACACAGTCCGTTTGTCCGGATACCCCCTAATCCAGGACTCCCTCAGTAGCCCCTGAACCAGGCTTCAATTACGATGAGTCCGGCGCGCAGTATTGTCTTCGGCATTGCAGGGCGGGTTCCTCCTCCGAATACTCCAAGGTAATTATCAAACACGTAGACCGTGTCCGGATCCGCAAGATGATCTTCGTATGGTATGGATCTGATTTGCTGGCAATCTTCGTGCGTCATGCCCTTGCATCGGGGCTTGGTCCAACGCGAACTGACGCTTCCTGCCCCACAACGACTCGTGTTGCGAGGCGGTTTTATTGGCACGTCCCGTCGAGGCAGAGATTGTGTTCCCCTTATTACGGGATTTTCCATCAATATGAGCGCGCCTGACCCCACAATGGCTATTGGTATAACCCGTGTGTTTTTTAGATAAGCCTCAAACGGTCACACCAGGGACTCTTGATATTCACCCTCTTTATAAAGGGGTCGAGACCTACGCCTCTTTTTTCACCTTCACCGCGCCTTCTCACACCTCGAGTTCTAACACCCAAAACCTAAGCTCCACCCCTCCGGAATCCTCCAATATGTCCGGATCTGACCATCAAGGCCGGTGGGTGGCCTCCTCGATTGAAGAGAAGGACATTGCAAAGCTTAGGGAGGTCGGATACCTGACCGCAAATATCCGGCACAGGCTCCCTGCTCTAGGGCAGGTCATCCCTAGCCGGAGCCCAATGAGTGTGTCGTTTTCGTCCCACACTTCCTCCATGATGCAGGTTTCACCCTCGATCCCTTCGTGAGGGGGCTCATTTTCTATTATGGGTTGGATTTTCACGATCTGGCTCCTGACGCTATCCTCCACATCTCGTTGTTTATTAACGTGTGCGAGGCTTTTCTCCATATCACCCCACACTTCGGCTTATGGCTCAAGACCTTCAATATGACGGCGAAGATGATCGAGGGGTGACACGTGGAGTGCGGAGGTGCCATAATAAGCAGGAACGGCGATGCCCCATGGCCAGAGGGTTCTTTCCCAGAAGTATCCGATGTATGGCAGCGAAGGTGGTTCTATGTCACGGCTCCCAGAGGCACAAAGTGGGCGGCTACCCCCGGGTTTCGTTCGGGCCCTCCGTCACAGCTGGCGTCTTGGACAGACGTAGGGCGGAATTAGGGACCCACTGGTGATATACCAATACTGCAGAATCACATCCGGGAGCTTCTTGCAAGGGACATTAACCTTGTCAGCATAATGCAAGTGATGTTGATCCGGCGGATGTTGCCATGCCAATGCCGGCCTCTCCGGATGTGGGAGTTCAATCCGGAAGGTCCGCGGACCGTCAAGCACTTCTTCGGCTTGAAGCTCGAAGAGATGTGCAAATTATTCTTCGGACGGAAAGTAAAGTGTCCGGACACCATCGAGGATGCGGGCCTAAGCTGCAATTGCCTAGATACCCAAGTAAGTAAACTTGATACCGGACACCGTGTGTTTGTATCTGTTATGATTGTTTTATTCTGAAAATCATCCGCGTCCAGGAATGGCTCAGCAAGGCGGAGAGAATTAGGTGTCTGACGCCACTTCCCGAAGGCTCGCCCGCCCCCACCATGGCCAAGATGCTTGACCAAAGTACTCAGCAGGATGCCCCCGGGGAAAGACAAGGGGATGGACAAAGAATCTGAACCCCACACGCTACGCATCCGAACCGAGAGAATTGTTACCTCCCCTAAGGAGGATAGTCGGGAAGGGGAGGCTAAGGCCTCCTCCCTGCGCAGGAAGAAGAGGGCCGCCTCCGAAGACCCGAAGAAGGAGATGCCCGAACCCAGGAAGAAGATAACCCCAGGGGGCTCTGCCCCAACGGGCACCCTCACCGCATCGTGCCCATCAACGGGCCAGCCCTCCACCGAGCTGTAAGTTAATTTTCAATTCGAAGGTACTGTGTTCCTCCTAGATCAATAACCAGGATTCGTCTTTCGCAGTTCGGCTAGCAGTCCTTCTCAATAGAGTTCGTCTTCGGGGGACCTTCCTCCGGAGATTATGGAGAGCGAGACCCCACCTACCTCTCCGGCTCGCGAAGCGGGCGACACCGAAGTGTCGTCACGGAGGAGTCCTGATCCGCCGAAGCCGGAGGCCAACATGTCAGCCGCCCCGAGCTCGGATCGTTTGGCTCCCGCGGGGGGCGATGAGAAGGTTCCAGCACAGTTTGGTGTCTGGCCGGACATGCTGTCGGGCCTACTGGAGCGGGCTGCGCTCTCAGAGGAGCGCCGCTTATTAATGAGCGCGGTGTTCCAGAAGATTTCATCTGCTACAAGCGGTTTGAATGAAGCATTTGCAAGTCTGCTCAGAGGCTTTGAGGTATGTAGTGAAGAATACACTATTTTTGGCTGTGAGGCACGCGCTAGGTGTGCTCCATATAGATAGTATCCCCTGAGACACTGGTTGCCCGCCCTAGGGGGCAAACGGGGGATCATAAATCAATGATTGCGCTATAAATATGTGCAGGTACCTGTGAGTCCGGCCGCCGACCAGTCCGTGGGAGTTTCCGAACTGACCAGGCAGATTCGATCGATTGATGTCGATATCACGGTGGTGAACGAGCGGCTGGACAAGTCACAAGGTATGTGCTCTGCCTTCCTTTGTATAGGAAAATATGGAGGCGGCATGATATTAATGTAATATGTTCGTACTGCAGATGGTGCTGCTGCCGTGGAGGCCCTGAGGGCAGAACTTGTCCAAGCAAAGGAACAAGCTCGGGTTAGCAATGCGGCTGCCCGAAAGGCGACCGAGGAACTGAGAGCCGAACAGGCTGCTCATCGCCGAAGCGAGGAAAAGATGGCCCAAATGGCTATTGAGTTAAAAAATGCCACTGACTGGTATGAGCTCCTTAAAAAGGAGCATAAGCATAGCTTGGCCGAGCTGGACAAGGCACGCAATGCCACCAAGGAAATACGGACCGAGCTCAGGGGTGCATGGGAGGAGCTTTAACAGGCCGGTAAAATCGTGGCTGGAGGTTCCTACTTGCCGCGGAAGAAGTTTTTCGATCCAAAGTACGCTCCCCGGGATGGGCGCTGGAGTCCCACGGACGCGTATGTGGATTTGGCAAAGAGTACGGCTGACGCTGCCAAGTTCTTCGATGGTCAGGGTGATAAGGAGGTGGAGAAGCTTTTCTGGTCGCAATTCAATGCTCCCACTCGCCCGCTGCCGTTAAATGACAAAATGGTTGTTGTAGCGGAGCTTCATAGGCTGTCCGGTCGTGCAATGCGGTCTGTGATAGACCATCTTTGGCTGGAAGGGCCTAAGCCGGACAGTTACTTTGGCTTGGTGCATCAGTTCCTTGGGGTCGTGCCTCGAGTCGACGCCATGAGGAGGTCAGCGTGCATAGAGGGTGCACGGATGGCTCTTGCCCGCGTTAAAGCCTATTGGACGGATATGGAGGCCAATATTATAGCGACCCGAAATCCGCCGGGGGGCCAGTATCCGGCCAAGCACTACTTGGCGCAGGTCACAGAAGGTGCCCGCCTAATAGAGGCGCAGTGCTCGAAGAATGTCTTATTCGAGTGATGAATCGAACCATTGTAAAAAATAATGTTAGTTGGATTATAAGGTTATATTTATACTTTGTGCCCGAAAGTATTATTGTGTCCCTTGTGTGGCCGTTTACATATATGTATATGAATGTTTAATCCGAAAGATAGCAGTCGTTGGCTTCATCCCCCACGCAGGCAATGCGGGGGTGTTCGCAAAAATATGCTTAATCACACTTGATCCAACGTCTTGGTCCATCAAGGAGGTGATCGCACATCGAACTAGGCAACCAGACTATATAGCTGTAACACTTTCGCTTAGCCTTGGGAGTCTAATGTTGGGGCTACTATGTAGCCCCTCGTACCTTCGCTTGCATCTGAATACGGGCTTGTGTGTACATGACCGGGAAACGGTCCTTCGTTAATGCGGAGGGATCCTAAAGATTCCGATAAGTCTTGAGTGGTTGAACAGTCTCTCACCGTATCATGACGATCGGTTTTCGGCTTTCTCTCGAGGTGCTCGTCCGGAATAACCAGGGCACAATCGCAGTAGTTCTCCTTTGGCCACCTTAGCCGATAGTAACGGAACGTAAGGCGGCAAACCCAGGAGCCGGGCAAACCCAATTTAACCAAAGACATGATTCAGAGCTGCTGCATATAAGGCCAAACTCGTGACGCCGAACACTCCCGAAGGTATTCGGTATTTATAATAGTCGATGGGCTCAAGAATGCCCATTCGTTAGACACCCTGTTTTTTCAGGTACGTGCGTTAATCTGTTGTGGCGAGATGCCAAAAACGGCAGTATCCTCTGTGAGTATGGAACCCATGGGATGGTTAAACAACAAGAGGCAATAAAAAGGTTTACGCAGGGGCTTAATCTAAAAAGAAACTTGTTGAACGGGACCCTGCTGCACGTCTGCGCCTTTGTCTCCGTTGTGCCGTATCCTGGAAGGGTATCGCGCGAACGTTGTCTGTGAAAAAAAGGAAAACTCGTAGAAGAGTGCAACGTAAGTATGCGATGGACAATAAAAGTGTGAGATGTTGGGCTGCCCTTAAGGTTGAGCCAACTGTGGGACCATTTTAAGTATTTATAGCCCCTGGTGTCCACTATGGGATTACATATACGGTGCCCTGGTTCAATTTTATCCGGGCGACCGGACTCGTCTAGCCGAGTCTGTGGTCTTTAAGGACCAGTCATGCTTTCTGATGTTGGAGGCCGCTTATAGTCCGGCCAAGAGGGCCGCCGCGTGTTCCTCTGCGCGTGACAAGCGCTCTGTTAGTCTGCTAACATTGATGACGCCACGTGGACCGGGCATCTTAAGTGTAAGGTAGCCATAGTGTGGCAATGCGTTGAAGCGGACGGAGGCCTTTCTTCCGAGCACTACGTGATAGTCGCTTTGGAAGGTTGTGATGATGAAGAGTAGTTCTTCGCTTCTGGAGTTGCCTGGAGAGCCGAATGTTACCTCCAGTGAGAAGGAGCCTCTACTATGGGCTTCAATGCCTGGTATTACCCCTTCAAAGGTGTTGTTGCTTTGGTTAATTCTGGATGAGTCTATCCCCATCCTGCGGACAGTGTCTTCATATCTTAAACTGAGACTGCTGCCGCCGTCCATAAGGACGCGGGTGAGACGGTATCCATCGATTATCGGGTCAAGCACCAAGGCCTTTGATCCTCCGTTCCGAATACTAGTTCGGTCATCCAAGTTATCAAAAGTGATTGGGTAAGGCATCCAGTGGTTAGGCGTGAGTATGATGGGCCTATATCGAGCGCGTCTCTATGCGCGCGTTCGTGCCTCCTCATGGATGTGTGAGTCGCGTGGATCATGTTCACTGTTTTAACCTCTGGCGGGAGTTTTTTCTGTCCTTCAGTGTTCGGCCGGCGAGGTTCATCCTCGTCTTCACTTAGTGTTTCCCTTTCCTTGTGTTCGGCGTTTAATTTGCTGGCTCGCTTAAAGACCCAACACTCTCTCAGGCGTGTGGTTTGCGGTGTTTGTCGAGTGCCATGAATTTGGCATAGTCTGTCTAGGACTCTATTCAGACCGGACAGTCCCTCTTTGCTGCCTTTAGATGGCTTGTTTTGTTGATTAGGTCGAGAGCCCCTGAATCCGGCAAGAACTGGCCGTGTTATCCGGGCTCTCTTCCTTGTTTTGGCGTTTGTTTTATGACGCCGTGGCTTCCGTTGCCATCCCTTATTTCGGATGTGCTTTGGGTCATTTGGTGCCTTTACGGGCTAGCCAGCTATCTTCTCCCGCGCAAAAGCGGGTGATAAGGCTTGTTAGGGATGCCATTGTCCTTTGCTTTTCTTGGCCGAGGTGTCTGGCAAGCCACTCGTCACGGATGTTGTGTTTAAATGTTGCTAAGGTTTCGGCATCCGGACAGTCAACAATTTGATTCTTCTTAGTGAGGAATATGTTCCAAAACTTGCGGGCGGATTCTCCGGGCTGTTGGACTATGTGACTTAAGTCGTCAGCATCCGGAGGCCGGACATAGGTCCCTTGGAAGTTGGCCCTGAAATCATTCTCGAGTTCCTCCGACCTCCCAATTGAATTTTCGGGGAGGCCTTTCAACCAGTGCCAAGCTGGTCCCTTCAGCTTGAGGGGGAGGTATTTGATGGCGTGAAGGTCATCCCCACGAGCCATATGTATATGTAGGATAAAGTCCTCGATCCAGACCCCTGGGTCTGTCGTTCCGTTGTATGCCTCTATGTTCACAGGTTTAAAGCCCTGTGGGAATTCGTGGTCCAGTACTTCATCAGTAAAGCACAGGGGGTGAGCAGCCCCTCTGTATCTGGATGTGCTGTGCCATGTCGTCGGCTGTTGTTGTGTCTGGTCTTTATTCTGGGCTGGTATTCGATTGGCATAATCGTTTTGGCGACCATAGTCCTTCGCCGGGGTGCGTCTTTGATCCATAAATGGACCTGGGCGCGCCAGCTTTCTTGTTCAGGTGCTCATGTGGATCGGTAGCAGCTTTGTTGCGGTTATGGAGTAGTACAGCTTCGTCGTCAAATTCTGGCAGTAGCTTGCGTTTTGGATAGCTCTTTGTATGGCGATCATCGCCGTATCTTTCTTCAGTGTCTAGCACTTTATTCCATCTACGATTGAGTGTTTCCTGTGCGGCCTTGAGCTGTTGCTTCTGCTTCTTTAGGCTTCTTGCGGTGGCCATAAGCTTTCTGTGGAGGTTATCTCGTTCCACGTGTTTTTCTGGGATTGAATCGTTATCTGGACCGTTTTCCTGTGCTGGTTCGTTTTGATGATCTTGTCTATCGGGATCATTGTCCTCGGGCATCTGCTCCGAACTGTGTTCAGGGTGACCTGGTTCGTCCTGCTCCATCGATGGGTCCGTGTGGTCGTTATTACCTTAGGAGTTGATTGTATTATCGATCCTTCTGGCACTCTTGTCACTATTTTTACTATTGCTCAACTTAGAATGGCGTCTGCGCCGTTGCTTTGGCTTTTGTCCGGGGGTTTTATCATCCGGGCTGTCGCCTTTGTCCTCGTTGGGCGTATCCACCATGTATACATCGTGTGACGAGGGGGGAGTCCAGCAACCCATAGATTTCGCATCTTCTCCTGCTTCGTCGTCCTTACCGTCGATGTCTTCGGAGTCGAAGTCAGGCACGTCGGCTAAATCATGGACCGTGGCTATGAAGTGGGTGGTGGGTGGGCAACGAATTCCTTCGTCGTCTACTTCCCACTCGAACCGGACGTAGTTTGGCCCATAAATTTCTGTCAAAGAGAGAGTTCTCAACGAGTTCAGCATATCGCCAAAAGGCGAGTGCCGAAAAATGTCCGTGGCGGTGAATTCCATTACCAGAGCCCAACCTGGCTCGACCGATTCGGGAGTGCGCGGACCGGACTCAACATACGGATACGAATCCGGGGGTCCGGAGTCATAGGCCACCACAGAGGTAAGGCCCGTGTTTGGCTCCAGCGCCGATGAGTGCGCGACCTGCGGGGCGGGGTCCAGCCCTCCGTCCTCAGGCAACGCAGCCTGCTTCAGATTTAGGTCTGAGGCTAATGCGGGGGCGATACCCCAAGCTTTGTCCGACAGCAGGTCTAAGCCATGCTCGTCGTGACTGTCCGGCATCGTGTTATTTACGATGGTTGAAGGAGCCATCGAGCCCAGTAGCGACGACACAGAGGAACTCTCAATGAAAGAACCAACGTCGGTGTCAAAACCGGTGGATCTCGGGTAGGGGGTCCCGATTTGTGCGTCAAGGCTGATGGTAACAGGAAGCAAGGGACACAGATGTTTACCCAGGTTCGGGTCCTCTTGATGGAGGTAAAACCCTACTTCCTGCTTGATTAATATTGATGATATGGGTAGTACAAGAGTAGATCTACCACGAGATCGTAGAGGCTAAACCCTCAGAGCTAGCCTATGATGGTATGATTGTAATTGTGATCGGCCTTCTAAGGACCAACCTCTCCGGTTTATATAGACCCCGGAGAGGGCTAGGGTTTACATGGAGTCAGTTACAAGGAAGGAAATATAATATCCGGATCGCCAAGCTTGCCTTCCATGCCAAGGAAAGTCCCATCCGGACACGGGCCAAAGTCTTGAGTCTTGTATCTTCACGCTTCAATAGTCCGGACATTGTACACAGTCCGGCTGTCTGGATACCCCCTAATCCAGGACTCCCTCAAGGGACCGAGCCTTAACGGGACATGCGTTCACCAAATTCTTATAATAAGGAATATGAACAAGAAAGACATTACAGACCCTTACATTCCCCCACGGGGTGATTCGTGATCTTTCGCAGGGAACAAAAGATGTTGCTAAGAGGAATCCTATCTACACCCTCCCGAGGCGGACGCCATCATCAACAGTGGTCCACGGGAGGCTGACGCCAACACCATACAGATCAGTGGCGGCGGCTACCGAACGCCGCGGCCCTGCTCCGAGCGTGTCGAGAGCTCGGAGGGACATAGCTGTCGTCGCTCGTCTCCGGAGTCTCGTAAAGCTTGGGAGAGCTGCCGGATTCCCACGAACTACCGCTGCTGCTGGAGTGCTCGCGGGCGGGATGCGCATTGACCTGGCGCTCCCCTCCGGGGCAGCATTCCAAGCGGCGGCCCTCCGCGTCGAAGACCTTGAAGAAGAGCGTGGAGGCGCCGGCGTACTCGAAGTGGACCGCGAAGGCCCCCTCGCATGGCAAACCCGCGCGATCTCGCCCCAGCCACGGGTCATGAAGATCTTGCCGGTGGGAACCACCTCGATCTCCGCTCCGGTCGCCGGGGCACTACAGTCGACGTGCTGCAGCAAAAGCTCGAGCGGCCCCCTCAGCGGCATCACGTCGGAGAAGAATCGCGGGAAGCAGATCCAGGAGCTTGGAGGCATCGGCGCCCACAGCACCAACTCGCGCGAGGAGTCAGCGGCGTGCACCCCAGGGGTAACGGGCGCTGTGCCGCGGGCGCCGGCAACCACGGACGCGGGCGCGGGCGGTGCTGCTCGCCACTCCGTCCTCCCGAGCCCTCGGCTCGGGCGTACAAGGGGAGCGGGAACCCCGGTGGAGGCCGCTCGCACCAAGGCCTCGTCATTACTTGCAACGCCGCTTCATCACGGCGGTGGATCGCTCGTTTCTTCGGCGGAAGTGGCTCTGGATTGTCAAGGGGAGCTTTCCCTTTCTGTTCGGCCGAAAACCTTCTAATGGGTGCCACTGCTGTCAGCAGGAGAGCCAGGAGGACGAAGCAAGCAAGCAAGGAGAAGATGGTCAACAGGGGCTCCGCCCCCCTCCCCATTTATAGCAAGAGGAGGCCAACTGGCGTCTCCCACGATCACAGGTAATGATGGTTTTTCTTGCATGTCGCAGGGACTCGTCAAATCGTGTAGTTGCCGAGGCAGTGTGGGGAAGCAGAGACGCCCACGTCCAATCAACCGCCGCGCGTCAACCGAGGCTGTAGGCTTTTGGAGCCCGCGGCGCTCCGAACTTGACCCTTGGCTTCGCCGTGAAGCCAAGCCCGAGCGCGCCTTGGGCCCTGGGACTACTGTCGGCATTCTGGGAACGGGGGTCCCCAGACTTGCCTGCCTGGCGTGGCTGGCTTAGCAAATGCGGGACGGGCCAATCTTCATCAACAAGGCATCCAAGACCTTCGCGAGGGTCCAAGCCTCGCGAGGTGGACGACGCAAGACTTCCTTTGGAGTGGCCTAGCCAGGCCGAAGAGCGGAGATATCAAGGCGGGGCAAACCTCACGAGGCACTCGTGATGTAAGCCATGACGAACGGCGCCAGGCGGGTGCCAGTCGGGCGCCAGTGCGCGCAGCGTCCCATTTCCTCTTTGGTGCTTAGGAGGCAAGCGCAGAGAAGAGTACCGAGGCATCAGGCAAAGGTTGCCATATTGGTGCAACAAGACCAAGAATAGGAGGGCGGCAAGGCGGAGGTCGTCGTGGAGCCCAAGACGGCGTCACCCCAGGGCTTTTCGTTGGCGAAGACCACTTTTGTCAGGATAGCTTGTACTAGTTGTCCCCCTTCAAATTTGCCCGCCATTGTTGGCTCCCTTCCCGCTCAACATTTGGGAAGAGGACCAGGGCCTATATAAGTAGAGCTAGCCACCATTGTAGAGAGAACGGGATCCAAACTCGAACAGAGCAAGAAGCCAACACTCGCAGAAGAACACCTCAACCTCAGGCGGATGTTCTTCTCTTGTACTGTTCATCATCAGCCCAAGAGGCATTCCATCCACCACCACACTGGAGTAGGGTATTACACCATAACTGTGGCCCGAACTAGTATAAACCTCATGTCTCTTTCTGTGTTGTGAGTTCGTCGAGTTCGTCCGCAAGATCTTAGCAAGCTTGAGCGTAGATCGGTAGAAGGGAAAGACTTCGCGCGCACCCCAATGTTCAACCTTAAGGGTTTGCCGGAACCCCACATCCGACAGTCTTCACTCAGTGAAGTCAATCAGATCATACGAGCAGGCAATGACTTCACGAAGACAAATTGTAAGCAAAGGGAAGTGGAGGATAGAACCAGTTGCTTGGTGAAGACAAGGATTTGGTAGACCAGTTCCAGTTGTTGTGACAACTGTATGTCTGGTTACGGAGGCTAAGATCTAACTCAGAAGACCGCGTGTTCACCTTATTCCCCTTGAGCTAAGGACACCCAGTCCTCGCCCAATCACTTTGGTAAGTCTTCAAGGTAGACTTCCAAACCTTCACAGACTTCTTTCACCGGCGATCCATAATGACTCTTGGATGCTCAAAACGTGACGCCTAACCGGATGGAGGATTCATAGTCCTCAAGTGTAACAAGTCTTCAGGTCACGCGGACACAAAGACTTCAGTGATGCCTAACACTCTTTGGCTCTGGGTGTTTTGGGCTTTGTCCTCGCAAGGATCTCTCTCTCTCTCAAATGCTTCGAAGGTGGGTTGCTCTCAAACAACAAAAGTTGTGCACTAACTCTGAGCAGCCACCAATTTATGGTGTAGGGGTGGGCTATTTATAGCCAGGAGGCAACCCAACCTGATTTGTCCGAAATGACCCTGGGTCACTAAGGAACCGACACGTGTCCAACGGTCGGATTTCAAACACATGCGGCAACTTTGCTTGGGCTACAAGCCAAGCTGATTCATCCAGCTCTCGATAAGATTTGCTCTCATTGTCTTCGCTCAAAGACATAGGATTTTGGTTGAGCATCACTTCAGTCACTCTGACTTTGTTCACTTGGACCCCACTTAACAGTACGGTGGTTCCTATGACTCAATCAAAGAAGAAAAGAAACCTACAAAACAACTGTGTCTTCGCACTCCATAGTCTTCAAGTGAATGTCTTCACATGTCATAATCTCATCATGAATGTATTCATGAACCACCATTGTCTTCAATGTCTTCACACAGTTTTAGGGGTCATCTCTGGTAAGTAAACCGAATCAATAAGTGACTACTACTTGTGTTATCCTGCAATTCTCACAAACACATTAGTCCCTCAACCAAGTTTGTCGTCAATACTCCAAAACCAACTAGGGGTGGGACTAGATGCACTTACAGATGTGGCCTGCGCAACACGTTGTGAGGCCCAGAGGCATGGATTTAAGAGGGTGCGCATGCCCGTGAGCTTGTTTGAGAGTGTCGTGAGGATCAAGGATGTCGAAGCTAGGGCGGAAAGGTTTCGGTGAGGTGTGGTCGCGGGCGAGCCCAGGCGCACACACCGTACCTAGCCCCCGCGCACAGGGCATGTGAGGAGGAGTGACGGGAAACAGCCGCTCTTCCTAAGACAATGTTGGAAAGGCGAACAAAAAAGAGACAAATTTTCCAACCCTTGCAAACAGAAGACACAAAAGCTCCAAATTTCATTCAAGAAATTGCAAACCAACTACAGAAAGCAAGCAAAAGAACAGCCGCGCCCGGCACCTAGACTAGTCTTCTTGTCTTCCCACCAGCGTGGAGCATATGGCCTCCACTAGGATGTGGCTGGGAGCCCTCGTGAGGCCCAGGGGCGGCACTCGGAAGACTCCGGGGCATGTACTGCCCCAACTCATTATTATGTGAGAGTGTCACGAGCGGAGACCTTCATAGGCGTGAGGCCTTCTTTATGGATAGAACTTCCGTAGGTGCTCCATGTTCCAGGCGTTCTGGATGGGGATCCCGTCCTGCATCTCCAGGCGCGTGGTGCCAGGCCTGGAGACACGGGTGATCCTGAACACACCCTCCCACATGGGTGAGAGCTTATGCAACCCTTCCCTGGATATTACCCGCCTCAAGACGAGATCACCCACCTCGACCGTCTTGGAGTGGTTGTTGTGGCAGTGATATTGCCGCAGCGCCTGCTAGTACCTCGCAGCTTGGAGCAAGGCCTGGTGGTGGCATTCCTCCCCCGGCAAGAGGTCCATCCCCCATGAGGCATCCTGGCGTGCCTCGTCAAATGCCAAGACCCGCGCGGAGCGATGCCTGACCTCGTGAGGGAGGACCGCCTCGGCTCCATAGACGAGGAAGAACGGGGTCTCGCCTGTCGGCTTGGTCGCGGTGGTGCGGACGGACCACAACACGGAATGGAGCTCCTCAAGCTAGCCTCTGCGGCAGGCCTCGAGCTTCTTCTTGAAGGTCCTCATCTTGAGGCCTCTCAGGACCTCTGCGTTGGCGCGCTCAGCTTGGCCATTGCTCCGAAGGTGTGCCACTGAAGCGTATCATCTCTGTGTTCCAAGGTTAGCACAATATGTTTTGAAAAGGTTGTTGGTGAACTTTGAGCCATTGTCGGTGATGATGCGGTTAGGGACCCCGAAGCGGCACACGAGGCCCTTGATGAACTTGACGGCCTAGCCGGCTGGGATGGTGCAGACGGCATCCACCTCTGACCATTTGGTGAACTTGTCGATGGTGACGTAGAGGTAGCGGTAGCCCCCTGGCGCGGAACGGGCCCAAGATGTCCAGCCCCTAGACCGCGAACGGCCATGAGAGTCGGATGGTCTGGAGGCCGTGAGCGGGCTGGTGGATCTGCTCGGCATGGAACTGACAGGCGTCACAATACCTTACTAGCTTGGTGGCATCATTGAGCGTCGTTGGCTAGTAGAATCCGCTCTATGACGCCTTGCCCACGAAGGTGTGTGAAGAGGAGTGATGCCCGCAATCCCCACCGTGTATGTCGGCCAACAGCTCTCATCCCTGCTCCCTGGAGATGCATCGCAGAGAAACATCGTTGGGGCTTCTTCGGTAGAGCCCATCGTCCTGGATGCAGTACACAGTGACCTGGCGGGCCACATGCTCCGCGCCTTCCTCCTTCTCCGGCAAGGTGCCCTAGAGCAAGTACGCCTTGAACTACTCGGTCCAGCACCCCTTCTAAGGCTCGAGCACAAGGAGTAGGCGAGCTCCCGAGGTCGGGCTGCAAGCTGGGGTGCCTGAGAGGGGTTCCTCGGGAAGCTCCTCTTGAGGCGATGCTGATCCAGCAGTGGGGGGAGCTGCCGATGCGCTCCTCAAAGACGCCAGGCTCCCGAGGCAGACGCAGGGACGCCCTCTTGGCGATGTCGTCCGCCTTCTTGTTCGTGCCACGCGGCACGTGCTGCAATTCCAAGCCTAAGAATTGCTTCTCAATTCTGCGTACCTCCTAAAGGTATGCCTCCATGTGCTCGTCCTTTGGCTTGTAAGCCTTGTTGGAGAAGTTGACGAGGAGCTCGGAGTTGCCCCTGATGGTGAGGCGCCTCACCGCCAGGGCTGTCACGGCCTTGTGGCCAGCGATCAGGCCCTCGTATTCCGCGATGTTGTTGGAGACCTTCTCGCCATGCTGGAAGTAGAGCTGCATGGCGTAGTAGAGCTTGTCCTGGGTGGGCGAGATGAGCATGGGCCCAGCCCCCGCGCCCTAGCGCGTGAATGCACCGTTGTAGTACATAACCCAACCATATGGTGCTTCATTGTCGGGTGCGTGGGAACGGTCCTCGCCCACTTCTTTGTCGGGGAGTCAGTCCATTCCGCTACGAAATCAGCGAGGACCGCACCCTTGATGATCCTAGTGGTGCTAAACTTCAACTGGAACGCCAGCAATTCAATGTTCCATTCGGCAACCCTACCTGCAGCGTTAGGTCTCTGGAGCACCCTCTCCAAGGGGTAAGCTGAGACGATGTTGATGGGGTGGCCTTGGAAGTAGTGACGCAACTTTCGGGAGGCGACGAGGAGTGCGAGAAAAATCTTTCGCAGAATAGGGTAGCGTGCCCGCGCATCACGCAGCACCGTGGTGACAAAGTACATTGGGTGTTCGACGAGGGTGGAGGCATTTCTGGGGGCATGTACTTCTTGAGACTTGGGGACCTGGGGAGCCTTGTCATCTGTCGGGGCAGTCAAGGCCTCGGGGGCACCATCCTCAGGAGCCCCGCTGACCAGTGGGGCGGCCGAGGCCTCAGGAGCACCGTCCTGAGGCCACGACGTCTTGACCTGATGCGTGGTGTTGCTCCGCGTGCCCTTCGCCGGACGCTCCTCCTGGACCGCCAGCAGCGCTGCGCTGGCAGAGTGAGGTGTGGCAGCCAGGTAAAGCACCAAAGGTTCACGGGGGCGCGGTGCCACCGTCACCAGTGGGCTGGTGAGATATCTCTTGAGATCTTGGAAGGTCGTGTCAGCCTCCGGAGCCCACTCGAACGGGCCCTTCTTTTTATTAGCATGAAGAAAGGGAGGGCACGCTCTCCTAGATTGGAGATGAAACACCTCAGCAAGGTTACGCAGCCTGCCAGCTTCTGCATCTTCTTGAGGGTTAGCGGCGGACTCATCCTTTCTATGGCCCTGACCTTCGCCGGGTTGGCCTCGATCCTCTGCGCGACACCAGGAATTCCAGAAGCTTCCCGTACGGGATGTCAAACACACACTTCTCCGGGCTGAGTCACAGGTTCACTTCGCGCAGGCTGGCGAACGTTTCCTCCAGATCTTTGATAAGGGTTCTTGCTTCCCGAGATTTCACCACTATGTCATCGACGTATGCCTCAGCGTTCCTCCCGAGCTGCTGACCTAGGGCAATGTGCATCAGCCGTTGGAAGGTTGCTCTTGCATTGCGCAGCCCGAACGGCATGCAGGTGTAGCAGTACACCCCACACGGGGTCAGATAAGCCATCCTCTCAACATCTTGCACCGCCATCTTGATTTTGTGATAGCCCGAGAAGGCATCCAGGAAGCACAGTAGATCGCACTCGGCCTTGTTGAGGTTGGTGAAATCAACGCACATGCGCTCCTTCCCACCCTTCTTGGGGACGATCACTGGGTTTGTGAGCCAATCTGGGTGCCGCACTTCTCGAATGATGCCGGACTTCTGCAGCTTGCGGGTCTCCTGGACGATGAACGACTGCTTCTCTGGAGCATGTCGTCGCGCCTTCTGCTTTATTGTTTGCGCATTGGGGCACACCATCAGGTGGTGCTGGACTACCCCACGCGGGACCCCGACCAGGTCCGCCGCCTCCCACGCAAACACGTCCTTGTTTGCACGGAGGAAGCTGACCAGCGCCTCTTCCTGGTCTGGGGGAGGCCGGCGCCTTTGGTGAAGGTAGAGCCCGATTCCTCGTCTTCGTTAACCGGCAACTGCTTCTTCTCGTCCTGGTCTTGAGAAAACAATTGCTTGTTGTTTGCCGGCACAGCCCCAGGCCTTCTGGAGCTCCTTCATCGTTTGGCCGCGCGGCCGTCGCGGCCTTGAAGGCGAGCTTGAGGGCCGAGAGTGCATCCTTGGTATTCCCCACCATGGTGAGTACGCCGTTGCTTCCCGCCATCTTCATGAGGTTGTAGCCGGGATGAGTCGCCGCCATGAACTTGGCCAGGGCTGGATACCCGAGGATGGCGTTGTATGGGAGACCGATGCGGGCAATGTCAAAGTCAATGAGCTCGGTACGGTAGTTGTCGCGTGTGCCAAAGGTGACGGGGAGGTGGATCTGCCCTAGAGGGCAGGTGGAGCTGATACGTATCCAACGTATCTACTTTTCCAAACACTTTTGCCCTTGTTTTGGACTCTAACTTGCATGATTTGAATGAAACTAACCCGGACTGACACTATTTTCAGCAGAACTACCATGATGTTGTCTTTGGAATTTATAAGAATTTTTGGCGAAAGAATTAATGTTAGGGGGCCCACAGCCTGTCCACGAGACAGGGGGTGCCCCCCTAGGGCGCGGCCTCCTATCTCGTGGGCCCCCTGGACCTCCTCCGACCTCAACTCCAACTCCATATATTCCGTCTCGGGGAGAAAAAAATCAGAGAGAAAGTTTCAGCGCATTTCACGACACGGAGCTGCCGCCAAGCCCTAATCTGTATCGGGAGGGCTGATCTGGAGTCTGTTCGGGGCTCCGGGGAGGGGGATTCATCGCTATCGTCATCACCAACCATCCTCCATCACCAATTTCATGATGCTTACCGCCGTGCGTGAGTAATTCCATCGTAGGCTTGCTGGACGGTGATGGGTTGGATGAGATTTACCATGTAATCAAGTTAGTTTTGTTAGGGTTTGATCCCTATTATCCACTATGTTCTGAGATTGATGTTGCTATGACTTTGCTATGCTTAATTCTTGTCACTAGGGACCGAGTGCCATGATTTCAGATCTGAACCTATTATGTTTTCATGAATATATGTGTGTTCTTGATCCTATCTTGCAAGTCTATAGTCACCTATTATGTGTTATGATCCGACAACCCCAAAGTTACAATAATCGGGATACTTCTCGGTGATGACCGTAGTTTGAGGAGTTCATGTATTCACTATGTGTTAATGCTTTGGTCCGGTTCTCTATTAAAAGGAGGCCTTAATATCCCTTAGTTTCCTCTAGGACCCCGCTTCAACGGGAGGGTAGGACAAAAGACGTCATACAAGTTCTTTTCCATAAGCATGTATGACTATTTACGGAATACATGCCTACATTACATTGATGAGTTGGAGCTAGTTCTATATCAACCTATGTTATAACTATTTCATGAGGAATCGCATCCGGCATAATTATCCATAACTGATCCATTGCCTACGAGCTTTTCATATATTGTTCTTCGCTTATTTACTTTTCCGTTGCTACTGTTACAACTACTACAAAAACCCAAAAACATTTATCTTTACTTTTGCTACCGTTACCATTATTATCATACCACTTTTGCTACTAAACTCTTTGCTGCAGATACTAAGTTATCCAGGTGTGGTTGAATTGACAACTCAACTGCTAATACTCAAGAATATTCTTTGGCTCCCCTTGTGTCGAATCAATAAATTTTGGTTGAATACTTTACCCTCGAAAGCTGTTGCGATCCCCTATACTTGTGGGTTATCAGGAGCCATCAACGACTCCCGAGAAAGGCTTGGTGGGGAGGAGCCAGCCATAGGGCACATGAAGCAGGCCGAACGCCTCCACGGAGAGGACATTGAGGCCAGCGCCATCGTCGATGAGGGTCTCGGTGACTACCACGTTGCAGATGGTGGGGCTGTGGAGCATAGGGAGCGCGCCAGCATGAACCATGGTGTTGGGGTGGTCCCTTGAGTCGAAGGTGAGGTCGGCCTTAGGCGCCACCCATCCCGGAGGGGCTCCCCACTACGCGTGGGTGGCGCCCGCCCGGTGGAAGAACTGCTTGACATGGCGGTCCGAGGCTGGTGCCTCTGAGCCACTGAGGAGGGTGGCGATGGCGTGGGGCGCTGGGGTGGCGAAGCGCGTGATGAAAAGGTCGCGCAGCTCTTCCCAGGAGGCCACCGAAGACTCCGGCAGGCCCAAGAGCCAGGCGCGCGGTATGCCCGTAAGGGCCATGGGGAGCCAATTCGCCATGACCTTGTCGTCGCCGCTGGCTGCCCAAACTGCCCATGCGTATGCCTGGAGGAAGCCTATCGAGTCCGCCGTGCCATCGTATCGAGGCGGCTACTCCGGCCTGAACTTTGGGGGCTGATACGTCCATTTTGCATCATGCCTTTATATAGATATTTATTGCATTATGGGCTGTTATTACACATTATGTCACAATACTTATGCCTATTCTCTTATTTTACAAGGTTTACATAAGGAGGGAGAATGTCGGCTGCTGGGATTCTGGGCTGGAAAAGGAGCAAATATTAGAGACCTATTATGCACAACTCCAAAAGTCCTGAAACTCCACGAAAGTCATTTTCGGAAATAATAAAAAATACTGGAAGAAGAATCCACGTCAGGGGGGGCTCCACCTGTCCCCGAGGGTGGGGGCGCGCCCTACCCCCCTGGGCGCGCCCCCTGCCTTGTGGGCCCCTGTTGGCCCTCCGGTGCCCATCTTCTGCTTTATGAAGTCTTTCGTCCGAAGAAAAATCACAAGCAAGCTTTTGGGACGAGACTCCGCCGCCACGAGGCGGAACCTTGGCGGAACCAATCTAGGGTTCCAGCAGAACTGTTCTGCCGGGGACACTTCCCTCCGGGAGGGGGAAATCATCACCATCATCATCACCAATGCTCCTCTCATCGGGAGAGGGCCAATCTCCATCAACATCTTCACCAGCACCATCTCCTCTCAAACCCTAGTTCATCTCTTGTATCCAATTCTTGTCTCCAAGTCTGGGATTGGTACCTGTAGGTTGCTAGTAGCGTTGATTACTCCTTGTAGTTGATGCTAGTTGGTTCATATGTTCAGATCCTATATGCATATTAATACTACTCTGATTATGAACATGAATATGCTTTGTGAGTAGTTACGTTTGTTCCTGAGGACATGGGAGAAGTCTTGCTAGTAGTAGTCATGTGAATTTGGTATTCGTTCGATATTTTGATGAGATGTATGTTGTCTCTCCTCTAGTGGTGTTATGTGAGCGTCGACTACATGATACTTCACCATATTTTGGCCTAGAGGAAGGCATTGGGAAGTAATAAGTAGATTATGTGTTGCTAGAGTGACAGAAGCCTAAACCCTAGTTTATGCGTTGCTTCGTAAGGGGCTGATTTGGATCCACATGTTTCATGCTATGGTTAGGTTTACCTTAATACTTCTTTTGTAGTTGCGGATGCTTGCAATAGGGGTTAATCATAAGTGGGATGCTTGTCCAAATAAGGGCAGTACCCAAGCACCGGTCCACCCACATATCAAATTATCAAAGTA
The DNA here is from genome assembly GCA_021605145.1 of Aegilops bicornis. Lineage (NCBI taxonomy): Eukaryota > Viridiplantae > Streptophyta > Magnoliopsida > Poales > Poaceae > Aegilops > Aegilops bicornis. The sequence continues at coordinate 342,226,855 of CM038670.1, read as the reverse complement.
CCGAACGCGAATCATATGAACGTGATGAAAATTAGCTTGACGATAATCCCCATGTGTCCTCGGGAGCGCTTTCTCTATATAAGAGTTTCTCCAGGCTTGTCCTTTGCTACAAATAGGATTGGGCCACCTTGCTGCACTTTATTTACTTTTGTTACTTGTTGCTCGTTACGAATTATCTTATCACAAAACTATCTTTTACCTATAATTTCAGTGCTTGCAGAGAATACCTTGCTAAAAACCGCTTATCATTTCCTTCTGCTCCTCGTTGGGTTCGACACTCTTACTTATCGAAAGGACTACTTGTGGGTCATCAAGACTCTTTTCTGGCGCCACTGCCGGGGAGTGAAGCGCCTTTGGTAGGTGGAATTTGGTAAGGAAAATTTTATATAGTGTGCTGAAATTTATTGTCACCTGTTACTATGGAAAGTAATCCTCTGAGGGGCTAGTTCAGGGTATCTTCACCCCGACCAGTAGAGCAAAGAGTTGCTCCTCAACCTACTGAACCTACTGAAAATGAAAATGTCTACTTTGAGATTCCTTCGGGTATGATAGAAAAACTGCTAGCTAATCCCTTTGCAGGAGATGGAACAACGCATCCTGATGAGCATCTAATATATGTGGATGATGTTCGTGGATTATTTAAGCTTGCAGGTGTGCCCGGTGATGTTATTAAGAAGAAGGTCTTCCCTTTATATTTGAAGGGAGATGCATTGACATTGTATAGACTATGTGATGATATCGGATCATGGAACTACAAACGATTGAAATTGGAATTTCATCAGAAGTTTTATCCTATGCATCTTGTTCATTGTGCTCGCAATTATATATATAATTTTTGGCCTTGCGAACGAGAAAACATCGCTCAAGCTTGGGGGAGGCTTAAATCAATGTTATATTCATTCCCCAATCATGAGCTCCCAAGAGAAATAATATTCAACTTTTTATGCTCGGCTTTCTGATAATATTCGGACCATGCTCGATACTTCTTGTGCTGGCTCTTTTATGATGAAGACTATTGAATTCAAATGGGATTTATTGGAAAGAATTAAATGCAACTCTGAAGATTGGGACCTCGACGAAGGTAAGGAGTCAGGTATGACACCTAAGTTTGATTGTGTTAAAACTTTTATGGATACCGATGTTTTCCGTAAATTTAGCACTAAATATGGACTTGACTCTGAGATAGTAGCTTCTTTCTGTGAATCTTTTGCTGCTCATGTTGATCTCCCTAAGGAGAAGTGGTTTACATATCATCCTCCCATAGAAGTAAAAGTAGTTGCACCTATTAAAGTTGAAGAAAAGGCTGTCACTTATAATGATCCTATTGTTCCTACTGCTTATGTTGAGAAACCACCTTTCCCTGTTAGGATAAAACGTCATGCTAAAGCTTCAACTGTGGTTCGTAAAAGCAATATTAGAACCTATACACCTCTTGAGCAAGTTAAAGTTGAACCTAATATTGCTATTGTTAAATATTGATGGGCATGTTATTCATTTCTGTGATGAGACTGCTAGAATTGCTAAACCTTGTGCTAAAGATAAACATAGACGTGTGGTAGGCATGCCAGTTATTTCTGTTAAAATAGGAGATCATTGTTATCATGGCTTATGTGATATGGGTGCTAGTGCTAGTGCAATACCTTTTGACTTATACAAAGAAATTATGCATGATATTGCACCTGCTGAGATAGAAGATATTAATGTTACAATTAAACTTGCCAATACAGATACTATATCACCAATGGGAATTGTTAGAGATGTTGAAGTCCTGTGTGGGAAAACTAAATATCATGTTGATTTTCTTGTTCTTGGTTCCCCACAAGATAGCTTTTGTCCCATTATTTCTGGTAGACCCTTCTTGAACACAGTTAATGCTAAGATAGATTGCGAAAAGGATGTTGTTACTATTGGTCTAGGTGATATGTTTCATGAATTTAACTTTTCTAAATTTCGTAGACAACACCGTGAAGAGGAATTGCCTAGTAAAGATGAAATTATTGGTCTTGCTTCTATTGCCGTATCTCCTAGTGATCCTTTAGAACAATATTTGCTAGACCATGAAAATGATATGTTTATGAATGAAAGAAGGAAAATATATGAAGTATTATTTAAATAGGAACCCATCCTGAAACACAATTTGCCTGTTGAAATCCTAGGGGATCCTCCTCCACCCAAGGGTGATCCCGTGTTTGAGCTTAAACCGTTACCTGATACTCTTAAATATGCTTATCTTGATGAGAAAAAGATATATCCTGTTATTATTAGTGCTAACCTTTCAGAGCATGAAGAAGAGAGATTATTGAAAACTCAAGAAGCAATCAAGGCTGCTATTGGATATACTCTTGATGATCCTAAGGGCATTAGTCCCACTCTATGCCAGCACAAAATAAATTTGGAGAAAGATGCCAAACCAGTTCGTGATCACCAACGACGGCTGAATCCTAGAATGAAAGAAGTGGTAAGAAAGGAAATACTAAAGCTCCTTGAGGTAGGTATTATTTATCCCGTTGCTGATAGTTAGTGGGTAAGTCATGTCCATTGTGTCCCTAAGAAGGGATGTATTACTGTTGTTCCTAATGATAAAGATGAATTGATTCCTCAAGGAATTATTACAGGTTATAGGATGGTAATTGATTTCCGCAAATTAAATAAGGCTACTAAAAAGGATCATTACCCCTTACCTTTTATCGATCAAATGTTGGAAATATTATCCAAACATACACATTTTTGCTTTCTAGATGGTTATTCTGGTTTCTCTCAAATACCTGTGTTAGCTGATGATCAATCAAAGACCACTTTTACTTGCCCTTTCGGTACTTTTTCTTATAGACGTATGCCTTTTGGTTTATGTAATGCACCTGCTACCTTTCAAAGATGCATGGTGACTATATTCTCTGACTTTTATGAAAATATTTGTGAGGTTTTCATGGACGATTTCTCCATCTATGGATCCTCTTTTGATGATTGCTTAAGCAACCTTGATCGAGTTTTGCAGATATGTGAAGAAACTAATCTTGTCTTGAACTGGGAAAAGTGCCACTTTATGGTTAATGAAGGTATTGTCTTGGGGCATAAAGTTTCTGAAAGAGGTATTGAAGTTAATAAAGCTAAAGTTGATGATATTGAGAACACCACGCTGGAGATAGAACTCCGCACAAGGTATTGCAATCCGGTTTTTATTGGCCTACTCTCTTCAAGGATGCCCGTAAGTTTGTCCTATCTTGTGATGAATGTCAAAGAATTGGTAATATTGGTAGACGTCAAGAAATGCCTATGAACTATTGACTTGTTATTGAACCATTTGATTTTTGGGGCTTTGATTATATGGGACCTTTTCCTGCCTCTAATGGATATACACATATTTTAGTTGATGTTGATTACGTTACTAAGTGGGTAGAAGCTATTCCAACTAGTAGTGCTGATCATAACACCTCTATTAAGATGCTTAAAGAAGTTATTTTTCTGAGGTTTGGCGTCCCTAGATATTTAATTACTGATGGTGGTTCACATTTTATTCATGGTGCTTTCCGTAAAATGCTTGCTAAGTATGATGTTAATCATAGAATTGCATCTCCTTATCACCCACAGTCCAGTGGTCAAGTAGAAGTGAGTAATAGAGAGCTCAAATTAATTTTGCAAAAGACTGTTAATAGATCCAGAAAGAATTGGTCCAAGAAAATTGATGATGCATTATGGGCCTATAGAACTGCATACAAAAATCCTATGGGTATGTCTCCGTATAAAATGGTTTATGGCAAAGCTTGCCACTTACCTCTCGAACTAGAGCATAAGGCCTATTGGGCTATTAAAGAGCTCAACTATGATTTCAACCTCACCAGTGAGAAGAGGTTATTTGACATTAGCTCACTTGATGAATGGAGAACCCAAGCCTATGAGAACGCCAAGTTGTTTAAAGAAAAAGTTAAAAGGTGGCATGACAAAAGAATACAAAAGCGTGAGTTTAATGTAGGTGATTATGTATTGCTATACAACTCTCGTTTAAGATTTTTTGCAGGGAAACTTCTCTCGAAATGGGAAGGTCCTTACGTTATCGAGGAGGTCTATCGTTCCGGTGGCATAAAAATCAACAACTTCGCGGGCACAAATCCGAAGGTGGTGAACGGTCAAAGAATTAAACATTATATCTCAGGTAATCCTATAAATGTTGAAACCAATGTTATTGAAACCGTAACCCCAGAGGAATACATAAGGGACACTTTCTGGAACGTTTCAGACTCCGAGAAGGAATAGGTATGTGGTACGGTAAGTAAACCGACTCCAAAACAGTTCTAATGGCAATTTTTCTCTGTTTCGGAATATTTAGAAAAATAGAAAAATAAGAAGCAGGCCGGGAAGGACACGAGGGCTCCACGAGGGTGGAGGGCGCGCCCTACCCCCCTGGGCGCGCCCCCTGCCTCGTGGGCACCTCGTGTGCTCTCTGGACTCCGTTTTCTTACACATTACGTATTTTCGTCGGTAAAAATTCATTATATAATCTCCCGAAGGTTTTGACTCCCGTATCACACAAATATCCTCTGTTCTTGTTTCGAGCTATTTTTCTGACAGATCTTGATCATTATGACGTCTCCAAGCGCCCCCAAGGACAAGTTCTTCGAGAAGGTCATCAACCCCTACCTCGCGGAGGTGCTGCAACACCCTCAAACCATTGAGATGCGTGATGGGTTGCTGCACATCCGTGATGTTGAGGGACCACGGAGGACCGGAAGCGTGGAAACAAGGCTTAAAGCAATGGAGCAACAAGTTTTCAAGTGCCAGGAGATAGTCGAGCGTGGACTTGACTCAAATCACATAATGACCATGGAGTTCACCAACAACCACTAGCCGGATGCCACCGACATTGGGGAGGCCATCTTCAAGCTCCACGAGATAATCGAGCACCTCCAAGCCCAAATCTATGACCTGCAAAACCAAAACTTTGAGTATGAATATAGATTCAAGAGGATGAGTTTGGCTGCAGATTTAAGGATCCCGGAGACTCAATCATCCTTCTATGATGGTGAGCCTATGCCTTGGAAGATGGATGACAAGCCTACATCATCAACAATCCCTTCACCAGCAAAGGAGACATAATCACATGGGTACGGGCACTCCCCTTGGCAACTACCAAACTTGGGGGAGGTGCCCCGGTATCGTATCACCATCACATCTCCTATCTTTACCGTTTTTCTTAGTTCGATCCTTTTAGTAGTATCTTGATCTAGTAGAATAAATTTTTGGTATGATCTTGTTTTGAGTTTTGCTTTATGATCTCTCTATGTAATCGAGTCCGTGAGCTATATAATAAAGATTAGTGTTGAGTCAAGGGCTTGATTATTTTGTTATGATCTTGAGTGAATAAAAGAAAAGATAAAAGAATAAAAAGAAACAAAGAGATCATATTGATTTTATTGAGAGTAATGACTTCACATAGAAAGAGTATGACGATTAAAAATTTGTGAGTTGGCAAACATAGCTTTGGTCATCGTTGCAACTAATAGGAAGTAATAAAGAAAGAGAGGTTTCACATATAAATATACTATCTTGGACATCTTTTATGATTGGGAGCAATCATTAAAATATGACATGCTAAAGAGTTGATGTTGGACAAGGAAGACAACGTAATGGGTTATGTTTTCTTATATCTGAGATAAAGTATATTGTCATGGATCATCCAACATGTTGGGCTTGCCTTTCCCCCTCATGCTAGCCAAATTCTTTGCACCAAGTAGAGATACTAATTGTGCTTCTGAAAACCCTTAAAACCAGTTTTGCCATGAGAGTCCACCATATCTACCTATGGATTGAGTAAGATCCTTCAAGTAAGTTGTCATCGGTGCAAGCAATAAAAATTGCTCTCTAAATATGTATAATTGATTGGTGTGGAGGAAATAAGCTTTATACGATCTTGTGATGTGGAAGAAATAAAAGCGACGGACTACATAATAAAGGTCCATATCACAAGTGGCAATATAAAGTGATGATCTTTCACATTAAGATTTTGGGCATCCAACCCTGAAAGCGCATGGCAACCTCTGCTTCCCTCTGCGAAGGGCCTAGCTTTTATTATTATCTTCTACCTTATGCAAGAGTCATGGTGATCTCCACCTTTCCTTTTTACATTTTATCCTTTGGCAAGCACTCTATGTTTGACAGGTCCTGATATATATATATATATATATATATATATATATATATATATATATATATATATATATATATATATAATTGGATGTAGGTTAGCATGAGCTATTATTGTTGACATTATCCTTGAGGTAAAATGTTGGGAGGCGAAACTATAAGCCCCTATCTTTCTCTGTGTCCGATTAAAACTCCATAACCACAAGTATTACGTGAGTGTTAGCAATTGTGAAATACTAAATGATAGTTGAGTATGTGGGCTTGCTAAAAAGCTCTGACATAGACTCTTTCCGATGTTATGATAAATTGCAATTGCCTCAATGACTGAGATTATAGTTTGTTGGTTCTCAATGAAGTTTCTGATTCATACTTTGCATTGTGAATAGATTATTACTTGACCATAAGAAATCATATGACAATATCCATGTATGTTGCTGTTATAAGAATGATCATGATGCCCTCATGTCCGTATTTTGTTTTATCGACACCTCTACCTCTAAACATGTGGACATATTTATCGTTATCGGCTTCCGCTTGAGGACAAGCGAGGTCTAAGCTTGGGGGAGTTGATACGTCCATTTTGCATCATGCCTTTATATCGATATTTATTGCATTATGGGTTGTTATTACACATTATGTCATAATACTTATGCCTATTCTCTCTTATTTTACAAGGTTTACATAAGGAGGGAGAATTTCACAGCTGGGATTCTGGGCTGGAAAAGGAGCAAATATTAGAGACCTATTCTGCACAACTCCAAAAGTCATGAAACTACACAAAAGTGATTTTTGGGAATAATAAAAAATACTGGAAGAAGAATCCACGTCAGGGGGGTCTCCACCTGTCCACGAGGGTGGGGGCGCGCCGTACCCCCCTGGGCGCGCCCCTGCCTCGTGGGCCCTCTGTTGGCCCTCCGGTTCCCATCTTCTGCTATATGAAGTCTTTCCTCCAAAGAAAAATCATAAGCAAGCTTTCAGGAGGAGACTCCGCCGCCACGAGGTGGAACCAATCTAGGGCTCCAGCAGAGCTGTTCTGGTGGGGACACTTCCCACCGGGAGGGGGAAATCATCGCCATCGTCATCACCAACGCTCCTCTCATCGGGAGAGGGCCAATCTCCATCAACATCTTCACCAGCACCATCTCCTCTCAAACCCTAGTTCATCTCTTGTATCCAATTCTTGTCTCCAAGTCTGGGATTGGTACTTGTAGGTTGCTAGTAGTGTTGATTACTCCTTGTAGTTGATGCTAGTTGGTTTATTTGGTGGAAGATCATATGTTCAGATCCTATATGCATATTAATACTACTCTGATTATGAAATGAATATGCTTTGTGAGTAGTTACGTTTGTTCCTGAGGACATGGGAGAAGTCTTGCTATTAGTAGTCATGTGAATTTGGTATTCGTTCGATATTTTGATGAGATGTATGTTGTCTCTCCTCTAGTGGTGTTATGTGAACGTCAATTACATGACAATTCACCATTATTTGGTCCTAGAGGAAGGCATTGGGAAGTAATAAGTAGATGATGGGTTGCTAGAGTGATAGAAGCTTAAACCCTAGTTTATGTGTTGCTTCGTAAGGGGCTGATTTGGATCCACATATTTCATGCTATGGTTAGGTTTACCTTAATACTTCTTTTGTAGTTGCGGATGCTTGCAATAGGGGTTAATCATAAGTGGGATGCTTGTCCAAGTAGGGGCAGTACCCAAGCACCGGTCCACCCACATATCAAATTATCAAAGTACCGAACGTGAATCATATGAACATGATGAAAACTAGCTTGACGATAATCCCCATGTGTCCTCAGGAGCGCTTTTCTCTATATAAGAGTTTATCCAGGCTAGTCCTTTGCTACAAAAGGATTGGGCCACCTTGCTGCACTTTATTTACTTTTGTTACTTGTTGCTCGTTACAAATTATCTTATCACAAAACTATATGTTACCTATATTTTCAGTGCTTGCAGAGAATACCTTGCTGAAAACCGCTTATCATTTCCTTCTGCTCCACGTTGGGTTCGGCACTCTTACTTATCGAAAGGACTACGATAGATCCCCTATAGTTGTGGGTCATCTGGGGCCATAGCACTCGCCGCAAGGCGGGGGTGAATACCCTAAGGCCTGCAGCACCTCCGAACGCGTCCGACGGACCGGCCGATGGAGTGGCGCCCGCCATGGGAACCGAGCAATGAAGGTGGGCATAGCAGATGGGGAGGTGAATCTCTGACGCACCCCTACTTGGTGCGCCAAATGTCAGATTCGGGGCTCCGCAGACCCAAGAAAGGTTCAAACTCTGGGGTGCGTGTGAGAGCTCAATCTCCCCAGTCTGCCAACTCGTCGATTTCATGGCCTAGCTCGATGAACTCGAAAGGAACGGGACATGGTAGTTTACCCAGGTTCGGTCCACCTTGCGGTGTAAAAGCCCTGCTTTGTGGTGGATTAGCCTCGAGGTGGGCTGAGGATGAACTGGTACAGCGAAAGAACAACCTCAGGAGGTGTGTTCTTCTGTTGGTGTGAGCTGGTGAAGGTGAGGATGGTGTGAATGATCCCCCTGCTATGGTGGTGGCTAGGCTATATTTATAGGGGCCTTGGTCCTCTTCCGTCAAAATGAAGGCGGGAAGGGATCCCACAATGGCCAGTTTGAAAGGGGACAAGAACTACAACTTACCATGACGAAAGGTGGTCTTAGCCTGCAAAGCTTCTCGCCGTGACGCCATGGTGGGCTGGGCGATGACCTCCGTCCTGTTGTCCTGGCTATCCTCATCTTGTAGCACGGATATGGAACCTTTGGTTGATTCCTCGGGACTCTGCGCATGTGCTTGCCTCTTTAGCACCAAAGAGGAAACTTGTTGTACTGCACCCGCAGGCGCCCGCCTAGCTTTCATCATCATGGCTTGCGTCATCTGAACCTCACGAGGTGAGGGCTCGCATAGAAATCTCCGTTCCTCGGGAGCCATCCTAGAGAGGTGATGTCTGCTAGAACTACGTCGGTATTTCCCCAAAGAGGAAGGGATGATGCAGCACAGCAATAGTAGGTATTTCCCTCGGTGATGAGACCAAGGTTATCGAACCAGTAGGAGAACCAAGCAACCCTACGTAAATAGCACCTGCACACAAATAACAAATACTCGCAACCCGACATGTTAAAGGGGTTGTCAATCCCTTTCGGGTAATGGCGCCAGAAATTGGCAAACGGGCGTGAGAAAGTTGTAATAAGTTGATAGATAGATCCCGCGGGAACCCGGGATAAAATAAATTGCAGCAAGGTATTTTTTGTATTTTTGGTTTTATAGATCTGAAAATAAAAGCAAATAAAATAGATCGCAAAGGCAAATATAATAAAGAAGAGACCCGAGGGCCGTAGATTTCACTAGTGGCTTCTCTCGACAAAATAGCAAACGGTGGGTAAACAAATTACTGTTGGGCAATTGATAGAACTTCAAATAATCATGAAGATGTCCAGGCAATGATCATTATATAGGCATCATGTCCAAGATTAGTAGACCAACTCCTGCCTGCATCTACTACTATTACTCCACACATCGACCGCTATCGAGCATGCACCTAGTGTATTAAGTTCATGGAAAAAACAGAGTAATGCAATAAGAACGATGACATGATGTAGACAAGATCTATATATGTAGAAAAGACCCCATCTTCTTATCCTTAATAGAAACGGTACATATGTGTCGGTTCCCCTTCTCTCACTGGGATCAAGCACCGTAAGATCAAACTCATTACAAAGCACGTCTTCCTATTGAAGGATAAATAGATCAAGTTGGCGAAACAAAACCAAAATATCAGAGAAGAAATATGAGGCTATAAGCAATCATGCATATAAGAGAGCAAAGAAGACTCAAATTACTTTCATGGATAAAAAGATAGATCTGATCATAAACTCAAAGTTCATCGGATCCCAACAAACACACCGCAAAAAAGAGTTACATCATATGGATCTCGAAGAGACCATTGTATTGAGAATCAAAAGAGAGAGAGAGAGGAAGCCATCTAGCTACTAACTACGGGCCCGTAGGTCTACAAAGAACTACTCACGCATCATCGGAAGAGCTTTGAGCATAGTGGTTCTTTTCTTACTTTCATCCGTAGAAGCATAAAGAGCTTTGATTGATTCCTCAACCTTAGGCACAAAAAATTTCATCTTGAGATTTTCCACATCATGAAAAATTCTATCAATACTTCTAAGAAAATCATCAACCTTATTCAACTTTTCTTCCATTGTAGTGTTGAAAACTTTTTAAGTGTTGATAAATTCTTTAATATTATTCTCAAAATCAGAGGTGTTCCGATTATTATTATAAGAAGGATTTCTATAGGAATTACCATAACTATTAGAGGAATTACTAGGAAAAGGCCTAGGATTAAAATTACCTTTATAAGCATTGTTATTGAAATTGTTACACGACATAAAATTCACATCTATGGCATCACTATTTTGCTCAATCAAAGTAGACAAAGGCACATCATTAAAATCAATAGGAGCACTTTTACTAGAAACCAATTTCATAAGAGCATAAACTTTTTCACTCAAAGAAGAAATTTCTTCAACCGAATTAACTTTTTTACTAGTAGGAGCTCTTTCGGTATGCCACTGTCAATAATTTGCCATGATATTATCAAACAATTTGGTGGATTCACCCAATTTAATTTCCATAAAAGTACCACCACTTCGGAAACTAAAAGATTACGAGAAACAAAATTCAACCCCGCATAAAAAATTTGTATGATCATCCAAAGATTTAACCCATGAGTTGGGCAATTCCTTAGCATCATTTTCATCCTTCCCAAGATTGTGCAACATCCTCATGTTCAAGTTGCTTGAAATTCATGATCTGGGTTTTAAGGGAAATAATTTTTGCGGGCGGAAAATACTTAGTAATGAAAGCATCTTTGCACTTATTCCAAGAATCGATACTATTGCGAGGCAAAGAAGAAAACCAAATTTTTGCACGATCTCGCAAAGAAAACGGAAATAATTTCAACTTCACAACATCATTGTCCACATATTTTTTCTTTTGCATATCGCATATTTCCACGAATGTGTTAAGATGGGACGCGGCATCCTCATTAGGAGTACCAGAAAATTGATCTTTCATAACAAGATTCAGCAAAGTGGTATTAATATCACAAGTCTCCGCACTAGTGGTGGGAGGAGCAATCAAAGTGCTAAGAAAATCATTGTTGTTGGTATTTGATAAATCACACAACTTGGTGTTCTCTTGAGTCATAGTGAGTAGGCAACAAGATTGCACTCAAAAACAGATCTGGCTAGAAAACGGCGAACGAAAAAGAGGGCGAATAAAACGGCAAATTTTTGTGAAGTGGGGGAGAAGAAAACGAGAGGCAAATGTGAAATAATGTAAATTGCAAGGAGAGGAGATTTGTGATTAGGAACCTGGTAGATGTTGATGATGTCTCCCCGGCAACGGCGCCAGACATTGGCACGCAACCGGGAGACTATCTTGACTTGATCCTCCCGGGCAACGGTGCCAGAAATTCCTTTTGATGTCTTCTAGAACTACGTCAGTATTTCCCCAAAGAGGAAGGGATGATGCAGCACAACAATGGTAGGTATTTCCCTCAGTGATGAGACCAAGGTTATCGAACCAGTAGGAGAACCAAACAACACTACGTAAACAGCACCTGCACACAAATAAAAAATACTCTCAACCCGACGTGTTAAAGGGGTTGTCAGTCCCTTTCGGTTAACGGCGCCAAAAATTGGCAAATAGACGCGAGAAAGTTGTAATAAGTTGATAGATAGATCTCGCAGGAACAAGAGATAAAATAAATTGCAGCAAGGTATTTTTTGTATTTTTGGTTTAATAGATCTGAAAATAAAAGCAAATAAAATACACCGCAAAGGCAAATATAATAAAGAAGAGACCCGGGGGCCATAGATTTCACTAGTGGCTTCAATCGAGAAAAATAGCAAACGGTGGGTAAACAAATTACTGTTGGGCAATTGATAGAACTTCAAATAATCATGATGATATCCAGGCAATGATCATTATATAGGCATCACGTCCAAGATTAGTAGACCGACTCCTGCCTGCTTCTACAACTATTACTCCACACATCGACCGCTATCCAGCATGCATCTAGTGTATTAAGTTCATAGAAAATGGAGTAATGCAATAACAACGATGACATGCTGTAGACAAGATCTATTAATGTAGAAATAGACCCCATCTTGTTATCCTTAATAGCAATGATACATACATTTCGGTTCCCCTTCTGTCATTGGGATCAAGCATCGTAAGATCGAACCCATTACAAAGCACCTCTTCCTATTGGAAGATAAATAGATCAAGTAGGCCAAACAAAACCCAAATATGAGAGAAGAAATACGAGGCTATAAGCAATCATGCATATAAGAGATCAAAGAAGACTCAAATTACTTTGATGGATAAAAAGATAGATCTGATCATAAACTCAAAGTTCATCGGATCCCAACAAACACACTGCAAAAAAGAGTTACATCATATGGATCTCCAAGAGACAATTGTATTGAGAATCAAAAGAGAGAGAGGAAGTCGTCTAGCTACTAACTACGGACTTGTAGATCTACAAAGAACTACTCACGCATCATCGGAGAGGCACCCATGGACATGTTGAACCCCTCCATGATGGTGTCTAGAGGATCTGGTGGTTCTGGAACTTGCGCTGATTTTCGTCGACTCCCCTAGGGTTTCTGTAATATTTAGGTATTTATAGAGCAAAGAGGTGGTGCGGGGATGCCACCGAGGTGGACACAACCCACCTGGGCACGCCTGGGCCTCCAGGCGCGCCCTGGTGGGTTGTGCCCCCTCGGGGCACCCCCAAGGTGCTTCTCCGGCCCACTGGATGTCTTCTGGTCCCAAAAAATCCACAAAAAGTTTTACTGCATATCGACTCCGTTTGGTATTGATTTCCAGCGATGTAAAAAACATGCAAAAAACAACAAGTGGCACTGGGCACCATGTCAATAGGTTAGTACCAAAAAATGATATAAAATCACTATAATTATTGTAAAACATCCAAGAATGAAAATATAACAGCATGGAACAATCAAAAACTATATATACGTTGGAGACGTATCAGGAGGCCGCTCTCTCTGGAGGTCTTGGTGTCGTCCGCCTCACGAGGCTTGGCCCCTCGCGAGGGTCTTGTGTTGTTGATGTTGATGATGGGTCGTACCAGGCCGTTCATGGGGCCATGCCGTGGGTCGCAGGCAGGCCAGTCTAGGTACCCCGGTTCCCAGAACGTCGACACCCTCAATTGTGTTCTCCGTCGAACGCACTTCGCCAAACCAGAACGTTCGAGATATCGCTGACGTCACTGTAATTGGGAAGGAAGTCAAATAGTTACTACCTCCAATCTTTTTTGTACACAAGGACAGTATCAAAATTAAAATTTGCAGAAGGCCACTAACACTTATCGAGGCAAAATTGATGGGGTTTGCCTCGTACTACCAACCAAGGAAATTAATATACCCTTGGATGCATGCGGAAGGAGAAGGCTGGTTTGCATGGCCTAGCTCAATCTCCCCAGTCTGCCAACACGTCGATCTCATGGCCTAGCTCGATGAACATGAAAGGAACGGGACACGGCAGTTTACCAAGGTTCGGTCCACCTTGTGGTGTAAAAGCCTACTCCTGCTTTGTGGTGGATTAGCCTCGAGGTGGGCTGAGGATGAACTGGTACAGCGGAAGAACAACCTCAGGAGGTGTGTTCTTGTGTTGGTGTGAGCTTGTGAAGGTGAGGATGGTCTGAATGATCCCCCTGCTATGGTGGTGGCTAGGCTATATTTATAGGGGCCTTGGTCCTCTTCCCCCAAAATGAAGGCGGGAAGGGATCCCACAATGGCCAGTTTGAAAGGGGACAAGAAGTACAACTTACCATGATGAAAGGTGGTCTTCGCATGCAAAGCTTCTAGCCGTGACGCCGTGGTGGGCTGGGCGATGACCTCCGTCCTGTTGTACTGGCTGTCCTGGTCTTGTAGCACAGAAATGGAAACCTTCGGCTGATTCCCCTGGACTCCACGCATGCTCTTGCCTCTTTAGCACCAAAGAGGAAACTTGTTGTACTGCACCCACGGGTGCCCTCCTAGCTTTGGTCGTCATGGCTTGCGTCATCTGAACCTCACGAGGTGAGGGCTCGCATAGAAATCTCCGCTCCTCAAGAGCCAGCCTAGAGAGGTGATGTCTGCTAGAAGTACGTCACTATTTCCCCAAAGAGGAAGGGATGATGCAGCACAGCAATAGTAGGTATTTCCCTCACTGATGAGACCAAGGTTATCGAACTAGTAGGAGAACCAAGCAACACTACGTAAATAGCACCTGCACACAAATAACAAATACTCGCAACCCGACGTGTTAAAGGGGTTGTCAATCCCTTTAGGGTAACGGTGCCAGAAATTGGCAAACAGACGTGAGAAAGTTGTAATAAGTTAATAGATAGATCTCGCGGGAACGCGAGATAAAATAAATTGCAGCAAGGTATTTTTGTATTTTTGGTTTAATAGGTCTGAAAATAAAAGCAAATAAAATAGATCGCAAAGGCAAATATAATAAAGAAGAGACCCGAGGGCTGTAGATTTCACTAGTGGCTTCTATCGAGAAAATAGCAAACGATGGGTAAACCAATTACTGTTGGGCAATTGATAGAACTTCAAATAATCATGACGATGTCCAGGGAATGATCATTATATAGGCATCAGGTCCAAGATTAGTAGACCAACTCCTACCTGCATCTACTACTATTACTCCACACATCGACCGCTATCCAGCATGCATCTAGTGTATTAAGTTCATGGAAAAATGGAGTACTGCAATAAGAACGATGACATGATGTAGACAAGATCTATTTATGTAGAAATAGACCCCATCTTGTTACCCTTAATAGAAACAATACATATGTGTCGGTTCCCCTTCTCTCACTGGGATCAAGCACCGTAAGATCGAACTCATTACAAAGCACCTCTTCCTATTGCAAGATAAATAGATCAAGTTGGCCAAACAAAACCCAAATATTAGAAAAGAAATACGAGGCTATAAGCAATCATGCACTTAAGAGATCAAAGAAGATTCAAATAACTTTCATGGATAAAAAGATAGATCTGATCATAAACTCAAAGTTCATCGGATCCCAACAAACACACCGCAAAAAAGAGTTACATCATATGGATTTCCGAGAGACCATTGTATTGAGAATCAAAAGAGAGAGAGAGGAAGCCATCTAGCTACTAACTACGTACCCATAGGTCTACAAAGAACTACTCACGCATCATCGGAAGAGCTTTGAGCATAGTGGTTCTTTTCTTACTTTCATCCATAGAAGCATAAAGAGCTTTGATTGATTCCTCAACCTTAGTCACAAAAATTTTCATCTTGAGATTTTCCACATCATGAGAAATTCTATCAACACTTCTAAGCAAATCATCAATCTTATTCAACTTTTCTTCCATTGTAGTGTTGAAAACTTTTTAAGTGTTGACAAATTCTTTAATATTATTCTCAAAATCAGATGTGTTCCTATTATTATAATAAGAAGGATTTCTATAGGAATTACCATAACTATTAGAGGAATTACTAGGAAAAGGCCTAGGGTTAAAATTACCTCTATAAGCATTGTTATTGAAATTGTTTCATGAGATAAAATTCACATCTATGGCATCAATATTTTGCTCAATCGAAGTAGACAAAGTCACATCATTATAATCAATAGGAGCACTTTTACTAGCAACCAATTTCATAAGAGCATCAACTTTTTCACTCAAAGAAGAATTTCTTCAACCGAATTAATTTTTTACTAGTAGGAGCTCTTTCTGTATGCCATTGTGAATAATTTGACATGATATTATCAACCAATTTTGGATTCACCCAAAGTAATTTCCATAAAAGTATCACCCACTGCGGAAACTAAAAGATTATGAGAAACGAAATTCAACCCCGCATAAAAAAAATTGTATGATCATCCAAAGATTTAACCCATGAGTTGGGCAATTCCTTAGCATCATTTTCATCCTTTCCCAAGATTGTGCACCATCCTCATGTTCAAGTTGCTTGAAATTCATGATCTGGGTTCTAAGGGAAATAAATTTTGTGGGTGGAAAATACTTAGTAATGAAAGCATCTTTGCACTTATTCCAATTAACGATACTATTGCGAGGCAAAGATGAAAACCAAATTTTTGCACGATCTCGCAATGAAAACGGAAATAATTTCAACTTCACAATATCATTGTCCACATATTTTTTCTTTTGCATATCGCATATTTCCACGAATGTGTTAAGATGGGACGCGGCATCCTCATTAGGAGTACCGGAAAATTTATCTTTCATAACAAGATTCAGCAAAGTGGTATTAATATCACAAGTCTCCGCACTAGTGGCGGGAGGAGCAATCGGAGTGCTAAGAAAATCATTGTTGTTGGTATTTGATAAATCACACAACTTGGTGTTCTCTTGAGTCATTGTGACTAGGCAAGAAGATTGCACTCAAAAACAGATCTGACGAGAAAACGTCGAACGAAAAAGAGGGCGAAAAAATGGCAAATTTTTGTGAAGTGGGGGAGAGGAAAATGAGAGGGAAATGTTAAATAATGCAAATTGCAAGGAGAAGAGATTTGTGATTAGGAACCTGGTAGATGTTGTTGATGTCTCCCCGGCAATGGTGCCAGAAATTGGCACGGAGCCGGGAGACTATCTTGACTTGATCCTCCCGGGCAACGGCGCCAGAAATTCCTTTTGATGTCCGCTAGAACTACATCGGTATTTCCCCAACGAGGAAGGGATGATGCAGCACCGCAATGGTAGGTATTTCCCTCTGTGATGATACCAAGGTTATCGAACCAGTAGGAGAACCAAACAACACTATGTAAACAGCACCTGCACACAAATAACAAATACTCTCAACCCGACGTGTTAAAGGGGTTATCAGTCCCTTTCGGCTAACGGCGCCAGAAATTGGCAAACAGACGTGAGAAAGTTGTAATAAGTTGATAGATAGATCTCGTGGGAATAAGACATAAAATAAATTGCAGCAAGGTATTTTCGTATTTTTGGTTTAATAGATCTGAAAATAAAAGCAAATAAAATAGACCGCAAAGGCAAATATAATAAAGAAGGGTCTCGTGGGCCGTAGATTTCACTAGTGGCTTCTCTCGAGAAAAATAGCAACCGGTGGGTAAACGAATTACTGTTGGGCAATTGATAGAACTTCAAATAATCATGACGATATCCAGGCAATGATCATTATATAGGCATCACTTCCAAGATTAGTCCGACTCCTGCCTGCGTCTACTACTATTAGTCCACACATCGACCACTATCTAGCATGCATCTAGTGTATTAAGTTCATAGAAAATGAAGTAATGCAGTAAGTACGATGACATGCTGTAGACAAGATCTATTAATGTAGAAATAGACCCCATCCTGTTATCCTTAATAGCAATGACACATACGTGTCGGTTCCCCTTCTGTCACTAGGATCAAGCACCATAAGATCGAACCCATTACAAAGCACCTCTTCCTATTGCAAGATGAATAGATCAAGTTGGCAAAACAAAACCTAAATATCAGAGAAGAAATACGAGGCTATACGCAATCATGCATATACGAGATCAAAGAAGACTCAAATTACTTTGATGGATAAAAAGATAGGTCTGACCATAAACTCAAAG
This sequence comes from Aegilops bicornis, assembly GCA_021605145.1. Lineage (NCBI taxonomy): Eukaryota > Viridiplantae > Streptophyta > Magnoliopsida > Poales > Poaceae > Aegilops > Aegilops bicornis. The sequence goes on along the minus strand of CM038670.1, from coordinate 342,209,037 downwards.
TTCATCGGATCCCAACAAACACACCGCAAAAAAGAGTTACATCATATGGGTCTCCAAGAGACGATTGTATTGAGAATCAAAAGAGAGAGAGGAAGCCATCTAGCTACTAACTACGGACTCGTAAATCTACAAAGAACGACCCACGCATCATCAGATAGGCACCCATGGACATGATGAACCCCTCCGTGATGGTGTCTAGAGGATCTGGTGGTTCTGGAACTTGCGGTGACTGGAACTGATTTTCGTCGACTCCCCTAGGGTTTCTGGAATATTTGGGTATTTATAGAGCAAAGAGGCGGTGCAGGGATGCCACCAAGGTGGGCACAACCCACATGGGCACGCCTGGAGGCCCTGGTGGGTTGTGCCCCCCTCGGGGCACCCCCAAGGTACTTCTCCGGCCCACTGGTTGTCTCCTGGTCCAAAAAAATCCACAAAAAGTTTCGCTGCGTTTGGACTCGGTTTGGTATTGATTTCCAGCGATGTAACAAACAAGCAAAAAACAACAAGTGGCACTAGGCACTATGTCAATAGGTTAGTACCAAAAATTAATATCAAGTGACTATAAAAATATTGGAAAACATCCAAGAATGATAATATAACAACATGGAACAATAAAAAATTATATATACGTTGGAGACGTGTCAAGAGGCCGCTCCCTCTGGAGGTGTTGGTGTCGTCCACCTCACGAGGCTTGTCCCCTCGCGAGGGTCTTGTGTTGTTGATGCTGACGATGGGTCGTACCAGGCGGTTCATGGGGCCACGCCATGGGCCGCAGGCAGGCAAGTCTGGGTACCCCGGTTCCCAAAACATCAACACCCTCAATTGTGTTCTCCGTCGAACGCACTTCGTGAAACCACAATGTTCGAGATATCGCTGACATCACTGTAATGGGGAAGGAAGTCAAATAGTTACTACCTCCATTCTTTTTTGTACACAAGGCTAGTATCAAAATTAAAATTTGCAGAAGGCTACTAACACTTATCGAGGCAACATTGATGGGGTTTGCCTCGTACTAGCAACCAAGGACATTAATATACCCTTGCATGCATGCGGAAGGATAAGGTTGGTTTGCATGGCGCTGCATTAATCAAGCGATGAGGAGTGAGATGGTTAGCTCATTGGGCGTTGTAGAAAAAATACGCATTAATTGACATGTCAAACGAGGATTTGTATCGATCAATCTCGCGAAGGAAACCTCGCCGTTCTTTGTAACACAATAGTACTCCTACGTACGTACTTGTATCCTGTTTGGGTCAGGGCCTTGCATTGCCATACTTCGCCACACATTTTTGCCAAGCTTGCCTAAAGTTTTCATAATGAAAAGGAGGTACACTTGCACATGGCTGTCGCGGTCACACCGCACCCTCACAAAATCGCTCCTGCACGCCGCAAACCCAACCAAGGGAACCCACACCCACTGATATGTGCTACCGCAAGTGATCAAACCAAACTCAGCCATCCTACTGCCGACACATAATTTTCGTTCATACAGTATGTTTATCCAACCACATGTTGGGGAAGATCCATACGGCCCGTGCGGTGGTCTGTTGGGGAAGAAGAAGAGGTGAGGAACAAGAAGGGTTAGGAGACATAGGGTATTCATCCAACCGCCTGAACTAGTCGACTGGCCCAAATGATGAAAGTCAGGCGACTTGCATAAATATATGTTTTTACACAGCAAAAGATCCCTAAGAACAACAACATAAAGAAAAACTATCACTGCTCGCGGAACGAGACGGCCTCATCGTCTTTGGCTGCCGGCGCGAACCAGCCATTGTTGTCGACGTGTGTCCCCGTACCATGGTTGTCCTCGTCCTCCAGCTACTCGTTCACGTGGAGCGTGTGGGCGCTCTGTACGGACGTGAGCACCGCCCAGTTCAAGTCCAGGACGTCCGGTTCCGCCTGCTAGAGGGCCTCGATGGCAGCGGCATCTGCGCACTCCGCCTCAAGTTGAGCCTCTACCGCCCAGTTCAAGTCCAGGACGTCCGGTTCCGCCTACAGGAGGGCCTCGATGGCAGCGGTATCCGCGCGCTCCAAGTCAAATTGAGCCTCCGCCGCCCGGTTCACATCCACGACATCCGGTTCCGCCTGCAGGAGGGCCTTGATGGCAACAGCATCCGCACGCTCCGCGTCGAGTTGAGCCTCCGCCTCCCGGTCCTCCGTTAGGATCGCCAGGTTGAACCGCCGGTCCGCCTGCACCATGGGGTACCCGGACGCCGGCACAAAGTCGACGTCCATCATCTCATACACATCGGGGGCCTTCTGCGGCGCGACCTTGGCCATGAACATTGGATCATCTTCCTCCTCCTCGAAACTTGGCTCCAGAGAACTCGGTGATTGGCCCACCGCAAAGCGAGCTTGGGAACAGAGGTCTGTGGCGCCGACCGCCGCCGCGATTTCTGCGCGGCGCTCCAGCGTCAGCATCTTGTAGGACGTGATCTTGCGGCGCACCATGGCTTTCCGGCGAACTAGGGGACGCTTGATGCGGGCTAGGGGATCGAATGGTGGGCATGGGCTGGAGAGGAGGTGTGGTTTGGGGGCAGTGCTGGCCGGCCGGCAAGTAGCTGGCGTAGGCCGAGCAGTGAAGCTTCTGGTGTGAATAGTGGTTCTGCTGAAGACCGATCAATCAGTTTTTACTGTACATCGCTCTTGTCGCGTTCACGTTGCACCCCGGCACGTTGGACCCTCCACGTCGCTCACCGAATGGAACGCGCTTCGTCTTGCGTTTTTGCTCGCTTGCGGGATCGCAGTTGAGAGCAAACCGACATCCCTCTCCCTCCCCCGCCGGCGTCATTTATACTACTAGAAGAGAGAGAAGTCGGCGAGTGTTACTAGTACTCCCTCTGTTTTATGCGGAGTAAATAAAAACAGAGGGTGTATACTACTAGTACTATGGGCACTGCATACTCTACTGCAAATGTTGTCAGTACTCCACCAGTACTATTGGACAGGGAGCTTAAAAAAGTTACTATTGGACTGGCTATACGTGGCGAAATCCTAGTAGGAAGAGCATGCGCGAGAAGAAGCACATTCACGTGTTTGAAAACAAACTGGAAACCATCTGTGTTTGAATACAAATCTAGGAGTACGTACGAATCTAACAATATTTATTTGGCATTGTTGAATGTTGATACTTTTTCTGTAAGTTTAATCAAAGTAGAGATACTTTGACTACACATAAAACTTATATGTAAACTAGAAAGGATCGGAGGGAGTATATTGTACGTTCAAAAGAGAAATGAACATTGAGTACCATTTATATATGATTTGCTGATGATATGATCACCCATTCAAAATTTTGAATGTGACTTAGGTATCACACATGCACCCACTCGTTCTCTCTCGGTTTGGTCTCGGGGTCCGGAGATAGATCGAAAGAGGAATATGGTGGGTACAGTACGTTCGTTTCACTTTTGAACGTACAATATACTCCCTCCGATCCCCACAGACGCCCCTGAGGGAGTCCTGGACTAAGGGGTCCTCGGGCGTCCGGCCTGTTAGCCATGGGCCAGACTTATGGACTGTGAAGATACAAAGACCGAAGACTTTTCCTGTGTCCGGACTGGACTCTCCTTGGCGTAGAGGGCAAGCTTGGTGATCAAATATGTAGATTCCTTTCTTCGTAACCGACCTTATGTAACCCTACATCCTCCCGGTGTCTATATAAACCGGAGGACTTAGTCCGGAGGGGAGATATTCATTACCATAGTGAAACAGGTTAGACTTCTAGGGTTTAGCCATTACGATCTCGTGGTAGATCAACTCTTGTAATACTCGTATTCATCAGGACCAATCAAGGAGGAAGTAGGGTATTACCTCCATAGAGAGGGCCCAAACCTGGGTAACATTGTGTCCCCTGTCTCCTGTTACCACCGACCTTAGACGCACAGTTTGGGACCCCCTACCCGAGATCCGCCGGTTTTGACACCGACATTCGTACTTTCATTGAGAGTTCCATTGTGCCATCCCCAAAAGGTTTGATGGCACCTTCAATCGTCAACAATGATGTTGTCCAAAGAGAAACCTTCCTCCTCGGACAGATCTTCGTGTTCGGCGGCTTCGCACCACGGGCCAACTCGCTTGGCCATCTGGAGCAGATCAATAGCTACGCCCCTGGCCATCAGGTCAGATTTGGAAGCTTGAACTACGTCACGGACATCCGTGGAGACTTGATCTTTGATGGATTTGAGACCACGGCGACCGCTCCTTGTCACCCCGATGAACATGACTTAAATCTGTCATCGGACCGCATCCAGGAGATAGCTTCCGTAACTACTCTGGCTCTAGATCCGGAGCAGACCGCTCCATCCGAGGACGGGAAGCTCAACCCCGCCATGGAGGTTAGAGATCCCGCGGTGTTGGAGCCGCACATAGACTTAACCTCACATGATATCTGTGTCGCCGGAACTCCGGACTCGTCTCCGGCCATAAGTTCTGAACCGTGTGCGTCCGCGGATGCCGAGCTTGATCAGTTATCAATCTTCGAATTCAGCACCGCAGACATCTTCCGACACTCACCCCTCGACGATGTGCTGAACTCGTTAAAGAATCTGTCCTTGGCAGGGGACTCACAGCCGAATTATGTCCGGTTTGAACTGGAGGCTGATGTTGGCGGAGAATTTCGCTTCCCACCCGCCACCCACTTCATAGCCACTGTCGAGGAGTTAACTAACATGCTTGATTACGGCTCCGAAGACATCGACTGTATGGACGACGATGCCGATGAGGAGCAAAGCCAAAACCCACCATTTACTGGACGCTGGACGACCACTTCTTCGTACGATGTTTACATGGTGGATACACCCAAAGCAACCAACGACGATGGCAAAGAAAATCCAGTTGAGAATAAAGCTCCTGAGACACAGCACAAACGCCGGCGTCCTCGGCGCCGCTCTAAGTCACGACGTTCAAATGACAGCAATACTGGCACCGGAGAAAATAATACTCCGGACGATGCTGAAAACAATGAAGACCCTGCTAAGGTAACATCCGAATAGGAGGAACAAGAAAACAGGCAAGTTAGCGCCGACGAACAGGCCATGCCCAACGACTCGGAGGACGGTAGTTATCGTCCGCTCTCCGAGGATGAGGAAAGCCTCGGAAATGAGGATTTCATCATACCCGAGGAACCTCTCGAGCAGGAGCGCTTCAAGCGCCAGCTAATAGCCACCGTAAGGAGCCTAAAAATAAGCAGTAGCAGCTTCAAGCTGATCAAGATCTGCTCGTCGACAGTTGGACTGATGTCCTGGTAGCCGAGGAATACAGCCTCAGACACCCAGCCAAGAGTTACCCGAAGCGCAGATTGCTACCTCAGTTCGATGAAGAGGCGTCGGAGCCCATACCTCCCTCGCGTAATGTGGTCGATCAACCACTACACTGTCGGTACAGTGCAGCAGACCGACCACCACGCGGTCGGGATAGAGCGGCAACTCAGGCCGAACAGCAGCCGGCCCCACCGCCGCGTAAAAATAGAGACAAAACAGTTCGGGTCATACATACGACCTTCGATAGGACCTGGACAGTAGAGCAGGATATACCAGATCGATTTACGGATCGTGAGGATGTTCCTCGAGACGCGATGATGGCTACCTATTTGTACATGACAAACCTAGTCAAGCCCGTGCCGACAACCGCAGACGGACTCCATCGGAGCTACGTCGCGAGGCGGCCAGATATAGAGGCGCCGCACACCCTCCTTGCTTCACTGATGAAGTAATGGATCACGAATTCCCCGAAGGGTTCAAACCCGTGAACATTGAATCATACGACGGGACAACTGACCCCGCGGTATGGGGACTTTATCCTCCACATCCACATGGCCCGCGGAGATGACCTCCACGCCATCAAATACCTCCCACTAAAACTCAAAGGGCCAGCTCGGCACTGGCTAAATAGTCTGCCTGAAAATTCTATTGGCAGCTGGGAGGACTTGGAAGAAGCATTCCTCGACAACTTCCAAGGTACATATGTCCGGCCACCTGACGCCGATGACCTAAGTCACATAGTCCAATAGCATGAAGAGTCAGCCAGGAAATTCTGGACTAGGTTCCTAACTAAAAAGAACCAGATCGTCGACTGCCCAGATGCCGAAGCCCTAGCGTCCTTTACACATAGCATCCGTGACAAATGGCCCACCCGCCACCTCGCCCAGGAAAAGCCAAAGTCCATGGCAGACCTCACGGCACTCATGACTCGCTTCTGTGCGGGTGAGGATAGTTGGCTGGCCCGCAGCAAAAACACAGCAAGCGAAATAGGCACCTCCGATGGCAACAATAGCAATGGCAAGCTCCGACGCAACAAACACATACGCCGAAGCAATGGCGGCAACACTGATGACACGACAATCAATGCCGGATTCAGTGTCTCCAAGTCCGGCCAGCGGAAGAAGCCATATAAAAGAAATAGTCAGGGACCATCCAGCCTGGACCGCATACTCGTCCGCCCGTGCCAGATTCATGGCACCCCAGACAAACCAGCCAATCATACCAACAGAGATTGTTGTGTTTTTAAACAGGCCGGCAAGTTAAATGCCAAAAAAAATAAAAGGATCGCAAAGCAAGGATGATGACGAGGAGCCCCGGCAACCGAACACAGGGGGACAAAAGAAGTTTCCTCCTCAGGTCAAAATGGTGAACATGATATATGCTACACACATCCCCAAAAGGGAGCGCAAGCGCATGCTCAGGGACGTCTATGTGATAGAGCCAGTCGCCCCAAAATTTAACCCATGGTCGTCATGCCCGATCACTTTTGAACGATGGGATCATCCGACCAGTATCCATCGTGGTGGTTCAACTGCATTGGTCCTTGACCAAATAGTTAACGGATTCCACCTGACACGAGTTCTTATGGACGGCGGCAGCAGCCTGAACCTGCTCTATCAGGATACGGTGTGCAAAATGGGCATTAACCCATCACGGATCAAGCCCACAAATACTACCTTCAAAGGAGTCATACCAGGTGTAGATGCCCGCTGTACGGGCTCAATCACACTAGAGGTTGTCTTCACAATTTCCGAAGCGAGGAGTTAATCTTTGACATCGTCCCCTTTCGCAGCGGCTATCACGCACTGCTCGGACGAACCGCATTCGCTCGATTCAATGCAGTGCCACACTACGCTTATCTCAAGCTCAAGATGCCCGGTACGTGGTGTCATAACGGTCAATGGAAATATGGAATGCTCCCTCCATACAGAAGACCACACAGCTTCCTTAGCAGCAGAAGTACAGAGCGACCTTCTCAAGCAGAACCTCAATTCAGCTACCGAGCCCACGGACACCGTTAAGAGGGTCCGAACTACCCTGCAACAGGATAGCTCGACTTGTCAAGAGCTCGACTAGCAATTCGGCCTCCGTCTCAGTCCCGATCAAGTGGTGGCATTCGTACCGCGCGTACATAACTACGCACTCAAATTTCCTTCAGCATCGACGGAGGCATAGCTAGCTTGAGATCCACAGTATGACTCAACCGGCACCGGATACACACATACTTTCACTTTTATTCATTTCCTTTTCAGGTTTCAATCCCGCAGGCCCCATCTGATGGCATGATCACCGGTCCTCTTGAAGGATAAACACACCAAGATGGCAAGACACAGCCGTATGGGGGACTTTCAAGGTGGTTTCGTTAACGATCACTCTACTTGTTTTTCAGGACCCACATGCAGCTCTCCCTTGGTTTTTGGGCATGTTAAATAGCATGTTGCTTATCGCACTACTTGTATCAATGTGCCTTGACGTATTAATCAAATTACAATGGAAACAGTTTGCCGCTCGAGCTTTAGAGCCCCAACTTATTACCTTTGCACCCTTTCTGTTTTCTGTTCTTTTTTTCTCCCCTGTGGGTAACCTTATCAGGTAGCACCCGTACACTTTGGTACATTTGATATTTGCCAGGGGCTTCATAGCACCCCGCGCTACGGCAACAAAAGTCCGAACACTTTTTATAGTATAGTTCGGCACCCCGAATTTAGCACTATATGCATTGTCTCCGAATCATGTCTTTGGTCAATAGTTAGGTTGCCCGGCTCCTATGCTTGCTACCTTACGTTCCGCTATATCGGCTAACGTAGTAAAGGGAGAACTACTGCGATTGTGCCTTGGTTTATCCAAAGGAGCCCTCCGTAGAGCAAGCCGAAAACTGACTGTCATGATGCGGCGAGAGCCAGTCAGCTCTTCGGAGGTTGCAAATCGTTGGAGATTTCTTCCGCATTACGTGAAGGATCGGTACTTCTCGGTCAGGCGCTTATAGCGCTCTAATTCGGATACTAGGGGCTGCGCCAATATTATTATTGTCAAACTCCTATGGCTAAGTGAGGGCGTTAAAGCCGCATAGTCTAATTGCCTGGTTCGTTGCGCTAAACAACTCCTTCAAGGACCATATAATTGGATCAAGAGTGTTTAGATTCCATCCTGAACACCTCCGTATTACCTACGTGGGTGCAGAAGCCGACGACTGGCCAACCCTCAGATTTCATACAACACGGCCGCACAGGAGGTAAAATTTTTAACATAACAAACATTATATTACAAACCCACTTTGTTTTATCAAACAAGGTAGAGGCAACTCGAATACATTTATTCAAAGATAATGTCCTACGAACACTGTGTCGCTACAATACGAGACCCCTCCAGGACATCTCCAAAATACCGCTCGGGTGTGCGGTGCTCCTTGCCCTCGGGTGGCCCCTCGGTCACAATCTTGATGGCGTCCATCTTCGCCCACCAGACCTTGACGCCGGCAAAGGCCATACGCGCGCCCTCGATGCAGACGGACCGCTTGACGGCATCCAGCCGAGGACAGGCATCCACCAGCCGCTTCACGAGGCCGAAGTAACTGCTGGGTATAGCTTTGACTGGCCACAACTGGATTATTAAATCCTTCATGGCTAGTTCGGCCACCCTGTGCAGCTCGACCAGCTGTTTTAGCTAATTGCTGAAGGGCACCAGATGTTCTGGCGCAAGATATTGTGACCATAACAGCTTCTCCGTGGAGCTCCCTTCTTCGGCTCGGAAGAACTCCGCGGCGTCGGACACACTACGTGGCAGATCAGCAAAAGCCCCTGGAGAACTCTGAATCCGGGTTCGTAAAAGATACTTCCTCTTCACATACTTGCTTTGCATACTAAATGCCTTACCCGCCGCGATCTTCCTAGCCTCCTGGATCTCCTGGAGGGCGCCCTAGGCCTCATTCTGGGCCGTCTCCGCACTCTGACGAGCCTTGGTGAGTTCGATCTCTTGAGCTGACGCATCGCGCTCCAAGGTCTCGCACTTCCTCACCGCGTCCTGGAGCTCTTGCTGGACCTCGTTGACCGAAGCCTTGAGATTCTTACGGGCGGCCTGCTCCTTGACAGCCTTCCCCTCGGCTTCGGCCAGGGCCTTTTTCAGGGCCTCGACCTCGGTCGTCGCTCCTATACATATCAAGACACTTTGGTCAATATATATCATTTTACTCTTTTCGAATATATAACGAATTATTACATATCTTGCTTCTCCTGGAGCTGCCTCCTCACCTGGCCGAGCTCCTCCTCGGCCCACTCCAGTCTCTGCTTTAGCCCAGAGACTTCGGCAGTATGCGAGGCTGCGGCAAGCAGTGATGCCTGTGTATTCATTTCAGACATATTTAGTTAGTTTCATGCAAATAGGGGATTGATCCTCTGTCTGGCTTTTCTTTCTGAACACCGGACAGTGTCTCAGGGGCTGCTGTCCATATTGGGATCTTCTCTTTTTGCGTCGCTTACCTCAAAACCTGTCAGTAGGCTGCTGCAGGCTTCTGTTAGTCCACTCTTGGCGGACTGAACCCTCTCAATTACCGTGCCCATAAGAACACGGTGCTCATCCACAATGGAAGCGCCTCGCAGCGCTTCCAGTAGATTATCTGGTGCCCCTGGTTGGACAGGGGTCACCGGCAGAATAGGCATACCCCCTTCTTTTGAAGGAGGTTGCGTGCCGGATTCCGGAGCCATATCAGTCTCCGGAATCAAGTCCAGCTGAGGACCAAACTGAATACGTCCCTCATCACCAGTCTCCATGGGGATTGGCTCCCCCTGGTGTCCGGCGACGGAGGCTTCACCTTCTGGCGCCTCCTGAACCTCTCCTCGGCCTGGAAAAGTCCTTTGGGACAGCACCTCGGCGTCGTCCTTGGCCTTGGGGGAGTGAGCGCTCGGCGGTGACTCGCTGGCCATCGCCTTTGAATCCAACGAACCTCCTGATGAGGACCGCTGGGAGCTGTCGTGGGTCGGACTGCAATAGCATAATTAACCATGTCAATACAATGAAGAGGAGAGGCTGGATTTATGGGTATATACAAGCCTTATCACTTACGATGCGGCTCGAGGCTTAGTGCGGGGGCGTCGCTCCGGACTGCTGTCGACATCCCACGCGGAGTTATCCGCAAGGGAGCCCTTCCCCTTCTTGGACGCCTCCGCCTCCAGATTCGTGGAGGCCGCCCTCTTCTTCTTTCCCTCATTAGGGGGAGGGTTGTTCTCCTCCTCCTCCTTGTCGTCATTGTCCTCAGCGGCAGAGGACAGGGTCTCTTCGTCTTGGGACGTCACGTCCGAAGTACCCTTGCGACGGAGGCCACCTTCTTTTCCGGCGGCCGATCGGCCGCTGGAACCAGCATTTTGGCTAGGAGCGGGATGACTGGCTCTTCGGGCAGCGGAGCGAAACTCTGGATTTGCTCCGCTCTCTCCGTCCACACCTGAAAAAATAAAGCAAAGATTAGGCATCCTCCTTTGTCGGTGTTCTGGGAACGGGGGTCCCCAGACTTGCCTGCCTGCGGCCTGCGGCGTGGCTCAAGTGGGGGCCCAACGCGGCCCAGCTTCAACAGCTCAAGCTCAAGACCGTCGCGAGGGGCCAAGCCTCACGGGGCGGACGACACGAACCTTCCTCAGGATCAGCCTCGTCAGGCAGGCTCACGAGGAGGCAGAGAGATCAAGGCAGGGTACCTCAGGAGGGTGCCCGTGACGCAAGCCATGATGATCGAGATCAGGCGGGCGCCAGCCTACGCAGTGTCCTCATTTCCCCTTTGGTGCAAAGGAGGCAAGCACAGGCCGAGGCATCAGGCAAAGGTTGCCTCTTCAGTGCAACAAGACCAAGACCAGCAGAGTGGCAAGACGGAGGTCATCATGGAGCCCAAGACGGCGTCACCGTTAGAGCCTTTGGCAGCCGAAGTCCAACTTTAGTCAGGATAAGTGTACTAGATGTTCCCCTTCAAATTGGCCAATTGTTGGCGCCCTTCCCGCTCATTTTTTGGGAAGAGGCCCAGGGCCTCCCTATATAAATAGGACTAGCCACCACAAAGAGAAGGGGAACGAAAACGACGAACCGGGGCGAACCTACTAGAGAGAGAGAGAGAGAGAGAGAGAAGCGACTGGACTCACCCAAGCAGCCCATCGCACCAGCTCAAGAACAGCCCCTCGCGAGGCTGGTCTTCCTTTGTACTGTTCTTCATCAGCCCAGAGGCAAGCCACCACACACACACTAGAGTAGGGTATTACACCACGATGGTGGCCTGAACCAGTATAAACCTCGTGTCCCTTGTGTTGTTCATCGTTCCTAGTTTAGATCCCTTGCATACCATCAATGCGTGAGCTGGTAGGGGAAAGATCTCCGCGCGCACCCCAGAGTTCGAACCTCAAGGGTCTGCCGGAACCCGAAATACGACATTTGGCGCGCCAGGTAGGGGTGCGCCGGAATCTTTCTTCCGCTGGTCGCGTGTGATCTTCCGTCATGTCCATGGCTGACGCTCGCCAAGCCCGTGCCGAGCGCCGGGCTGCTCGCGCCGCTTGAGTTGCCCAGACGGCTCCCATCGGCGGACGCCCCCGCCGTTCCCTGTCGCCTGCCGCCAACACCGCCACCGGCCCGGTGGGGAACGAGCAGCAGGCCTGTTGGGGGGAGCTGCGCGACCTCTACCTCGCCCCTCGCGCCGGGCCGGTGCCCCCGGTCGTCGCAGCTCTCCTGGGCGGCTCACTGTCGCCATCTTCGAGCCGCCACGTCAAGCCGTTCACCAGCCAGATCGCCACCGCCTCAGAGCGCCAGGGGGCCCTGCCGGGCTAGGTGGCGCCCGAGGCTGACCTGCTCTTCAACTCGGACGATCACCCCTCCAACCCCGCCGGTTCGGGTGCGGTCCAGATGCTGTGCACCCCCACCATATGCGAAGTGGCTGTCACTAGGACCCTCATCGACGGCGGAGCGGGCCTCAGCGTGCTCTCTGTGGAGGCCTTCAACCTCCTCCATGTGCCACAAGAGCGGCTCCGGCCCAGCAGGCCTTTTTCAGGAGTCGGAGCCGGTTCCACCGCCTCCCTGGGACAAATTCGCCTCCCGGTGACCTTCGGCACCCGCGACAACTTCCGCACAGAGCTGATCGATTTCGACATCGGCCCCATCTGCCTCCCCTACAACGCCATCCTCGGCTACCCGGCCTTGGACCGGTTCATGGCAGCAACTCACCCGGCGTACAACCTCATGAAGATGCCCGGGAGCAGCGGCATCCTTACCATGCCAGGAAACACAGGAGATGCGCTGCAGGCGCTCAAGTTTGTTTTCAAGGTGGCTGCAGCGGCACAGCCCGCCAGCACTGACACCCCTGAGCCCAAGGGGGCTGCGCCGTCCAAAAACAAGGCGGAAACCAAGCAGGTACTAGTCAACGAGGACGGGTCCACTGACGCCACCTTCACCATAGGTGCAAACCTCGAACCCGAGCAGGAGGAGGCCTTGGTGAAGTTCCTGCGCGTGAACAAGAAGGTGTTCGCGTGGGGACCTGATCAGTTGGCGGGGTCCCGGGGCGTGATTGAGCATCTCCTCAACGTGTGCCCCAACGTGCGCCCCGTGAAGCAGAAGGCGAGGCGATAGTCCACAGAGAAACAAGCTTTTATCATCTAAGAGACCCGCAAGCTAGAGGCAGCAGGGGTTATTCGCGAGGTCCGCTACCCGGATTGACTGGCCAACCCAGTTGTCGTGCCAAAAAAGGGGGAAAGGAACGTATATGTGTCGACTTCACCAACCTCAACAAGGCCTGCCCACAGGATCCGTTTCCGCTTCCTCGCATCAACCAGATCGTCGACTCCACCGCTGAGTGTGACCTGCTGTGCTTCCTGGATGCCTTCTCAGGCTATCACCAGATCAAGATGGCGGTAGAAGACGTGGAAAAAATGGCTTTCCTGACCCCGTGCGGAGTGTACTGCTATACCTGCATGCCGTTTGGGTTGCGCAACGCAGGCGCGACCTTTCAGCGGCTGATGCACATCGCCCTGGGCCGACAGCTCGGGAGGAATGCTGAGGCGTACGTCGATGACATTGTAGTGAAGTCTCGGGAGGCGAAAACCCTGATACAGGACTTGGAAGAAACCTTCGCGAGCCTCGATAAAGTGGACCTGCGGCTCAACCCGGAGAAGTGCGTATTTGGAGTCCCCTCGGGCAAGCTCCTGGGTTTCCTCGTGTCCCATAGGGGCATCGAGGCCAACCCGGAAAAGGTCAAAGCAGTCGAAGACATGAGCCCGCCAAACACCCTCAGAGAAATGCAGAAACTCACTGGGCGCGTGGCCGCGCTAGGACGTTTCATCTCCAAGCTGGGGGAACAAGCACTGCCATTCTTCAAGCTGATGAAGAAGAAGGGCGCCTTTGAATGGACTGAAGAGGCCGACAAGGCATTCCAAGAACTCAAGAGGTACCTTACAAGCCCTCCGGTGATGGTAGCTTCGCGTCCCCGGGAGCCTCTGGTGCTCTACCTCGCGGCCACCCCCTACTCCGCCAGCGCAGCCCTGGAAGCGGTCAGGGAAGAGCATTAGACCAAGGCCACGACTGCCCTCCGGGCAGGAGCGAAGCGAAGCCAGGAGAGCCTTCCAAAGACCGCGGCCACGGCCGAAGGGGATCAGCCGCAGCAGGAAAGCGCGCCCAGAGCAGAAGAGGCCCCACCGAGCGACCTAGCGCTGGGGGCTCCGCCGTCTCGGGAGGCACCCCAACCTACGGAGGACGCGAACAGCGCCAGTGCTCACAGCCTCGTCGAGCACCCCGTCTACTTCGTCAGCACGGTGCTACGGGACGCGAGGGTGCGGTACCCCATGCCCCAAAAACACCTCCTTGCGCTATTGGTAGCCTCACGCAAGCTGCGGCACTACTTCCAAGGTCATCCCATCAAGGTCGTCTCAGCATACCCTCTGGAGAGGGTGCTCAGGAGCCCCAACTCAGCTGGAAGAGTCGCCGAGTGGAACATCGAACTACAAGCGTTTCAGCTAGAATTCAGCACAACCAGAGTCATCAAGGGGGCCGCATTGGCAGATTTCATGGCAGAATGGATGGAGGCACCCCAAGCGGCAAAGCATTTACCAATCACTTTCTCCGGGAGCGAGGCACCGGACGGTTGGGTCATGTACTTTGACAGGGCATTCTCCCGACATGGCGTGGGGGCCGGTGCAGTGCTCGTATCCCCTACTCAGGACAAGCTCTATTACGCCGTGCAGCTCTGTTTCCAGCATGGGGAAAAGGTCTCCAACAACATAGCAGAATATGAAGGCCTGATAGCCGGCCTGAGAGCCGCAGTCGCTTTGGGGGTAAAGCGCCTCATCATCAAGGGCGATTCGCAACTCCTCGTCAATTTCTCCAACAAGATATACGAGCCGAAGGATGAGCACATGGAAGCCTACCTCGCGGAGGTTCGCAGGATGGAGAAACAGTTCTGGGGGCTGGAGCTATAGCATGTGCCTCGTGGCACCAATCAAGAGGCGGATGGCATCGCCAAGAGGGCATCCAGGCGGCTGCCTCAGGAGCCGGGCGTCTTCGAGGAGCGACTCTTCAGGCCCTCAGCGGCGCCATCACTATCAAGCGCGGCGCAACATCGGGAGGAGCTCCCCCAGCCGCCTGCCTCAGGAGCCCCGGTCTGCGGCCCGGCCTCAGGGGCACGCCTGCTCCTGGCGTTGGAGCCTCAGGAAAGGTGCTGTATCACAGAGCTCAAGAGCTACTTGAAGCGGGGGACCCTGCTGGAGAAGGAGGAGGAGGCGGAGCGTGTGGCGCGGCAAGCCACGGCCTACTGCATCAGGGATGGAGAGCTTTCCGGAGGCGGCCGAATGACGTGTCCCTACGTTGCATTTCCAGAGAGGAAGGGAAGGAATTGCTGGAAGACATACACAGCGGAGATTGTGGGCATCACTCATCGTCGCGAACCCTCGTTGGCAAGGCGTTCCGCAGCGGGTTCTACTGGCCCACAGCACTCAGCGACGTTGTTGAGCTGGTAAAGGCTTGCAAAGCCTGCCAATTCACGCCAAGCAGATCCATCAGCCGGCGGGAGGTCTACAAACTATACCCCTCTCATGGCCATTCGTAGTTTGGGGGCTGGACATTCTAGGCCCGTTCCCTCGGACGCCAGGGGGCTATCGCTACCTTTACATCACCGTGGACAAGTTCACCAAGTGGGCTGAGGTGGAAGCTGTCCGCACCATCCCAGCGGGCTCTGCGGTCAAATTCATCAGGGGCCTCGTGAGCCGGTTTGGGGTGCCTAACCGCATCATCACCGACAACGGTTCGCAGTTCACCAGCAATCTCTTCAAAACATACTGTGCTAACCTTGGAACGCAGATATGCTACGCTTCGGTGGCGCACCCCCGGAGTAACGGCCAGGCCGAGCGAGCCAACACGGAGGTCCTGAAGGGCCTCAAAACCAGGACCTTCAAGAAGAAGCTGGAGGCCTGCGGCAGGGGCTGGCACGACGAGCTCCAGTCTGTGTTGTGGTCCATCCGCACGACCGCGGCCAAGCCAATTGGCGAGACCCCGTTCTTCCTCGTCTACGGAGCTGAAGCCGTCCTCCCTCACGAGGTCAGGCGTCGCTCCGTACGGGTCCTGGTGTTCGACGAGGCGCAACAGGACGCCATGCGGGGCACGGATCTCGTGCTGGGGGAGGAACATCGTCGAGAGGCCGCGCTGCGAGCGGCAAGGTATCAACAGGCGCTGCGGCGATACCACTGCTGCAACATCCGCCCCAGGATTCTTGAGGTAGGGGACCTCGTGCTCAGACGGGTCCTCTCCAGGGAAGGGTTGGATAAGCTTTCTCCCATGTGGGAGGGCCCGTTCAAGGTTGTTCATGTTTCCAGACCCGGATCCGCACGCTTGGAGACTCAGGAGGGGGTGCCCATCCCGAACGCGTGGAACATCCAGCATCTCCGGAAGTTCTACCCTTGAAGAAAGGCCCAGAGCCTGTAAAAAAGGCCCGGAGCCTGTGAAGAAGGCCAACGCCTCTGAAGCTTCTTTCCCCAAGAAAGGCCCGGAGCCTCGGAAGAAGGCCAACGCCTGTGAAGCTTATTTCCCCGAGAAAGGCCCGAAGCCTGTGAAGAAGGCCAACGCCTGTGAAGCTTATTTCCCCGAGAAAGGCCCAGAGCCTGTGAAGAAGGCCAACGCCTGTGAAGCTCCTTTCCCCGAGAAAGGCCCGGAGCCTGTGAAGAAGGCCAATGACTGTGAAGCTCGCCGCCCGTGACACTCTCACATAATAATGAGTTAGGGCTGTACACGCCCCGGAGTCTCCGGAGAGCCGCCCTCGGGCCTCGGGGGCTCCCGCCCACGCCTGGGCCAGTTAGCACTTAGCTCATACTGGTGAGAAGACGTCGAAGACTAGATTAGGTGCCGGACGCGGCTTTTTCATTTGCTTTCTGCAGTTGGCGTGTTCGTCCCTATTTGAAGTTTTATTGAAGTTGTTGCCATCCTTGGCTTGTGACTCTTTGTCTTTTTCTCCCACTCGCCTCGTTTTCTCTCGCGCAAGTCTCGCGGGGGAGCAACGCGGGCACCCTCGCGAGTGTTTTCTGCCCCTGTCGTTTGAAGCTTTCCTATCCAGGTCCACTACGGGAGCACCCCTCCCAGTCTGTGCGCCACGGGCATCGTGACGCGAACACAGGACCTAGGTCGGTCGCCTCCATAACCAAGGCCGGAAGCTACTCCTCCTGACTAATCCTTGCAGGACATGAAGCGCACGGTGAGGCCTCGGCCTTGGGAGGCGAAGACCGCGACAAGTCCCCCCGAGCTAAGTAATTACTGCACGCGGGCAGGCGGCACAAAAGCACATCACAGGAATAGCGGAAACATCATCATAATTAACAGCAACAGTTCAGCACGCCCCCACGGGGCCCTACACTACTGTCTCTTTGCGCAGGGAAAGGAGAAAAACAAAATAGGCATAACTCGCTCGGCACCAACTCGCGGCAAAGGCTCGTACTGCCTCCGGAGCTCAGTCAGACTCCTCCTCACGCTTCACCGAGGCGCGACGGTGGGCTAACCCGCTACCTCCCTCCAGGCAGGCGCGACGGCACGGAGGCTGGTCGCGGCCACCGCTGGAGGGGCTACTATCCGAAGGAGAGCCGCCGAAGCTCAACGAGCCCCGAGCGCCACCAACCACGCGCCTGCCGTCATCTTCATCCCGATCATCGTCGGGGGTGGGCACACGGCCGCGGTCATCGTCTTCGGGGAAGCACCCGGCACGACGACCGTCTTCTCCGAACACCCTCATGTAGAGGGTGGCGTCGCCGTCGAACTTGAAGTGCAGGGTGCACCGCCGGCTCAGGCCACGCGCGCGGGCAAACGTTTGCCAGCCGTGGGTCAGGGCCACATTCCCGATGGCAGAGACCTCCAGTGAAGCCCAGGATGCCCGGCTGCAACAACCGTCCGCCTGAAGCCAGAGGCCGCCCGAAGCGCCGTCCGGAAGTTCGCCTACAAAGAAGCGGGGAAGCTGGAGCCAGGTGCTGGTCGGCTCCACTGACCACACGACGAACTCCGGCAGCACCTCCGCTGAGTGGACGCGTGGCCTAGGGGGCCGCACAGTCACGGCGCGCCCCCCATCGACGACCTGGCGCCCATCGCCTCCACAACGGCGGGATGCCGCTACAGGAGCCCCAGGAAGCTTGCGAGGACGGCCTCGACCGCGCTTGGCCAGGGGAGAGTCAGGCCCTACCTGGCGGGCCTTTCCCTTCTCCGCGGCCAAGAACCTCTTCGACGGAGCCATGGAGAGAAAGGAGTAGCAGGAGGGGATGGACTGGAAGGGCTTGCGCCATTCCGTACTTATAGCTGGAGGAGGCCAACCATCGGCCTCCACGATCGCGGGTAATCATGACCCATCTCTGCTTGCAGGGACTTGTCAAGTCATGCGGTTGCCGAGGGATCGTGGGGAAGCGGAGACGCCCAAGTCCAATCAATCGCCACGCGGCGCCTGAGGCCATAGGCTGTTGGGGCCCATGACGCTTCCTTGCCCTTCGCTTTCTCTGCTAAGCCAAGTCCGCCGCGCCTTGGACCCGGGGCTCTTGTCGGCGTTCGGGAACGGGGTCCCAGACTTGATCGCCTGTGGCCTGCGGCATGGCTCAAGTGGGGCCCAGCGCAGCCAGCTTCATCAGCTCAAGCTCAAGACCCTCGCGAGGGGCCAATCCTCGCGGGGCGGACGTCGGGAACCTTCCTCAGGATCAGCCTTGTCAGGCAGGCTCACGAGGAGGCGAAGAAATCAAGGCAGGGTACCTCAGAAGGGTGCCCCGTGACGCAAGCCATGACGATCAAGATCGGTGAGGCGCCAATATGCAAAGGTCCTCGTTTCCCCTTTGGTGCAAAGGAGGCAAGCACAAGCCGAGGCATCAGGCAAAGATTGCCGCTTCGGTGCAACAAGACCAAGACCAGCAGAGCGGCAGGATGGAGGTCATCATGCAGCCCAAGACGGCGTCACCGTCAGAGCCTTTGGCAGCCGAAGACCAACTTTAGTCAGCATAAGTGTACTAGATGTTCCCCTTCAAAATGGCCAATTGTTGGCGCCCTTCCCGCTCATTTTTTGGGAAGAGGCCCAGGGCCTCCCTATATAAATAGGACTAGCCACCACAAAGAGAAGGGGAACGAAAACGAAGAAACAAGGTCGAACCTACCAGAGAGAGAGAGAGAGAGAGAGAGAGAGAGAGAGAGAAGCGACTGGACTCACCCAAGCAGTCCATCGCACCAACTCAAGAACAGCCCCTCGCGAGGCTGTTCTTCCTTTCTGCTGTTCTTCATCAGCCCCAGAGGCAATCCACCACACACACACTGGAGTAGGGTATTACACCACGACGGTGGCCCGAACCAGTATAAACCTCGTGTCCCTTGTGCTGTTCATCGTTCCTAGTTTAGAACCCTTGCATACCATCAATGCGTGAGCTGGTAGGGGAAAGATCTCCGCGCGCACCCCAGAGTTCGAACCTCAAGGGTCTGCCGGAACCCGAAATCCGACATCCTTGAACAGACAAGTAGAAGGTACGCCTTGAGAAAAGGAGAACTTAACGCATTGGCGGGATGGGTGTGATCATGCCCACGGTCCGAATCTATGACCGGCGGCTTCTCATTGCCCTTGAAGAGAAACTTCCAGGCATGTTCCTGAGTAGTTCCGAAGATCCCTCCCAGGGTCTGGTGCTTCTCCGGATCGAATTCCCATAAAGGGAAGCTTCGGCTTTAGCAGGGGAGAATCCGGCGAACCAGCATTACCTGGATCACGTCGACGAGATTGATGTTTTTATCCACCATACTCTGAATGCGCGTCTGCAGCGCTATCAGCTCGTCTTACGCAGACCAGTTGGGGCCTTTCTCCGTCCAGGAGGTGAGCCGCATTGGGGCTCCGACCTTGAATTCGGGAGCCGCCGCCCAAGTGGCGCTGCGTGGTTCTGTGATGTAGAACCACTGCTTCTGCCACTCCTTGACAATCTGCACAAAAGTGCATGTGGGCCCTGTGACGTTGGGCATCTTGCTCACCATGGCGCCTCCGCACTCCGCATGCTGACCATCCACCACCTTCGGCTTCACGTTGAAGACCTTGAGCCATAGGCCGAAGTGGGGCTGGATGCGGAGAAAGGCCTCGCACACGACAATGAATGCCGAGATGTTGAGGAAGGAGTTTGGGGCTAGATCATGGAAATCTAGCCCATAATAGTACATGGGTCCACGGACAAAGGGGTGAAGTGGAAACCCCATTCCGACGACGAAGTGAGGGAGGAAAACTACCCTCTCTGTAAGCTTCGGGATGGGGATGACTTGCCCCTTGGTGGGCAGATGGTGGGCAATTCCTTTCGCCAGATACCCGGCCGCTCGAAGCTGGGTGATGTCTTCTCCTTGACGGAGGAGACCATCCACTTGCCTTGGCCTCCGGATCCGGACATGATTGAGTGCTTCCTTGAGGAGGAGAAGATGGGAACTTGGGCGCTGGAGCTCGATAATGGGAGAACAGAGGGGAAGAAAAGGCGTGGGTGAAGAAAGGGAATCCTTATCTCCTTATAAAGGCAGTGAATATTGAACGCCTCCCCACTCGCCTTAAAACTCGCATGTTCCCAAGGGTTGTGTAAATAGCGTGGTTGGATTACCCACACCCGTATTGATGAGAATCCCGCAATAAGGGGACATGATCTCTGCTTCGACAAGACATGCCAATGGCAACCGCGTCTCGAAACGCAGAGTGGCAGACGAAAAACGGTTCGAAATTATGACTGGGCGAATGTGATGTCATGTTGCAAAAAGTTGTCAGAGGATTGGACTCGTGGAATATTATATTCTCTGCGGTTGTGTGTGGTGTGTGTGTTACAGGTTCGGACACGATCGGTACGTCCAAAGACTATCTTGGAGTTCGGAGGGAGGAACCCGCCTTGCAATGGCGAAGACAAATCTGCGTGCCGGATACCTCATCATTGAAGCCAGGTTCAGGGGCTACTGAGTGAGTCCTGGACTAAGGGGTCCTCGGGCGTCCGGCCTGTTAGCCATGGGCCGGACTGATGGGCTGTGAAGATACAAAGACCGAAGACTTTGCCCGTGTCTGGATGGAACTCTCCTTGGCATGGAGGGCAAGCTTGGCGATCGAATATATAGATTCCTTTCTTCGTAACCGACCTTGTGTAACCCTAGATCCTCCCGGTGTCTATATAAACCGGAGGACTTAGTCTGGAGGGGAGATATTCATTACCATAGTCATACAAGTTAGACTTCTAGGGTTTAGCCATTACGATCTCGTGGTAGATCAACTCTTGTAATACTCATATTCATCAAGATCAATCAAGCAGGAAGTGGGGTATTACCTCCATAGAGAGGGCCCGAACCTGGGTAAACATTGTGTCCCCTGTCTCCTGTTACCACCGACCTTAGACGCTAGTTCGGGACCCCCTACCCGAGATCCGCCGGTTTTGACACCGACACCCCCCCCCCCCCCGAGGTCATTTCTATCATAGAAACACACCAAACCTTTATCTCCTTGCACGACACGCACTTGATCCCTCAACATCAATCGATCTCGTCAAGATGTGTCGGGGCATTAAGTGAAGGGATATCAAAACTAAGATGGGAAGCGACACATAGTGGAGGCAAACTGAAACTTTAAACGAACCGTTTGTCTGTATGCATGTCAGAAAAATTACAACATTGGAAATACAAGCATGGTCTAGGCCCACATGCGAATGATACTCGGCGGAATATTCAAATGAGGCATGCGGGAGGATGGACTCGACCGGGAGACGGCATGATCGATGGAGAAGAGGGTTGGAGAGGAATGAGAAATAAGCGGCGCCACATGATTATACTTGAACGGCTCAAATAAACAATAAGTTGTCTCGTTTTCCCTTTCGTCTTGGTCACGGAGTAAGATACTCCCTTTGTTTTTATTTATTCTGCATATTAGGTTTGACTGAAGTCAAACATCATAAAATTTGACCAAATTTATAGAAAAAATATGAACATTTCCAATAGCAGATATATATGATGTGAAAGTATATCCAATGATGAATCTAATGGTATTGATTTGTTATTGTATATGATATTATTTATGTCTATAAACTTTGTCAAAGTTTACAAAGTTTGACTTTGAGCAAAGCTAAAATGCGGAGTAAATAAAAACATAGGGAGTACGCAGGGACTAGTATAGTTACTACTACCGGAACATGGTAAGTTGGACCCCTAAATGCGGGCACGGACCGGGCACACCACAGTTATTCCATCAAACAGTCAGACACCTACATTAGCATACCATCCGGCTACTTAATCAAGTGTTACTCTTCACTAGTTGAAAAGGAAAAGGGTGGTACCGTAGCCAAAACCACCACACTTGGGGCTAGGGTAACAACTTGGTACTGTACCACCTTTGAACCAGGGCACAGAAACCACCTGTTCTACACCTAATGCGCAACGCGGAGCACTAACACTCGAATTTGGCCGGGAAAACAGGGAAATCAACATGTGGGGCACACCTGTCGGGATGACATGGCACAGACTAGTCTAGTGGAGGAGCTAGCCCACGACCTCCTCGCCACCAGCAACCGTTCATGTGGGTCATGGGGGCCAGCATCATAGCGCAGCTCCCACACCGCCTCTGGACACGGCGACCACGGTGAGCGACACGCTCATTGTCGCTGGCCACGATCGGCTTCAGGGTGCCGAGGGTGGCGTTAGCGTTGTGGCATGACCAGCAGAACAACACCCGGCTCGTCGAGGATGCACGGGGCGCCAAAGTGCGCGCGCGCCATGACGCATCCGCGGAGTGTTCTAGCGCTGCCAACTGCATCCACAGAAACTGAGACCATGCCGGGTCATCTTGCCTTTTGAATGACATGTGGGGATCGCATGTGAGCAAATGGCATCTCCAATGGTGCCACGACCACAGTAGACTACCCTGGCACACCAAAAACCCTCGTCCCTGACACCGTCGCATGGTGCGTTCCCAGCCAGCGCCAGCTGCCCGCAGTCATGCCGTCCGTTTGTATACCGTCATTAAGAGGCTCAGTGCTAGCGGAACCAACTTCAGTGACTTAAGGACGCACCCGGATGCTTGGCCTCACCAGAATGCGGTACTTAAACCTGCAACGCCCAGCTAAACTCCACACCATAGTGCATCCTTCTGCTACCTGACACCACGTCCGCCATGATCGCGAGCGTGAACGCTCTGCGGGAGAGCTTGTGTCTGGGGATGAAGCTCGAGGTCGCCACCCTTACTCAAGTCGCCGCTCGCAATGCAATAGAAGCGCCGACGGACGTGGACGCGACCGCACAACCGGTGGCCACGCTGGTGGGAGCACCATCAGCCACGTGTCCTACTTGCCGCCGTCCAACGTTTGGTGGCGCATGTGGTATGTGAAGCGACAGACCATCCACGTCCATCATCATCGACCTCACGTCCACCGGCACCGCTGAGGTCGGGGACTCCTCCGAGGATGAGTAGGGCATGGGAGGTGGCAGGGCATGGTGTGCCAACTAGCCGGTCCGTCTCCCATGTTCTACTCTTCCTCGCCAGAAACATCACCTTCACTTCACGGGTCTTGAACCCCGCCCCCATACATGGAGATCACAGATGGAAGACGTCGGTCGCCGCCATAGAATAGGTTTAGGGTCGGGTTTCTTTTATTTTTCTGTCCTATAAAAGTTTGAAATGTAATGAAAATCTACCGTGTTTGCATGAATCTCGTCCGGTGTATATGAACGTTCACAATAATAGTAAGATATATCGTAGGAGTATGAAAATATATGGAATGATGATTCCTTTTTGTGTGTATAAACTTAGAAGTTTTGACCAGGGACAAAGCTAACATGCGACGTAAATAAACACATAGGGTCTACATACAAAATTTATCTTAGGCACTCCAATAGTACGTCCACTACACATTCATGCATTTCACATCTTTCTACATCTACGGGCACCTACGAAATGGTTAACGTAAATTGCCTCTCTCTCTCCCCCCTGATTTTCATGGTGGTGGGCCCCTCCCTCCCCCCACAATCTTCAATCAACAGCCCACACATTTCACATTATGTTAATTACGTCACTGGGATTACGTAGGTGTAGAATTACTCTTCCTAAAAACCCAACTAAGCCAACCACCCAGTGCTACCTCTTGAGCATTGCGTTGGTGTTCCCTTGTAGAGGAAAGGGTGATGCAGTAAAGTAGCGTAAGTATTTCCCTCCATTTTTTAGAACCAAGGTATCAATCCAGTAGGAGATCACGCTCAAGTCCAACGCACCTACACAAAAAAATTAGAACCTTGCAACCAACGCGATAAAGGGGTTGTAAATCCCTTCACGGTCACTTACGAGAGTGAGATCTGATAGATAAGGTAAGATAATATTTTTGGTATTTTTATGATAAAGAGAAATAAAGATGCTAAGTAAAATAAACGTCAATAAAAATAGCTAAGTGTTGGAAGATTAATATGATGGAAAATAGACCCGGGGGCCATAGGTTTCACTAGTGGCTTCTCTCAAGAGCATAAGTATTACGGTGGTTGAACGAATTACTGCCGACCAATTGATAGAATTAAGCATAGTTATGAGAATATCTAGGTATGATCATGTATATAGGCATCACGTCCGCGACAAGTAGACCGAAACGATTCTGCATCTACTACTATTACTCAACACATCGACCGCTATCCAGCACGCATCTAGAGTATTAAGTTCATAAGAACAGAGTAATGCTTTAAGTAAGATGACATGATGTAGAGGGATAAACACATGCAATATGATATAAACCCCATCTTTTTATCCTTGATGGCAACAATACAATACGTGCCTTGCTGACCCAGCTGTCACTAGGAAAGGACACCGCAAGATTGAACCCAAAGCTAAGCACATCTCCCACTGCAAGAAAGATCAATCTAGTAGGCCAAACCAAACTGAGAATTCGAAGAGACTTGCAAAGATAACCAATCATACATAAAATAATACAGAGGAGATTCAAATATTGTTCATAGATAAACTTGATCATAAACCCACGATTCATCGGATCTCGACAAACACACCGCAAAAGAAGATTGCATCGAATACATATCGAAGAAGATCAAGGAGGAACTTTGTATTGAGATCCAAAGAGAGAGAAGAAGTCATCTAACTAATAACTATGGACCCGAAGGTCTGAGGTAAACTACTCACGCATCATCGGAGAGGCTATGGTATTGATGTAGAAGCCCTCCGTGATCAATGCCCCCTCCGGCGGAGCACCGGAAAAGGCCCCAAGATGGGATCTCATGGGTACAGAAGGTTGCGGCAGTGGAAATAGGGTTTTGGCTCCGTCTCTGATGGTTTGGGGTACGTGGATATATAAAGGAGGAAGAAGTACGTCGGTGGAGCAACGAGGGGCCCACGAGGGTGGAGGGCGCGCCTGGGGGGGGGGGGTAGGCGCGCCCCCTGCCTCGTGCCTTCCTCGTTGATTGCTTTGTAGACTCCAAGTGCTCTGGATCATGTTTGTTCCGAAAATCACGTTCCCGAAGGATTCATTCCGTTTGGACTCCGTTTGATATTCCCTTTTCTGCGAAACACTAAAATAGGCAAAAAACAGCAATTTGGGTTGGGCCTCCGATTAATAGGTTAGTCCCAAAAACAATATAAAAATGTATAATAAAGCCCATTAAACATCCAAAACAGAATATAATATAGCATGGAACAATCAAAAATTATAGATACGTTGGAGACGTATCAAGCATCCCCAAGCTTAATTCCTGCTCGTCCTCGAGTAGGTAAATGATAAAAATAGAATTTTGATGTGGAATGCTACTTGGCATAATTTTCAATGTAATTCTCTTAATTGTGGTATGAATATTCAGGTCCGAAAGATTCAAGACAAAAGTTTAATATTGACATTAAAATAATAATACTTCAAGCATACTAACTAAGAAATTATGTCTTCTCAAAATAACATGGCCAAAGAAAGTTATCCCTACAAAATCATATAGTCTGGCTATGCTCTATCTTCATCACACAAAGTATTTAATCATGCACAACCCTGATGACAAGCCAAGCAATTGTTTCATACTTTTTGGTGTTCTCAAACTTTTTCAATCTTCATGCAATACATGAGCGTTATCCATGGACATAGCACATTATGTGGAATAGAATGGTGGTTGTGGAGAAGAAAAAAAGGAGAAGATAGTCTCACATCAACTAGGCGTATCAACGGGCTATGGAGATGCCCATCAATAGATATCAATGTGAGTGAGTAGGGATTGCCATGCAACGAAGATGCACTAGATCTATAAGTATATGAAAGCTCAACAAAAGAAACTAAGTGGGTCTGCATCCAACTCGCTTGTTCATGAAGACCTAGGGCATTTTGAGGAAGCCCATCATTGGAATATACAAGCCAAGTTCTATAATGAAAAATTCCCACTAGTATATGAAAGTGATATAAGAGGAGACTCTCTATCATGAAGATCATGGTGCTACTTTGAAGCACAAGTGTGGTAAAATGATATTAGCATTGTCCCTTCTCTATTTTTCTCTCATTTTTTCTTTGGGCCTTTTCTCCTTTTTTTGCCTCTTTTTTTTCGTCCGGAGTCTCATCCCGACTTGTGGGGGAATCATAGTCTCCATCATCCTTTCCTCACTTGGGACAATGCTCTAATAATGATCATCAACATACTTTTATTTACTTTACAACTCAAGAATTACAACTCAAAACTTACAACATAATATGACACTATGTGAATGCCTCCGGCGGTGTACCGGGATATGCAATGAATCAAGAGTGACATGTATGAAAGAATTATGAATGGTGGCTTTGCCACAAATACGATGTCAACTACATGATCATGCAAAGCAATATGACAATGATGGAGCGTGCCATAATAAACGGAACGGTGGTAAGTTGCATGGCAATATATCTCGGAATGGCTATGAAAATGCCATGATAGGTAGGTATGGTGGCTGTTTTGAGGAAGGTGTATCGGGGGGTGTATGATACCGGCGAAAAGTGCGTGGTATTAGAGAGGCTAGCAATGGTGGAAGGAAGAGACTGCGTGTAATCCATCGACTCAACATTAGTCATAAAGAACTCATATACTTGTTGCAAAAATCTACAAGTTATCAAAGCAAAGTATTACACACATGCTCCTAGGGGGATAGATTGGTAGGAAAAGACCATCGCTCGTCCCCGACCGCCACTCATAAGGAAGACAATCAATAAATAAATCATGCTCCGACTTCATCACATAACGGTTCACCATACGTGCATGCTACGAGAATCACAAACTTTAACACAAGTATTTCTGAAATTCACAACTACTCAACTAGGATGACTCTAATATCAACATCTTCATCTCTCAAAACAATTATCAAGCATCAAACTTCTCATAGTATTCAACACACTCATAAGAAAAAAATTACTAATCTTGGATGGCGATCATAATGAAAGCAAATTACCATGCTGTTTTGTAGGACTCTCAAAATAATATAAGTGAAGCATGAGAGAATAATAGTTTCTATAAAACAAATCCACCACCGTGCTCTAAAAGATATAAGTGAAGCACTAGAGCAAAAACTATATAGCTCAAAAGATGTAAGTGAAGCACATAGAGTATTCTAATAAATTCCGAATCATGTGTGCCTCTCTCAAAATGTGTGTACAGCAAGGATTATTTTGGTAAACTAAAAATCAAAGACTCAAATCATACAAGACGCTCCAAGCAAAACACATATCATGTGGTGAATAAAAATATAACTCCAAGTAAAGTTACCGATGGACGAAGACGAAAGAGGGGATGCCTTCCGGGGCATCCCCAAGCATTGGCTTTTTGGTGTCCTTAGATTATATTGGGGTGCAATGGGCATCCCCAATCTTAGGATATTTCCACTCCTTGTTCCATAATCCATCAAATCTTTTACCCAAAACTTGAAAACTTCACAACACAAAACTTAACAGAAAATCTCGTGAGCTCCGTTAGCGAAAGAAGACAAAACACTACTTCAAGGTACTGTAATGAACTAATTATTTATTTATATTGGTGTTAAACCTACTGTATTACAACTTCTCTATGGTTTATAAACTCTTTTACTAGCCATAGATTCATCAAAATAAGCAAACAACACACGAAAAGCAGAATCTGTCAAAAACAGAACAGTCTGTAGTAATCTGCAACTAACGCAAACATTTGGAACTCAGAAAAATCTACCAAAATAGGATGACCTAGAAAATTTGTTTATTGATCTACTGCAATTGGAATCATTATTTTATCACGTTCTGGTGATTTTTGACAATTGTTTTCGTGAACAGGAAGTTTCTGGAATTTTCAGCAAGATCAAATAACTATCATCCAAGAAGATCCTATAGGTTTAACTTGGCACAAACACTAATTAAAACATATAAACAAATCTAACCAGAGGCTAGATCAAAAATTTATTCCTAAACAGAAGCAAAAAGCAAAAAACTAAAATAAAATTGGGTTGCCTCCCAACAAGCGCTATCGTTTAACGCCCCTAGCTAGGCATAAAAGCAAGGATAGCTCTAGGTATTGCCATCTTTGGTTTTATGGAAGAAATGAGCAAACTTATTATCTATGGAATTAATATTTCTATTTTGATAAAGCACATGGCTATTAATGGTGGAAGAAAGATTAAGCACGTTACGGAAATTTGCATCTAAGCTAGCCTTCATCTCTTTGATAGATTCGTTTTGGTAGGAGAGCAAAAGAGATGTAGATTCAACTTTCTCATGCATGGGGTGCCCAAATATGGTCTTCATCTTTTCATAAGTATCTACGGCATCCCCTTCAAGAAAACCTTCTTCTAATATAGAATCTAAGACATGTTTAAACGAAGAAGGTAGGGCAACATAAAAGCTCTTTAAGTAAATTTCAATTTGGTATTGGGGCACATAGCTAGCCCGGATCCTTAATAGTCTATCCCAAGCATCTTTTAAGGATTCATCGAGTATATAACGAAAAATTCCGGAATCATCTTCATCAAAATTATTAAGACATTCATTGATAACTCCGGCAGGTTTTTCCATAGCATCATTATTTATGAGTTTAGATAGAATAGAAGGATTGTCCAAAGTACTAAAACTCGGGAGAGAAACCCCAACCCTTTTTGATTCCGACATGGCGAAAGAAAGGCGAGCGGAAAATAGAGGGTGAATAAAACGGCAAGGGTGAAGTGGGGGAGAGGAAAAAGAGAGGCAAAAGGCAAATAATGTAATGCGAGCGATAAGAGTTTGTGATGGGTACTTGGTATGTCTTGACTTGACTTGGCGCGAATCTCCCCGGCAACGGCGCTAGAAATCCTTCTTGCTACCTCTTGAGCACTGCGTTGGTTTTCCCTAGAAGAGGAAAGGGTGATGAAGTAAAGTAGCGTAAGTATTTCCCTCAGTTTTTGAGAACCAAGGTATCAATCCAGTAGGAGATCACGCTCAAGTCCCACGCATCTACACAAACAAATAAGAACCTCACAACCAACGGGATAAAGGGGTTGTCAATCCCTTCACAGTCACTTACGAGAGTGAGATCTGATAGATATGATAAGATAATATTTTTGGTATTTTTATGATAAAGAGAAATAAAGATGCTAAGTAAAATAAACGGTAACGAAAATAGCTAAGTGTTGGAAGATTAATATGATGGGAAATATACCCGGGGGCCATATGTTTCACTAGTGGCTTCTCTCAAGAGCATAAGTATTACGGTGGGTGAACAAATTACTATCGAGCAATTGATAGAATTAAGCATAGTTATGAGAATAACTAGGTATGATCATGTATATAGACATCACATCCGCGACAAGTAGAGCGAAACGATTCTACATCTACTACTATTACTCCACAGATCGAATGCTATCCAGCATACATCTAGAGTATTAAGTTCATAAGAACAGAGTAATGCTTTAAGTAAGATGACATGATGTAGAGGGATAAACTCATGCAATATGATATAAACCCCATCTTTTTATCCTCGATGGCAACAATACAATACGTGCCTTGCTGCCCCTGCTGTCACTGGGAAAGGACACCGCAAGATTGAACCCAAAGCTAAGCGCTTCTCCCATTGCAAGAAAGATCTATCTAGTAGGCCAAATCAAACTGAGAATTCGAAGAGACTTGCAAAGATAACCAAACATACATAAAAGAATTCAGAGGAGATTCAAATATTGTTCATAGATAAACTTGATCATAAACCCACAATTCATCGGATCTCGACAAACACACCACAAAAGAAGATTGCATCGAATAGATCTCCAAGAAGATCAAGGAGAACTTTGTATTGAGATCCAAAGAGAGAGAATAAGCCATCTAGCTAATAACTATGGACCCAAAGGTCTGAGGTAAACTACGCACACATCATCGGAGAGGCAATGGTGTTGATGTAGAAGCCCTCCGTGATCAATGCCCCCTCCCGCGGAGCGCCGGAAAAGGCCCCAAGATGGGATATCACGGGTAGAGAAGGTCGCGGCGGTGGAAATAGGGTTTTGGCTCCGTCTCTGATGGTTTGGGGGTACGTGGATATATATAGGAGGAAGAAGTATGTCAGTGGAGCTACGAGGGGCCCATGAGGGTGGAGGGCGCGCCTAGGGGGGTAGGCGCGCCCCCCTGCCTCGTGCCTTCCTCGTTGATTGCTTTATGTATACTCCAAGTCTTTTGGATCACGTTTGTTCCGAAAATCACATTCCCGAAGGTTTCATTCCGTTTGGACTCCGTTTGATATTCCTTTTGTGCGAAACACTAAAATTGGCAAAAAAAAGCAATTTGGGCTGGGCCTCCGGTTAATAGGTTAGTCCCAAAAATAATATAAAAGTGTATAATAAAGCCCATTAAACATCCAAAACAGAATATCATATAGCATGGAACAATCAAAAATTATAGATACGTTGGAGACGTATCACCCAGCATATCGCGCGGGAAAAGACCCGACTGTGTCGTTTTAGTCGGGATTACCACATTGCTAGTAGTAGTATCGATGGATCGTGCGAAGCACCAGGTTTAAAAGGAAAAAAGGTGGCACAATCACAGCAGGCCTATCGCGGTCGCATTGCACCTCTCACACGATCGGTCCTGCACACGACTCACATAAACAGAACACGCTCGGCTTGCCTCTTCACTGACACATGGGGCTGCACTTGGAGAAACCGACCATGTGCCAAACTCCCCGCCCACCCGTGAAAATCCACCACAAAAATTCCCCCCAAATCCCAAATTCAACTGCCCTTCGGCCAACTAGCACTACAAAAAAAGACACTTCCGTGATGATACGTGTTTGTCATAGTAGGTCACGTTTTCTGTCATGCATGTACATCCATGACAATTTTATGACAGAATCAAGATAGTCATACCTGTGTTGTCGTTCCATAACATTACCAATATTATCATCACGGAAGTGTCCACTTCCATGATGATAAATCGCGCATCATGGAAGTGCTTTCGTCAAGAGTGACCGACACGTGGCATCCACCGTAACAGGTCGCCGTTAAGCTATCGGGTCCGGTTTTGGATCCGATAACCCGCTAACAACCCGGACCAATGAGGATTTATCATGTGTAAAATTCTCATTGGCCGGAGGAAACACGTGTTGGCTCACCGTTGAGACAGATATCATCCATTCATTGGACGAGAGGCACCTATGATACGTCGACATGTGGCACGGCCCAATAGAGGCCCATTCCGGTGAAAAGGCCGGCCCGTTTGACTTGGTCAAAAGGTAACGGGCCGGCCCATGGAAAGCCTGTTAACGTCATGTTCGTATATAGCCCATTTACGGACCGCTAACTCACGGCCTGTTACGGCCTATCAGAATTAAGTCCAGTAGCTTCATCTAGGCCGTCCAATATGATTTCAGCCCATTGTAACTTCCGGCCAATGTATGTCCCATGATGTCTTTCGGCCCATACGAGGCCATTTGTAACTCTTGGCCCATTAACGACCCGTGGTGAGTCTGGCCCGCAATGAACAGTGTACCCCTTTATACCCATTAACGGCCCATTATTCCATTGGGCCGTTTCCAACCCGTGTTATCTTTCGGCCTTCTCAGGGCCCATTTATTCTTGGGCTCATTTCCAGCATTCGGTTATTTACGGCCCGTATTGGCCTTTTCTGCTTGTGGGCCAAATTCAGCCCGCGGTTACAATCGGCCCATTTGCAGCCTGTTAATCCGTTGGGCCATTTTCATAGCGTCATCAAATACGCCCGATTAACGATGGCCCGTTATTGTCGGCCCATGAAAGGACGATTCCAAATCTAGCCCGTTTACAGCCCATAATGTGGTCTATTATTGGCCCTTGTTTGGCCTATCCATCATACGGGACGTAGAAGGCCCATCGATGCTACGGCCCGTACAAGGCCCATTGTTTCTACAGCCCTTAGAAGGCCCGTTGTTTCTACAACCCGTACGAGGCCCATGGTAACTACAGTAAATATATAGCCCATGGTTATTGTGGCCTAGTTTTAAAAAATAGGTTATTGCGGCCAGTAGCAAACCGCGGAAAAAGAACTGCACTGACTACAAGCAAACAAATAAACAAGACAACAAGGAAATAAATAAGCAAGCAACTTACGCTAGGTATCACGGCTATTACACATATTACATCCACTGGGCATCAAAGTTCGCCACCAGTGTAAATATAGGGAACAAAGCAGCATATCATATACACTAGTTGTAAAAGTTGGCGACCAGTGCAAATAAATGCCGCAGCAAAACAAGTTCAGAACTGAAACCACTTCAGAAGATGTGAAGAAACAATATCCTGGGTACCCATAATGTGGGCAAGATGCTTAGCAAGCTTATTAACTTTCTCTTGTTTGGCGCTTAAATCCTCCAAATATTGTCGTTGCACCGTAAAGTATGCATCTGAATTCTGCAGGGACTTCCTCATCCTTCACTTCTTGTCGCAAAGACATCCGATCGATGTCTTTCAACTTGAAGTTGAGACTCAAGAAGACGAACTGATTCAGGCGGTGAGTTCAAGAGCTTGTGCCAGCAGAGTGGCCAAAGAATCCTAACACTACATCAAGAAAGGACTTTTGGGTTCTCTCGCTATCGTCAAGATAGTTTTTATCAGCTTTCTTGGAGACCAACAAGGATGTCTCACTATCTTGAACCTTATCTGCATTACTTCCTTTACCATTGCATAACGCGGTACTGCTCCCCAATATTTTGTCCGCATTCTAAAAGAGAAACAAGCAGACACATCACAGGTTTACCATGTTGTATATGAAACTCATTTTGGTAAATCAGTTCAGTAGTAAAGTGGATTGGATAACAGCATGAAACAAACATATATCTATGTACCATGGTCAATTTATGGTCTATATCATTCTAGTTTGTGTTGCCAAATCAAGAGATACACAGTTGAAAGTGCGTTATATCGACTAGAGGGGGGGTGAATAGGCGATTTTTATGAATTCTTCACTAAGGAATTTGCCGGTGAGGAAATTCCTTAGCGAAGAACTTCTTGCAGCGGAATAAGTACTCAGAAGTAAGCATAAGAGAATGCGGGCATGGTCATCATGATGAAATGAAGACTAGCACAGAGTATAGAAAGCGTAATCACAGGATAACACAAGATGAAGACAAACAGACTGAAGAAATTGAACTGAGGAAATTGAGAAAGTCTTCAACAAAGTCTTCAAACACGAGATATGAACAAACACTCAACACAATAATGAGGAAATGAAAGGGTTGAGGAAATAGAACCAGATTAGGTTGGTGAAGACAATGATTTGGTAGACCAGTTCCAACTCCCGCCCCCTCGGTTGTACGTCTGGGTTGAGCGGCCGAGTATTTAAACTCGAGGACACACAGATCTCCGGACACCCGATCGGCTGAGCACGCAGCTCAGACACCAAGTCCTCACCGTATTCTCCTTGAACTAAGGTCACACGCACCTCGTCCAATCACTCGTGGTAAGTCTTGAGCGACTTCCAAACCTTCACAGACTTGGTCACTCGGCGATCCACAATACCTCTTGGATGCTCTAGACCATGACGCAAAAACGACTGGAAGAAGCACAGTCTTCAAAGGTAACAAGAGTCGTATCCACGCAGGATCAAAATCTTCAGTGATGCTCAATCACTTTGGGTGTGTAGGGCTGTGGGGTTTGGGTTTTTCCTCACTCGATGATTTTCACTCAAAGTCCTCGGAGGATGGGTTGCTCTCAAATGACAAGTGTCAAGTTCTCTTGAAGCAGCCAACCAGCTAGTGGTTGTAGGGGGCGGCTATTTATAGCCTAGGGAGCAGCGCGACATGATAAGACATAAATGCCCTCCAATGATATGACCGTTAGGTGGATAAGATATTTTGGGACAGCCGGTAGCCAAGAAGACAAAGAACGGTCAGAATTTGAATATCAAATTCCTCGAGCTATCATGTTCCTCATCGTAGGCAATCCAGACTGCGAATTCCTAACTCCTTAGTCGAACAAATTCCTCGTGATCGTAAGAACTTCGTCTCACATCAAGAAATTTACTGAACTGTATGAGATTTCCAAAGACTTCACTCGAAGGGATTGGTAGGTGTAGGATTTTGAGTTGAGCATCACATGGAAATTTTTCCTTAGTATTTCCTCGACCCCCTTACAGTACGGTGTTTCCTATGACTCAAGAAAGAGAAAACGAAACTACGAAAGCAAAAGTCTTCACGCTTCATGTTCCTCAAATGAATACCAAGTCTTCAAGGTCACACCAATTTCATCACTTTCAAAGTCTTCGTAAAGTCTTCAAAATATCAAAGTCTTCAATAAGAACTTCATTTTAGGGGTCGACTTTCTCTGTAAATATCAAACTCCTCATAGACTTATAGACCTGTGTACACTCACAAACGCATTAGTTCCTTAACCTATAAGTCTTCAATCCACCAAAATCACTAAGGGCACTAGATGCACTTACAATCTCCCCTTTTTGGTGATTGATGACAATATAGGTTAAGTTTTCAACGGGGATAAACATATGAAGTGTAAACACTGATAATGAAGAATTTGATTGCAAGATATAGAAGAACTCCCCCCTGAAGATGTGCATAGTGAGGAATTTGCTTTTGAGGCAATGCACATTTGAAGAGTTGAATCATGGAGATATCCCCCTATATCTTGTAATTCATACACGCATTTGTCATATAATATGAAGAATTTGAAATGCATGATGAAATATGGTGCTTGATGTAATTCAGCATGCGTATGCGATAACATTAATGAGGAACAAGCATGCAAAATAACGCATCAAGAGTATCGAGCTCAAATAGATCCGCTTTGAAGATTTTCAAGAAGCTCAAGAGAATCAGAGTATAGTGCAAGAGCATAATGCATCAAAAGTATCAAAGCACCATCGGGTTTAAGATTACAACTTGATCCAATAAAAGTTTCAGAAGAACGAGAGTTGTAACTTAACAAAACTAAGCAATAAAATAGACCCGCTTGAAGACTAACTCAAATTTCTCCCCTTTGTCATCGAATGACCAAAAGGATCAAAAGCGAGGACTAACGCCTCTGAAGAATTTCAAGTTGAAGAAGGAGCGCCCGGCGATGTTGGGGTCGGTTGTTGGAGTGGGACCTGCCGCGGTGTCGTCCAAGTCTTCATTTTCATCAGTGTCGCGCGATGAAGAATAGGAGCTGGCCACCAAGGATGGAACTTTGACCTTCTTGTATTTCTTCGGAGGAGGTGCAGACCAGTCAAATTCTTCCTTGAGTCCCATAGTCGTTAGTTCTTCCGCATTGTAGACATGTGAAAGAACATCCCAGGTGCGTTTGAAGGTTTCATGGAGGTAGTAGTGGTTTCTCTTCACTGCATTGTGTGTTGAGGTCATGTTGTGAAGAATTGAACCAAACTGACGCTTGACCCATTTATGATTGCGATCAACCTTCTGATGAAGACTGAGAAGTAACTCACGATCAGTCATCACCCTGGGTGTTGTGGCTTGAGGACTTTGCTTGACTGAGGTATTTGCGGCAGAGTCATGGGTGGCAGAGTCATCATTGGTGGAGTAGGATGCTGCTTTGCGAAACTGTCCATCCAATGGACGAATGCCTTCATCGATCATAGTAGTAGCCTTGCCCTTGTCATCATCTGAGGTAAATGTCCGTTTGAGGACTTCAATCGGGGGCAAGTAGCTGCAGTGGTTCGTAGTATCAGCCTTGTAATTGAGTGAAGACCTTGTCCCGATGAATCTCATTATCCAAGGCGCATAAGGCTTCAAATTTCAAATGGTGACATAGCAATGTTTGCCAGCGTCCTCATGAAGAAATCATGGAAGTTGACGGAACGCCATGGATGATGTTGAAAAGCATATTCTTCATGATGCCAACGACTTCTTCATCATTTGAGTCGTGGCCTTTGATAGGACTCATTGTCTTCGCTGTAATCCGATAGACAGTCCGAGGCACATACAATAATTCCTTGACGAGGAATTTGGTTCTTGGGGCCTGCCTTGGCTTCAAAGACTTCATCAGCACTTGCATATAGTGATTTGAAAGTTCTGGTTCGTTGTAGATACAACGTGCACCATCAAGTGGAGGACTTAGTGGTAGAGCACGAAGCAATTCAGTTGCTGGTGCCTTATAGTGAGTATTTCCAGACATCCGCCTAATACCCATGAGTTCACGTCTTCGCCTCCGGTGATGTGTGCGTTGCATAGAATTGAAGAATTAGTTCTTCATTCCACCACGTATATCAAGCAGAAATTCGTAAGTCCCGCATCGTGAAGAACACCGAGGACCGGCTCAAAGCCTGGGGAGACTCCATGTCCACATGAGGAATATGAGCATGATCAAGACTTTGTCTTTGTTGAAGAGCACCGAGGAATAGAAGTTGGCTTGACCGGCAGTCCGTAAACGCCTCTTCCTTATGCGGCGTAATCATATGGATTATAGTTAGTGAAGAATACGTGCTCGGCAAAGAAATCATCGGCCTTGAACTTTTGTTTGCTTGAGAACGTATTCTTTTGCTTGGGCAGAGGAGTGTCAGTGAGTTGCATCACCACCTTAGGAATCGCAAGTTCAGGTTCTTCAGGCTGAGGAATTTATTGTTCCTCAACAGGTGCAGTCTGTGGATCAGCAGCAGTTCATCAAAGACTAGTGGCTGGAATTTCTTCATGCACAGAGCAGGTGGGTTGAGTTTCTTCAGAGTCCATTTGGACTGTTTGTGCAGGGGATTGAGGAATCTGTTGGAGCGGGGTGAAGAGAGGAGTATTGGGATGCAGACTTTCCCAAAAGTCATCATTCATCACCGTGTGGTGCACCCTATATCCACATCTTCATCTTCACTTTCCTCAACACCGGCCTCTTCTGTGCCAGAACCGAGGCATAGGTGAGGAAATGACCGGGGTTGAAGGGATTGCGCCCACTTCAATTTCTTCATCAATCTGCTCGTGACGGGCGAATGATGTTCTTCATCAGATCCGATTGGGATCTCATAGTCTTCTCCAAAAGGAACAAGGTCCTTTGATGGCATGGAGGAAATCGGAAGAGCATCAATTGGATTTTCAAATGAGCTGGTCTTTGGCTTCATTTTCTTCGCAGCCGAAGAATGTGACACAGCTGATGCCTTCCTTTTCTTCACTGCAGCTCATTCTGCAGCCTTGGTTTTCTTCACCTCAGAGGCAGATGGAAGAATTGGAGTTGGAGTTGGCGCAGGAGGAGCTGAGGAATCTGGTTGAATTTCTTCAAAGCAATCGATGCAGCTTCTGTCTTGTTCGGGCTTTCTTCAGCGCACCACTAGTGGATGCCCCGGCAATTTCTTCGGGCCGGAATGGAATCATCAGCCCACGGAACTAGCATTTTCATCAGCCTGAACGTCATCGCCGGTGTCAGGCATGTTCTTTAGTCGGTGAGCCGAGGCTTCAAATGAGGAATTTCATGTTGCATTGGGGCAGCAACATTTGTGAATTTATTCGCCGATTGATTTAATCGACCTTGGCTCCTTGCCAATCAGCATAGTAAGAATCAAGTTTTTGCCGAGGTCTTGAATTTCAGTCTGGACCTTGAGAAGTTCCTCGTGTCATTTTGACAATGATTTTCTTCAGAACTTCTCCTTCTCGTATTGAGCCTTCTTGATCTCTCTTGCCTTTTCAAACTTCCATTTCTCTTCAATGATTTAAATGGGTCAACATATGACTTTGTCCAAGGGTCAGATGAAAGTCAGGCATAGGGGTATTTGGATCCTTGTGCCAGAGATCAATATAATCGAGGATTTTCCTCGGATCCAACATCAGTGACACAAATGTGCCTTTGGCTCTAGCGGCCCTTTCTTGGCGATCTCTGATGATTTCCGCAAGTTCATCATCTGAAGCTTCATCATCAGAAGGCACATGGAATGCAACTTGTTTCTTCTTTGGACTTGGCCGAGGGCCTCGTCCCACCGTTGCTTTGGTCTTCAGCACAGTCGGGCCAGATGATGAAATTGGTGCTGCTGAGGAACTTGCAGAAACACCAGAGGCAATCGAGAAACCAGCAGTCCTTTGACATGTAGCCAGATGCACAGGAGCTGAGGACTTTGACGGAGCTGTTGAGGACTTTGGTGGAGCTGTAGCAGTGTGAGGAATTTGCCGTGAGGGCGCTGGCCGAGGAACTTGGCCGTGAGGGCGCCGATGGTGAAGCACTTGTCTTATGAGCAGGCTTCTTTGGCATGGATTTCCTCGGTTTGGACCGAGGCCTCGATGAGTCGTGATGGCGTAATCCTCATTGAATTTCTTCACCGCCTCCTTGACTTGTCTTGCCAATTTAGCTTGGCGCTTAGCCCATTCTTCAGAAAGTCCTCACCACGCTTGATGCTTTGGTGGGGTCACCATTTGGCCAGTGCCAATGGAGCTCTTGGGCATGGTGGATTGAGAGCGAATTTCTTCATGTACTTTGGAGTCACATATCTATATTCCCTCCATTCCCTTGCCCATCTCCGTTCAATCTTCTGAATACGCACCTTGCGCTGATTTTTGTTTTCTTCATCAGGTGTGCAGAGTCGGCATAAATTTCCTCGTGATCTCAAAAGCTGTCATAACCTCGTGTTTCTTTCCTCCTTTCGTGGCTTCTTACCGTCGCCATATTCTTCAGCTTGAGGAAATTGAACGATTGAGTTCTCTCAAGAAGTATGCAGTTTTTCTTCGAGGAACGCTGCAAATGAGTTAAGTTGATGAGAACCTAGTGATTCAAAGAATGACATGTGTACCGTGAACAGAGTATAGTTGCGAGGAATTTGGAGAGGTCATATGCGTTCTCGTAAGGTTTTTCAAAAGAACAAGTTTTGAGGATTTTGACCAGATGAGCCTTGAAGAATTTCACTAAGCGTTCTTTGACTTAGGTTCCAGAGTTGTACAGATCGAGGATCCACACAATTAAGGAATCTTGAAGAAAATGATTGCTTAGAGAAACGAATCAAGAGCAGATAGCTTGTGAGGTGTTTGTGTGTGAGGATTTGAAGAATAAACACCTTTGAAGATTTTCAGAAAGCTTGAGAATCAAAGCAAGTAATAAAAGTAACTTTTATTTACCCTAAATGAAGAACACGACGAACTGGGTGTTGTAGATGTGAAACTCGTCTGTTCAGATCTTCCACGCCCTAACTTGGCGGAGGAAGACAGCTACGACGGCGGGGGAGTGAGGAATTCCGCGGTCGGCGTGAGTACGATGGCGACGAGGTCAAGGCAGTGAAGCTCTTCCTCACCGGCGACGATGGAGTAGCGGCAGTGCTAGGGTTTGAGGAGCTCGAACGGGAGAGAGAGGTCGAGCGGGGTAAAAGAAGTGAGGAAGGGGAGAGGGGTATTTATAGACAAGGTGAAAAACTGTTCGCCCGATGATTTGGGACGAACGTGCCCCTGACCATTCTCCTTCTCACGACATGTGTCACCCACGTACTGTGTAGTGGAGATCGTGTACGATCGTGGGTGAGTAAGATAATGCATGGTGGGATGCGTAACGGTTTGAGCGGCAAAACCGAAAATTTGGATAAGATCAGTTTTAAAGTTTCGTTCGCAATTTCTTCAGCTGACAGGACTCAGTGAAGATTTTGAACGAGTTTCAAATAGAACGCACATGAAGAATTTGTGAATAGACTGGGTTGAGTATAGCATAGAGGGGGAAGGGTCCGATCACACTCACTTAGCAGAAAAAGACAACTTGAAGAAATAACTATAAGTGAATGCTGTAGAGGACATAAACCCATATATATATAGCCAATGAAGAAAGACAACGGAAACAGTGAAGATTTTGCAAAGTTGAAGAATTTGAAAACTGAAGAATTTCAAAACTGAGGAAAAACTCAAATTGAAGATTTTCAACTTTGGTGGTGGCGTGACCCAATCAGATAAGAATGATGATTTCAGACACAGCATAATTGTCGTAGGGTTCTGAGAATCAAATTCTTCAGTAATTTATTCACACTTAGAGTGTTATTCTTCATTGATTGAAGAAAAACGTTTCTTCATGTGTTGCACATGTAAGTCATCAATTTTGCATAAGTGTTAGGATGTGTGTCTTTTTCAAAGAACATTCGAAGATTCTAAGATATTTAGCTCACACCGCAACTTGCTAAATCTCTTCTCATCCAAGGGCTTAGTGAAGATATCGGCTAGCTGTTCTTCAAGATTCACGTGCTCGATAGAGATGTCGCCTTTAACACATGATCACGAAGAAAATGATGACGAATTTGAATGTGCTTTGTCTTCGAAAGTGCTGAACTGGGTTGTGAGCAATCTTGATGGCACTCTCATTGTCACAAAGAGAGAGGCACATTCTTCACATTGATGCCGTAGTCCTTGAGAGTTTGCTTCATCCACAGCAATTGAGCACAACACGAGCCGGCAGCAATGTATTCAGCTTCCGCAGAGAGATGTGATACGCACTGCTTTCTTTGAGGACCAATGCACCAAAGATCGTCCGAGGAAATGACAAGTGCCTAAGTTGACTTATGTCCACACGATCACCGTAATAGTCGAGTCGTAATATCCAATGAGATCAAAAGCAGAGCCCTTTGGGGTACCATAATCCTAGTGTTGGTGTGTGAGCTAGATATCGAAGAATATGCTTCACAAACCTTATGGTGTGATTCCTTCGTAGCTTGAAATCGGGCACACATGCAAACACTAAGCATTATATCTGGCCTAGATGCACATAAGTACAATAAAGAACCAATCATGGAGCGGTATACCTTGTGATCAAGTCAATACCATTTTCATCAAGGCATAGATGGCCATTTGTGGGCATAGGAATTTTGACGCCTTTGCAATCTTGCATGCGGAATTTCTTCGTGACATCTTTGAGGTATTTCTCCGAGATATGAATATGCCATTGTGTTGTTGATTTAATTTGAAGACCTAAGAAGAATTTCAACTCTCCCATCATAGACATTTGATATTCTTCACTCATCATATAGGCAAATTCATCACTATAACGTTGGTCAAGACAGCCAAAGATAATATCATCAACATATATTTGGCACACAAACAGTTCACCATCATAAGATTTAGTAAAGAGAGTAGGGCCGAGTGAACTGGTGTGAAGCCATTCTTCACGAAGAATTCCTTCAATGTATCATACCACGCCTGTGGGGCTTGTTTGAGACCATAGAGGGCCTTATTAAGTCTCAAGACTTTGTCGAGATTCTTTGGATCTTCAAAACCTGGGGTTGAGCAACATATACTTCTTCCTCAAGCTTACCATTGAGGAATGCACTTTTCACATCCATTTGATATAAAGTGATATTGTGATGGTTAGCATAGGCGAGTAATATGCTTGAATAGACTCAAGTCTAGCAACAGTGCAAAAGTTTCATCGAAATCAATTCCTTCAACCTCGTGTGTAGCCTTGAGCTACTAGTCGTGCCTTATTCCTCACCACAAGGCCATTTTCATCTTGTTTGTTGCGATAGATCCACTTTCTCGCCAATGATATTATGCTTGCGAGGATCTCGACGTTTGACCAGTTCCTGCACATTGTTGAGCTCGAATCGATGTAATTCTTCTTGCATAGCCCGAATCCACTCCGGCTCGTAAATGCTTCATCTACCTTAGTGGGCTCTGTGATAGAGACGAAGCATAGTGCCCACAAAAATTAGATAAATGTGAAGCTTTTGAGCGTGTGAGAGGACTCCGCGCTTTAATGTCATCGATGATCTTCTCCACTTGCACTTCTTTTGCAACGCGAGGATGAGCTGGTTGTCGCCGAGGAATTTGATCATTTTCCTCAGCACCATTGTTTTCAGCATTATCTTCAGTGCATCACCGACGTTCTTCAAGGCGTCTGAATGAATTCTTCAAAGCAGCTTTCTTCAAGAGGGATGACATCCTCGGTTGCCTTGAACTTGATAGATTCCTCAGTGCTGGTTCATCTAACACGAAGGTAGGTGCTCTCTTTGCGAGCCATTAGTTTCATCGAACCGCACATCTACAAAGTGTCAACAATCTTGTGAAGAGTGATGTTGAAGACTCAGAGGTGTGCGAGTCCTTTCCGTAACCAAGCATAAAACCTTCATGTGCTTTCGGTGCAAATTTAGAATTGTGATGAGGATCTCTAATCCAACATTTAGCAATCAAGACTTTGAAATAACTTAGATTGGGTTTCTTGTCGTTGAGGAGTTCATAGGCGCCTTCTTGAAGAATTTGAAGATATACTGTTGATGATGTGGCACGCCAGTATCAATTGCATCAATCCAAAAACGACTAGGCGTTTTGTATTCATCAAGCATAGTGCGAGCCATCTCAACAAGAGTTCTGTTCTTGCGCCCACAACGCCCATTTTGCCGAGGAGTATAAGGAGCAGATAACTCATGAGTGATACCAAGTTCATCAAGATAGTCATCAAGACCAGAATTCTTGAACTCAGTTCCATTGTCACTCCTGATGTGCTTGATCTTCACACCAAAGTTAGTTGAAGCCCTCGAG
This sequence comes from Aegilops bicornis, assembly GCA_021605145.1. Taxonomy (NCBI): domain Eukaryota; kingdom Viridiplantae; phylum Streptophyta; class Magnoliopsida; order Poales; family Poaceae; genus Aegilops; species Aegilops bicornis. The sequence goes on along the minus strand of CM038670.1, from coordinate 342,166,483 downwards.
GAAAATCGTTTGAAGACTTCCTGCACTTGATTTTTGTAAGTAACAATGTGTACCCATGTGTAGCGAGAGTAATCATCAACAATAACAAAGCCATATAGAGATGCATCATTAACGACAATTTGAATAATGATTGGGACCAAAGAGGTCCATGTGAAGAAATTCAAGGGACGAGTAGTGGTCATGATAGTCTTCACTGGATGCTTGGCCTTGGTCATTTTTCCAGCTTCACAGTTCCGCATAAGTGATCCTTGAGGAATTTGACATTCTCAATGCCAATGACATGCTTCTTCTTCGCAAGCGTGCAGTAAATTCCTCATGCCTGCGTGACCAAGTCGCCGATGCCATAGCCAACCTTCCAAAGCTTTTGCAAGTAGACACACGGCTGGTTGTGGTCCTGTAGAGAAATCAACAATATACAAGTCTCCTCTCCTAAAGCCTTCGAAGACTTTGGAATTGTCAGCTTCCATAATTACAACACAATGATACTTGCCAAAGATAACAACCATATCAAGATTACAAAGCATTGAGACTGACATGAGGTTGTATCCTAAGGACTCAACAAGCATGACTTTGTCCATGTGTATGTCCTTAGAGATCGCAACCTTACCAAGACCCAATACCTGACTTTTTCCTTTGTCAGCAAAGATGATATGCTTCAGATGTGACGGTATAAGGGAGCATCCATCAATAGATTCTTGTCACCAGTCATGTGATTTGTACATCCACTATCGAGAACCCACTCAGTGGCTTTGGGTTGATCATCCTGCAGATGAATTGGTACAACTTACGATCTCATATACTTCATCAGTGAAGAATATGATATCAAGTTCATCGATGAATTTCATCGACCAAGATAACAGATAAGCAAAGATGAGGACGTGTGAAATGAAAGTTAATTTCATCATGATTAGCCTGCGTCCTTTCAAGCAATTTCGTCAGATCCCCAGCAAATTCTTCAGACGTTAAGGCACGTCTGGAGACTTGACCCTGCAGAAGAGATTAGTTATTTTTCTTCACCACCCACATCTGAAGGGGTGGCAAAGAGTTCATTACTCTGCGAGCACCATATGAGAATGGTGGCATAGAAGCCAAACCATTTCGTTTCACGTAAGAGGGGTTAGGGTAAGCATATGAATAAGTAGATAAATTCTTCGAGGACTCATGAACATATTGGTTTGAAGAATAATGCACATATTCATAGCCCTTCGCTCTACCCTACGAAACAGAGTTGTTAGCACGATGATAATCATATGAGGACTTTGATCCTTTTGAGGAATTTGATCCACGTGAGGAATTTGGTCCGTATGAGGACTTGGATCCATATGAAGAATTTGGTCCAGATGAAGAATTTGATCTGGGGTTCCCATTCTTCACAGGTGGTGTCATGAGGACATTCACCTGAAGACTTTCAAGGCACTTCTTGGGAACCCAGATTTTCTTCATAGGGGAACCGCCTCTGCAGCTTAGCGCCAACATATCTAGCAAATACTTCACCATTCTGATTTTTGAACAGTTTATAGTTGGAGTCAAATGACTCATCGTAAGAATGAGGAGATTCGCATGTAAAGCCAGATAAGTTAGATGGATCAATCGAGGTCCCTTTGCGACAACCCATGAGGTTTTGGGATACCGCTCAAAGCTTCCAATATGTTCCATCAAGATTGAGTTTTCTCTCAAAGGCAATACCATCTTTCCTAGGGTTCCTGTTGAGGATCTGCTTTTAAGCACATCACAAAGAGTCTGATGCCCTTTGAGGCTTTTGTACATGCCTGTCATGTACAATTCCTTCAGCCTCGCATCGTCAAGGATACTAGCAATGTCCTCGGATGAGGAATTAGTGATAGGAGAGGCAGGTGAAGAATTTGTAACAGTTGAAGCATTTGAACATTCAGGTGAAGAATTAGCAGTATTCACGCTCAATGCACTTTAAGCATGGAGGAAAAAATTCTTCCTGAGAAGCGCTGATTTGTTGAGCAATTAATGAATCACGCTACTTCTTAAGATCTTCATAACTCACTCTTAGCTTCTCAAGGTATTGCTTTCTTTGAAGAAATTCATAAGAAATTTTCTCATGATCAGATAAGAGAGTGTTATGATGACCTTGAAGGCTATCAAACCTAGATCAAGTCTCAAGATTTTCGATCGGGGCTTTAGTGCGATCCATTTCTTCACCTAACATATCATCACTCTTATCTAGCATGTTTTGAACCTTTTCCAAAGCCCTTTGTTGTTTTACAGCAATTTTAGCAAGTTTTGAGTAACTGGGCTTTAGATCTTCATCAGATTCATTTTCACTAGATTCAGAGGAGGTATATTTGAGCACCTTGGCACCCTTTGCCATGAAGCAATAGGTGGGAGTGTAGTCATCACTATCTTCATCAAGATTGTTGGTGAGGTCATTTTCTTGAGTTGAAGATGGACTTGTCGACGAAAGCGATGGCGAGAGCTAGACTCACACACCGCACTCTCAGATTCTTCCGATGCCTCCTCTTCCTCATGTTCCTCGATTCAGCTTCAGAGTCCATTTCCTTGCCAATGAATGCCCGAGCCTTTTTGGAGCTGCCCTTCTTGTGAGAAGAAGGCTTTGAGGATTTTGATGATGAAGATTTCGATGATTTCTTCTTCTTCTTCGTCATCGTAACTGTAATCCTTGTGTTTCTTCTTCTTTAATTCCTTTTCCCACTGAGGACAATCTTGGATGTAGTGACCAGGTTTCTTGCATTTATGACAAAGTCTTTTCTTATAGTCACTGGATGAGGAATCACTGCTCCTTGAGGATTTTCCAAATCGACCACGTCTTGAGAACTTCTCGAATTTCTTCACGAAAGCGGTGCTAGCTCTGGCCTAATTCTTCAGGATCTCCAAGGCTACTACGAGTCTTCACACTCAGATTCGAGACATGACCTTGGCCTTGAGCACGTGTTTTTCCATAGCTAGAACCATAGAGATCTCTCTTTTTGACAAGCTGGAACTCATGAGTATTTAGCCTCTCGAGGATATCGCCAGGATCAAGTGACTTGTAGTCGCGACGCTCTTGTATCATCGGTGCGAGTATCAAATGAGGAATCAAGCAATCTTAACAATTTCTTCACCACCTCATGGTCGGTGATGTCAGTGGCACCAAGTGCTTGAAGCTCATTTGATATGTCAGTGAGGCGATCGAAGGTTTGTTGAACATTTTCGTTGTCGAGTCTTTTGAAGCGGTTGAAGAGATTCCGAAGAACATCAACTCAAGAGTCACGCTGAGTTGAAACTCCTTCATTCACTTTGGACAGCCTCTCCCAGATGAGCTTGGCAGATTCCAAAGCACTCACTCTTCCATAATGACCTTTGCTCAGATGGCCACATATGATATTCTTCGCTTGAGAATCGAGTTGCTTGAATCTCTTCACGCGTCGGCAGATTCGTGAGAAGGTGTGGTGAGGGAACACCATTTTCCACAACATACCGTAGATCGTTGTCAATTGCTTCAAGATGCATTCGCATCTTGTTCTTCCAAGGGGTAGTACGTCCCATCAAAGGTAGGACACCCAGCCGAGACCTTGATCATACCTGCGGTCGACATAACTAAAACTCCAGGTGGTTAAACCAAAATCACACAGAACAAGGGAGTACCTTTCTCTGATACCAATTGAAAGTGCATTATATCGACTAGAGGGGGGGTGAATAGGCGATTTTTATATATTCTTCACTTAGGAATTTGCCGGTGAGGAAATTCCTTAGCGAAGAACTACTTGCAGCGGAATAAGTACTCAGAAGTAAGCATAAGAGAATGCGGGCATGGTCATCATGATGAAATGAAGACTAGCACAGAGTACAGAAAGCGTAATCACAGGATAACACAAGATGAAGACAAACAGACTGAAGAAATTGAACTGAGGAAATCGAGAAAATCTTCAGTCAAAGTCTTCAAACACAGATATGAACAAACACTCAACACAATAATGAGGAAATGAAAGGGTTGAGGAAATAGAACCAGTTAGGTTGGTGAAGACAATGATTTGGTAGACCAGTTCCAACTGCTGTCTCGGTTGTACGTCTGGTTGGAGCGGCCGAGTATTTAAACTCGAGGACACAGTCCCGGACACCCAGTCGAAAGCACGCAACTCAGACACCAAGTCCTCACCGTATTCTCCTTGAACTAAGGTCACACAGACCTCGTCCAATCACTCGTGGTAAGTCTTCAGCATCGCCAAACCTTCATGCACTTGGTCACTCGGTGATCCACAATTCCTCTTGGATGCTCTAGACCATGACGCCTAACCGTCTGGAAGAAGCACAGTCTTCAAAGGTAACAAGCGTCGGATCCACGCAGACCAATCTCTTCGATGCTCAATCACTTTGGGTTTGTAGGGTTGGTTTTTGGGTTTTTCCTCACTCGATGATTTTCACTCAAAGTCCTCGGAGGATGGGTTGCTCTCAAATGACAAGTGTCAAGTTCTCTTGGAGCAGCCAACCAGCTAGTGGTTGTAGGGGGCGGCTATTTATATCCTAGGGAGCAGCCCGACATGATAAGACATAAATGCCCTCCAATGATATGACCATTAGGTGGATAAGATATTTTGGGACAGTGGCCAAGAAGACAACAACGGTCGGAAATTTGAATATCAAATTCCTCGTAGCTATCATGTTCCTCACTGTAGGCAATCTGCCTTTGGCGAATTCCTAACTCCTCGGTCCGTAACAAATTCCTCGTGATCGGAAGAACTTCGTCTCATCCATCAAGAAATTGACTGAACTGTATGAGATTTCCAAAGACTTCACTCGAAGGGATTGGTAGGTGTAGGATTTTGAGTTGAGCATCACATGGAAATTTTTCCTTACTATTTCCACGACCCCCTTTAACAATACGGTGTTTCCTATGACTCAAGAAAGAGAAAAACGAAACTACGAAAGCAAAAGTCTTCACGCTTCATGTTCCTCAAATGAATACCAAGTCTTCAAGGTCACACCAATTTCATCACTTTCAAAGTCTTCAGAAAGTCTTCAAAATATCAAAGTCTTCAAATAAGAACTTCATTTTTAGGGTCGACTTTCTCTGTAAATATCAAACTCCTCATAGACTTATAGACCTGTGTACACTCACAAACGCATTAGTTCCTTAACCTATAAGTCTTCAATCCACCAAAATCACTAAGGGGCACTAGATGCACTTACAACAGTTCAAATAATATTTGTTCAAGACAAAGCAGAATAGACAGAATATAAGTGTGGGAAACGATAGAGCAATAACAACACTTGTAATGTGCATGACATGACAACATAACTGTTTATTCAATTGAAACTGAAATCAACATAGAGTAAGTTACAACAGCAAACCAGTTAAAGAAATAGGTTTAAAACATACCTGCTGCGCCATTGGAGTTTCAATTCCATCCTTCGAATTTGATGTAGCGACCCGACCTCAGACGGTCAAGTCTCTATGCTTACACTACTAGGGAAAACCCTAGTAGTAGCGCGGGTTTTGAGGATATCAGCAGTGCGGGCACCCGCGCTACGAATATGGCGCTACAGCCTAATCATAGGAGTAGCGCCTGTCTGCCAGCTACTACTATTGACTATATCAGCAGCGCATTTCCCGAACACGCTACTATTAGTTAGCTGTAGCGATTTCCTGCTCCCGCGCTACTTTTATATCTTCCACCACTTCCCCATTCTGGCTTCAGTAAACTGCAATTTTCAGATACTAGTTCTACTAGATATCAATTTCATAAAGCATTATAGGTACTAGGTAGTACTCCCTCGGTTCCAAATTACCCGTCGTGGTTTTAGTTCAAATTTGAACTAAAACCACGACGAGTACTTTGGAACCGAGGAAGTACTAGATTACAATTTCATATATACTCAACATGCATCCTCAAGCAGTACAAGGTGACATTGACTACGATCATCATATTTAGTTCTAGATGATATCGACGATCATCATATATAGTTCTACATGATATCGACGACGATCATCATATGTAGTTCTAGATGATATAGCCACACATATGTAGTTCTAGATGATATCGACGATGATCATCATCCTCAAGCCTGGGCATTGGGTGTTCCTGATAGTAATTAGGATGGCCTGTCCAACACGAAGATTCTTGCCAACGAGGAATCTCTTCCACCCAACCGAGTTTAAGTGTGTGCGACCGCCTGTGTCCATGCGGTAAGTATGCAGTGTGGTGACGGAGCCCCTTGCGGTAAGCGTGAGTTCAGCTGAGCCTTCTTCATCGTGCTCGATACCACAACTCACAGATAGGTTCTTTGGCAATTTCTGAATAAGAAAAACATATCAATTAATAAATAGCCTCACACATACTCTTGCAAATATATTTCTATTAAGTCTAGATTTCTACACTATCATAAGACACAATACTACGCATTTGTACTAATTAATCATGAATTCTACTAAGCATATCATTGGACTCTACACTAAGCATTTCATCGGATTCACTAAGCATATCATCGGATAATTTGCATTTGTAAGTATAACAATAAAGCATATATATCATCAAATTACTACAGTCAGTACGTATAACATACCATTTCATGACGATCGACCATGGTACTTGTCAGGCGGGTCACGAATGGCACCCCGACAAAGTCATCACCTGGCGGAATTATGTCCCATAGGTTGCACACCTCGTTCCCGCTTAGCCTCATTCTTTGAGCTACGATGGCTTCATGAAGTGGGTCCTCATTATCTTCATCATCTTCGTCATCTGCATCATCTTCGTCATCTTCGTCATCTTCATCATCTTCGTCATCTTCATCATCTTCGTCGTCTTCATCATCTTCCACCAGGTTGAGATAAATGACAACCAGCTTGGGTCTTTCTACTCTGAAGGAGAAGCTGATCAACTCACCGCCAGTAAGACGTATGCATGCGAGGAAACGGGCCCATCCATCTCCTCCAATCTGTGACATATTGTGTCCTTTCTCGACCTCCATAGTGTACGGCCCCCCAGGAGCCTCAAATGTCACAATGTCTCCTGTTAGCTTGTTGAATTTCAACCTCACATTGCATGGGACGATCTGTGTAAGAAAAGCAAAATGACACAATGATGTAATGCCAACACTAAAAATAAAATAGTTGTTACATTTCATCTAACTTCTTACCGCCGCATGATGAAAACTCGGTTGGAAGTAGATGCCGAACAGCTTGCCAGTTGCAAGGCTGCTGGCGCACCTTAACTTGCACAGTCGACATAGTGGTGGTGGTGGTGGCGCCATTTTCCTAAAGCAATATGAGCAAAGGATTAACGATTAGATGACAAGGTACCACCTACCAAAGCATTTCGATGGCACCTATTGCCTAAGATAATTGATTAAAAAACAAGTGGCAAATTTATCTAAATTGGCACCTACATTTTGCCAAAAAATAACTTATTACAAAAAAACAAAAGCATCTACCTATCCATGTACTCAAGGATTTATAACAGAGGTAAATCACATGTATAAAGTAACGTAAAATATTATTACCTCAATCCAAATAGCGGAAGTAACAAGGTTGTGGATTCCCATCAACACCAACGACAAAGTTGAGTGTAGAAATCGTAACCCTAACGTATCACTTACTCGTCGTAAGAAAATCCTGCAACATGAGACGTTGCAGCCACAAAGGGTCCGTACATTGAATGTACTGGCAAATTCACACCATAGGATAATGATGAATGATAACTATCGCTACATGCAAATTTGGCTGGTGGAAAGCTCTATGGTTATAAGGTTTTTGCGAAAAGCCAATTTTCCCTACTGCAAAGGAATATATTTTCATTTAACTACAAAGTTTGTTGAAAACAATGAGAATGGTAAACCCCATCTCAAACCCAATTAAAGGTAATTAACAACCAAATAAAATTAATTTAGAGTGATGAGATCAACATGATAATCCAAGAACTAGATACTCAAGATGTCCATAACCGGGGACACGGGTAATCAAGATTAGTTTGTACACTCTGCAGAGGTTTGCGCACTTTTCCCCACAAGACTCGATCTCCTCCGTTGGATTTCTCGCACTACATGGTGTTTGAGAAACGAATGACCGAGACACAGTCTTTCAGAAGCGTTAACTCTTTACTCTGGGTAGTCAGTACCACCTACATCCCCTACATCTGCTAGCCTACCACTGAAAGAGGTCACACAATGTAACGTCCCGGATTCGATGCGCCAGGTGTCTCCCAGTTATTCGGCGTCATTGCCATGCCATTTGCTTGCGTGTCGCAGTTTGCCATGTCATCATCTACATTTCATATCATGTCATCATGTGCATCGCATTTGCATATGTGTTCGTCTCATGCATCCCAGCATTTTCCCCGTTGTCCGTTTCGCAATCCGACACTCCTATGTCCTCTAGTGCCCCCTTTTACCTCTTTTCGTGTGCGGGTGTTAAACATTATCGGAATGGACCGAGATTTGCCAAGCGGCCTTGGTCCACCACCGGTAGACCGCCTATCAACTTTCGTGCCGTTTGGAGTCCGTTTGATACTGCAACGGTAAACCGGGGAACCGTAAAGGCCTCGTCTGTGTTGCAGTCCAACACCCCTCTAAAGCAGCCCTTGAGCCCATCCAAAACCCATCCATGCTCTCGGTTGTCCGATCGCGATCGCGTGGCCGAAAACCGCACTCCATTTGGACTACCATAGCTCCCTCTACCTATATAAACTCCCTCTCCCCCAAAATTTCAGGCAAAACCACCCCTAACCCTAGCTTTCTTCCTCCTCCCCGCGTCGGACATGTCCGCGCCGCCACCAGACATGTCCAGCCGCCGACCCCGCGCCAATCCGGGGCCGCCACCTGTCGCCGCCGCCTCCCGCCATCTGCGGCCCTTGAAAGCCATCAGCGGGCCCACAGCGCCCGCCTTCGCCGCCGTCACTTTGCTCGGCCCGTGCCCAGCTGCTCCCCGCCATGGAGTTCCTCCGCCGGTGACCCCAGCGCCCGCCGCCGATCTCCGCCGCTCGCCCAGGCTCCACAGCGCCCTCGCCCGCTCCGTCGCCGCTTGCCGCCCGCAGCCCGCGCCTCCACCTCCCGCCCGCCCGTACGGTCGAGCTTCGCCGCCCGGTCGCCGCGCCACCCGTCGCGTTCTCCACCGTCCGACGGCCTTGCCTCGCTGCCGCGACCACTTCCGGCCATATCCGGCCAGGAGGTGGCCGGATCCGTGCGTCGCCGCCTGTCCTCGCGCCTCCTCGTCGGGACGCCTCATCCCCGACCTCCTCGGCGCCGTCCCGCGCCCCCATCGGACTTCTCCTTGCCGGAGCCGTCCCGGCGTCGCCAGAGCCGGGGTGGACGAGATCCACCACTCCCGGCATCCAAACGGCGCCCCAGATCCCGGATCTCCTCGTCCCGCTTCTCTCCGTCCGGTTTTTCGCGAGGTAGAATTTTCTCCAAGTCCCTGAGAGTGTTACATTCTGGTGCTATGTTCATCATGTCATATCTCCATGTATGTAGCTCCGTTTTGTTTGTGTGATATATCAACATGTTCACCATGATGTGCTCTTCATTTTGTTCCATTGTGGCATGCTTGTTTGAGTTCATCGTGATGCCCTTATCATCGTTGCAAGAGTGCTATGTGATTTGTCTGCTGTAGTTTAACAGAAAGTGCTCAACTGTCATTTTTGTATCTTTTTGTGTGGTTTTCTTTTGATAATGAAGTCTACATGTGTTATGAGCTACAACATTCCATCTATGCTTTGGTGCAATCCACTCTTCATGATATGCCATGTGTTGATTGTTACAAGCTTGCAAAGTAGCCTCCGTGATGTTACTGATTTATGTGACTTAGTCGTTTCTGCCAAGTCTGAAACTGAGATATTCTGATGCTAGGTAAACCTGTTGATACCATGAGTTCTATGCACAATCTTGAGATGTTCACTAAGGATGTTTTGTTACACATGTTATGCTCTATCCATTCATGCCCCATTTTGCATTTATGGAGCGCTCTAGCATGTCTTAATCGTTCTCTACTTTTGCTATAAAATGTTCCTGGCAGATTGTTTACATGTTAATCAATTTTGCCATGGTTGTTGTTAGTGATCCAAGCATACTATGAACTTTCTATTATCATGCTTAGCTTCATGAACATGTCATCTTGCTGTATGTATGCTTTTTTTGTCATGCAATGCCTTGTGGTGAGTGATTTGAGCTCGCAAAGTTGCCTTCATGATACTGTTTATGCCATGCTCAATTTTTTTGCTAAGTCTGAATCTGGTAAAAAAATTACTATGTTTACATGGGAGCCATCATATCTTCTGTGCCTTTTTGGCTCATGATCAGTCAGGGACTTCTGTTCTATGAAATCAGTAGATTCATGGCATGCCTATGGTTGCCATGATGAGTTCCTTTAGCATGTTGTTTGATAGCTCTAAACATTGCAACCTGATGTTATTTCTGCCATGTCTAGTGAATTTCTGCTGTGTCTAAAACTGTTATTATTTGCAATCTTGCCATGTCCTTTTGAGCATGCTCTAGTGATTTATGGAGATAGATCAGTGTTCATGTTTGTCGTGCTTTACCTGTACATCAGGTCCATGCCTTTTGTTTTCATGTTGAGTGGCTGTAGCATATTGTTTTGATGCTTGCAAGTTGCCTAGTTGCTATTTTGGACAGCTTGTCCTTTAAACTTGTTTCATGTCTATGTGTTGAACCGTTGCTCCGTTTTGAGAGTGCTCTATATGAAACTTGCTTAGTTTTGCATATAGTTTCATGTTACCTTGTTGCATCCATGTTTTGAGTCTGTTTGCTTGATGTTCGAATGCATTTTGCATCAATGCCATGCTTAACTTGTTTTGCTCATATCTTCTAGGCCGTAGCTCGAAATAAAATAAACTTTATATGTAACTTGACTAGAATTTCGTGTTGATCATCTTGGTGCATCTTATCTTGCTATTTAAAAACTTGAACATAAAGTTTATTCAGATCTGGACCAATCTCGAAATTTGCATATGGGGATTTACTGGAATTGTTATATGTTGTTTCCGGCCTCATTTAAACTTGCTTTGTTGCGTTGGTCTTGTATGCATCACCTCTTGTCATGAGTAGCATCATATAGTTCGTCATTCATCATACTTGGTTGAGCATCATGTCTTGTTATGTGTGGTGTGTTTACCATGTTGTGTGCTTCTTCTCGATAGTTCCCGTTTTGTTGCGATCGTGAGGATTCGTTCGACTACGCTTGGTTCGTCTTCGTGGCTTCATCTTCTTCATGGACTCATTCTTCTTCCTAGCGGGATTTCAGGCAAGATGACCGTCACCTTGGATCTCATTACTATCATTGCTATGCTAGTTGCTTCGTTCTACCTCTATGCCGTGTTACCTACCACTTGCTTATCAAGCCTCCCAAATTGCCATGAACCTCTAACCTTCGTCACCCTTCCTAGCAAACCATTGTTTGGCTATGTTACCGCTTTTGCTCAGCCCCTCTTATAGCATTGCTAGTTGCATGTGAAGATTAAGATTGCTCCATGTTGGTTTATGTTTATATTGGGATATCACAATATCTCTTATATTATTAATGCATCTATATACTTGGTAAAGGGTGGAAGGCTCGGCCTTATGCCTGGTGTTTTGTTCCACTCTTGCCGCCCTAGTTTCCGGCATATCGGTATTATGTTCCTGGATTTTGCGTCCCTAACGTGGTTGGGTGTTATGGGAACCCCTTGACAGTTCGCTTTGAATAAAACTCCTCCAGCAAGGCCCAACCTTGGTTTTACCATTTGCCTCACCACCACCTACTTTTCCCTTCGGACTCGCTCTCTCGAGGGTCATCTTTATTTAGCCCCCCCCCCCCGGGCCAATAGATCTCTAAGTGTTGGTCCGGACTAGAGCCACTTGTAGTGCCCCCTCGGGGAAACTTGAGGTCTGGTTTTAGTTGTACATAGTGCTCATCCGGTGTTGCCCTGAGAACGAGATATGTGCAGCTCCTATCGGGATGTCGGTGCATTGGGCGGTCTTGCTGGTCTTGTTTTACAATTGTCGAAATGTCTTGTAAACCGGGATTCCGAGACTGATCGGGTCTTCCCGGGAGAAGGAATAACCTTCATTGATCTTGAGAGCTTATAATGGGCTAAGTTGGGACACCCCTGCAGGGTTTGAACTTTCGAAAGCCGTGCCCGCGGTTATGTGGCAGATGGGAATTTGTTAATACCCGGTTGTAGTAAACTTGAAGTAAACTCTTCTAAAATACACCAACCATGTGCATAACCGCGATGGTCTCTTTACGGGATTGTTCGAGAGGAGAACACGGTTTTTGGGTTATGTTTGACGTAAGTAGGAGTTCAGGATCACTTCTTGATCTTTACAAGTTGACGACCGCTTGCTTTGCCTCTCTTCTCGCTCTTATTTGCGTAAGTTAGCCACCATACATGCTTAGTCGCTGCTGCAACCTCACCACTTTACCCCTTCCTTACCCTTTAAGCTTTGTTAGTCTTCATACCCATGGTAATGGGATTGCTGAGTCCTCGTGGCTCAAAGATTACTACAACAACAGTTGCAGGTACAGGTTATGCGATGATCATGACGTAAGAGCGATGTTACTTGTGTTGGAGTTCTTCTTCTCCGTCGATCTTGGGTTAGGTTCCTGGTCGGCAGCCTGGGCTAGCAGGGTGGATATTGCTTGAGTTCATGTTTATGTTTCATCCGTAGTCGCATGTTGATTTTGTATATGTTGTATTGGTGTATTCATGTGACATTGTATGTCTTGGATGTATCCCCACTATTATGTAATGGTTTGATGTAATGATATCCATCTTGCAAAAGCGTCTTCAAGATGCACTTCTATCCTTGGTGGGACCTTCCAGTTCCTTTAGGATAGGGTCGCATCTTGGGCGTGACAAGTTGGTAATAGAGCCTCGACCGACCATAGGAGCCCCCTTGATTGATCGTGTAGTTTGGCCGATGTTGAGTCTAGAAGAATTTTTTTTGGATTCTAGTTATATCGGAGAGTAGGATTTCTTTTTACTCCTCAGATCCTTCGTCGATCTAGTGAGAAATCTTGACGTAGGTGTTTTGAACTACTCCTCTTCCCCTTCAAATATTTCTTTAGGATCACGCGGTTAGTTTTTGTTCATTGTCCTTCCTCTTTTGTCCGGTGCATTTCTCGTCAAGTTGATTCGACCCTCTTTGTCTTTTGGGAGATCCAACCTCAGCTCTTTTCAATCGACGTTGTTTTCCCCATCCGAAGTTGTCTTTCTTTTTCCCACCCGCCCACTCCTTCTTCTTCTTGGAACCGGTGTCCGGAATCGAGTATCCACCCTACTCGTGCGAAGCCTTTGCATTCTCTCCTCAATCATTTCAACCGGCGCTTCTCTATGCAATTATTCACCGTTTTAGTTGCCTGTGTTTTTCCCGCCCTCCCACCCTTTTCTTCCCGAAGTCTGGGCCTCTATTCGAGAAGCTATTTCATTCGTGCGGAGCCCCTTCGGTCTTTCCTCAATGGTCTCAACCGGTGAATTCTCTTCAAATCATTGTTCGTCTCATTTTCTTTTCCGGTGGTTTCAATTCAAGCTTTTTCGTTGTTGATCATATTTTTTCCCTCGGCACAAATGTTTCCCATTGCTCGTTCACCTCTCATCATCATTCCGGAGTGTTGAAGACATCTCAGAAGATTCGTGTTTGCATTCTATTATTTCGAGGTTGTCACCTCATTCAAATCTTTCAATTGTTCCGGTGCATTCTCATTCAACAATCCTTTCCAACGTTGTTTCTTTTCAGTGGGCCCTAACCAACAGGTCTTTTCCCAGGATCTTACCTAACTCTTCTGATCTTCCCGGAGTTATTCTCAAATATTTTTCGAAGTTTGACATAAGAATGAATTTCATGAGTCAGATGCCTTTCCAAGATCGCTCTCAAATTCTTTCATGTTCGGGTCAATCTTTCCTCTTTTCATTCTCCCGGAGTATCTCAACAATTTTGATGTTGTTTCTCGTCGTCATCTGAAGACCGAATAAGAATTTATCTTAAATCTTGTCCGTTCTCCCGGAGATTCACGGTGTTAGCTCGATGCTATCCTATCTAATTGTTTCCAGTCGTGCAATTCTTTTCATCCATCCAGAGTATTTCAGGAGTTGTGTTCTCTCTCGATTATCTGGAGGCCATCTTTTTGGAGTATTTCTTCGTTCTAAGCTTTCAAATTCATTCTCCAATTATTCTATATCTGTGCCTCTTCATTCATTTCCATATTCTTCCGGTGCTTCATGCTTTAATTAGTTTGAGACCTCTTCATTCTGTGGTATCAAATTCCCTCAAGTGTCTTTGTGCTTTTCTAATTCTTCCCAGTGATTCATTCCTTTTAGTCATTTAATTTTGAATTCTTATGGTGGTTCGTTCAATATTTCTTTTCTGTTGTTATCGTATCAATTCATTAGTTCTTTCCAGTCCTACCGGTGGCTCATGAAGACCTTCCCAAATTTGGCACTTTATCTCCCCTTAATCTTTTCCCAATGTGGATAAGTGGTATGCAATCCATTGTTTCTCATCAATTTAATTGATGAAGGATAAGCATAACATAATTCTTATTCTCATTTCATCGTGGTCAAGTTGATTAATTCTTTTCTTTGGAGATTGTTCATGTTGAATAATTTCTTGGTTCAAGTTGTTCACCTTTTTCTTCTCCGGAGTTCCAAGTTCTTATCGGTTGTCTCGTCACGAAGCTCCATCTAAATCATCGCAAGGCTTTAATCTTATCCATTACATCCTTCAATTTTATCTCATCATCCTTTTGTTACCGGAGTTCTTATGGGGTTCGTAAGGATTTAATTCATTCTTCAAGTGTTCATCAAGATTCTTGTTGGAGGAGTGCAAGTATCTTTTCCTTCTTGCCTCTCGAAGTGCAATTAATCCTCCGTATTCTTTTGAAATGGAGTTTTGCATTTCTTCTTTCTTCTCAGCTATTTAATCTTTTCCGCTCGTGGTCGGTTATCACCTCAAAATTTTGAGATGTTATCCATAAGTCCACAACAAGCAATTCTTTGTTGTTGATTTTCTCAACAACTTCGTTCAATCTTTTCTTCGCAACGATGCTTTTCAAATTCGTTCGTCGAAGAAGTTGTCATTTTTCTTCTCTGTTCTTTTCATTCCACTATTTCAATTCTTCCGGAGGCATTGTGTTGTTCCTCTCGTCAAGTGTCATGCCATCTTGTTAAGTCCAAGTTCTATTCCATTCTATGTTCAACTGGGATCCTATCACAATTCTTTCGTTCTTATTCCTTGTCTATCTTGTTCTAACCGGAGTGGTTTCAGAATCTATCTTGTCCCTTGAGCTTTTGGGTCTTGTCATATTCATTGTTCCTCTCTTCTACCGGAGCGCTCTCGACTTTGTTCTTTTACCCTCTTGCGTTCTTGTTTCACCTCATCCTCCTTCTCCCCCGTCTTGTTCCTAAGATCTCGGGATGAGATCTCTTGTTAGTGAAGGAGAGTTGTAACGCCCCGTATTCGATGCGCCAGGTGTCTCCTAGTTATTCGCCGTCATTGCCATGCCATTTGCTTGCATGTCGCAGTTTGCCATGTCATCATCTGCATTTCATATCATGTCATCATGTGCATCGCATTCGCATACGTGTTTGTCTCATGCATCCCAGCATTTTCCCCGTTGTCCGTTTCGCAATCCTACACTCCTATGTCCTCCGGTGCCCCCTTTTACCTCTTTTCGTGTGTGGGTGTTAAACATTCTTGGAATGGACCGAGATTTGCCAAGCGTCCTTGGTACACTACCGGTAGACCGCCTATCAAGTTTCGTGCCATTTGGAGCCGTTTGATACTCCAACGGTTAACCGGGGAACTGTAAAGGCCTCGTGTGTGTTGCAGCCCAACACCCCTCTAAAGAAGCCTTTGAGCCCATCCAAACCCCCTCCATGCTCTCGGCCGTTCGATCGCGATCGCATGGCCGAAAACCGCACTCCATTTCGACTACCATAACTCCCTCTACCTATATAAACTCCCTCTCCCCCGAAATTTCGGGCAAAACTACCCCTAACCCTAGTTTTCTTCCTCCTCACCGGGCCGGACATGTCCGCGCCGCCACCGGACATGTCCCGCCGCCGCCCCCACGCCAATTCGGAGCAGCCACCTGTCGCCGCCGCCTCCCGCCATCGCTGCCCCTGGAGCCCACAGCCAGGCCATGGCTCAAGGCTTCGCCGCCGCCATCCGCCCGCTCGGCCCGCGCCCAGCTGCTCCACGCCACCGGAGTTCCTCCCACAGTGAACCTGCACCTCGCCGCTACCGATCTCCGCCGCTTCGCCCGCACTCCTCGAGCGCCATCCGCTCCGTCGCCGCCCGCCGCCTCGCCGCCCGCGCCTCCACCTCTGCGCCCGCCCGGCGCGGAAACTCCCCGCCCGGTCTATGGGCGCTGCGCGTTCTCCGCCGCCCAGCAGCCTTGCCTCGCTGCCGCGACCACTTCCGGCCAGATCCGGCCGGGAGGTGGCCGGATCCGTGCGCCGCCGCTCGTCCTCGCGCCTCCTCGCTGGGACGCCTCGTCCCCGACCTACTCGGCGCCGTCCCGCGCCACCATCAGACTCCTCCTCGCCGGAGCTCCTCGTCGGAGCCGTCCCGCCGTTGTCGGAGCTGGGGTGGACGAGATCCACCACTCCCGGCATCCAAACGGCGCCCCAGATCCCGGATCTCCTCGTCCCGCTTTTCTCTGTCCCGTTTTTCGCAAGGTAGAATTTTCTCCAAGTCCCCGAGAGTGTTACATTATGGTGCTCTGTTCATGATGTCATATCTCCATGCATGTAGCTCCGTTTTGTGCGTGTGATATATCATAATGTTCATCATGATGTGCGCTTTATTTCATTCCATTGTGGCATGCTTGTTTGAGTTCATCTTGATGCCCTTATCATCGTTGCAAAAGTGCTATGTGATGTTGTCCGCTGTAGTTTAACAGAACGTGCTCATTTGTCACTTTTGTATCTTTTTGTGTGATTTTCTTTTGAGCATGAAGTCTACATGTGTTATGAGCTACAACATTCCATATTTGCTGTTATGAAATCCACTCTTCATGATATGCCATGTGTTGATTGTTACAAGCTTGAAAAGTAGCCTCCGTGATGTTACTGATTTCTGTGATTTAGTCGTTTCTGCCAAGTCTGAAACTGAGATATTGTGTTGATATGTAAACCTGTTGATACCATGAGTTATATGCGTAATCTGGAGATGTTCACTAAGGATGTTTTGTTACAAATGTTATGCTTTATCAATCCATGCCCCTGTTTGCATTTATGTAGCGTCCTAGCATGTCTTAATTTTGCTCTACTTTTGCTATAAAATGTCCTGGCAGATTGTTTACATGTTAATCAATTTTGCCATGGTTGTTGTTAGTGATCCAAGCATGCTATGAACTTGCTATTGTCATGATTAGCTTCATGAACATGTCATCTTGCCGTAGGTATGCTTGTTTTGTCATGTAATGCCTTGTGGTGAGTGATTTGAGCTCACAAAGATGCCTTCATGATGCTGTTTATGCCATGCTCAATTTTTCTGGTCTGAACCTAGCAATAAAACTTGCTATGTTTACATGGGTGCCATCATATCGTCTGTGCCTTTTTGGCTCATGATCAGTAAGGGACATTCGTTCTATGCAGTTAGTCGATACGTGCCATGCCTTTGGTTGCCACGATAAGTTCCCGCAGCATATTGTTTGATAGATCTAAACATTGCAACCTAATGTTATTTCTGCCATGTCTAGTGAATTTCTGACAAGTCTGTGAACTGTTATTATTTGCAATCTTGCCATGTCGCTTTGTGCATTCTCTAGTGATTTATGGAGATAGCTCACTGTTCATGTTTTGTCATGCTTTACCTGTACATCATGTCCATGCCTTTTGTTTTAACGTTGAGTGGCTGTAGCATAAGTTGCCTAGTTGCTGTTTTTGACAGCTTGTCCTTTAAACTTGTTTCATGTGTATGTGTTGAGCCGTTGCTCCGTTTTGAGAGTGCTCTATATGAAACTTTCTTAGTTTTGCATATAGTTTCATGTTACCTTGTTGCATCCATGTTTTGAGTGTGTTTGCTTGATGTTTGAATGCATTTTGCATCAATTCCATGCTTAACTTGTTTTGCTCATATCTTATAGGCGTAGCTCCAAATTAAATGAACTTTATATGTAACTTGACTAGAATTTCATGTAGATCATCTTGGTGCATCTTAACTTGCTGTTTAACAAATTCAACATAAAGTTTATTCAGATCTGGACCAATCTCGAAATTTGCATATGGGGATTTACCGGAATTGTTATATGTTGTTTCCGGCCTGATTTAAACTTGCTTTGTTGTGTTTCTCTTGTATACATCATTTCTTGCCATGAGTAGCATCATATAGCTTCGTCATGCATCATACTTGGTTGTGCATCATGTCTTGTTATGTGTGGTGTGTTTACCATGTTGTGTGCTTCTTCTCGATTGTTCCCATTTTTTTGCGATCGTGAGGATTCGTTCGACTACGCTTGGTTCGTCTTCGTGGCTTCATCTTCTTCATGGACTCGTTATTCTTCCTAGCGGGATTTCAGGCAAGATGACCGTCACCTTGGATCTCATTACTATCATTGATATGCTAGTTGCTTCGTTCTACCTCAATGCCGTGTTACCTACCACTTGCTTATCAAGCCTCCCAAATTGCCATGAACCTCTAACCTTCGTCACCCTTCCTAGAAAACCGTTGTTTGGCTATGTTACCGCTTTTGCTCAGCCCCTCTTATAGCGTTGCTAGTTGCAGGTGAAGATGAAGATTGCTCCATGTTGGTTTATGTTTATGTTGGGATATCACAATATATCTTATATTATTAATGCATCTATATACTTGAAAAATGGTGGAAGGCTCGGCCTTATGCCTGGTGTTTCGTTCCACTCTTGCCGCCCTAGTTTCCGTCATATCGGTATTATGTTCCCGGATTTTGCGTCCCTAACGCGGTTGGGTGTTATGGGAACCCCTTGACATTTCGCTTTGAATAAAACTCCTCCAGCAAGGCCCAACCTTGGTTTTACCATTTGCCTCACCACCACCTACTTTTCCTCTTTATTTAGCCCCCCCCCCCCCGGGCCAATGCTTCTCTAAGTGTTGGTCCGAACTAGAGCCACTTGCAGCGCCCCCTCGGGGAAACTTGAGGTCTGGTTTTAGTTGTACGTAGTGATCATCCGGGGTTGTCCTGAGAACGAGATATGTGTAGCTCCTATCGGGATGTCGGCTCATCGGGCGGTCTTGCTGGTCTTGTTTTACCATTGTCAAAATGTCTTGTAAACCGGGATTCTGAGACTGATCGGTTCTTCCCGGGAGAAGGAATATCCTTCGTTGATCATGAGAACTTATAATGGGCTAAGTTGGGACGCCCCAGCAGGGTTTGAACTTTCGAAAGCCGTGCCCGCTGTTGGGGATATTACTACTGGGCGTAAACCGGCCTATCTGGGCCGGGTTAACTTCATCAGTAGTTCAACGGTGTAAAATCCCAAGCATGAAGATAAGGGCCCAAGGACTGTAGTCGGTTTAGAACCTGTAGCCGTAAACTGGCCTGGTATGTAAACTTGTATTGTAAGTTAGGTATAGAGAGAGACCAACCCGGATACGAGTATGAACCGGAGATTGGGACTCTGTGAACCGACGGGCGTCACCCGTGTATATAATGGGACGACCCGGGGCGGTTCAAGGAGGACGGACAACAACTCGAGGCCTAGGCGAAGCTTATTTGCTCCCTAGTCATCGAAACCACATCAATCCCATCACAACTAGACGTAGGCTTTTACCTTCATCGAAGGGGCCGAACTAGTATAAACTCTCATACCTTTGCGTCCTCTTTAACCCCTTCAAGTTAACCCGTAGCGATGGCTCCACGACTAAGTCCTTTCACGAGGACATCTGCCATGACAAAACCACGACAGTTGGCGCCCACCGTGGGGCTATCGCACGATTGTTTCAAGTTCTTGGAGGGCCGCTTCGAAGGACTCGAGGGCTACGCTGTGGGCCGGATGACTAAAAGTCGTCGCGGCAAGCTCTACATCGACGATGCAGGCTGGGGCCCCTAGGCCGGCTCGATTGAGTATGGGTACCGGGTCCCCTTTGGTGGCATACACGTTTTCATTGGTAAGATCGGTGAACCGGGCCCTGAGTTGGACACCTGCACTGACCTCGTCGAGACAGCTCAGTGTGCGCGATCTGCCCAGGTCAAACCGGCCGTGAAGCATGCCTTTGTGGGAGTCATCCACGGAGGAAGTTATGAGGACGGATCAGAATCTGGTGGCGAGACCATCGTCTACTCTGGCGACGAGTCGTCAACCGGAGAAACTGAATCTCTATATCAGTTACAAGATGGCCGGATTGGGGGCTGTTACGATGGTGACATGATTCTGACCCTCCGATCTGCCCAACCGGGTTGGAATATTCATGGCGGTACACAAGCGGCGCTTCACTCTTTGGCTATTCTTGCGGCAATGATCTCCGGTTCAACAGCGGCGGCGGCGGGCAGAGGCCCCTATGCGCACGCCGGATCAAGTTTTATCAGATCTGTTCGATGCGTTGGCTGCGCTCATGGCAGAGGCTAACCCGGCGGATCAGGACGCTCATAACATAGAGATTGCGAATGTGAAGGAACAAATCACTCAGGCTAAAGCGGATCTAGCAGCTGCAGACGCCAGGATGACGGCAGAGCGGGCCGCTTTAGATGCACATGCTTATAGGCTCATGTTGGATCAGAACGCGTCGTATGAAGTCATGAAGAGGAAATACAGATCCTGTTTGCCTTCAGTTTTCGAAGCCAGAGACCTCTTCAACACCCCCGAAGCGGGAACCAGTAATCCGCCGGTGGTAAACCGGGCGGAAGCACCTGGGGCGAAGCGGCGCGGTCCAGCCCGCTTAATAGATCTACCTCGCCATAACGCCCGGTGTGCCTCAGTCAGGCAAACACCTCCGGGTCACTACTCCAACCCGATGGATAAACTTGTTGCAGCTGCGACACGGCTGGAGGCTATTCCAATTGAAGGTGATTGACCACAGGCGATAGAGACGCGCCGGGTCAAGGAGCTCCTTAGGACAGCTTTGGTCCAACAGGAAGCATATTCGTATAGCCGCGACCGGATCCACTCTACCCCCTGCCCAAGCCGGAGCTATAGCAGGCACATGGATGAACCGGCCGTATCAAGTAATGCACGGTGTGGGGTGCCCCGTGGCAACAACCCTGCAGGTGGTGTCGATAACGCCCAGGAGGAGGTGGACCGGGCCCGAGCACGCAGGGAGGCCGAATTAGCAGCATAGCATCAGGCTCGTCAGCTTATGCCGGTTCGTCCGACCATCTCGGTCGAGCCTGGGGTTACCTCTAGCTCTTTGGGGTGCCTTGCCTCGTCCCCGCTTTACGCAATGTGCACCTGCCCAAAGACTTCAAGGGTCCGCGCAAGGTGCCAAATTACACTGCTGATTTATCTCCAGAAGCATGGATAGAGAACTATGAGATGGCCATGGAGATGCTAGATGTGGATGAGGCCGCGTGTGCAAAGTATTTTACCATGATGCTTGAAGGGACGGCCCGTACTTGGTTAAAGAGCTTGCCGCCCAAATCTATCGGTTCATGGGCCCGATTCTGAAACCGATTTATCCAGATTTCAAAGATACTGTAAGCAGCCCATGTCCATAGTGGACTTGGCGGCTTGTGTCCGGGGAAGGAGTCAACAACCCATTGGGTATGCTGCGTTTGAAATCTTGCACTCGTCGGACGGATCAACGCCGACTCTGCGATCTTAACCACGGAGGGCAAGCTGCCGGTTTCAGCCTCCGAAGTTAAAGTTAGCGCATGAAGCGATTCGTAATGACATGGGAACTCTCATGGGCGCTTTAGTGAAGTATGCTGATTCTGATAGTACCAAGGATCCCGAGTCTGAGGATGACAAGGCAGGGAAGGGAAGGAAGAACAGCGACTCCAAGGGCCAGCAACATCACTCAGCAGGTAATGGTGGCGGAGGCAAGCGTAAAGCGGATGGCAACATGGACTTCGTAGCTAATACCAACGCGCAGGACAAGGGCCAGCGGCGCAAGGGTAGACAGCCGAATCGAAGTGGAGTGCCTAATCCCAATCCGGACCGCTTGAACTATCTATTGAATCAACCCTGTCCGAAGCATGGGACGAAGGAGACGCCAGCAAACCACCTCTGGAAGGATTGCTACATTATGCAGGAGTTCAAGAGTTCTAATGCTTTCCGGTATGATCACGGCTCTGGCGGCGGTTAAGAGTATTATGACATTGTATATATTATGAATAAAGTAATAAACCGGAGCCTCAGCTAAAGCGGGGTATCTGTTCTGTTACATCATGCGTGGTTACATGGAGTTGTTCTGTCTTAAAACGGCCTCCGGTTTACCCCTTGAGTTTGCTTTTCAAAAGCTTTATGATATCACTTGGGGGCTTGGTCGTGTCCGAACCAATGCAACACCTTTTGATAGGCGAAAGCCACCAGATCACTTGGGGACATGGTCAAGTCTGAACCAGTCAAGCCTCTTGATCGGCCTAAGGCCATAGAGTCACTTGGGGGCTTGGTCGAACCCGAACCATTGCCACGCCACTTGATCGGCATAATGCCACGGTTTTAGTTGGGGACCTGGCTGACTTGAACCATAGCTACACCCTATTGGGAGCTTGGTCGTGTCCGACCATGGTAACACCATCTGATCGGCTCAGTAAAGCCTTTTTTTTTTGCAAACAGTTTTATCATTGCCTTTGCTTTCATATTTTTTCATAACTGTTATTTGATTTTTGTTGCGTTTTTTAAACCGATAACATTTTTAAACCGGTTCAAACTGTCAATTGACGGAATTCGGTCCATTTTAATCCGGAGATAATTTTTCCGGTTTGACTTTTTCTGTTAACATCCCATTATGGAGTAACAGGGGGCTTGTCATGACCCGGCACGGTTTACATGGTAAACCGGCATTATAAACACAGGAGTTGTTTTCTCCTTTGACGGTAATGGTTTATACAACCTCCGCTTCAAGATTGGCTAAGCCAACTTCATGCCCAGCGATGGCAGGTATTTTGTATCACAAATTTTGATTATATACCTCAATATTCCATTGCATATATATATATATATATATATATATATATATATATATATATATATATATATATATATATATATATATATATGAACGTCACAAGCCGGCTGGCGGCACAAACCGCCGTGGCAGTTTAAAATTTTGTGACTGCAGGCAATATAGATTGAAGATTTCGATCATTCAATCAAAAGTATCAACACCTATGCACGAAGGCATATTAAAAGAAAAAGTGTTGGCTATCCTATTACAAGGCAACATGGTGCCCAAATAAGATCATTGTTTTCTTGGCGGAATATAATAAAGCAGCTATTTAAACCGGCTTCCGGTTCATGCTTGCTCGCCGCCCGATTTGACGGTTGTGGGTCGTCTGCGCCCGCTTCAGCTTCTTCATCCCTACCCAAATGGGCCGGAAGTCAACAGTGGTCGGTCGATTCCCATTAAAGCTTGAAAGATAGCCTCCTCATGGATCAGGGAAGATGGTTCAATATCGGGGCGTAAGTATGCTTACGGATCGGAGGGATCGAGTTCTCCGCTTCGAATAGGTGCAGCTACTGCCTGCATTACGATCGTTATATTGAGCTTGATAATGCGACAAGTCTGCCTCTTCGGCCAATTGGCAAGCCAGAGGGCGCACCGCCCGGTTTATCGCTCTTAGGTCATCTTCGTTGAACTCTAAACCGTCTTCCTTCAGACTGGGATAGCCCTGAGCTGCCTCAACGGATCGAAATATGGCACCCATGCTTTTGCCCGGATTAAGGCATTAATGGCACCGGTTCGAGCAGCAGATTTCTTCAGCTCTTCAACCCGGCGGGAAGCATTGACAACCTCCTAAGAGTATCTTGAATTAAAGAGGGTGCCGGATTGTTATGTGATGCGATGGAGATGATCCGTCGCTCCAAAGGTACAAATTATTCGATTAAAGTGTAGGCAGCTTTCAATTTCATCCGAACATCTGACCCCAAGTGACCAATGCGTGTGCCTGCAGCATTACAAGAAAAATCACAAACCGGACTTATCATAAGAAGGCCAAGCTATCATGGAAAACAAAGGGAGCTTACCAAAGATGGCAGCAGTCATGGCATGCACTTGCCGCTTCACGTTGGTCAGCTCATCTACCACCGGTTTAAGGGCAGCTTCAGCATTTTCCAACTTTTTGGTTAAAGCGGCCTTCTCAGTGGCCCAATCCGCCCGCTCCTTTTTGAAGCCCTCCTTAAGTTGTTCCATGACGCCTAAAGCGCTGGTCAATTCTTCTTTTGCCTTTGAGGTTTCAGCTTGTTGGGATTTCAAGTTTTCTTGAAGATCGGTGATTTGGTTTTCTTTAGTCCTCAGCTCAGCCTACATATAGACAAATATCTGGTTTAACAAAGCGGTACAAGATTTGAAGTACCAACCACATAACAAGTTATGCACTTGGCACTTGGGGGCTAATGCATATTTGATCTTCATCTGTCAATAAAATCACAAAGTCCCAAGCTCAATACAATGTATTCAACTTGGTACTTGGGGGCTAATGGCTATTTGCTCGAACATGTTACGATGCTTTGCGATATAAATTAAAGTCCCGGTTTAACTATACTAAGTTGAACCGCCCTTGGGGCTATATCGGTGAATTCTCAAGCATTGAGTTTTATGTTAAGTCCGGTTTAATATTCTAGGTTGAACCGGCCCTTGGGGGCTACATCAGTGAATTCGGAAGCATTGAGTTTTATATCAAGTCCCAGTTTGAAAGAAGATTACAAACAGGCCCTTGGGGGCTAGGAGAGTTAACAAAAATTGGAATATCCAAGCAGGAAAAAGAACATGGAGGTTACCTCGAACTTTTCTTTCATCATATTCACGTGTCAGCTTCATAATCACGGCTGGTATACAGCCGGTTCAAGTAGCCAGAATGAAGATCTTGGGGGTTCAGAGCAGCGTAAGTTGCCAGATCAACATTCCACTTGCCTTTGCTCATAGTGGCAAATTCTTCTTTGGAAGAATGTTTGGATAAGGCGACCAGATTACCCGGTTTGCTGTGGCCAAAGCCAGTAATCACAACGTCATCGTCTTTGGTATC
The DNA here is from genome assembly GCA_021605145.1 of Aegilops bicornis. Lineage (NCBI taxonomy): Eukaryota > Viridiplantae > Streptophyta > Magnoliopsida > Poales > Poaceae > Aegilops > Aegilops bicornis. Next base: position 342,141,423 of record CM038670.1, on the reverse strand, counting down.
ACCGGTTTGACCAGGGACAGTCGGTTTGTCAGCAGGCCGGATTGGACTGGTGGATTTTTCAATCCGGGTCGGGTTTCTGGGCTGGTCAGCAGGACGGGAGGTGTCAACAGGCCTTTCTTCAGCAACAAAATCGTCATCTTGCAGTGGCGGATCATTGGGCATATCTTCACAAATAGTCGCTTCAAGATTTGGGGCGCTGTCCGGTTCAGGGGCAGTCTCTTCATCGGCCGCTTTATCCAGGCGAGCCTTTTTGCTCGGCCTAGGCTTGGCCCTGAAAAGGCATAATGACAGTCAAATACAGCATATACTACGCAGTGATGCAATAGAAACAATATGATATGTATAACTTACCCAAGTACCGTTTTAAGTGGTGGCAGCTGAGTAGCTGATGACTCGCCAGATGAGGAATGGGAAGTGACCTGATAATCCGAGTCAGATGGATTAAGAGGTTGACGAAAAAATCCTGCTTTAGTACAAGCACTGACAAGCAAATTAGAGACCTCTGAACGACGTTTCCGAACCAGACTGTTCGGTAAATCGGCGGAGGTAACTACCTGGCCGCTGTGCCAAGTTGTGCGGCGAACTTCATGTTGTTGAGTCTTCATAAGAAATTTGGGATCCAAGCAAGCAAGGGGATGAGAAAATTTAATTTTCTAGTTTGCCCGACGGATTTTTAGTGAAGGCAAAGGATTTGAGTCAGAGGAGAGAATAGTTACCTCTTCAACATCAGCATTACTGGCTTCAGCATCATCTTGACAAATATCATCATCAATTAGGCGTATGAAAAGTAAGCCAAGTGAATCAAGTTCTACCTCAAGGTCCGGATTACCCACATCGTCATCCACAGCCGGATCAAAAGATGCAGTGGTTTTCCTCTTATGAGCAGTCCTCTTGACAACTTTGGTCTTTGGCCGGATTGGTCTTTCCGGTTTGTCTGGCTTCTCTGGTTTCTCTTGTGGAAGTTTCTTGCTCGAATGGATCATCACCCTGATTAAGCAGCAGTTGATGTTAAAAAAGATACCGGAAATGGCAGTAATATATTCAGTAAAAATACAGTCAGAGTCTTACAGATGGTGGTTTGTTGGTAGCACAGAAGGGGAGCAGACCGGTTCGGGCACAGAGGTGTTCCGGTTCGTTCAACATTTTCTTCACAGCCTCAGTGACCTCATCATTGGTAAGCTGGATATTAACATGTCAGAGGGGGTCGTTGATGCTACCAGTGTACTCACACATTAAACCGGAGCTACCGAGAGGGGCAGATGCTCCATGATATCCAACAATCAAGTAGATCAATTCTTGTTAAACCATTGGCCATGAAGGCTCGAGCTTGGTGAGTTGAGGAGCGTGTTACTTCTCTCCTTGGCGGTTAATCTTTGCGGAAAGGGATGTGTATTCTTGAGTCTCTCGGACGAAAGCCGTGTAAAGGATTTTCATTGGCGGGAGAGGTGTCTCGCAATAGAACCATGATTGATTCCATTCCTTGGGGTGGCTGTGTAGTTTGGCATGAGGATAAGTGACCTCCTTCCTTTTTGAATCGCCACACCACCCAATTACGTGTTGGACCCATCGGTGAATTCTGCGGCGGTTTAGATGGAAGCAGTCTCTAAATAGCTCAACTGTGGGTTCTTCTTGAAAGTATGCCTCACAGAGCACTTGGAAGTGACATATATTGGTAATGTAATTGGGGCCGATTCTTGCGGACGGAGTTGAAAATTGGCTAAGACATCCCGGTAAAATTTTGAACCGGGTGGGTTAAAACCCCGGGCTAAGTGATCTGTGAAAACTACAACTTCTCCTTATTGAGGTGTGGGTGGACATTCTTTGCCAGGAACCCTCCAATGGATAGTATCTTTCTTTGCTAAAAGCGCCCGGTCGAGGACCAGATTGTTTAATTGAGTTTCGGTGACACGGGAAGGAGCCCGGTTGCACTCATATACTTGTTTGGCCATGATAAAATCTACAAAAAATATAAATCCAGTTCAAGAAATGTGTTGGGACAAAGAGAGAACCGGTGTACAATGCTAAATCGGAGACAACTACATCCAAACCGGAGTTCTATGAAGCTGCAGTGTCTGGTTAAGGAGTTCTGGCGGTTCAACAAGGGGACTAATGGTGTATACCGGTTTATTAATTCTTTCTATATTAAGTTAAACCGCCTGATCTAAATATTAAAAGAAATTGAGGTTGCGAACGGCTAAGTGTGCAGAACCAGGTTTCACAAGATTCCTCTACAACAAAGGATCTGAAGCCAGATCAGAAAAGAAGAAAAATATCCAAAAAAGAATAAAGCAGAGCAGTATTGATGCAATGAGAAGGAAATAATATGCGAGATCTATGGACGTGAGCACGAAACTACAAGCGGATGCTAAAAGCTACTACTAATCAGAGCAAGGTGTCACAAATCTATCCAGGAGTCTGGTATGAGCATGAACAGTTAATGGAGCACTGCAAGAACAAGAAACCCTAGAACGAATCTAGGTCGAGGGAAACTGAGGACCTACCAGAGTTGAGGAGATGCGGAAGATCGCTGCGTTTTTCTGGTGCGTTCAGGTTGATGCAGCGGCCCAAGACGGTGCAGAGGTCGACGGCGGCGGAGCTCCGAGGCTAGCGACGCGAGGAAGACGAAGAGAAAGGGGCGGAGGGAGAAAAGGAATGACCCTTCGGTCCTATTTATAAGGCAAGAGACACATGTCGGTAGCGTGAATCAAGGAACCACAAAATGCAGGAAGCAGAGCTGTCTCCTCGGTTATTGCGGATCTGTTAAACAAAGAAGGTATCATGAATGCTATCTTTATGGGGACGTCATGCGGTTTACGGCAACGAGAGAAGGTGACATCACGGCGGTTCAACAACTACAAGAAGATGTTGAAGATGAAGGTTTTTATCAAGGATTGACATGAACCTGTTCAAATCAATCTGGGGCCTAATGTTGGGGATATTACTATCGGGCGTAAACCGCCTATCTGGGCCAAGGTTAACTTCATCGATAGTTCAACGGTGTAAAAGCCCAAGCATGAAGATAAGGGCCCAAGGCACGTAGTCGGTTTAGAACACAGAGCCGTAAACCGCCTGGTATGTAAACTTGTATTGTAAGTTAGGAATAGAGAGAGACCAACCCGGATACGAGTATGAACCGGAGATTGGGACTCTGTGAACCGACGGGCGTCACTTGTGTATATAAGGGGACGACCCAGGGCGGTTCAAGGAGGACGGACAACAACTTGAGGCCTAGGCGAAGCTTATTTGCTCCCTAGTCATCGAAACCACATCAATCCCATCACAACTAGACGTAGACTTTTACCTTCATGGAAGGGGCCTAACTAGTATAAACTCTCGTGCCTTTGCGTCCGCTTTAACCCCTTCAAGTTAACCCGTAGCGATGGCTCCACGACTAAGTCCTTTCACGAGGACACCTGCCGTGACAAAACCACGACACCCGCGGTTATGTGGCAGATGGGAATTTGTTAATATCTGGTTGTAGTAAACTTGAAGTAAACTCTTCTAAAATACACCAACCGTGTGCGTAACCGTGATGGTCTCTTTTCGGGATTGTTCGAGAGGAGAACACGGTTTTTGGGTTATGTTTGATGTAAGTAGGAGTTCAGGATCACTTCTTGATCTTTACTAGTTGACGACCTCTTGCTTTGCCTCTCTTCTCGCTCTTATTTGCGTAAGTTAGCCACCATACATGCTTAGTCGCTGCTGCAACCTCACCACTTTACCCCTTCCTTACCCTTTAAGCTTTGCGAGTCTTAATACCCATGGAAATGGGATTGCTGAGTCCTCGTGGCTCACAGATTACAACAACAACGGTTGCAGGTACAGGTTATGCGATGATCATGACTTGAGAGCGATGTTAATTGTGTTGGAGTTCTTCTTCTTCTTCATCGATCTTGGGTTAGGTTCCTGGTCGGCAGCCTGGGCTAGCAGGGTGGATATTGCTTGAGTTTCTTTTTATGTTTCATCCATAGTCGGATGTTGATTTTGTATATGTTGTATTGGTGTATTCATGTGACATTGTATGTCTTGGATGTATCCCCACTATTATGTAATGGTTTGATGTAATGATATCCATCTTGCAGAAGCTTCTTCAAGATGCGCTTCTATCCTTGGTGGGACCTTCGAGTTCCTTTAGGATAGGGTCGCATCTTGGGCGTGACAATTTAGTATCAGAGCATCGACCGACCATAGGAGCCCCCTTGATTGATCGTGTAGTTTGGCCGATGTTGAGTCTAGAAGAATTTTTTTTGGAGTCTAGTTATATCAAAGAGTAGGATTTCTTTTTACTCCTCAGCCCCTTCGTCGCTTTGGTGAGAAATCTTGACGTAGGTGTTTCGAACTACACCTCTTCCCCTTCAAATCTTTCTTTAGGATCACGCGGTTAGTTTTCGTTCGTTGTCCTTCCTCTTTTGTCCGGTGCATTTCTCGTCAAGTTGATTCGACCCTCTTTGTCTTTTGGGAGATCAATCCTCAGCTCTTTTCAATCGACATTGTTTTCCCCATCCAAAGTAGTCTTTCTTTTTCCCACCCGCCCACTCCTTCTTCTTCTTGGAACCGGTGTCCGGAATCGAGTATCCACCCTACTCGCGTGAAGCCTTGGCATTCTCTCCTCAATCATTTCAACTGGCGCTTCTCTATTCAATTATTCGTCGTTCCAGTTGCCTGTGTTTTTCCCGCCCTCCCACCCCTTTTCTTCCTGAAGTCTGAGCCTCTATTCGAGAAGCTATGTCATTCATGCGGAGCCCCTTCAGTCTTTCCTCAATTGTCTCAACCAGTGAATTCTCTTCAAGTTAATCGTTGTTCGTCTCATTTTCTTTTCCGGTGGTTTCAATTCAAGCTTTTTCGTTGTTGATCATATTTTTTCCCTCGGCACAAATGTTTCCCGTTGCTCGTTCACCTCTAAATCGTCATTAGGAGTATTGAAGACATCTCAGAAGATTCGTGTTTGCATTCTATTATTTCGAGGTTGTCACCTCATTCAAATCTTTCAATCGTTCCGGTGCATTCTCATTCAACAATCCTTTCCAACGGTGTTTCTTTTCAGTGGGCCCTAACCCACAGGTCTTTTCCCAGGATCTTACCTGACTCTTCTGATTTTCCTGGAGTTATTCTCAAATCATTTTCGAAGTTTGACGTAAAAATGAATTTCATCAGTCAGATGCCTTTCCAAGATCGCTGTCACGCCCAAGATGCGACCCTATCCTAAAGGAACTCGAAGGTCCCACCAAGGATAGAAGCGCATCTTGAAGACGCTTTTGCAAGGTGGATATCATTACATCAACATTACATAATAGTGGGGATACATCCAAGACATATAATGTCACATGAATACAACAATACAACATACATAAGATCAACATCTGACTACGGATGAAACATAAACAGAAACTCAAACAATATCCACCCGGCTAGCCCAGGCTGCTGACCTGGAACCTGTCCCCTGATCGCAGAAGCAGAAGAAGAACTCCAAAAAAAGCAAACATCGCTTTCGCGTCATGATCATCGCATAACCTGTACCTACAACTGCTGGTGTAGTAATCTGTGAGCCACGAGGACTCAGCAATCCCATTACCATGGGTATCAAGACTAGCAAAGCTTAATGGGAAAGGAAGGGGTAAAGTGGTGAGGTTGCAGCAGCGACTAAGCATGTATGGTGGCTAACTTACGCAAATAGGAGCAAGGAGAGAAGCAAAGCAAGCGGTCGTCAACTAGTAATGATCAAGAAGTGATCCTGAACTCCTACTTACGTCAAACATAACCCAAGAACCGTGTTCTCCTCTCGATCAACCCCGAAAAGAGACACTCCGCAGTTCGCACATGGTTGGTATATTTTAGAAGAGTTTACTTCAAGTTTACTACAACCGGATATTAACAAATTCCCATCTGCCACATAACTGCGGGCACGGCTTTCGAAAGTTGAAACCCTGCAGGGGTGTCCCAACTTAGCCCATGATAAGCTCTCGCGATCAACGAAGGATATTCCTTCTCCGGGAAGACCCGATCGGACTCGGAATGCCGCCATAAGACATTTCGACAATGGTAAAACAAGACTAGCAAAAGCCCGAATGTGCCGACAAATCCCGATAGGAGCTGCACATATCTCGTTCTCGGGCACACCGGATGAGCAAGACGACGGGTTGGCATAGACCACTGGTTGCCTGTGGGGCGCCCGACATCGCTTCGGTTTGGACCAAGACTTAGAGAAGAAGCACGGCCCGGGGGCTAAAATAAAGATGACCCTTGGGTTGGCCGACCCAAGGGAAAGGTATAGGTGGTGGTGAGGCAAATGGTAAAACCAAGGTTGGGCCTTGCTAGAGGAGTTTTATTCAAGGCGAACTGTCAAGGGTCCCATAAATCACCCAACCGCGTTAGGGACGCAAAATCCGGGAACATAATACCGATATGACGGAAACTAGGGCGGCAAGAGTGGAACAAAACACCAGGCATAAGGCCGAGCCTTCCACCCTTTACCAAGTATATAGATGCATTAATAATATAAGAGATATTGTGATATCCCAACATAAACATAATCCAACATGGAGCAATCTTCATCTTCACTTGCAACTAGCAACGCTATAAGAGGGGCTGAGCAAAAGCGGTAACATAGCCATACAACGGTTTGCTAGGAAGGGTGACAACGGTTAGGGGCTATCATGCAATTTGGGAGGCTTGAGCAGCAAGTGGTAGGTAACGCAGCATAGCGATAGAACGAAGCAACTAGCATAGCAATGATAGTAATGAGATCCAAGGTGACGGTCATCTTGCCTGAAATCCCGCAAGGAAGAAGAACGAGTCCATGAAGAAGATGAACGAGAGTAGTCGAACGAATCCTCACAATCGCAACATTACCGGAACTAAGAAGCAACACCGGAAAGAAAACAAACAACATGGTAAATGCACAAGCATAAACATGGCATGATGCACAATCAAGTATGATGCATGTCCGGTTTAATAAGGCATGGCATGGCAAAGTGCAACAAACAAAACTACAAGTTAAGTGGAGCTCAATATGCAACGAGTTGCATATTGACAAAACACCACATGCAATTATTTAGCTCTCTCTCATTTATGTACCCAACAATATTAAATGTTGTTAAACATGGCAAGAGGTGAAGCATAATTAAACTACCTATCTAGGCAAGTTTAAATGAGGCCGGAACAACAAACAACAATTCTGGAAAAACCCCATATACATAATTCGAATTTGGTACGGTTCTGCCCTAAACCATATTTTAAAGTTGTTAAATAGGAAAACAAAGTGCACCAAGTTAAACTATGCAATTTTTAGCCCATTTACATATACAGAACATTTAATTCTGAGTTACGGTTATTTAGTTATGAAATAAACTATTTTAACATGTCATTTATGCAAAATTAAACAAACAACAAGTTTAAACATTTTAACATGGATTAAAGCAGCATACTATGAAACTAGACAAAATTCTAAGCATTTTACATGTTCAAGTCATTTTAATCCGATGCACGGTTTGTGTGATATTAAATGCATGAACATGAGGGTCTTTTCTGTAAAACAGCGTTCTCTGGATAATGCTAAAATCGTACGGACATGAAAAAACAGATCTGGGCCCAAAACGGAGATCAGGCCCAGGGCGCGGGGGAGCTGCTCACATTGGGCCTTGAGGCCTTGGAAAGGGGCGCAGCCCACGCGAGCAGGGGAGGCTGCTCGGTCGATGTGGAGGCAACAGCCTTGAGGCGACGCGTCTTGGTGCAGAGAAGCGGTAGCGGTGTCACTGATGGTTAGCGGCGCAGCAGCGGGCTCTGGCAAGGCGGGGAACTCCGGCGGGACGGCGGGGATGGAGAGGACGGGTGTATCCGGCCTTGGGGAGCCCAATCTAGCCGGAGGCAGGGTCGAGCTCGGCCAACGGGAGCGGGACATGGCGCTGGAACTTGGAGGCCGAAGTGGGAGAGGCGCCCATGGCGCAGCGTGGGACTTGGCGGGAGGGGGGGGGGTCTGGCGACAAGGAGCGCGGGCACGCCGAGCTACATGGTGCAGGAGATGGATCCGGCGTGGCTCGCCGGATTTGGCGCTGGAGGAGCTCGGGAGGGCACCATGGCGCGGGTGTGCTCCTGTAGAAAGGCAAGACCGAGATGTTGAGAGGAGGGAGAGAAATACTGGGGAGGAAGAAGAAGCAGGGGAGGAAGGAGAGGGTTCCTGCGGGGGTCACCGACGACAGGACTCGCCGGAGCTGCGGGAGCTGATGCTGCTCATCGCCGGCGGGGACGGCTGGCTCGATCTTCTCGGGCTCTCGCCAGCGGGAGGCACGGTCGGGAGCTCCTCTCCCAAACCAAAACGAGCATGGAGGTTGGCGAGCGCTGGATCGAGGAGGAGAAGTGGAGAGTGATGGTTGGCTGGTGGCTGAAATCGAGGAGGGGAGGATTTGGATCTGGGATGATCCCGAGGTGGAAGGAGAGACCGGGTGGAGTGGCGGCGCGGTGATGGGATGGATGGGACATCTCCCTAGATTTTAGGGTTGGGCAGGTTATATAGGTAGGGGATTAAGGTTGGGATTAACTCAGTACGTCCGATCGAAATCGGGCGGTCGAGAAAAAAATAGGCTAGGGGGTCCAAATAAGAAAACGGAGATGTTTTATAGATGTTAGGGGATGAATCGAATGCAATGGTGATGACTGAGCAGGTTGGGTTCGGGTAAGTTTCGGACACGCACACGAGGGTGCTGCGGGCTGGCAAGAGAGGTTAGGTGGTTGTGTAGAGAGGTAATCGAAAACACGGTTGGTCTCGGAACGGTCAACGAACGCAACGGAGAGAAGCGAGGAGCGGCAACTACGAGCGGATGCATGTTTTATAAAAACATGCAGATGCAATGCGCATGATGCTATGAGATTTGATGCATGACATGAACACAATGCAAAACAAAAGACAAAACCCAACCACTGAGGAAATAACATATCGCAACTCCGAAAAAGGCAAGAGTTGGAGTTACGAATATGGAAAGTTGTATCCGGGGTGTTACAATCGCTCTCAAATTCTTTCATGTTCGGGTCAATCTTTCCTCTTTTCATTCTCCCGGAGTATCTCAACAATTTTGATGTTGTTTCTCGTCGTCATCTGAAGACCGAGTAAGAATTTCTCTTAAATCTTGTCCATTCTCCCGGAGATTCACGGCGTTAGCTCGATGTTATACTATCTAATTGTTTCCCGTCGTGCAATTCTTTTCATCCATCCGGAGAATTTCAGGAGTTGTGTTCTCTCTCTATTATCCGGAGGCCATATTTTTGGAATATTTCTTTGTTCTAAGTTTTCAAATTCGTTCTCCAATTATTATATATATATATATGCCTCTTCATTCATCTCCATATTCTTCCGGTGCTTCACGCTTTAATCAGTTCGAGACCTCTTCATTCCGTGGTATCAAATTCCCTCAAGTGTCTTTGTGCTTTTGTAATTCTTCCCAGTGATTCATTCCTTTTCTTCATTTAATTTTCAATTCTTATGGTGGTTCGTTCAAGATTTCTTTTCTGTTGTTATCGTATCAATTCATTAGTTCTTTCCAGTCCTACCGGTGGCTCGTGAAGACCTTCCCAAATTTTGCACTTTATCTCCCCTTAATCTTTTCCCAATGTGGATAAGTGGTATGCAATCCATTGCTTCTCATCAATTTAATTGATGAAGGTTAAGCATAACATAATTATTATTCTCATTTCATCATGGTCAAGTTGATTAATTCTTTTCTTTGGAGATTGTTCATGTTGAGTAATTTCTCTGTTCAAGTTGTTCATCTTTTTCTTCTCCGGAGTTCCAAGTTCTTATCGGTTGTCTCGTCACGAAGCTCCATCTAAATCATCGCAAGGCTTTAATCTTATCCCTTTCATCCTTCAATTATCTCGTCATCCTTTTGTTACCGGAGTTCTTATGGGGGGTCGTAAGGATTTAATTCATTCTTCAAGTGTTCATCAAGATTCTTGTTGGAGGAGCGCAAGTATCTTTTCCTTCTTGCCTCTTGAAGTGAAATTAATTCTCCGTATTCTTTTGAAATGGAGTTTTGCATTTCTTCTTTCTTCTCGGCTATTTAATCTTTTCCGCTCGTGGTCGGTTATCACCTCAAAATTTTGAGATGTTATCCATAAGTCCACAACAAGCAATTATTTGTTGTTGATTTTCTCAACAACTTCGCTCAATCTTTTCTTCGCAAGGATGCTTTTCAAATTCATTCGTCGAAGAAGTTGTCATTTTTCTTCTCTGTTCTTTTCATTCCACTATTTCAATTCTTCCGGAGGCATTGTGTTGTTCCTCTCGTCAAGTGTCATGCCATCTTGTTAAGTTCAAGTTCTATTCCATTCTATGTTCAACATGGATCCTATCACAATTCTTTCGTTCTTATTCCTTGTCTATCTTGTTCTAACCGGAGTGGTTTCAGAATCTATCTTGTCCCTTGAGCTTTTGGGTCTCGTCATATTCATTGTTCCTCTCTTCTACCGGAGCGCTCTCGACTTTGTTCTTTTTCCCTCTTGCGTTCTTGTTTCACCTCATCCTCCTTCTCCCCCGTCTTGTTCCTAAGATCTCGGGATGAGATCTCTTGTTAGTGGAGGAGAGTTGTAACGCCCCGGATTCGATGCGCCAGGTGTCTCCCAGTTATTCGCCGTCATTGCCATTCCATTTGCTTGCGTGTCGCAGTTTTCCATGTCATCATCTGCATTTCATATCATGTCATCATGTGCAACGCATTCACGTACGTGTTCGTCTCATGCATCCCAGCATTTTCCCCGTTGTCCATTTCGCAAGCCGACACTCCTATGTCCCCCGGTGCCCCCTTTTACCTCTTTTCGTGTGCGGGTGTTAACAGTCTTGGAATGGACCGACATTTGCCAAGCGTCGTTGGTACACCACCGGTAGACCACATGTCAAGTTTCATGCCATTTGGAGCCGTTTGATACTCCAACGGTTAACCGGGGAACCATAAAGGCCTCGTGTGTGTTGCAGCCCAACACCCCTCTAAAGCAGCCCTTGAGCCCATCCAAACCCCCTCCATGCTCTCGGCCATTCGATCGCGATGGCGTGGCCGAAAACCGCACTCCATTTGGACTACCATAGCTCCCTCCACCTATATAAACTCCCTCCCCCCGAAATTTCGGGTAAAACCACCCCTTAACCTAGCTTTCTTCCTCCTCCCCGCGCCGGACATGTCCGCGCCGCCACCAGACATGTCCAGCCGCCGCCCCCGCGCCAATCCGGAGCCGCCACCTTTCGTCGCCGCCTCCCGCCACCGCGCGGCCCGCGTAGCCCATCCGCCCGCGCCTCCACCTCCGCGCCGCCCGGCCAGCCGAAGCTTCGCCGCCCGGTCGCCAGCGCCACCCTCCGCGTTCTTCACCGCCCCGCGGCCTTGCCTCGCCGCCGCGACCACTTCCGGCCAGATCCGGCCGGGGGGTGGCCGGATCCGTGCGCCGCCGCCCGTCCTCGTGCCTCCTTGCCGGGACGCCTCGTCCCCGACCTCCTCGGCGCCGTCCCGCGCCACCATCGGACTCCTCCTCGCCGGAGCTCCTCGCTGGAGCCGTCCTGCCGTCGCCGGAGCCGGGGTGGACGAGATCCACCACTCCCGGCATCCAAACGGCGCCCCAGATCCTGGATCTCCTCGTCCCTCTTCTCTCCGTCCCGTTTTTCACGAGGTAGAATTTTCTCTAAGTCCCTCAGAGTGTTACATTCTGGTGCTCTGTTCATCATGTCATATCTCTATGCATGTAGCTCCGTTTTGTGCATGTGATATATTAAAATGTTCATCATAATGTGCTCTTAATTTCATTCCATCTTTGATGTGCTTGCAAAGTCTGAAACTGAGATATTGTGATGCTATGTAAACCTGTTGATACCATGAGTTCTATGCATAATCTGGAGATGTTCAATAAGGATGTTTTGTTATACATGCTGTGCTCTATCCATCCATTCCCCTGTTTGTATTTATGGAGCGCTCTAGCATGTCTTAATCTTGCTATACTTTTGCTATAAAATGTTCCTGGCAGATTGTTTACATGTTAATCAATTTTGCCATGGTTGTTGTTAGTGATCCAAGCATGCTATGAACTTGCTATTGTCATGCTTAGTTTCATGAATATGTCATCTTGCTGTAGGTATGCTTGTTTTGTCATGAAATTCCTTGTGGTGAGTGATTTGAGCTCGCAAAGATGCCTTCGTGATGATGTTTATGCCATGCTCAATTTTTCTGCAGTCTAAACCTGGTAATAAAACTTGCTATGTTTACATGGGTGCCACTATATCTTCTGTGCCTTTTTGGCTCATGATCAGTAAGGGACTTTCGTTCTATGCAATTATTAGATTCATGCCGAGCATTTGGTTTCCACGATAATTTCCCGTAGCATGTTGTTTTATAGCTCTAAACATTGCAACCTGATGTTATTTCTGCCATGTCTAGTGAATTTCTGCAAAGTCTGTGAACTGTTATTATTTGCAATATTGCCATGTCCTTTTGAGAATGCTCTGGTGATTTATGGAGATAACTCAGTTTCATGTTTTGTCATGATTTACCTGTAAATCATGTCCATGCCTTTTGTTTACATGTTGAGTGGCTGTAGCATATTGTTTTGATGCTTGCAAGTTGCCTAGTTGCTGTTTTGGACAGCTTGTCATTTGAACTTGTTTCATGTGTATGTGTTGAACCGTTGCTCCGTTTTTTTTTACTGTACACAGTAGGGCAAGGCCCCACTGCAATTTTTATATTAAATTAAAAACAATGGTCCAACAGTACAGAGGCTTGAGGTAAGCCAAAAAAGAAGAAAAAAACAAAAGATAAATTACAGAACAAGGTCATCAAGCCAAGTACAGAAGGCTCTGGCATAGCTCTTCTTCACTCTATATCTCAGAAGACTAAGCTCATTAAGGAAAATGATTTTCCACCTCTGAATGGAAGGCTGAATGGCTTGAAAGATCAGATTATTTCTTGAAATCCATATGGCCCAAGAGGCTAGGATGATGATTTCCATGAAAAATGGAACATGAAGTTTGAACCGGAGATCCTCAAACGCTTCAAGCACAGACACATTGAGTTGCCTGGAAGGACAAATAATATCCCAGCACTGAGCTGCAAAAGGGCAGGACCAGAAGAGATGATGTAAGGTTTCCTCCTGAGGACAACTATTGAGAGCACAGTTGTAGCTTGCCAACTGGAAAGTTTTCCTGCGAAGAAGATTCCTAGTATTGAGCCTGTCATGAAGTAATCTCCAAAAAACACCTTGTGCTTTGGCTGACAAGAGCTATTCCAAATCCAACTGAACTGCTGGGGCACTATTTTAACTCCCATCATTACTTTATATGCCTTAGCAACTGAGAATTGCTCATTACCCCAAATATAGCTCCAAGTGTCGATTGCAATCCGAGTCGAGAATTCCTTAGAGCAAAACAAATGTCTTCCATACATTCAAATTCCTGGAAAGCTTGCACAGTGAGAGGAAGTTGAAATAGATCCTCCAAGTATTCAGTATGAATAATGGTGTGCACAGTGGTGTTCTAGTCCTTCACAAATGAGAAGAGGTGAGGGAACAAGTCCTGTAAACAAGTTGAATGCCAGAGATCAGACCAAAATAGAGCACTTTTACCATCCCCTATGTGACATCTGGCCAAGGATTTGAAATTATGAATGAGCTTGAGATTTGCCTTCCACCAAAAGAGCCAACCCAATTGCTGCCAGCAACAAGTTATTAGCATAATAAGTTTCCCAAATCAAGTTAACCCATGGAATGTTGTGCCTATTATAGAACTTGTGCAGGTTTTTGAGAAGCAAAGCTTTGTTTTGGACAAAGATATCCATCACCCCCAGACCTCCTTGGTCCTTAGGTCTACAAACAGTGCTCCAAGCCACCATGGCAGGCCTATGATCCTCAATGTCAGGTCCTCTCCAGAGACAGTGTCTCAACAACTTGATAGCTTGTAATTTGATGGTGACAGGCACATCAAGGCATCCCATTAGGTAAATCAACAAAGAGTTTAAAACAGATTTTACCAGCAACAATCTCCCAGCCATTGTCATGAATGAGGATAAACCCACAAGCTTTTTCTGCAATCTTGTGACAAGAGGAAAACAATGCTCCACAGAAGGCTTATGAAGACCCAATGGAGTTCCCAAATACTGAATGGGGAAAGATTCTCTTTTACAATGAAATGTATTTGTCAAAATTTCCACCTTGTCGTCAGGCACATTTATTGGGATAAGACTTGATTTGTTGTAATTCACTTTAAGGCCAGTTGCATCAGCAAAAGTATTTAGGAGTGCTTTGAGAGTGCTCTATATGAAACTTGCTTAGTTTTGCATATAGCTTCATGTTACCTTGTTGCATCCATGTTTTGAGTGTGTTTGCTTGATGTTTGAATGCATTTTGCATCAATGCCATGCTTAACTTGTTTTGCTCATATCTTCTAGGCCGTAGCTCCAAATTAAATGAAGTTTATATGTAACTTGACTAGAATTTCGTGTAGATCATCTTGGTGCATCTTAAATTGCTGTTTAAAAAATTGAACATAAAGTTTATTCAGATCTGTACCAATCTCGAAATTTGCATATGGGGATTTACCAGAATTGTTATATGTTGTTTCCGGCCTCATTTAAACTTGCTTTGTTGTGTTGCTCTTGTATGCATTATCTCTTGCCATGAGTAGCATCATGTAGCTTCGTCATGCATCATACTTGGTTGAGCATCATGTCTTGTTATGTGTGGTGTGTTTACCATGTTGTGTGCTTCTTCTCGATAGTTCCCGTTTTGTTGCGATCGTGAGGATTCGTTCGACTACGCTTGGTTCGTCTTTGTGGCTTCATCTTCTTCATTGACTCATTCTTCTTCCTAGCGGGATTTCAGGCAAGATGACCGTCACCTTGGATCTCATTACTATCATTGCTATGCTAGTTGCTTCGTTCTACCGCTATACCACGTTACCTACCACTTGCTTATCAAGCCTCCCAAATTGCCATGAACCTCTAACCATTGTCACCCTTCCTAGCAAATCGTTGTTTGGCTATGTTACCGCTTTTGCTCAGCACCTCTTATAGCGTTGCTAGTTGCAGGTGAAGATGAAGATTGCTCCATGTTGGTTTATGTTTATGTTGGGATATCACAATATCTCTTATATTATTAATGCATCTATATACTTGGCAAAGGGTGGAAGTCTCGGCCTTATGCCAGGTGTTTTGTTCCACTCTTGTCGCCCTAGTTTCCGTCATATCGGTATTATGTTTCCGGATTTTGCGTCCCTAACGCGGTTGGGTGTTATGGGAACCCCTTGACAGTTCACTTTGAATAAAACTCCTCCAGCAAGGCCCATCCTTGGTTTTACCATTTGCCTCACCACCACCTACTTTTCCCTTGGGAGTCGCTCTTTCGAGGGTTATCTTTATTTAGCCCCCCCCCCCCCGGGGGGCAATGCTTCTCTAAGTGTTGGTCCGAACTAGAGCCACTTGCAGCGCCCCCTCGGGGAAACTTGAGGTCTAGTCTTATTTGTACGTAGTGCTCATCCGGTGTTGCCCTGAGAACGAGATATGTGCAGCTCCTATCGGGATGTCGGCGCATCGGGCGGTCTTGCTGGTCTTGTTTTACCATTGTCAAAATTTCTTGTAAACCAGGATTCCGAGACTGATCGGGTCTTCCCGGGAGAAGGAACATCCTTCGTTGATAGTGAGAGCTTATAATGGGCTAAGTTGGGACACCCCTGTCAGGTTTGAACTTTCGAAAGCCGTGCCCGCGGTTATGTGGCAGATGGGAATTTTTAATATCCGGTTGTAGTAAACTTGAAGTAAACTCTTCTAAAATACACCAACCGTGTGCGTAACCGTGACGGTCTCTTTTCGGGGTTGTTCGAGAGTAGAACACGGTTTTTGGGTTATGTTTGACGTAAGTAGGAGTTCAGGATCACTTCTTGATCTTTACTAGTTGACGACCGCTTGCTTTGCCTCTCTTCTCGCTCTTATTTGCGTAAGTTAGCCACCATACATGCTTAGTCGCTGCTGCAACCTCACCACTTTACCTCTTCCTTACCCTTTAAGCTTTGCTAGTCTTGATACCCATGGTAATGGGATTGCTGAGTCCTCGTGGCTCAAAGATTACTACAACAGCAGTTGCAGGTACATGTTATGCGATGATCATGACGTGAGAGTGATGTTACTTGTGTTGGAGTTCTTCTTCTTCTTTGTCGATCTTGGGTTAGGTTCCTGGTCGGCAGCCTGGGCTAGCAGGGTGGATATTGATGTTTCTGTTTATGTTTCATCCGTAGTCGGATGTTGATTTTGTATATGTTCTATTGGTGTATTCATGTGACATTGTATGTCTTGGATGTATCCCCACTATTATGTAATGGTTTGATGTAATGATATCCATCTTGCAAAAGCGTCTTCAAGATGCACTTCTATCCTTGGTGGGACCTTCGAGTTCCTTTAGGATAGGGTTGCATCTTGGGAGTGACACACAACATACTCAACTATGCCAGAGCCCATAATGGCTTGTGGCTGCACACGGAAGTTTCTAGTATGAATAATCTGATGATCCCTTTGAGCCTGGGTGGTAGTCCACAGGAGAATTACACGGTACCCCGGGATTTCCAAAAAAATACAGGCAATCACTGGATACCCCAGGTGCCTCAATCCACCCAGATGTTTATTAAAATTGCCACCTTAAGTTAACCATTAATTAAGAATACTCACATCTGTCATGAATACACTCAAACCCAAACCACGTCTACGGGCATAGCATAGCAATGTAAGCAACGTAAAAGTAACTCCCAAGGTTTGAATGCAGGGCAATAGGTTCCTACCTCATTAACTACTTCCCAATACCCACATGTTATCAACCTACTCATGCAATGTTTGAGGGTGAAAATAATGCATAAAAATTGGGTATGAAAGGGGCATGATCAAAGTGTGAACTTGCCTGTACTGTTGATGAAGATGATTCGCACTCAAAACTCTTGATAGTTCTACTCGTCACACTCCGGTCAATCTATCGTAGGCAAGCAATAGTAACCACACATAAGCAATCACTCAAAAGATCGGAAAGAACGAAGAACAATTCGGAAAACATCAAAACCAAGCAAATAACTCTTGCAACATAAAAATTTCTAACAGTACCAACATTATGTGAATTTGGCCTTATCATAAAGTTTAGGTCAAGAGCTTCGATTTGCAAAAAGAATCAACTGAATCGGAGTTATAAAACTCAAGTTATGGTCAAAAGAAGTTCAAATACAAAAATGTTTGAATTCAAATTTTAAATCTTTCAAAAATATGTTTAAGTTGGATTACTGGATAAAAGAGATCATAACGAAGAAGTGAGCATTGGTTTCATTGAATTTGGACAAACGAGTAAAAAGATGCGATCGTTTGAAAACTAGGGGCTAATCTGTAAAATAATTTATTCACAAGCAGGTCCCTGGCAGAAATTAAAAAGAAAAAGAAAAATACTAAGCAACGAACGTTCGTTACAGAACCTTACAGAGTGAAAACTGTTTGTTGCGAAGACCTAACCTAGTGAACGTTCGCTAAATAACTAACCGATCGGTTTTTAAAAGAAAAACCTATTCTAAAAAACGAAAAAACCGGGTGGTGGTTTCTGGGTTCATGACAGTTCAAAGAAAACCGGCGGGTCAGCGGACCAGGCGGCGGATCGGGTTTCGGCCGGCGGAGCAGATCCGCCGGTGGCGAACTCCGGCGCGGCATCGGGCGGCGGCGTCTGGCGATCTGGCGCCGGTGGCGCGAATGTCTTGCGGCGAGAGTAGGGCGCTGGGCCGATTGGTGTGTGACGCGAGCAGTGGCGGCGTGAAATGCGGCGGCGGCGGCGCGAGCAGAGAGGGGAGGAGGGGGGCCGGGGCGGCTTTATAGGAGGAAGGCGGGGCAGTGGCGTGCGGGAGGGGCAACGGAGAGGCGGCGGAGGGTGTCCGGGCGGCGTACGGCGGCGGCGACACCGTGCGGGTGCGGGAGTCCGTCCCGAGCTCGGGGACGAGCGGGGTGCGGCGCTGGGCAAATAAAATCAAGAAAAATTCAAATAATTCAAAGAGTGCTACTTCCCTACTGAATCCAATAAAAAACATTTTAAAAGTACCAAAACTAATTCAAATTTGTTTCTCTCCAATTTTCTGATGTAGGGAATCATTTTACCCTAATTTATGTATATTTTATTTTGGAGAAAAATAATTTGAATAAAACCCAAATAACTCCAAATTGTAAATAATTTCAAAGGGACTTTGAATTTGATCCTTTTAAACTTCCAACTCATATTTCATATGTTTTGAAAAAGTCATTTTATCTTCTCTCATGAAAATCATTGAGTTGCTTAAAGTTCTGAATTTGAAATATTTTCAAATGAAATTCAAATATTTTCAGAAACCCTTTTCATTTAAATAAATGCAAGAAGTCGTGTCATCTTCTCTCTAGGGTTTTTGTGATGAAAAGTATTTGAATTCACGGAGATCATAAATGGAAAAATTAAAGTTTAGGAAAGTCCTTTTATTCCCTCTCATTTACTTTCAAAAGGTTTCGAATTTCACTCAATCTCACACAATCAATCAAGCAATCAATCAAATCTATCTATTTATTATAACGTTCCAAAATTTAGAATTTTGGGATGTTACAAACCTACCACCCTTAAAATGAATCTCGTCCTCGAGATTCGGAGAGGCTAGAAAGAAAAAGGTTAGGTTTGGGGTCTTCTCAAAGTCCATCGATCATCTCCGGGGTCTCGGGTGCTACCATCCAGGGAAGCATGGTTACGGTTCCATCAAAACTCATATACTCCATCCTTATTTTTGACAGCGTCGGTTTCTCAGATTCTCGCGAAAATTCTTTCTTTGGGCTCTTCCGACAGTGGCATAACCTTTTCCTCAATTCTTCTGTCCTTTCTTCTTGGTAAGGTTATTCCGAGACTGGGTCTTCTTAGCTGACGGGTCTGGCGCCAATACTAAACAACTATCGATATCTCATGGTGGTCAACAATTTATGGTTTCTCCTACAGGAACTGGGTCTGTGTTGAACCTCACCATATAACCTACGATTGGCAGCAGCTGCCTTGTACCAGGGAAAAATACTTATACCATTCTAAGGTTCAAACAAGGTTTTGATCGTCGTCTCTCTACTATAGGTAAGTCACTCAGATTTACCATCCCATATAGCAAAGCGAATAATAAGAGAAAGTCGGTATGGTGATCAATCCATCCCGCACCCAAATCATTACTTTGTACATGGTTTAGCGAATCTCGCATTCTAACGCTCGGTCATCCTCACAAGCATTGCTGGATTTCTCTTGTCGACGAACCAAGTTCGGATAATCCATTGATTCTGCAAGCCAGACAAAACATCTATCGTTCCTTCACAACTCTCAGGTTTTGCGTAAACTCCTACAGGATCGTCGGTTGACAAAGTCGTAACTCCTTCCAGGGTTTTTCCTTCAGCAAGAGTGTGCTTGCTTCTTGGCATGTCCTGGGGCCTGTGCTTGCTTCTTGCTTCTTGAACTCATTATCGGGGCAACTGATCATTATTCCAACATCCAGCTTCCTAGCATTCTTAAATCCATCCAATTGTACTGTCTCCCTTCCTTCTGTTGGTACCAAACTAAAACGTGATTACTCAGACTCATCACAAAGTTACAATTGCTCCATATTACCAACATTCTACTTCCTTTATATCCAATAATACTTCATCTCTTCATATTCTTGGGGTATCCCACATATCGAGATAAAACTTATACTTATGGAATCCACTCCGTGGAACACCATTATCTTTCCCAGGGATCAAATCTCCTCACAGGGTACTACCACCCTTAAAATGCTCCAATCTTCCACAGACCATATTTCTCATATCCTTGAAAATGGTCAAAATCTTCCTTCACAGTGTCACTACTCATAAAATCCAAATCAATACCAACAATGCTAATTTTATTAATTCTCAAATTATTACAATCTTCTGTTTTTCCA
Organism: Aegilops bicornis; assembly: GCA_021605145.1. NCBI lineage: Eukaryota > Viridiplantae > Streptophyta > Magnoliopsida > Poales > Poaceae > Aegilops > Aegilops bicornis. The sequence continues at coordinate 342,121,490 of CM038670.1, read as the reverse complement.
TTACATGCCTCAACTCAACACCTCAATATAAGAGAAATGTTCCATCTGCTGCTACTATTACTTATTTTGTTGCAACTCAACTATTTATCCCAAGTCTCCTTCTCTTTGGGACAATCTCTGGCAAAGTGCCCTGCTTCATTACAGCAGAAACATATTACTTCTGACAAGTCTCGAGGTTTCCTTTTTGGGCAACGGCTGAGGTAGTGCCCTGACTCCTTGCACCTATAACAGGTGATATGACTCAAATCCTTCCTGGAATCCAATCTACTTCTCTTTCTAGACTTTTCCGTTCCAATCAGGGCTTCTATTTCCTGTGGGCCATACTCTACTTCCTCTGTCGGGAATTCTACTAGATTCCCATTTAGACAATTTTGGGAGATGTGTCCTTCTTCTCCACATGAATAGCATGTCTTGGTGCAGGGTTTAATTGGGTCTTCTTCGGGTGTGTCCTCCACCTCTTCCTTCATCACAGGTTCTTCTAAAATTTCCATGAGGGCTCCTTTCATTTCTTCTTTCTTCTGCTGGATGGCTCTTTGTACCATGGGGTAAATGTGACCTTTGGCGGGGTAGTGGAATGTCCCTTCACACAAGAAACAAGTGATCTGCGTAGTTGGGCATTCTTCAGTTGGGTGACTTCCTTCACAATTAGGGCATTCATCCTTGTGTTATTTATGGGTGTGTCCCATTTCTCCACAAATCATACATGCACAAGGCTCCTTCTCTTTAGGTTCACATTACTCTCGGGTAAGACGGAACCTTAGTAGAATCATCTTGAATTCATCCCAAGCATTGATTCCATTCCATCCTTGTATGGCTTGATGTATCTCTCGCCATTTTGCAGCACCTTGTGTGATCTTTCGTAGGGTGTATGGAACCATATACTCCCCTTAAATATCGTGCTCCTTCATGCGATCTTCCGTGTTCCGTATCCAGTGTGCTACCTCCGGTTGTGCCATGAATCTCGAAAATACTTGTCCATCTCCATTCATCATCTTTTGGGATCCAAGGGTTTTGGGGTGAGATAAGAGAGATCGAGAGGGATGCACACAATACAACCAAAACTTTTGAAAAGACAGATTTTATTGTGGCTGTCAACAAACAAATGACAGCTCACAATCATCGCATCTAGCGTGGGAATACAACAGGGGTTTGGTCTTCTAAAGGTCAATGTCGCCAAACTCTTCAAGTCTTGTTCATATCTACGATGACTTCTTCTGATCGTGCTTGTCCTTCTCAAGTTCTTTTGCGAGATCATCTTTGTGGACACGAAGTCCCTCGTGACATCCTTTAATATTTTTGGAGTTGCATTCCAAACTTCCGGGTTTCAACATCCTTGACATGAACCATGGTCCTACTGTCCTTCACTGCTTGGAGAATCTCCGGTGTCTTGAGGTTTTGCTCCTCCAGCTTGGCTACTTTCAGCTTCTGGGTCCTAAGTTCTTCACAAAATGCCTTCTCGTCAAATACGGCTTCCTGCAGGTCCATCTTAACACTCCTGATGTAATACTCCAGACCCTGGCGATACACCAGCTAAGATTAAAACTGCATCCTTTGCTGATAGGTGCTCCATCAGCCTTCTACCACCCAATCCTTACGACGAACTACATGCTTAACTCAGCACGGTGGCAATAGCATGAGCGGGCGATAACATCATGGATATCCATGTTTCTTCTCTTGTCATTACCATGAGCTATCATTCCATAGTTGATATCTCCTGCCTTAGGGTTTTCTTGACAAAACTTTGAGTTGTAACGCTCCTTGTTCTGGTCTTTCTCCAACACACCTTGATCTCTGTTATTGACAGCTTCCTTAGTCTGCCAAGTTCCATAAGGGTAGCCTTCCTAGGTCATACAAATCTGGGGATTCTTCATAGCCTCCAATTCTCTTAGTCTTCGGAGTCTTCAACCGTTGTAGTTTCCATTATTCAGATGCACGGTAAAATCTTCTTCATTCCAAAATGGTCTTAGTTGTCCGATATCTTGTACTTCTTGGAGTGGTCTCATCCGTCGAATCTTTGAGTGGTCAAAAGGGAAAAAAAGGTATGGTCTCACTAAAAGGGAATATTTGAATAAGCTCAGAAGAGAGGAGAGGAGAGATAAAAGATCTTTTTTGAAAACAAAGTTATAGAGATAATCTTTCCTATGGGCTTGCCAGTTTCTAGGGGTCACATCCTACAGTCAACATGTGCTCTGATACCGTCTTGTAGCGACCCGACCTCAGACGGTCAAGTCTCTGTGCTTAAGTGTCATCCCTGGATCGGTATGCTGACACATACAGTACTCGAGGATCTATAACAGAGGTAAATCACATGTATAAAGTAACCTAAAATATTATTACCTCAATCCAAATAGCGGAAGTAACAAGGTTGTGGATTCCCATCAACACCAATGGCAAAGTTGAGTGTAGAAATCGTAACCCTAACGTATCACTTACTCGTCGTAAGAAAATCCTGCAACATGAGACATTGCGGCCACAAAGGGTCAGTACATTGAATGTACTGGCAAATTCACACCATAGGATAATGATGAATGATAACTATTGCTGCATGCATATTTGGCTGGTGGAAAGCTCTATGGTTATAAGGTTTTTGCGAAAAGCCAATTTTCCCTACTGCAAAGGAATATATTTTTATTTAACTACAAAGTTTGTTGAAAACATTGAGAATGGTAAACCCCATCTCAAACCCAATTAAAGGTAATTAACAACCCAACAAAATTAATTTAGAGTGATGAGATCAACATGATGGTCCAAGAACTAGATAATCAAGATGTCCATAACCGGGGACACGACTAATCAAGATTAGTTTGTACACTCTGCAGAGGTTTGCGCACTTTTCCCCACAAGACTCGATCTCCTCCGTTGGATTTCTCGCACTACATGGTGTTTGAGAAACGGATGACTGAGACACAGTCTTTTAGAAGCGTAAACTCTTTACTCTGGGTAGACAGTACCACCTACATCCCCTACATCTTCTAGCCTACCACTGAAAGAGGTCACACAACATACTCAACTATGCCAGAGCCCATAATGGCTTGTGGCTGGACATGGAAGTTTCTAGTATGAATAATCTTATGATCCCTTTGAGCCTGGGTGGCAGTCCATAGGAGAATTGCAAGGTACCCCTGGATTTCCAACAAAATACAGGCAATCATTGGATACCCCAGGTGCCTCAATCCACCTAGATGTGTATTAAAATTGCCACCTTAAGTTAACCATTAATTAAGAATACTCACATCTGTCATGAATACACTCAAACCCAAACCACGTCTACGAGCATAGCATAGCAATGTAAGCAACGTAAAAGTAACTCCCAAGGTTTGAATGCAGGGCAATAGGTTCCTACCTCATCAACTACTACCCAATACCCACATGTTATCAATCCTACTCATGCAATGTTTCAGGGTGAAACTAATGCATAAAACTGGGTATGCAAGGGACATGATCAAAGTGTGAACTTGCCTGTACTGTTGATGAAGATGATTCCCAATCAAAACTCTTGATAGTTCTACTCGTCACACTCCGGTCAATCTATCGTAGGCAAGCAATAGTAACAACACATAAGCAATCACTCAAAAGGTCGGAAAGAATGAAGAACAATTCGGAAAACATCAAAACCAAGCAAGTAACTCTTGCAACATAAAAAAATCCTAACAGTACCAAAATTATGTGAATTTGGCCTTATCATAAAGTTTAGGTCAAGAGCTTCGATTTGCAAAAAGAATCAACTGAATCGGAGTTATAAAACTCAAGTTATGGTTAAACGAAGTTCAATTACAAAACTGTTTGAATTCAAATTTTAAAACTTTCAAAAATATGTTTAAGTTGGATTACTGGATAAAATATATCATAACGAAGAAGTGAGCATTGGTTTCGTTGAATTTGGACAAACGAGTAAAAAGATGCGGTCGTTTGAAAACAAGGGGCTAATCTATAAAATAATTTATTCACAAACGGGTCCCTGGCAGAAATTAAAAAGGAAAAGAAAAATACTAAGCAACGAACGTTCATTACAGAACCTTACAGAACGAAAACCGTTTGCTGCGAAGACCTAACCTAGTGAACGTTCGCTAAATAACTAGCTGATCAGTTTTTAAAAGAAAAACCTATTCTAAAAAAACAGAAAAACCGGGTGGTGGTTTTACCGGTTCACGACGGTTCGAAGAAAACCGGCGGGTCAGGCGGACCGGGGCGGCGGATCGGGTTTCGGCGGCGGAGCAGATCCGGCCGTGGCGAACTCCTACAAGGCGTCGGGTGGCGGCGACGACCGGTGATGCGGCGCCGGGCGGCGCGGATCTTGTGCACGGCTGGATGCGGCGACTCTGACGATGATGGCGTGAAGTCTGTGGCCAGGGGCACGAGATCGGCGGTGGCGGCGCGAGCAAAGAGGAGGAGGAGGCGGCTTTATAGGAGGGAGGCGGGCAGGCGTCGTGCGGGAGGCAACAGAGAGGCGGGAGGAGAGACAGGCGGCGTCTGGCGGCCAGCGACGCCCGTCTTGAGTCTGTCTCGAGCTCGAGGGACAAGCGGCCGGGGCCGGGCATTGGGCTGCTTGACCCGGTTAGCTGCGGGGAAAGAAGTCTTTTTTTAACATTTTCTCAAACAAACAAAAATAATAAAAAATATTATATAGGCATATAATATATAAAAATTTTCAGAAAATTATTTTCTACAACCTGAACATTTTTGTCAAGTCAAATAAAATTGAGAAAAATTCAAATAATTCAAAGAGTGCTACTGTCCTACTAAATACAATAAAAACATTTTTTAAATACCAAAATTAATTCAAATTTATTTCTCTCCGATTTTCTAATGTAGGGAATCATTTTACCCTAATTTCTGTATATTTTATTTTTGGAGAAAAATAATTTGAATAAAACCCAAATAACTCCAAATTGAAAATAATTTCAAAGGGACTTTGAATTTGATCCTTTTAAACTTCCAACTCATATTTCATATGTTTTGAAGAAGTCATTTTATCTTCTCTCATGAAAATCATTGAGTTGCTTAAAATTTTGAATTTTAAATATTTTCAAATGAAATTCAAATATTTTCAGAAACCCTTTTCATTTAAATAAATGGAAGAATTCGTGTCATCTTCTCTCGAGGGTTTTTGTGATGAAAAGTATTTGAATTCACAGAGATCATAAATGCAAAAATGAAAGTTTGGGAAAGTCCTTTTATTCCCTCTCATTTAACTTTCAAAAGGTTTCGAATTTCACTCAATCTCACACAATCAATCAAGCAATCAATCAAATCTATCTATTTATTATAACATTCCAAAATTTAGAATTTTGGGATGTTACATTTGAAAATATTTGGTATGAGTAAATACAGTGATGCAAGTGAAAAGGAGTATGAACCATAGCTACAAAATCTGACCTGAGAAAAATTCTTCTTCTCCTTTAAGCGTTGAGTTGGGATACGGAGTGGTGGTCCTCGTGCTTTGGGCACTGCAGTTTCCTTACTAACTGATCGTGTTTCGGTGCTCTGTGGTGGAGATGGTGTTGCGTCAACTGGAACTGGGTTACTATTTGCTGGGGTTGGGGTTAGAAGGGGTGTAGCTGGTTCTCTATCCAACTGGGTAGGGGTACAATGTGCGAGAGTCTGGGTTATGTGTGGTGGGGCTAGTTCTTGGGCAAGTACAACCATGGTTCTATCTGCATCAACTGGTAGCACTATCTTTTCTGAGACCGTGTTGTTACTCCCTTGAATACTGCCAGCACCCTCTCTAATTCAAATGGCTGATAAATAAGAAAAGTAATTGAATGTATAGACATTGTATGATAAGACTGGTGCAATGGATAGTGGGGAATAAAAGAGGGCATGAAATAATTCACATTTATGTTGTCTAACCAAACAGGATAGCATGACACAATTTCACATATATGATGGCTAACTAAACAGGATAGCATGACACAATTTCACATTATGATGGCTAACTAAAAAACTTGGAAAGACATAGTTCAAAATATGATGACTATGTAAACAGGATGACATGATATAACTATATAATGTGTTTATTAAATAGGTTGGCATGCCATAATTCACATACATGCCACCTATGGAAACATGATAGCATGATATAATTCACGGATAGAATGACATAATTCATAATATGATGACTGTAAACACTAAATAGGATGAGATGATATAACTATATGATGTCTTTATTAAATGGGTTGCCATGCAATAATTCAGATAGATGTTGTGTATGTAAACATGATGGCATGATATAATTCAAATATATGATTTATATAGTAAGCAAGTAAGCAGATGGCAATCCATATATGATGTAAAAACTAAGCAATGCAAGACAACTTGCATGACATGGGTAATATAACCCCGCCAAGTTTGGGCATAGACCTCAGGGGGGAAATAGGACTGGTCATCAGTCTCTGAATCCTCCTCTGAGGAGCTCTCTGTAACCAGCAAGATGTCTGCTTTAGTAGGTAGCATTGTCTGCTCTGAATACCTTGTTTTCACTCCAGATACTTCCATCAACGCTTCAAATGGCTGATACACAGGAAGAGTAGTTGAATATAAAAATGTTGTCGACAAATGGAACACGTAATACAAAAAAATGATAGCATGATATAATTCACATACATGATGATTGGCTAAACAACATAGCATTGGATAATTCACATATATAATGCCTTTGCAACAAGATAGCATTGCATAATTCACATATATAATGTCTTGCAACAAGATGGCAATGCATAGTTCACATATATAGTAATTAGACCCTAAACAGGTGGCATTCACACAAAGCATGTTTAAACTAATCAAATGATATAGCAATGCAAGACACCATATGCACGATATGAGCAACATAACCCTGCCAAGTTAGAGCATACACCTTGGGGTGGGAATAGGACTAGTCATTTGTCTCTAAATCCTCCTCTGAGGAGCTACCCGTAACCAGCGAGATATGCGCTTCGTCAGATAGCATAGTCTGCTCTGAAGACCTTGTTTTCACTCCAGAATTTTCCATCACCGTGTCAAATGGCTGATGCACACGAAGATTAGTTGAATGTACTAACATTTTTGACAAATGTAATACGTAAGGAAAAAAAGGATGGCCTGGTATAATTCACATGTAAGATGACTGGATAAGCAGGACGGCATTGCAAAATTCACATATATGATGCCTGGCTAAACAAGATGGTGTTGCATAACTCACATAAATGATGAATAAACTAAATAGATGGCATTCACACAAAGCATGTCTAAATTAAGCTGATGACATATTTGATGTATAAAGTAAGCAATGCAACATCAGCATGCCAAGTTAGAGCGAAGACCTCATGGGGTAAATAGGAGTGGTCTTCTCCTTCTGAATCCCCCTCAGAACATATATCTTTGTCTCGATTACAATCCGAAATGGGTGGAGGGGGGCTGCCTTTGTGCCTACCATTGAGCGACGTCTGCATGGAATTTTATTGCCATGCAAGGCTCGTCTCTTTTGCTCTAAATGTTTAGTTCCATTGTGTACAATAACTGACATGCATAGAAATAAAACATAGTGAGATTATGTAAGGAGTGCATGCAGAAATCCAGAGTGATGGTAGCAACCTGTGGATAGACCCAAAACCAATGATAGCAGGCAGATAATGGCTTCAATTAAAAAATAAAGATAATGGCTTCTTTACTATTTGTTTCCCACCCAACATGAAACTCATAGTAGACACCAGAGATTAACCAGATAGTAGATAGATACTATTGATTGCGGCCCCGATATGTACCTCACAACCATTTAAAAACTCAAGTTTGACCATTAATTTGGAGTTGACTCAGAGTCTAATCGGTGAACAGGACGATAAAGTAGCATGTAATATTAAGCGATGCATAACCTAAGCAAAAACAAAAGAGTGCGACCTCTCTTTGCGGACCCGTGTAGTCCTCGAGGTCATCTGCTCGATTGATGATGGTAATGCAGTTTTCATGGCTGCCAGCAGCGGGGAAGAAGATCTGAGGTGGCGAAAGACAGTCTGGAGGCCGGATCCCTGCTGTGCTGGATCCTTCTGTCGTTGGAGCGGCTGAGCTGGGGTGGACAACGGCGCAGCAGGAGCAGGACAAACCACATAAGGTTTTCTTTGACAACTATCTGTAAGAGAAGTAAATTTGTAAGGGCTCGTTTGAATTGGAGGATTCTAACAACGCAGGGATAGGAAATACACAGTAATAGGATAGGAATGCACATGCAAAACAGGGAATCTAAAAACGCAGGATTTCTGCCAATCTGGGTGTTTGGTTCACAAGAATTGGAAGATCACAGGATGCAAAGAAGCATGGTGAGATTAAGTCAAACCACAAGAAAATGTACGGTTATAATGCTATTATGCTAATATCTCTTAGTCTTGTGCTACATGAATAGGAATTTGAAAAGGAGGACAAGTGGATATTAAAATTCCTACGTTTTTTATTTCAAGGAGACGCTAAAGGAACAAATCCTACAGTTTTCCTTTGCTCCATTCCTTTGAACCAAATGCATGAATAGTAGTACCATAGGAAACTTTCCAATTCCTATGTTTTTCCTTCACTTTTCCTTTCAAGCACTGGCAATTCCAGCAAGCAGGCTTGAGCAAGGAAAAGGCTACACTCAAAAAACATTTTTGTGCTACTTCTACTACTTTGAACCCAGGCCACTGCCCTACTAGCTCAACTCCCAGGCCCATTGACAAATGCACAGCTCAAACACGCAGAGATAAATAAGGATGGCGTTCAAGAGAGTCCATCACGGATAGCTAAGTTGCCTGGTGTAACGCCCCGGATACAACTTTCCATATTAGTAACTCCAACTCTTGCCTTTTCCGGAGATGTGATATGTTATTTCCTCCGTGGTTGGGTTTTGTCTGTTGTTTTGCATTGCGTTCATGTCATGCATCTCATCTCATAGCATCATGCGCATTGCATCTGCATGTTTTCATAAAACTTCGTGGCCGTCTGCTGATTGCCCTTTCTCTCTTTGCCTCCGTTGTCACTTTGTCAGGCCCTTGTCCTCACTGACCTCTCTCACACCCCTCGCGTGCGCGCCCGAAACCTGCTCCGAACCCGAACCGCTCAGTCATCACCGTTGCATTCAAATCATCCCCTAACATCTATTAAATATCTCCGTTTTCTTTATTGAACTCCCTAGCCTATTTATTCTCGTCCGTCGGGTTTCGATCTGAAGGTGCAAACTCTTCCCCTTTCCTATATATAGTCCACCCACATGTCTATTTGGACAAACCCTAGACCAACTCCCTAAAATTCCTCCTAGCCGCCGCCACCCCTGTCCATTCCCTCCTCCTTCCTCGGGATCTCACCCGCCTACCCATCCACCAGCCGCCACTCTCTTCATCGGGATCCCTCCCGATCCACCAACCTGCGCCTCCCTCCTTCCTCGTTTTCCCTAGCCGGCCAATCCCCACCGAGATCCAGCTCCACCAGCCACCACCAAATCCTCCTCCTGTCGCCTCCGTCGGCCACCCAAGAAGCAACAGAGCGCCTGAAAGCAACCCCGAGCTCCTCCTCTTGCGCCACTTCACTGATCCCCTTCGCCTTGTGCCACTTCACCGCCGGCAAGCTTCGCGGGAGTTGAGCTCCGACGCCCCCTTCTTCATCTTCCCGTGCTCCTCCCGTTTCTCTCTCTCTCTCACCTCCCTTCCTATCTCTTTCTCTTAGCAGGGAGCCCGCCATTGACGCCAGGAGCCGTCCTCGCCCTCGTCCACGCAGCAAGTCCCGAGCTCGACCCCGTCGCCTCCTCTGCTTCGTCCCCACCGCCGTTCATCGACCGAACCAGCAGCAAGCGTCGTCGCTCCTTCCGGTTGGCCCTACTTCCTCGCCTCCCCGACCCGAGCTGGCCCGAATCCGGCCATCTCCGACGCCTCCTCGCCGAATTCGTCCGTCAAGTCCCCATCCCTGTCACTCGTGCATGCTCCGTATCACGCCCTGCTTCATCCTCGCGACGCCCAGCCTCTGCATCGCGCGCGTTGACCCCGGTCCTCGCTTCGATCTGCGCCACTCGCATTGACCGCGCCAATCGCACGAGGCCCAGATCTGCGCCACTTGGGCCTCCTCCTTTCCAGCTGGGCGAAGCCCATGGGTGAGGCTACACCCCAGCGCACCTCCTCTTGTGTTTTTCCACCTATCAGGCCAGCCAGTCTCGGCCCATGCCGTGTTTTTTTAGCGTCTGTGAATTTATCTATTTATCCAGTAAACTGCATGTTTACAGATTACACCCTCATGTTCATGCATTTAATAATTAATTAACCATGCATCAGATTTAAATAAACTATATATGTAAAATGCTTAGAATTTCATCTAGTTTCACATTATGCCACTCTCATCCATGTTTAAAATGTTTAAAATTGTGTTTGATTAAATTTGCTTAAATGCCATGCTAAAATGATTTATTTCATAACTAAATAACCGTAGCTCGGTTTTAAATAAACTTTATATGTAAATGGGGTGGAAAATGCATAGATTAACATGGTGGACTTTATTTTCATGTTTAACAACAATAAAATATGTTTTAGGGCAGAACAGTACCAAATTCGAAATATGCACATGAGGATTTTCCGGAATGGTTGTTCGTTGTTCCGGCCTCATTTAAACTTGCCTAGATAGGTAGTTTTCATTTGCTTCACCCCTTGCCTTGTTTAACAACATTTAATATTGTTGGGTACATAACCGAGAGAGAACTAAATAATTGAATTTGGTGTTCCGTCAATATGCAACTCGTTACATATTGAGCTCCACTTAAATTGTAGTGTTGTTTGCTTCACCTTGCCATGCCATGCCTCATTAAACCGGACATGCATCATACTTGGTTGTGCATCATGCCTTGTTTATGCTTGTGCCTTTACCATGTTGTTTGTTTCTTTCCGGTGTTGCTTCTTAGTTCCGGTAATATTGCGATTGTGAGGATTTGTTCGACTACTTCCGTTCGTCTTCTTCATGGACTCATTCTTCTTCCTAGCGGGATTTCAGGCAAGATGACCGTCACCTTGGATCTCATTACTATAATTGCTATGCTAGTTGCTTCGTTCTATCGCTATGCTGCGTTACCTACCACTTGCTTATCAAGCCTCACCAAATTGCCATGAACCTTTAACCTTTGTCACCCTTCCTAGCAAACCGTTGTTTGGCTATGTTACCGCTTTTGCTCACCCCTCTTACGGTGTTGCTAGTTGCGGTGAAGATGAAGATTGCTCCATGTTGGATTATGTTTACGTTGGGATATCACAATATCTCTTATATTATTAATGCATCTATATACTTGGTAAAGGGTGGAAGGCTCGGCCTTATGCCCGGTGTTTTGTTCCACTCTTGCCGCCCTAGTTTCCGTCATATCAAGATTATGTTCCCGGATTTTGCGTCCCTAACGCGGTTGGGTGGTTTATGGGACCCCTTGACAGTTCGCTTTGAATAAAACTCCTCCAGCAAGGCCCAACCTTGGTTTTACCATTTGCCTCACCACCACCTATTTTTTCCCTTGGGAGTCGCTCTCTCGAGAGTCATCTTTATTTTAGCCCCCCCCCCCGGGCTAATGCTTGTCTAAGTGTTGGTCCAAACTAGTACCACTTGCGGTGCTGCCCCTAGGCAACTTGGGGTATCTTCGGTTGCCGTACGTAGTGTTCATCCGGTGTTGCCCTGAGAACGAGATATGTGTAGGTCCTATCGGGATTGTCGGCACATCGGGCGGCTTTGCTGGTCTTGTTTTACCATTGTCGAAATGTCTTGTAACTGGGATTCCGAGTCTGATCGGGTCTTCCCGGGAGAAGGAGTATCCTTCGTTGATCGTGAGAGCTTATCATGGGCTAAGTTGGGACATCCGTGCAGGGTTTGAACTTTCGAAAGCCGTGCCCGCGGTTATGTGGTAGATGGGAATTTGTGGATATCCGGTTGTAGTAAACTTGAAGTAAACTCTTCTAAAATACACCAACCATGTGCGTAACCGTGAGTGTCTCTTTTCGGGGCTGATCGAGAGGAGAACACGGGTTCTAGGTTATGTCTGACGTAAGTAGGAGTTCAGGATCACTTCTTGATCATTACTAGTTGACGACCACTTGCTTTGCTTCTCTCCTCGCTTTTATTTGCGTAAGTTAGCCACCTTACATGCTTAGTCGCAGCTGCAACCTCACCAATTTACCCTTTCCTTACCCCTTAAGCTTTGCTAGTCTTGATACCCATGGTAATGGGATTGCTGAGTCCTCGTGGCTCACAGATTACTACACCACCAGTTGCAGGTACATGTTTGCGATGATCATGACGCGAGAGCGATGTTACTTGTTTTGGAGTTCTTCTGCTTCTTCTTCGATCAGGGGATAGGTTCCAGGTCGGCAGCCTGGGCTAGCATGGTGGATATTGTTTGAGTTTCTGTTTATGTTTCATTTGTAGTCGGATGTTGATCTCTTGTATGATGTTGTTGTATTCTTGGGGCGTTTGTGCCTTATGTATGTATCCCCAACTATTATGTAATGGTTTGATTTAATGATATCCACCTTGCAAAAGCGTCTTCAAGATGTGCTTCTATCCTTGGTGGGACCTTCGAGTTCCTTTAGGATAAGGTCGCATCTTGGGCGTGACAAGTTGGTATCAGAGCCTCGACCGACCATAGGAGCCCCCTTGTTTGTTTGTTGTTGTTGAGTCTAGAAGAAAACTATTTTGAGTCTTAGGATTATATATATCGGAGAGTAGGATTCTTTTTACTCCTCAGTCCCTTCGTCGCTCTGGTGAGGCCTCCTAACGTAGATGTTTTGTCTTTCCTCTCCTCAAATTTCACGAAATTTTTTTAGGATCACGCGGGTATCTAGGGATCGTTCCGATATTCTTGTGACGAGAACATTGTTCTTGGTGCCTCCTGGCATTTAGGGGTTGTGGCAATGTCCCGGGGAGTTGAGCTCTGAGGTGTTGTCGTCACAATTTTATCATTGCAGTTCTGGAATACCTGAGTTTTGCCGACATCGAAAATCTCTTTTATGCAGTTGTTGGTGAGATAACCTCGACGCCACCCAGTACTGGGGAGTTCGGGAGTATTGCCATAGCTTGTATAATGGATGCTTTTCGAAGGTTGAGGTACACGATTTCCGGAGTTTTCTTGGTTATGTGTTGAAGGATGGATACAACTGGATCTAGGTATTGTTAGTTTGGGTGATATATTTTGTGTCCCCTGTATCCCCAACACCTGATTGCATAACCAGAAAGTTTCGGGAGTTTATAGGTGGGAATTCAAGTAGCTTCTAGAATATCTTTCCGACAGATGCATGATATGGGATTGGGTAAATCTCTATCATATGTATTTGTTCCAGCTTATTCTACAAGCCAAATCCTCTGTTTTGTTTTGTTTTGTGGTATTCGAGTTGCTTCAATGCCAAGTGGTGATTCCATACATTCCCTAAACGGTGTTCTCAGATTGCTATGTGAATACTTATCCTTCTTGATCATCGAGCTCGCCATGTTAGTTCTTTTCCCAACTGGCGTGCTTCTCTTCAAATGGATCCGATCATTTCAACATTTGCGAGATCAATTCTAAGTTTTCACACGGTGTTTGTTTCATCCATCCCAAGTTGTCTTTGTTTTCCCGCCCTCCCACCCTTTTCTGCAAGGACTTATATATTTTAATCAAGTATCCATTTATTCATGTGAAGTCTCTTCACTCTTTTCAATCAATGTTCTGATCCAGTGATCCCTCATGAAGATGCTCAACAGCTCCGAGTTCATCATTCTTCATTCTCGTATTCTTTTCTGGTGGCTTTAATTCAAGCTTTCAGTGTTGATCATATCCTTTTCCTCGTTTCAAATGTTTTTCCATGTCAGTGCACCTCTTAATTGTTCACCTCTCTCTATTCTTATCCGGAGTGCTCAAGATATCTCAGAAGAATCATGTTTCCATTCTTAATCCGTTCGAGTTACTCCAAGGTTTTTCTCTCATTCAAGCTATTGAATTCTACCGGTGCAATCTTTATTTCAAGCAATCCTTCAACGATGTTTCTTTCGAGTGGGCCCTAACCCACAAGTCTTTTCCCAGGATCTTACCTAACTCTTCTAATTATCAGGAGCTATTCCCAAATTCTTTTCGAAGTTTGACGTAAGAATGAATTTTCATCAGTCACATGCCTTCTCCTAGGACGCTTTCAAATTCTTTTCATCTTTGGCTCAACCTTTCCTCTTTTAATCCTTCCAGAGTTTCTCAACAATTTGGTGGTGTTTGTCCTCACCATTCTTAGCATGTGAAGATCGAAGAAGAGTTCCTCTTAAATCCTTACGCGTTCTTCCAAAGATGCGTAGTTCAAGTTTGATGCCATCCTCTCATAATTATTTTCGATTGTGGGAATTCTTTTCACCCATCCGGAGCATTTCATGAGTTGTTTCCATTTCTTTCCTCCGAAGGCCATCATGTCATAATTCTTCATTCTCAGCGTGTAGCTACCGTTCTCGAAATCTTACCGGTGAATCATTCAAATGTTCTCTAATCAGTTCATGATCTCTTCATTCTCTTGTGTATAAATCCCCTCAAGTATCTTCATTCGTTTTCCAATTCTTCCCAGTGAATTATGCCTTTGCTACTTTCATTTTCAATTTTTATGGTGGTTCGTTCAAGATTCCTCTTCCTTTATTACCATATCATTTCATTCGTCCTTTCCAATCCTCTCGGTGATTCGTCGAAGACTTCTTAAAGTTGGCACTATATCTCTCTTCAATCCTTGCAAAAGAATAAGTACTGTGGCAAATCCATCGCTTGTCATCAATTTAATTGGTGAAGGATGAGCATAATGTAGTTCTTATTATTCTTTCATTGAGTAAATTCAATTCTTTATTCTGGAGTTGTTCATGATATCATTTCTCGGTTCTAAGTTGTTCATCTTTTCTTTTCCAGAGTTCCATGTTTTTTCCGCTTTATCTCGTCACAAAGCTCCTTCTATATCATCACAAGTCTTCACCCTGTGTCTTGAACTTCTCTTTCTTTTTATCATCCTTTTATTACCGGAGTTCTTCATGGAGGCTCTACCTGGTGGTTCGTCAAGGATTCTTTTCATTCTTCAATTGTTCTTCAAGATTTCTCTCGAAGTTATGATCCGCCAAGCTATACTCTAAAAAATAAACATGATGCTCAACACATGTTTTGTTTTGAGGAGTTCATGTAATCTTCATCTTGCATTCCAAAGTGCAATTCTTTCTACCTTATCTTTTGAGGTGGTGTTATGTCACTCTTGACAATTTCCTTCATGTTTCCCGATTCATATGTTGTCAAGAATGAGGTATTTTAAATACATCATTTTCTCTTTGTTCAAGAGATCTTTTCAACCAATCAATCTTTTTGTTGGAGTTATATTGGGTTATATTTCACCTACAGCCTTCCCTAAGGAATGTAGCTATTTGTGGTGCTTATCAATGATCCAATTTTCTCCTTCTCATCTCGGTGAAGAAGTTTTTCATCTCTTTGGTTCTCTCAATCAAATCAATGGTTTCCATTAGTGGTCGGTTGTCACCTCATAGTCTCGAGATGTTTTCCATAAGCCCACTACAAGCTTATCCTTTAGTTGTTGGTTTTCCAACAACTCCGTTCTAACCTTCTTGGAAGGGTACTTTCCAAGCTCATTTATGGCAGAAGTTGGCATTTTCTTCTCCATTCTTTTATTTCAATGATCTATCTTCTGTTCTTTCTTCCGGAGGCATGGTGAAGTTGCTCTCTTCACTCATCATCTCGAATTGTGAGGACCGTGTTCTTTTCATGCTTATCCATTTAACCGGAGTGGTGTGTCATCTCTTCAAGTTCTTTTCATCTTATCAAGTTTTCCTTCTTCTTTCAGTCGGAGTGCTGCCCAAACTATATCAATCTTATTCCTTATCTATCTAGTTTTAACCGGAGTGGTTTCAATATCTATCTTATCACTAAACCTCTTGATTCTCATCGTATCCCTTGTTCCTCTTTTCTAACGGAGTGTTTTCAACTTTGCTCATCTTCGTTGTTTTCTTTCTTTCATTTTGCTCAACATCTCAAGGTTCAGGGTTTCGCTTGTTTGTCGAAGAAGCAACTTAGTTTTACCTCTTATCTTCCTCTTCCTTTTCCCTACGGTGCCATCCTAGATCTCGGGACGAGATCTTCTCATAGTGGTGGAGTGTTGTAACGCCCCGGATACAACTTTCCATATTAGTAACTCCAACTCTTGCCTTTTCCGGAGATGTGATATGTTATTTCCTCCGTGGTTGGGTTTTGTCTGTTGTTTTGCATTGTGTTCATGTCATGCATATCATCTCATAGCATCATGCGCATTGCATCTGCATGTTTTCATAAAACTCGTAGCCGTTCGCAGTAGCCCTTTCTCTCTTTGCCTCTGTTGTCACTTTGTCAGGCCCTTGTCCTCGTTGACCTCTCTCAGACCCTCGCGTGCGCGCCCGAAACCTGCTCCGAACCCGAACCGCTCAGTCATCACCGTTGCATTCAAATCATCCCCTAACATCTATTAAATATCTCCCTTTTCTTTATTGAACTCCCTAGCCTATTTATTCTCGTCCGTCGGGTTTCGATCCGAAGGTGCAAACTCTTCCACCCACATGTCTATTTGGACAAACCCTAGACCAACTCCCTAAAATTCCTCCTAGCCGCCGCCACCCCTGTCCATTCCCTCCTCCTTCCTCGGGATCTCACCCGCCTACCCATCCACCAGCCACCACTCTCTCCATCGGGATCCCTCCCGACCCACCAACCTGCGCCTCCCTCCTTCCTCGATTTCCCTAGCTGGCCAATCCTGTCGGGGAGGCTGATCTGGCCCACGAACACCTATGGGACCGGTGGACCGAGCCCGTTTCGGTTCGGCGGGGGCGGAGGTCGCACGAAGAGCAGATCGAGGCGAAGCACACGAGCAGTTTACCCAGCTTTGGAGCTCTCCGGAGAGATAACACTCCTACAGCTGCATGTCTGAGTGTATTGAGTTCTTGCTCAGGAGCGCTGAGTGCTCTGATACACACAAGCTGCTAACTTGAGACCGAGCGTGAGTGTTCTCGGCTTTGAACCTCCCCCCTCCCTCTCTACGTTGCGCATGGGCCTCCTTTTATATGCTAAAGGGGTCTCGGCGGTGGCAATGTAGACAAGGGTAAAATGGAAAAGGAGTGGTTGGTACAGCTACTTGTACAGTTGTATCATACCTAACCCTCGACGGCAGGGGACAAAGGCATTAAATGCCCGTCTCACGCCGCCCTAACGGTCAGAAAGGGACCGTCGGGCGCCACCGCTTGCCACGATGGCAATCTTGTCGGCGCCGCTTGCCACCGGCGCTCAGCCCGCCGCGGCCTCTTGCCACGCTGGC
This sequence comes from Aegilops bicornis, assembly GCA_021605145.1. NCBI lineage: Eukaryota > Viridiplantae > Streptophyta > Magnoliopsida > Poales > Poaceae > Aegilops > Aegilops bicornis. The sequence continues at coordinate 342,104,199 of CM038670.1, read as the reverse complement.
GCTGGAAAGGTCCTGAGCGACACGTTAGTGGATGTGCTGGAGCGCAGTACAGAGTGGTGGTCTGCGCGGCAAGCGCCTTTGCATGTTGTTGTCTTGTCGCGTCCGAAGCTTGTCGCTCATCGGGCCTTCCCGCAAGCTCCTCTTGCCGGGCCTTGTCTCCTAGGTGCCTTGGGTGGCCTTCCCGGTAAGCTCCTCTTGCCGGGGCCTTGTCTCCTTGGCTTGAATACTTTGTTCTTGAATGGCTCCAAAGGAACCACGGAGGACCTTGGCGGTCACCCGGTAAGCCTTGCCGCGGAGGGATGCAACTGCCCGTGCACAAGTTCGGGATACTAGGGTACCCCTACTCTAGTACACCGGCAGAGCCCCGGGCTGGGCCACACGGTGCCGAAGCGTTGTTGGGCCAGCCCAAAAAGCGCCGCATGGGCACGCGGCACAGGTTACGCCGTAACTCACCCGGACCCACCACGCCCTCCACGAACGGCACGCAGCGTCGAATGCGGCGTCGTGTGAGAGATCGTGGGTGAGATCGTGGGTGGTTTCTTTATTCAGAAGACGGAACGTCCGCCCTCCCTCTTTATAAGCGGGAAACAGGGGCAGTTCGCCCATCTCGCCATTCTTGTCGTCAATCTCGAAAAACCCCGCTGCTTCCCCTTCTTCCCAAGGTGAAGAGAGAGCAGCGCTCCGCTTCCATCGCCACCAAAGATCACCAACGCCGTCGATCTCCTCACCACCTCCGCCATGGCTCAAAGCCGGCAAGGGAAGGCCGTGAAAGTCGGCCGAGGCGCTAGCGGCTTTGGCGGCCATGAAGGAGCGGGCGATCTCCCCCCATTTCGCCGTGAGGGAGCCGAGGGAGTACTACTACCTCTTCTCGTCGACGGAGACGCGAGCGCATCCGCCGCACGGTAAGGTACTCCCAGCTGCTGTGTTTGGAACTGGCTCCGAATGGGTACCCTTTCTTCACAATGTTCTTCTCTGGGCTCTGCCCGCCTTTCTCTGAATTTTTCTGCGATATCATGAACACCTCACGGTTCTCGCCTCCTTGACTTCACCCCAATGCTGTTACGACCATGGCAGTTTTCGCACATGTCTGCGAAAACTTTGTCGGAGTCCATCCAAACGTAGCCCTTTTCCGCCACTTCTTTATGCCCCGAGTTGAGAGAGGGAGCCTCTTTCAGTGGGATCGCCTGGATCTCGAGGACCGCAAGAAGGAAGCTTATCTGGAGGGAGAGCTCCGCAGCAAATGGGATGAATGGAAGCGGTGGTCTTTGGATTGTCGAGGAGAACCCAGAGCGTTTACCGCCATGCCAAACCTCGATAGTCGCGGCAACGATTGGAGCAGTCTGGCCCCGGAAGACGCTAGGCTGAAGATTGCCGTCATCCGGATCCTACGCCTGAGGCTTGCTGGACTCACTGTAGGCGCTGTTGGCGCAGATTTCCTTCATCGCCGCATCGCCCCCTCTGCAGGAGAGGAGGAGACCCGCCTGGGAGTTCCAGAACGCGGCGGATATCATGAGGCTGCGCCTGGGCCTCAACTTCAATTTCACTGTCCTGGAACTGGACGTGATGCTCTTGGAGCTGTTCAAGCATGATCCTGAGCATCCCGGAGCGTTCAGGTTGCCGACGAATGTCGTCCACTGTGCAACAATTCCTCGCCGACCGCATCTGTGCAATGATGCCGTTGTGCGACTTCGCATGGAATCGCTCCAACTGGCAAGAGCCTGCAGATGACGTCGTCGAGTGTTCTTTGACAGCTGGTAGAAGTGCTGGTCCGCCCGATGAAATGTAAGAGCCTCACCCACGACACCACCGATGATGAGATGCAGCGACGCCACCAAAGCTGGAAGAGGCGGCAGAAGGCCGCCATGCGCGAGTTCGGATTCACCGTGGAGGAGGCAGAGGCAGCAGAGGCGGCAAGCCTTGTCGAGCGAGGGAGTTTGCCGCGAGGAAGAGCTTGTCGGGCCTGGCTGAAGTCGAGCGAGCCGCCGAGGGCGCCTCCTCCCTCCTTCGCATAGCTTGCGCGAGCGGAGCCTCCAGCTCCACCAAGAAGGCGTCTCCGCAAGGCCGGAGGCGTGGCGAAGCAGGCGGCAGGTCCCAGCTGCCCGGCGACGTGCGGCCCACCGCGGCAAGCACTGTTGCCGCGGGAGCACCTCACGCCGCTGCGGCAACTGGAGCGGGGCCCTCGCAGACCACCGCTTATGCTCCTGCCAAGCGGCCAAGGGAACCTACTCCTCCGCCTCGTCGTACTGGAGGTGAGCCAGAATTTGATCTCTTCGCGCCCAGCTCCGACGAGGAAGAAGAAGAGTAAGATTCTTTGCAGCATTTGTAGTTCTTCGGCTTGTTGCTTTGTCTTGTATCTGATTTGCTTCACTCTGAACCCATTCCTTTTCAGGACGCTGGCCCAAAGAGCGTCGAAGAGAGCCAAGGCCCCGGTGATTGTCATCGAGGACGAACCCACCACGACAGCAGGAGGCGCGTCCGAGACCACCTTGCCGGACGCGGCAACTCTTCCTCAAAGCAGCCCCAGTGCAGCCCCCAGTAATAAGTATATGGTTTACTTCCTGTTGTTAGGCGTGCATGGGTGCCCTTTCTTTGCTGATATCCGATCACTGATTTGTGTAGGAGCAGAGCAGCCTTACCAGAGTGCCCTCAAGCCGCCTCGACATGCCTTCTGCCGACTACACCGCCAAGGGAGGATTCCCGGCAAGGGAGCGTTCTTGACAAGGGAGACTTCTCCGGCAAGGGGCAGTTCTCCGGCAAGGGACAGCTCTCCGGCAAGGGACAAGACCAATGATCCCCGGTGGCGGAGACCATGACTGCAGACCCTAGCAGGTAATCCTCTTGCTTGAAAACTTTCCTTGTGTTCTTCTTCTTCTGATTTTCTTTTGAATATTTGCTTGACTTTTCTTCATTTTCCGGTCGTCGAGATCCATCCGCCACAGAGCCAATGGAGACCGAGGTCACGGCGAGGAGGACGCCGCTGGCACATCTTGACGACGCCACCGCCATCGGAGAAGAAGCTGGCGCCGACGAGCCCGCCGGGCGAAGAGGCCGCCAGCTGCCGCCGCAGGCCGGGCGAGGTCCGTGATCGTGACCGACGGCCCCGAGGCCGCAGGAGCGCTTAGGCGCCACGCCGACCGCCGATCCCTCCGCCACAGCGGCAGCTGGGTTCAAGAGCCCCAGCCCGGCGCCTATTTGAAGGTCGATGGCGTCTTCATCAAGCTCCCATGGGCGTCGAGCTCCGTGGCGCCGGTCGAAGGAGAAACTTTTGATGAAGAGCTGCTCGCCTCCGCTTAGATCGACGCTGGTCGACGCACCAAACAGCGAGCGGAAGTAGCGAGGAGGAGCAACACGCGGAAGCTGATTTTATTTGCATCACGCCCGACAAGCCAAGCTGGAATCCCGGGAAGCGCTTGTCGCGGCGGAGCAGACATCAAGAAGCGCACGGAGGAGCTCCGGGGCCTCAACCAGAAGCTCTGGTCCTGGCAGAGGAGCGGGAGCGACTTCGCCGAGGAGCGCAAAGCCTTCCTCCTCGAGAAGGCTGAAGCTGAGAACAACAGCTGACTTGCCGCCGAGAAGCTATCTGCGCAGGAAGGCGAGTTGGCGCAGAGGAAGGTTAATCTTGACAGCCATGAGGAGGATCTAGCCACGCGTGAGCAAACATTTGGCGGGGCTCTCAAGGAAGCAAAGGATGCCGCCACAGCTGCCGAGGCCGCCAAGAAGGAGTTGGAGACGAAGGTGATGCAGCTGGAGGCCAATCTCAAGGAGAGCGGCGAGGAGCTTGCTGCACTCAAGCATGAGCACGAGAAGGACGCCTACGCTCTTGGCGAGCTGCAGGGCCGTCTCGCCGAGAGGAGCAAGGAGCTCAGCGCCGCCAAGGACTCCAACGCAGATCTTGAGTTGAAGCTGACCACCTTGACTCAGGCGCTGGACGGCGCCAGGGAGCAGGAGGTGGCCTTGAAGGAGAAGATCAAGGCCGACGAGGCGCCGGCGGGCAGTGCTCTTGCCGCCTGTAATACCTTTAGGGAGAATGTGGAGCACTGGACTGAGGGTCTCGTTGTTGTTGTGCAGCCATCGACAGGGGAGCCGGGCGCACTGGGATGGAGGATCTTGGATATTCCTCCGATGAGCACCTCCGACCCAGCGCCAAGCTCAGCTTGTTCTTCAAGGGCGTGGTGACGGCCCTCCGGTGACTCGAGAAGAAATCCCAAAGCAGCTGGCCAAGGAGTCGCGCTTAGATCTGCTGCTGGAGCTCTTCAAAAGGTGCCGATGAAGGTGGCCTTCCGCAACCTGTGCCTCAACCTCACCAACGTCCTCAAGTCCTTGCCACGGATGCTGATGTGGAAGCGCTCAAGACCCTTGTCGCACCCATCATGGACAGGGTGAGCGGGATCAAGAGGGTTGAGGGCGATCGCGTAGATTAGGCCGCCCGCTTTCTCTTTTTCTTGCCGCTGCTAGTCATGTTATGAGAACAATCCATTAGAGTTGCGACAAGCTATCTTGTAATATAACTCTATTTCGGGTAGCAATTGCTATGTTATTTCCTTTACTTGGTTCCTTCCTTTGTATGTTTTTGCCCTCGCTTTTAGGGAACTTGTCGGTATGAGCACCTCGGCCCATAGCTGAGTGCGACGTCGGCAACTTCTTTGGCGGTGCTGCTACCGACAAGAAACCTTGTCGCAACTAGTCGCAGCTCACTTAAGTTGTTGAGCGAACTCGAAACAAAGTAAGGGCGCAACTAGCTACGAGTTGGTTCCTCCGCTACACAGGTTTTCCATACAAAGTACGGTCGTTCGAGGAAGATAACTTAAAAATTTAAAACTGATTGCTCAAACTTTAGCAACTTAGCTTTTCTGTCGTTTGCTTCCCGGTAAGGCTAGACTTCCTTGAGCGACGCTTGGTCCACACCATTATCTTCTCCTTTCCCCCTTTGAGAAAGAGAAAGAAGAGAAAATAAAGATATGGAGCCTTATGGCTCGTTATTGCTTACCGGGGGTAGGTGCTGCACAAAGTGTCAGATAACACATGCAAAATAGAAGTAGAAAGCATGAAATTGACAAGATATGCGAATCACATTAGCTTTACTTATGCACGGGGTCTGCGCCCGGCTTTGTACAAAGGATTACATGCAACATCGGCAAGACTTGTACAAAAGGTGGTTGCCGGAACAGGTTCCGGCAACCGCGCTTCTACGGGTAAAACTTACGAAGATGCTCAATGTTCCAGAGTTGCTCACCGGAATGCCATCTTCGGTCTCAAAGCGGACAGCGCTTGAGCCTAGTGACTCGTTTCACCCGGTAAGGGCCTTCCCACTTCAAGGCCAACTTGTTGGAATTCTTGGCGGACTGAACGCGCCAAGAACAAGGTCGCCTTCCTCGAGACTTCTGGCATTAACTTTGGCGGCTATGGTAGCGGTGCAAAGCTTGCCGGTATCGAGTAGCTCGTCTGGCGACTGAAGACGATCCTCCTCAAGGAGCAGCGCGTCATGTTGTCGCAATCGCTCTTGCTCAAGCTCATCATAAGCGAGCACTCGAGGTGATCCGTATACGAAGTTCCGTGGGGAGAACTGCCTCTGCTCCATAGACTAGAGCGAAAGGTGTCCGCCGCTGGCTCGATTTGGCGTCGCCCCGATCGTCTAAAGAACCACCGGCAGCTCCTCAATCCAGCTTCTTTCCGCACTTTTGCAGCCTGTCGAAAGTTCTCGGTCTTGAGCCCGCGCAGCACTTCAAGATTCGCCCTCTCCGCTTGACCGTTACTTCTCGGATGAGCAATGTAAGCGAAGGCACTTTGGCGCCAAGATCTTGGACGTACTGCATGAAGGTGCGGCTCGTGAATTGCGTGTCGTTGTCGGTGATGATCCTGTTAGGGATTCCGAAACGGCAAACAATCGACCTAAAGAACTTGGCTGCTGACTGTGCTATCACCTTCCTCACTCCTTCCACTTCCGGCCACTTTGTGAACTTGTCGATTGCAACGTACAAGTACTCAAAGCCCCCGACAGCTCGGGGAAAGGGGCCGAGGATGTCGAGCCCCTGCACCGAAAATGGCCAGGATAAAGGGATCGTCTGGAGAGCTTAAGCTGGCTGGTGTATCTGCTTGGAATGGAACTGCACGCTTCACACTTGGTTACTTGTGCAGTTGCATCTGGAGGGCTGTCGGCCAAAAGAAACCTTCTTGCCGGAACGCTTTTGCAAGTGCTCTAGCGCCAATGTGGTGACCACATATGCCTCCATGTATCTTCGCCAACAGCTTTTGTCCGTCTTCCGGTGAATACACTTCAATTTCACACCGTTGAGTCTTCTTACATGCAGGTGTGTTGTCGACAAACTGGTACATACTTGACTGCCGGGTTACTCTTTCCGCTTCTTCTTGCTCTTCGGGAAGTTCTCCTGTCTGAAGGAAACGGACAATCTGCTGTGCCCATGCTGGAGCTTGTGGCTCGACAACAAGGACTAAAGGCACATCTGCTGCTGCGGGAACATCTGCTTCCACGGCGAGAACCTGCGGCTCAGCCGGAGCTTGACGTTCCCCGGCAAGCTTGCCGAGCAAAACTTGTCGGAGCGTATGCTTCAACGGAACAAACCCTAGGTCTTGCCGGGCAGATCGCTTCCTCAAAGACCCTTTGGTTTGTTGATCTTGAGGACCTTCTTGACGTCGACTTCGAAGCTCTGCGGAAAATAGTCACCAGAGATCAACTTCCTCTTCTTGCTCTGTCCGGTTGATGGCGTCACGCAGACGGTTGAGTCAGCTTGAGCACAAAAATCCCTAGTTCCATTGTGTAACTTAAGTGCAGCGCTTGACAAACCATCGACAATGTCGCTCGAGCTCTTGGAACATGTTCCATTTGTAGGACGTCAAAGTGCTCTTCTAGCTTTCTCACTTCATCAACATAAGCTTCCATCAACGGACTCTGATAACTCTTGTTCACTTGGCGGATGACAAGCTGTGAGTCACCCCTGACAATGAGCTTCTTGATCCCAAGGTCTCATCATGATCTCGAGACCGGCAAGCAAACCTTCATACTCTGCAGTATTGTTTGTTGCTTGCTCCTTGGGAAAGTGCATCCGGACTACGACTTGAGGTGCTCTCCGGTGGGTCCAACAAGTAGCACGCTCAAGACCGGCGCCTTTGCAATGAGAAGGCACCATCAAAGTACATCAGCCACTCTTTGCTTGCTTCCTTGACGGGATGCTCGTTTCTAGAATTTCTTCATCTTGTGTTGGCGTCCATTCTGCTATGAACTCCGCCAATGCTCTGCTTTGGATAGTTGAAGTGCTCTCAAACTTGAGGCCAAAGCTTGACAGTTCCAGTGCCCACTCGACAATCCTGCATGTTGCCTCTGGATTTTGCAGTATCCTCTTCAGCGGAAAACGAGTGACGACTTTGATCTCATGTGCCTGGAAGTAATGGCGCAGCTTTCTCGAGGCCATGAGGGGGCCGAAAAGCAATTTCTCACACCAGAGTACCTTGACCTAGCCCCCTGCAGAAGGGAACTGACAAAGTAAATTGGGCGCTGCACCATTCTTTTCTCCATCTTCTCATGCGTCTGTGTAGATCCATCCTTGTCGGGACCAGAGCTTGCCGGTGAAGCCCTCGCTCGTCATTTGGATGCATCTCGCCATGGTTGCTAGCTCATCATCCGCCTCCCTCTCCGCTTACTAACGCAGCACTAACCACTTGATTGGTTGCCGCTATATATAGCAGCAACTTCTCTTGTGGCTTAGGTGCGACAAGTGTTGGAGTGGAGGACAGTATCTCTTCAAGTCCTGCAGCGCAGCCTCCGCTTCCGGAGTCCATTTCATCGGACCTGCCTTTTCAAGATTTTGAAAAATGGCGAGCGCCTTCAAAGAACCTAGAGATAAACTCTGCTGAGAGCAGCTACGCAACCGGCAAGTCTTCGTGACATCCTTGATGCGCTTTGGTGCTTCAATCTGCTCAATGGCCTTGATCTTGTCGGGATTGGCTTCAATTCCCCGCTGAGACACGAGGAACCCGAGAAGCTTGCCGGAAGGGACTCCAAACACACACTTATCAGGGTTGAGCTTGAGGTTGATCTTGCGCAGATTTGCAAACGTTTTGTCTAAATCTTGAATCAGAGTCGCCTTGTCCTTGCTTTTGACCACTATGTCATCCATGTAGGCTTCCACATTTCTGTTCATTTGCGGCTCAAAAGCGTCATGGACTACTCTTGCAAATGTTGAACCAGCATTCTTTAATCCAAAAGGCATCTGTACGAAACAGTATGTGCCACATGGGGTGATGAGTGCGGTCTTCTCCTCATCCTCTTCTGCCATGAAGATCTGATGATATCCTGAGTATGCATCCAGAAATCAAAGCAAATCACATCCGGCCGTGGAGTCAACGATCTGGTCGATGCGCGGCAAGGGAAATGGGTCTTTGGGACAAGCTTTATTGACATCGGTAAAGTCGATACAAAGCCTCCATTTCCGCGTTTGCCTTCGATACAACTACGAGATTGGCCAACCACGTAGGATGGAGCACTCCTCTGACAAGGCCTGCCGCTTCCAATTTCTTGATTTCTTCTGCGATGAATTCTTGGCGCTCCACTGCCTGCTTCCTGACTTTCTGCTTGACGGGCCGCGCATGAGGACAAACGGCAAGATGGTGCTCAATTACTTTCACAGGAACACGGGGATATCGACGGTTGCCACGCAAACATCGTCGGCGTTCGCCAGAAATCAACGAGCGTGCCTTCCTATTTAGGGTCGAGAGTGGCACTGATGGTGAAGGTACCACCAGTGCCGTCCTCCTTGGTGGACACCTTCTTGGTCTCTGGTGGAGCTGCCATCGTCTTCTTACACTTGCCGGTGGAGCTCGATGGTGCGTCCTCGACGGTAGCGCAGCACTCCAAAGAGGTGCGCTTCCGGAGTGGGCATCGAGCTCTTGCGGACTTGGTCTTCTTCTTTGCCCGGAGCTTCAGCGGCAAGTGGCTTGCAATCTCTGCTTCTGCTGCTTCCGGTAGATCTTGTCGGCGCTGATAAGAGCATCCTTCTTGTCGCCAGGGCGGAGATGACACTTATCGGGCCTGGCATCTTCAACATGTTGTATGCATAGTGAGAGGCTGCCATGAATTTGGCGAGTCTTTGGACGGCCAAGTATCCCATTGTAAGGCAATGGAAAGTCAGCAACGTCAAAAGTGACCCTCTCAGTCCTGAAGTTCAACTCACTGCCAAATGTCACCGGCAACGTGGTCTTTCCCTTCGGCTTGCTCCTTCCCGGATTGATTCCTTGGAATGTGCCGGTCTCTTCGAGCTCGCCATTAGGGATCTGGAGTTTCTGGAGCACCGCGGAGGAGATCAGGTTCAAGCCGGCCCCGCCGTCAACTAGCATCTTAGTGACCTTGAGGTTGCGGATAGTTGGTGAAACCAACATCGGCAAGCACCCGACCACAGTTACGCGATCAGGGTGGTCCTCAATATCAAAGATGATAGGTGTGCTGGACTATTTCAGAGGCTTGCGTGACTCGACGGATGGTTCTGCCGCATTGACTTCCCGCATCCACTGCTTGAGCTGGCGGTGTGAAGTATGCAGAGAAGCACCACCGTCAACACACAGGACCTCTGTGGCTTTCTGGAACTCCTGCTCATCGGTCTCATCATCATCCATGTCTTCATCATCGTCGTCGTCTTCATCCTTGTCGCGGCCGCGGGAGGTCTGTCTCCTTGCCGCTGCTTGGCCTTGTCTGCAGCGTCCTCCTCGCCGGGACGTTTCTTGCTAGCTCCTCCGGCACCTTCTGGGCCTTCTCCTTGTCACGTCGTTCGCATTCAGCCTTCTGCTGCTCGAGAAGCTGCTCGACCTTTTTGCAGCTCTGGAGGTCATGGCCCTTGGTGCGGTGGATCTTGCAGTACTGTTTGTTGGAGCCGTCCTGCTTGTCGGCGACCGCCACAGCCTGGCAGTTGGTGCCAGCGGCAACCTCCTTGTCGGAGCTACCAGCTTTGGCTTTCTTGGCGCCACCTCCGTTGCCGGACTGCTCAACAACTAGCACATCTTTGCCTTTCTTCTTCCTGTTGTTCCGCCGCCGGCTTTTCTTTGCAGGCGGTCTCCTCACTATCGATCCTCCCCGCTTCAAGATTCTCTCCGGGAGTCTCCTCCTTCCTCAAAGACGTGCACACTTGTCGGCCAGGCATATAGCTCATCGGCGTCTCGATCTTGCACATCACCATCTCCTCCGCATCCTGCGGTTTCGCGACGTTTCGATGGAACGCGCTGATTACCGCGGCAGGGTGGACATCTGAGATGTTGTGCTATATCTTGGTGAATCTCTCAATGTACTTTGCGGGGCTCTCCTTCCTTCCGGGCGGCGAGATGAAGGTCGCTTTCTTGGCCATGGGACTTGTGGCGCTGTAAAGGCGCCGACAAACCGATGGCATAGATCTGCCCAAGAGGATATGGAGTTGTCCGGCAAGTGCATGAGCCAGATCTCGACATTGGGCTTGATCACCGCCGGGAAGTAGTTGGCGAGGATCTTATCGTCTCGCCCGCAGCTTGCACCGTGATGGTGTAGATGCTTTGAGGAACTCGACGGATGCGTCTTGCCGTCGCATTTCTCTCGTACGTCTGGCTTGAAATTCTTCTTCTTTGGGCCACTTTGGACTTGCCGCGGCTCACGAGTGAACGCAGGGCAACCTACCGCGTACGACAAGTCGCCTGGTTCCCCTGGCGCATGCATGTCGACAGAGGGCCCAGCGCGCTGGTCGGATTGACGTCGCGCTTCTCTTTGGCGCTCGATGCGAGTTCGAGCGTCTTCTTGTTATCGTTCGTGAAGAACTTGGCGCTGATCGCGACGAGCTCGTGGATCCGATGATGCGGTGGAGTCGCTGTCGAGGTGGATCCGGCGAGTCGGCGATCTTGGCCTTCGGGGTGGAGAGTGCATGGTGGTTGCACCCCCACCGGTTTCGTCGCCACCCGCTCGTGTTTGGCAGTCCTGCCGCGGCAGCGATGCACTCGGCTGCTGCGGAGCGTCGCCGTTGGCAAAGCCGATGAGACTCTAAATGGTGGCCCTCCATTCATCGACCTTGTCGGCTGTTGGAGGGTAATCCAGAGCGATTGAGCTCTCGCCAAAGCTTCACTGGAGTGGTGGGTGGCGATGGCGAGCGGCGCGAGGCGGCATATGTTCGGACTTCTAACTATGTTAGAAGGAGCGATATCCTGTCCAGGCGACCGTGTTTCGCCGCGGCCAAAGATGTTGGCATGCATGCTGGTCTTGAGCATCCCGAGATCCACCAGCTCGATCTTGGTCCAACGAAAGCGTATGGGCGTTGTGAATACCATGACGCTGTCGTTCCCGAGCCTCCCGAGACGGGCGCGGTGCATGTACGGACGCCGAGGTCTGCGCAGCCTTGTCCTTGGACTTGGCAGCACCGCGGCTCCCCGTCGACGTCCATTCTTCCGCCCAGTCTACCCCACCACCCGTTTGCTCCGGTGGTGGTGGGTTCGACGCAGACGGAACATCTGCCGCCAAGCCTTCTTCTTCGGTGGCATGTCGATGAAGATGATGAAGATCTAGCTCATGTGGATGCGGATCAGGTTCACACAATCTCGGCGCCCCTACAGCGCGCCAAAGATGTCGGGAGGCTGATCTGGCCCACGAACACCTATGGGACCCGGCGGACCGAGCCCCTTCGGTTCAAGGGGGCGGAGCTCGCACGACGCGCAGATCGCGGCGAAGCACACGAGCAGTTTACCCAGCTTCGGAGCTCTCCGGAGAGATAACACTCCTACTGCTGCATGTCTGAGTGTATTGAGGGCTCGGTCCGCCGGGGGGCGGAGGTCGCACGAAGAGCAGATCGAGGCGAAGCACACGAGCAGTTTACCCAGCTTCGGAGCTCTCCGGAGAGATAACACTCCTACTGCTGCATGTCTGAGTGTATTGAGTTCTTACTCAGGAGCGTTGAGTGCTACAGTACACACAAGCTGCTAACGAGACCGACCGTGAGTGTTCTCTGGCTTCGAACCTTCCCCCCCCCCCCCCCCACCCCTCTCTACGTTGCGCATGGGCCTCCTTTTATATGCTAAAGGGGTCTCTGACAGCTGGCAACGTAGACAAGGGTAAAAATGGAAAAGGAGTGGTTGGTACAGCTACTTGTACAAAGGTATCATACCTAACCCCGACGGCGGGGACAAAGGCATTAAATGCCCGCTCACGTCGCCCTAACGGGCGTAAAGGGACCGTCGGGGCGCCACCGCTTGCCACGATGGCAATCTTGTCGGCGCCGCTTGCCACATCAACGCTCCGTGGCCGACGGCCTCTTGCCACGCAGCGCTGAAAGGTCCTGTAGGCGACACGTTAGTGGATGTCTTGGAGCGCAGTACAGAGTGGTGGTCTGCTGCGCAAGCGCCTTTGCCGCGGTTGTTGTCTTGTCGCGTCCAGGAAGCTTGTCGCTCACGGGCCTTCCCGGCAAGCTCCTCTTGCCGGGGCCTTGTCTCCTAGGTGCCTTGGGTGGCCTTCCCGGTAAGCTCCTCTTGTCGGGGCCTTGTCTCCTTGGCTTGAATACTTTGTTCTTGAATGGCTCCAAAGGAACCACGGAGGACCTTGGCGGTCACCCGGTAAGCCTTGCCGCGGAGGGCTGCAACTGCCCGTGCACAAGTTCGGGATACTAGGGTACCCCTACTCTAGTACACCGACAAATCCCCACCGAGATCCAGCTCCACCAGCCACCACCAAATCCTCTTCCTGTTGCCTCCGTCGGCCACCCAAGAAGCAGCGTAGCGCCCGAGCAGCCCCGAGCTCCTCCTCTTGCGCCACTTCACTGATCCCCTTCGCCTTGTGCCACTTCACCGCCATGAAGCCGCAAGAGATGAGCTCACGCCCTTCTTCATCTTCCCGTGCTCCTCCTGCTTTCTCTCTCTCTCGACCTCCTTCCTATCTCTTTCTTTTAGCAGGGAGCCCGCCATTGACGCCAGGAGCCGTCCTCGCCCTCGTCCTCGCAGCAAGTCCCGAGCTCGACCCCGTCGCCTCCTCTGCTTCGTCCCCGCCGCCGTTAATCGACCGAACCAGCAGCAAGCGCCGTCGCTCCTTCCGGTTGGCCCTGCTTCCTCGCCTCCCCGACCCGAGCTAGCCCGGATCCGGCCATCTCCGGCGCCTCCTCGTCGAATTCGTCCGTCAAGTCCCCACCCCCGTTGCTCGTGCATGCTCCGCATCACGCCCTGCTTCATCCTCGCGACGCCCGGCCTCTGCATCGCGCGCGTTGACCCCGGTCCTCGCTTTGATCTGGAGGTAGCAGCCAACCACATCGCCAGCCGTCGATCCCCTGCTTCTTACAAGAACGTCGACCGCTGTCCGCGTTGACCGCTCCTCTGCTTCCGCTCGTCCCTGCCGCATTAACCGCGCCAATCGCCTGAGGCCCAGATCTGCGCCACTTGGGCCTCCTCCTCTCCAGCTGGGCGAAGCCCATGGGTGAGGCCACACCCCAGCGCCCCTCCTCTTGTTTTTTCCACCTATCAGGCCAGCCAGTTTCGGCCCATGCCGTGTTTTTTTTAGCGTCTGTGAGTTTATCTATTTATCCAGTATACTGCATGTTTATAGATTGCACCCTCATGTTCATGCATTTAATAATTAATTAACCATGCATCAGATTTAAATAAACTATATATGTAAAATGCTTAGAATTTCATCTAGTTTCACATTATGCCACTCTCATCCATGTTTAAAATGTTTAAAATGTTGTTTGATTAAATTTGCTTAAATGCCATGCTAAAATGATTTATTTCATAACTAAATAACCGTAGCTCGGTTTTAAATAAACTTTATATGTAAATGGGGTGGAAAAATGCATAGATTAACATGGTGGACTTTATTTTCCTGTTTAACAATAATAAAATATGTTTTAGGGAAGAACAGTACCAAATTCGAAATATGCACATGAGGATTTTCCGGAATGGTTGTTCGTTGTTCCGGCCTCATTTAAACTTGCCTAGATAGGTAGTTTTCATATGCTTCACCCCTTGCCTTGTTTAATAACATTTAATATTGTTGGTTACATAACCGAGAGAGAACTAAATAATTGAATTTGGTGTTCCGTCAATATGCAACTCGTTACATATAGAGGTCCACTTAAGTTGTAGTGTTGTTTGCTTCACCTTGCCATGCCATGCCTCATTAAACCGGACATGCATCATACTTGGTTGTGCATCATGCCTTGTTTATGCTTGTGCCTTTACCATGTTGTTTGTTTCTTTCCGGTGTTGCTTCTTAGTTCCGTAATATTGCGATTGTGAGGATTTGTACGACTACTTCCGTTCGTCTTCTTCATGGACTCATTCTTCTTCCTAGCGGGATTTCAGGCAAGATGACCGTCACCTTGGATCTCATTACTATAATTGCTATGCTAGTTGCTTCGTTCTATCGCTATGCTGCATTACCTACCACTTGCTTATCAAGCCTCACCAAATTGCCATGAACCTTTAACCTTTGTCACCCTTCCTAGCAAACCGTTGTTTGGCTATGTTACCGCTTTTGCTCAGCCCCTCTTACAGCGTTGCTAGTTGCAGGTGAAGATGAAGATTGCTCCATGTTGGATTATGTTTATGTTGGGATATCACAATATCTCTTATATTATTAATGCATCTATATACTTGGTAAAGGGTGGAAGGCTCGGCCTTATGCACAGTGTTTTGTTCCACTCTTGCCGCCCTAGTTTCCGTCATATCGGTATTATGTTCCCGGATTTTGCGTCCCTAACGCGGTCGGGTGATTTATGGGACCCCCTTGACAGTTCGCTTTGAATAAAACTCCTCCAGCAAGGCCCAACCTTGGTTTTACCATTTTCCTCACCACCACCTATTTTTTCCCTTGGGAGTCGCTCTCTCGAGGCTCATCTTTATTTTAGCCCCCCTGGGCCAATGCTTGTCTAAGTGTTGGTCCAAACTAGAGCCACTTGCGGTGCCGCCCCTAGGCAACTTGGGGTATCTTCGGTTGCCGTACGTAGTGTTCATCCAGTGTTGCCCTGAGAACGAGATATGTGCAGCTCCTATCGAGATTGTCGGCACATCGGGCGACTTTGCTGGTCTTGTTTTACCATTGTCGAAATGTCTTGTAACTGGGATTCCGAGTCTGATCGGGTGTTCCCGGGAGAAGGAGTATCCTTTGTTGATCGCAATAGCTTATCATGGGCTAAGTTGGGACACCCCTGTAGGGTTTGAACTTTCGAAAGCCGTGCCCGCGGTTATGTGGCAGATGGGAATTTGTTGATATCCGGTTGTAGTAAAATTGAAGTAAACTCTTCTAAAATACACCAACCGTGTGCGTAACCGTGAGTGTCTCTTTTCGGGGCTGATCGAGAGGAGAACACGGTTTCTGGGTTATGTCTGAAGTAAGTAGGAGTTCAGGATCACTTCTTGATCATTACTAGTTGAAGACCGCTTGCTTTGCTTCTCTCCTCGCTCTTATTTGCGTAAGTTAGGCACCTTACATGCTTAGTCGCTGCTGCAACCTCACCACTTCATCCTTTCCTTACCCCTTAAGCTTTACTAGTCTTGATACCCATGGTAATGGGATTGCTGAGTCCTCGTGGCTCACAGATTACAACACCATCAGTTGCAAGTATAGGTTTGCGATGATCATGACGCGAGAGCGATGTTACTTGTTTTGGAGTTCTTCTTCTGCTTCTTCTTCGATCAGGGGATAGGTTCCAGGTCGGCAGCCTGGGCTAGCAGGGTGGATTTTGTTTGAGTTACTGTTTATGTTTCATCTGTAGTCGGATGTTGATCTCTTGTATGATGTTGTTGTATTCTTGGGGCCTTTGTGCCTTGTGTATGTATCCCCAACTATTATGTAATGGTTTGGTGTAATGATATCCACCTTGCAAAAGCGTCTTCAAGATGCGCTTCTATCCTTGGTGGGACCTTCGAGTTCCTTTAGGATAGGGTTGCATCTTGGGCGTGACACCTGGTACCTCACTGCTTGTCATATAGTAGGAGAAACTAATCGTATTTCATGTTACTGCGTGTGCTCAGTGGACAATATATATAACATGTAGAGTAAAAAAGAGATGCAACAAGTGTACAACCTCTTTGGTGAAGCCATGTCGATCTCAGCATGATTGGGTTGGTCGGTGAGGATGATCCGGCTGACTTGGCTATCGGAGGAAGGGAAGAAGATCTTAGGCGTCTGGAGATGGAGCCCGGGGTACTGCTCAGCTGTGATGGAGGGTTTCGTCGTTGGAGCAGCTCCGGTGAGTTGTACAACGCCGAGGCTGAAGCAGGACAAGAGGGACAACGTTAACCTGAGTGGAATTCTAATAGCATCTCCAATAGATGACGTAAAATACATAACCACAAAGTGCTAGATGTAAAATACATCAGCCGCTCATCTCTGAACTTAACTGTCGAAACTGAATTTAACTGTCGAAACTGAACTTAACCGTCGAAACTGAATTTTTCTGTTGAAACTGAATTTTACTGTCGAAACTGAACACACTAGTAGCAGAAAAGCAGCAGCAGTGCATGCGAGAGCCGGGGCAGCTGGTTGTGTAGCAGGATTAGGTGAGGCTACCCTGAGCCGCCAGCCACCACCGGCCAAACAGCGGCCCCCCGTCGCCCGCCCCGAAGTCACTCCCCACCGATCCGCCCGCCGCCACAGCCATCCCTTCTAGCCCCCGCCCCAGGTCGAGCTTTTTCTCCGGCGATCCCCACGCCACCGCCCCACCACCGTCGGTGAGCACCGCCCCCACCCTGAACCCTAAGATAGATACTGGGGTACCTCTCCAGCAAGTCCCCCTCCCGGCTGCAGCTAGTTCTTGCTTAACTCCGTGAGCCCCCCCCACCTTCAAAATCGATGACCAAAGTCAATTCAATCGGTGAAGTGTAGCTTCATCGAACAGCATCGCAAGCAAGAGCAAGAGCGAGAGCAACAGCATGAGCAAGAGCAAGAGCAAGAGCAAGAGCAATAGCAAGAGCAGACCAAGCAGGGGACCGAGAGCAGAAGCGAACAACGGCGTGGCGAGAGCTAAGCGGCCAGCAGCTCCTCTTGATGTGGGCGTCGCCGCCCGAGTGAGACACCATGGAGGAAGTGGCGGTGATGCCACCGTGGATGGAGCAGCGCCCGTGTCATTTCGGGACCGGGCTGGCAGCACCGTGAGATCGAATCAAGAAGAAAATCTGGCGATTAGTGTACAACCTCTTTGGTGGCGCCGATTAGGCCTCGGCTTCATCCGAGAAGCGGTGTTGATGATGCTCTTCCGGTGGTGCATGTGAAGACGGCGGTGTGGGAATGGAGGTGGCGCGAAAGACGAGGGGAACGTCGGGGAAGCTCCTTGGAGGTGGGGGACGGGGTGGCTGAACCGGCAGGACGACGAGATCGATGACGTATCCTCATCCGGTACGGTGGATGAGGGACGTCGAGGTGTTGCTGTGGATGACGTCGTCAGGGAAGAGGCTCCGGCTGGGTGGCGGACGGAGGAGGGTGTAGGGCTTCTCGGGTTTTCCCGGCCTCGATGTACGAATGGGTGAGCGGATGGGATGGGAGTGGGGAACCATGGCTTAGGGGCGCGCTTATCCGAAATGTGGGGTAAGTTATGAAAGTACCTGCTACCTCTTGAGCACTGCATTGGATTTCCTTGAAGAGGAAAGGGTGACGCAGCAGAGTAGAGTAAGTATTTCCCTCAGTTTTTGAGAACCAAGGTATCAATCCAGTAGGAGGCTACGCGCGAGTCCCTCGTACCTACACAAAACAAATAGCTCCACGCAACCAACGCGATTAGGGGTTGTCAATCCCTTCGCGGTCACTTACGAGAGTGAGATCTCATAGATAATATTTTTGTTATTTTTGGTATAAAGATGCAAAGTAAAATAAAAGCAAAGTAAAAAGTAAAAGCAATAATAAAGTGTTGGGAGATTAATATGATAAAGATAGACCCGGGGGCCATAGATTCTACTAGTGGCTTCTATCAAGAGCATAAGTATTTTACGGTGGGTGAACGAATTACTGTTGAGCAATTGACAAAATTGAGCATAGTTATGAGAATATCTAGGTATGATCATGTATATAGGCATCACGTCCGAGACAAGTAGACAGACTCCTGCCTGCATCTACTACTATTACTCCACTCATCGACCGCTATCCAGCATGCATCTAGAGTATTAAGTTCAAGAAAACAGAGTAACGCCTTAAGCAAGATGACATGATGTAGAGGGATAAATTCATGCAATATGATAAAAACCCCATCTTGTTATCCTTGATGGCAACAATACAATACGTGCCTTGCTGCCCCTACTATCACTAGCAAAGGACACCGCAAGATTGAACCCAAAGCTAAGCACTTCTCCCATTGCAAGAAAAACCAATCTAGTAGGCCAAACCAAACTGATAATTCGAAGAGACTTGCAAAGATAACCAATCATACATAAAAGAATTCAGAGAAGATTCAAATATTGTTCATAGATAGACTTGATCATAAACCCACAATTCATCGGTCTCAACAAACACACCGCAAAAGAAGATTACATCGAATAGATCTCCACGAGAGAGGGGGAGAACATTGTATTGAGATCCAAAAAGAGAGAAGAAGCCATCTAGCTACTAACTATGGACCCGAAGGTCTGAGGTAAACTACTCACACTTCATCGCAGAGGCTATGATGATGTAGAAGCCCTCCGTGGTGGATTCCCCTTCCGGTGGAGCTCCGGACCAGGCCCCAAGATGGGATCTCGTGGATCTGAGAAAGTTGCGGTGGTGGAATTAGGTTTTGGCTCTGTATCTGATCGTTTGAAGTGCGTGGGTATATATAGGAGGAAGGAGTACGTCGGTGGAGCAACGGGGGGCCCACGAGGCAGGGGGCGCGCCCTAGGGGGGTGGGCGCGCCCCCCACCCTCGTGGCCACCTCCTTTCTTTCTTGACGTGGGGTCCAAGTCTCCTGGATCATGTTCGGTGAGAAAATCACATTCCCGACGGTTTCATTCCGTTTGGACTCTGTTTGATATTCCGTTTCTTTGAAACACTGAAATAGGCAAAAAACAGCAATTTTGGGCTGGGCCTCCAGTTAATAGGTTAGTCCCAAAAATAATATAAAAGTGGAAAATAAAGCCCAGTATGGTCCAAAATAGTAGATAATATAGCATGTAGCAATCAAAAATTATAGATACGTTGGAGACGTATCAGGCATCCTAAGCTTAATTCACCTTTCAAATGCGTCGAGTAGGTAAATGATAAAAAAGAATTTTTGATATGGAGTGCTACTTGGCATAATTTCAATGTAATTCCTCTTAATTGTGGTATGAATATTCAGATCCGAAAGATTCAAGACAAAAGTTCATATTGACATAAAAATAATAATACTTCAAGCATACTAACTAAGCAATTATGTCCTCTCAAAATAACATGGCCAAAGAAAGTTCATCCCTACAAAATCATATAGTTTAGTCAAGCTCCATTTTCGTCACACAAGAATTCTCTCATCATGCACAACCCCGATGACAAGCCAAGCAATTGTTTCATTCTGTAGTAATCTCAAACTTGTAAACCTTCATGCAATATATGAGTGTGAGCCATGGATATAGCACTATGGGTGGAATAGAATATGATGATGGGGGTTATGTGGAGAAGACAAAAAGGAGAAAGTCTCACATCAACGAGGCTAATCAATGGTCTATGGAGATGCCCATTGATTGGTGTTAATGCAAGGAGTAGGTATTGCCATGCAACGGATGCACTAGAGCTATAAATGTATGAAAGCTCATCAAAAGAAACTAAGTGGGTGTGCATCCAACTTGCTTGCTCACGAAGACCTAGGGCACTTGAGGAGGCCCATTGTTGGAATATACAAGCCAAGTTCTATAATGAAAAATTCCCACTAGTATATGAAAGTGACAAAACAAGAGACTCTCTATCATGAAGATTAATGGTGCTACTTTGAAGCACAAGTGTGGCAAAGGATAGTAGCATTGTTGAAAGTGCAACTATCCCTAGGTGGTTTTGGTAATTCATAACAACATATAGCTCATTGAGCTAATGCTATTCCAAGACAAATATTTCAGGAAAGCTCGATGAATGGCATGGCATGGATGATGAAAGTGGATCCCTCAAAATATTAAGGACAAAGGATTGGCTCAAGCTCAAAAGCTCAAGACTCTACATTTTACATTTTAGTGATCCAAGATCACATTGAGTCTATAGGTAAAGCCAATACTATCAAGGAGGGATGAGGTGTTGCTTAATGAGCCTCTTGCTTCATGTGCTTAGTGATATGCTCAAAAACCCTCCACTACTTTCTCACATCCACATATGACCTAAACCTAAAGTCAAAATCGGTCCTACCGATTCTTTCTATCCGGCGCCACCGAGTTCAAATGTCATAGCCACTGCCACAAACCCTAGGAAAATCGGTTTCACCGATAGGGATCTCGGTCTCACCGAGATGGGATTGTCATCTCCCTTTTTCCCTTCGTAAGGTTTCGGTCTAACCGAAGTGAGCGATCGGTCCCACCAAGATTGCAATGTAAACTCTCTGTTTCCCTTTCGTAACTTTTCGGTCTCACCGAAAGAGCGAATCGGTCCCATGGAGTTTACCTGACCAACTCTCTGGTTAGCTAATTACCAAAATCGGTCTCACCGAGTTTGTGCAATCGGTCTCACCGAGATTACGTTATGCCCTAACCCTAACCATATCGGTCCTACCGAGTTGAATGTCAGTCCCACTGAAAACCCTAACGGTCACTAGTTTTACTGAATCGGTCCGACCGAGTTTGTTGATTCGGTCCACCGAGTTTGGTAAATTGTGTGTAACAGTTAGATTTTGTGTGGAGGCTATATACCCCTCCACCTCCTCTTCATTCGTTGAGAGAGCCATCAGAACAAACCTACACTTCCAACTGACCAGTTATGCGAGAGAACCACCTACTCATGTGTTGAGGCCAAGATATTCCATTCCAACCACATGAATCTTGATCTCTAGCCTTCCCTAAGTTGCTTTCCACTCAAATCTTCTTTCCACCAAATCCAAATCCTGTGAGAGAGAGTTCAGTGTTGGGGAGACTATCATTTGAAGCACAAGAGCAAGGAGTTCATCATCAACACACCATTTGTTACTTCTTGGAGAGTGGTGTCTCCTAGATTGGCTAGGTGTCACTTGGGAGCCTCCGACAAGATTGTGGAGTTGAACCAAGGAGTTTGTAAGGGCAAGGAGATCGCCTACTTCGTGAAGATCTACCGCTAGTGAGGCAAGTCCTTCGTGGGCGACGGCCATGGTGGGATAGACAAGGTTGCTTCTTCGTGGACCCTTCTTGGGTGGAGCCCTCCATGGACTCGCGCAACCGTTACCCTTCGTGGGTTGAAGTCTCCATCAACGTGGATGTACGATAGCACCACCTATCAGAACCACGACAAAAGCATCCGTGTCTCCAATTGCTTTTGAATCCTCCAAACCCTTCCCTTTACATTCTTGCAAGTTGCATGCTTTATTTTCCGCTGCCTATATACTCTTTGCATGCTTGCTTGAATTGTGTGAAGATTGCTTGACTTGTGCAAACATAGCTAAAATCTGCCAAAGCCTAAAATTGGGAAAAGGTTAAGTTTTTAATTGGTCAAGTAGTCTAATCACCCCCCTCTAGACATACTTCAAGGTCCTACAAGTGGTATCAGTGCTTTGGTGTCCATTTGCTTTGATTCCATAGCTTTTGGTGGTCATAGCCTTGGTTTCACACCCTAGGAGAGTATGGCGTCTAGCGAGGAAATTATCACCGATGAGGTCCTTACTTTGATGGCACTAATTTTTCTAGTTGGAAGCATAAGATGAAAATGCATATTCTCGGACATAACCCGCCGTTTGGGCTATTAGTGTATTGGCTTGCAAGGTGAATTCTTTGATGGGAGAGAACCGAACCGTGAAGCTAAGCGCAGAAGAGTTGAAGATGTTGCAATACTGACGCTCAAGCTTGTGATATCCTCTTCAATGGCTTGTGCCCGAAGAATTCAACAAAATCAGCCATCTTGAGAATGCAAAGGAAATTTGGGATACTTTGATTGATATGCATGAAGGTACCGACTCCGTCAAGGAATCCAAGTTGGATGTGCTCCAAAGTTAGCTTGACAAGTTCAAAATGAAGGATGGTGAAGGTGTCGCTGAAATGTACTCTAGGCTTGCTCTTATCACAAATGAGATTGCCGACTTAGGAAGTGAAGAGATGACCAACAGATTCATCATCAAGAAGATCCTAAGAGCATTGGATGGAAAATATGATACCGTGTGCACATTGATCCGAATGATGCCAAATTACAAAGATCTCAAACCAATCAAGTCATTGGAAGAATTGTTGCTCATGAGATGTCACTCAAGGATAAGGAGGAACTTCACAACAAGTCAAGTGGTGCTTACAAAGCCACATGTGAAGCCCCTACATCATCAAGTGAGAAACAAACCTTCAATGAAGAATTGAGCTTAATGGTGAAGAACTTCAACAAATTCTACAAGAGTAGAAGCAAAGAAAAAAGCTCTAAGTCAAGGTCCTACAATGACAAAAGATCTTCTAGTCGAGAGCGCAATTGCTACAATTGTGGGAGACCCGGACACTATTCCAATGAGTGTCTGGCATCCTACAAAAGAAGAGAAGATTCTCCCAAGAGAAGAAGTAGAAGAGAAGAATCACCACCAAGAGAGAGAAGGAGTAGAGATGATCATTATGAACGAAGACCCTCACGGAGAAGCAAGGATTCGGAAAGGAAGGACAAGTCATCAAAGAGCTACACAAAACGAAGACATCAAACTCACGTTGGTGAATGGGTATCCGGCTCCGACTCTGACAATCACTCCGAGAGAAGCTATCACTCCGACTCCGAATACACTCAAGATGAAGGTGTTGCCGGTCTAGCACTTGTGTCAACCAACTCCTGCGACATATTTGATTCACCAAGTGAAGGAATTGGAAGATGCTTCATGGCCAAAGGTCCTAAGGTAACACACCCCGAGTATGTTGATTTTAATAGTGATGAAGATGACTTGCTAGGTGATGATGATTTATTTGTTGACAACTCTAGTGATGAATACTATGATGAAACGTCAATTAATCATGCTAATCAAGATAAAATGAATGACAATGATAAGGAGAAGATTGAGCTTCTAACTAAAGAACTAAACACTCTTAAGTTAGCTCATGAAACTATCTTCGAAGATCATCGAGAGCTTTTAAGGGATCATGAGAAGTTACACTTTGAAAAGCTCAATCTTGAGCAAGAGCATGAGTTCCTAAAAGCAATCAATTATGATCTCCATAAGAAAAGTTCTTCTTGCATTGCCAAGCGTTTACTCTTATCTACTTACATGCCTCAAGTCGAGTCTATTAACAAGAACAAGAAAGATTCTTTCTCTAGTAGTAACAATAATAATGCTAAATCCAATATTGTTGCTTCTAATAGTTCTCTTGATTCCACTAATGATTCTCTTAGCCAAGTTACTCTTGAGCAAGAAAACAGCTTATTGAAGGGAATTATAGAGAAAGGTGTATACAAGAGCCTTGTCGGGAGTAAGAAATTTGAGGAAATTGTACGCAAGCAAGGAAGGCATCGGAAGAATCAAGGTGTTGGTTTTGAACGAAAGTTCAATGCCAATGGAGTTGAGTGGGAAGAAGATCAATACCCCAAGACGAAGTTTGTTCCTCAACAAGAGAAGTATGGTCCTACTTCCTTCAAGGGAACACAAGCACAAGATGATCTTCCACCACAAGACCACAAGAACAAAGGCAAGGTCAAGCTTCAAGTGGAGATTGATGCATTTGAAGAAGCACCTAAGGCCTTGGTAAAGTGGGTTCCCAAGACTACGTCAATTTCTACTTCATCAAGTACAACTACTACACCAAGGATTCCCATCAAGATGATGTGGATCCCGAAGAAGAAGAACTAGAGAGTTCTTGAGGGTGACTCCGCCAACATTCTTCACTCATATCATTATGGCAAGGACAAGTGCAATCATCTTCCATATCTTGCACTAGTTCAAGGAGTCACAAACCCTCATGTTGGTAAGGCAAGGGACAAGGTAACCTAATGTTTTCATGGACATCATTTTGTGTGTACATCACTCTATGTCTATGGATATACTTGTTTGTTCCTCGTGGGACTAACCAATGTAGGTATTGAAAGTGCAACTCACTCCAAAGGATTGCTCCAAAAGATCTACATCAGCATTGAGCATCCACATCTTCAACACCTACATGAAGTCATCATCGACAAAACCCAAGGCTAGTTCATCCCTCTAAGGGGGGATCTCACATCTAGGGGGAGCTTAACTCTAAGAATACATAAATGCTTTATGTAAAAGTGGTAACCCCACTTGAGCTTAAACGATGAGTATGACCTATGATCAAATGTTCTCATTTGACTCCTAAGTCAATATACTCATATATAGATGACCTAGTCATCGCCAATTGTTTGATAGATGCTAGAATTGGTTGTGCATGCTTTGCCACATATTTCATTTGTCATTTTATTGTGTGAGCATGTTGGTTGCATATTTTACTCATTCGAGGACATCCACTTGTTGTTTTGATTGATTGGTTTCTTCTTCTTTGGCCAAGTGGATGGACAAGAATGCCTAAGAACCTTCTCTAGATATCTATGATTTTCTCATCTCAAACTCTATTCATGCTACATCACAAAATTTGATCAAGTCAGATTCGAACCACTCTGTTTGAGGAGCACTCGGAGTCCCTGATTCGTCATAGACTTAAAACTTCCAAAACTTCTTTGTGATTTTTGGTCTGACCGATTCCTCCATTTTGGTCATACCGAGATCACTAAGTCGATCTAGGTTTTCATCTCGGTGCAACCGATTTGAACTTTTCGGTCACACCGAGTTGCTGTAACTGTTAACAGTTATGCATCTTGGTGCCACCGAGTTGTTCCACTCGGTCACACCAACAGTGACGGGTTATATATTCTCACGGGAAAATTTTGGAAAACTTTCTCCGAAACTCTTCTCCCGCGCATAGCTCGCTCTGCCTACTAGGTCTCCGGATCGTCGACTTCGTCGCCAGCCACCTCCTGTCGCTGGTCTCCGCCGCCGTCAATGGATTTCTTCTCTGCCGTTGCATAATGCTTCTTGCCACGATTGAAACACCTCTATCTAGTCAAAACAATCCTTAGAATAGGTGTGATTCGAAAATTTAGGGTTAGGTTTCCGCCGAAACCATCTCGGACCCACCTAGTTGAAAAACTCGGTCCCACCGATTTGGCTAACGCCATTGCACTAGTGACTCTCGGTCTGACCGATAATTGCTAATCGGTGTGACCGATTTTAAAACTTTGTGAAACCCTAGCAGTCTTGGTGCCACCAAACTGTGACTCGGTCTGACCGAGTTCACTAGTTTAGGTTCCAAAACTGCTTCGGTATCACCGAGTTTGAAAATCGGTAGATCCGAAATGCTTTCTGTGGAAAACTAAAACTAAGTTTTTTTTTTGAATCATTCTTTTGCCAAAATCTCTGCATTTTGTGATGCTCATCCACTCTACCTCATCCATAACTATTCACAGGGTCAGCAGTCAGTGTGTGCAGCATGTCAGACCAAAGTGACAACCATAACAAGTCAGAAGAGCAGATTCACATGAGTGAGGGCACTAGTCCCTCTAGCAGCTCAGATGAGGGGAGCAGAAGCACTCCCAGCAATTTGCCCAAAGCTGCCACTAGGACAAGGAAGAAGAAGACCTCAGAGTCTGAGGATGAGGATTATGTGGCAGTTGAGGATGAGGCTAGTTCAAAGAAGAAAGTGCTCAAGAAGGAGTACAGCTCAACTGCAGTAAAGCCAGGAATGAATATCAAAAGGCCTACAGAAAGACAACCAATGTCCAAAGCCAGAGTCTCCACTCAAGCTTCTTTGGAATCCCAACCCAAAGAGCCTGCTGCTGAAGGAAAGAAAAGAAAGGAAAGGGTCAAGAAGACCATGGCCAGAGTGATTGGAAAGCCTTCCATGATGGAAGAAGAGGAAGAAGAAGAGGTTGTTGCACCAACACCCAAGGCACAAAAGCTGATGGGTGATGCTATAAAGCCAGGGGCTGCAACTTCAAAGCCCAAAGAAGCACCCAAAGCTGCCTCCAAGCCCAAGAATGCACCTAAGAGGAATACCAGGAATATACTAGCTGCTGAAAAGAACAAGGCCCCAGTACCTGATGTTGCTGCTGAGGAAGATGATGAAGGGCAAGTCCTAAGAAACCAGGAGAGCCTGGAAAGAATCATGGAACAAAAATTCTATGATCTTGATGTCAAAGTAACTGATATTCAGTCAGTCGTGGAGCAGCTACAGGATGACATGCAGGAGAGGAAGGGCAGGACAACAACTGATGCATTTGCCAGAGTGCCTCGAGCTCAGAGATCAGGCTGAGCCGATTGCACACACGAGTCACTTCATACACTCCGGCTACAGCTCCAGTATAACCAGCTCCGGCACCAACTCCTTGACTCCTTCCACATCAACTGAAGTCTTCGTCCAAGGGGCCATCTCTCCGCCACCAGCAGAAGACCAAGCCTGAGAGACGATATAGTCCTATGCATTTTCTAGGAACTTTTTGGTAACTTGTTGCCAAAGGGGGAGAAAAATGTATAGATCATAGGCTTCGAGAGAGAGAGAGAGTTTGCTTTTGTTCTCTCTTGTCTTCTTGGTTGAACTTTGTTTGCTTTCGATTGCTTGAGATACTATGCTATTACCTGTGAGACATTGATGATCATGTGTTTGATCATAAGCTACACTTATGCTTGTTATATGATATTATCTTACTTACCCTTATATGATCATTCACTGTGCTTGGTGATGAGTGCATTTATTCAATCTTTAGTAGTGTTTGCGCTCCACCAAGATGTATGTGACATGGAAGAGTAACCCATGAGCCTAATTCCTTGTGCATTTGCAGTCCAAAGCAAATCTTAAAATATGCACAAATTTAGGGGAGCTCTTGCTTATCACATACTTCTCAAAGCGATGATGTTTTTCAATCTTATTATCATTTGTCGAAGCTTTGATCTATATGTTGTCATCAATTACCAAAAAGGGGGAGACTGAAAGTGAAACTATCCCTAGGTGGTTTTGGTAATTCATAACAACATATAGCTCATTGAGCTAATGCTATTCCAAGACAAATATTTCAGGAAAGCTCGATGAATGGCATGGCATCGATAACGAAAGTGGATCCCTCAAAATATTAAGGACAAAGGATTGGCTCAAGCTCAAAAGCTCAAGACTCTACATTTTACATTTTAGTGATCCAAGATCACATTGAGTCTATAGGTAAAGTCAATACTATCAATGAGGGATGAGGTGTTGCTTAATGAGCCTCTTGCTTCATGTGCTTAGTGATATGCTCAAAAACCATCCACTACTTTCTCACATCCACATATGACCTAAACCTAAAGTCAAAATCGGTCCTACCGATTCTTTCTATCCGGCGCCAACGAGTTCAAATGTCATAGCCACTGCCACAAACCCAAGGCAAATCGGTTTCACCGATAGGGATCTCGGTCTCACCGAGATGGGATTGTAATCTCTCTGTTTCCCTTCGTAACGTTTCGGTCTAACCGAAGTGAGAGATCGGTCCCACCGAGATTGCAATGTAAACTCTCTGTTTCCCTTTCGTAACTTTTCGGTCTCACCGAAAGAGCGAATCGGTCCCACCGAGTTTACCTGACCAACTCTCTGGTTAGCTAATTACCAAAATCGGTCTCACCGAAGTTTGTATGTCGGTCTCACCGAGATTACGTTATGACCTAATCCTAACCATATCGATCCTACCGAGTTGCATGTCGGTCCACGAAAACCCTAACGGTCACTAGGTTTCTTGAATCGGTCCGACCGAGTTTGTTGATTTGGTCCCACCGAGTTTGGTAAATTGTGTGTAATGGTTAGATTTTGTGTGGAGGCTATATATACCCTCCACCTCCTCTTCATTCATGCGGAGAGCCATCGTAACAAACCTACACTTCCAACTTACCGGTTAGAGAGAGAACCACCTACTCATGTGTTGATGCCAAGATATTCCATTCCAACCACATGAATCTTGATCTCTAGCCTTCCCCAAGTTGCTTTCCACTCAAATCTTCTTTCCACCAAATCCAAATCCTGTGAGAGAGAGTTGAGTGTTGGGGAGACTATCATTTGAAGCACAAGAGCAAGGAGTTCATCATCAACACACCATTTGTTACTTCTTGGAGAGTGGTGTCTCCTAGATTGGCTAGGTGTCACTTGGGAGCCTCCGACAAGATTGTGGAGTTGAACCAAGGAGTTTGTAAGGGCAAGGAGATCGCCTACTTCGTGAAGATCTACCGCTAGTGAGGCAAGTCCTTCGTGGGCGGCGGCCATGGTGGGATAGACAAGGTTGCTTCTTCGTGGACCCTTCTTGGGTGGAGCCCTCCATGGACTCGGCATAGCCGTTACCCTTCGTGGGTTGAAGTCTCCATCAACGTGGATGTGCGATAGCACCACCTATCAGAACCACGACAAAAGCATCCGTGTCTCCAATTGCTTTTGAATCCTCCAAACCCTT
The DNA here is from genome assembly GCA_021605145.1 of Aegilops bicornis. NCBI lineage: Eukaryota > Viridiplantae > Streptophyta > Magnoliopsida > Poales > Poaceae > Aegilops > Aegilops bicornis. The sequence continues at coordinate 342,075,731 of CM038670.1, read as the reverse complement.
CCCTTTACATTCTTGCAAGTTGCATGCTTTATTTTCCGCTGCCTATATACTCTTTCCATGCTTGCTTGAATTGTGTGAAGATTTCTTGACTTGTGCAAAGATAGCTAAAATCTGCCAAAGCCTAAAATTGGGAAAAGGTTAAGTTTTTAATTGGTCAAGTAGTCTAATCACCCCCCTCTAGACATACTTCAAGGTCCTACAATTGTCCCTTCTCTCTTTTTCTCTCATTTTTTTGGGCCTTCTATTTTTTTATGGCCTTTCTCTTTTTTTTCCTCACTTGAGACAATGCTCTAGAAAATGATGATCATCACACTTCTATTTATTTACAACTCAATGATTACAACTCGATACTAGAACAAAGTATGACTCTATATGAATGCCTCCAGCGGTGTACTGGGATATGCAATGAATCAAAAGCGACATGTATGAAAGAATTATGAATGGTGGCTTTGCCACAAATACTATGTCAACTACATGATCATGCTATGCAATATGACAATGATGAATGTGCCAAACAGAATGGTGGAAAGTTGCATGGCAATATTTCTCGGAATGGCTATGGAAATGCCATAATAGGTAGGTATGGTGGCTGTTTTGAGGAAGATATAAGGAGGTTTATGTGTGAAAGAGCGTATCAAATCACGGGGTTTGGATGCACCGGTGAAGTTTGCACCAACTCTCAATGTGAGAAAGGGCAATGCATGGTACCGAAGAGGCTAGCAATGATGGAAGGGTGAGAGTACGTATAATCCATGGACTCAACATTAGTCATAAAGAACTCACATACTTATTGCAAAAATCTACAAGCCATCAAAAACCAAAGCACTACGCGCATGCTCCTAGGGGGATAGACTGGTAGGAAAAGACCATCGCTCGTCCCCGACCGCCACTCATAAGGAGGACAATTAAATAACACCTCATGTTTCAAATTTGTTACATAACTTTTACCATACGTGCATGCTATGGGACTTGCAAACTTCAACACAAGCATTTCTCAAATTCACAACTACTCAACTAGCACGACTTTGATATTATCACCTCCATATCTCAAAACAATTATCAAGCATCAAACTTTTCTTAGTATTCAACGCACTCAAAAGAAAGTTTTACAAATCTTGAATACCAAGCATATTATTATTAAGCAAATTACCATGCTATTTAAGACTCTCCAAATAATCTAAGTGAATCATGAGAGATCAATAGTTTCTATAAAACTAATCCACCACCGTGCTCTAAAAGATATAAGTGAAGCACTAGAGCAAAACTATATAGCTCAAATGATATAAGTGAAGCACATAGAGTATTCTATCAAATTCCAATTCATGTATGGCTCTCTCAAGAGGTGTGTACAGCAAGGATGATTGTGGTAAACTAAAAATCAAAGACTCAAATCATACAAGACGCTCCAAGCAAAACACATATCATGTGGTGAATAAAAATATAGCTCCAAGTAAAGTTACCGATGGAGGTAGACGAAAGAGGGGATGCCTTCCGGGGAATCCCCAAGCTTTGACTTTTTGGTGTCCTTAGATTATCTTGGGGGTGCCATGGGCATCCCCAAGCTTAGGCTCTTGCCACTCCTTGTTCCATAATCCATCAAAAGATCTTACCCAAAACTTGAAAACTTCACAACACAAAACTCAACAGAAATCTCGTGAGCTCCGTTAGCGAAAGAAAACAAAAGGCCACTTCAAGGTACTGTAATGAACTCATTATTTATTTATATTGGTGTTAAAACTACTGTATTCCAAATTCTCTATGGTTTATAAACTATTTTACTAGCCATAGATTCATCAAAATAAGCAAACAACACACGAAAAACGGAATCTGTCAAAAACAGAACAGTCTGTAGTAATCTGTAACTAACGAAAACTTATGGAACTCCAAAAATTCAGACAAAATAGGAAGACCTAGGAAATTTGTTTATTGATCAGCATCAATTGGAATCACTATTTTATCACGTTCTGGTACTTTTTAACAATTGTTTTCGTGAACCGAAAGTTTCTGGAAATTACAGCAAGATCAAATAACTATCATCCAAGAAGATCCTATAGGTTTAACTTGGCACAAACACTAATTAAAACATAAAACCACATCTAAACAGAAGGTAGATGGATTATTTATTCCTAAGCAGAAGCAAAAGCAAAAAAAAACTAAAAATAAAATTAGGTTGCCTCCCAACAAGCGCTATCGTTTAACGCCCCTAGCTAGGCATAAAAGCAAGGGTAGATCTAGGTATTGCCATCTTTGGTAGGAAATCCATAAGTGACTCTCATGATAGATTAATATGGTAATTTTATTTTATTCCTAGGGAAGTGTTCCATGCCTTTTTTTAATGGAAATTGGAATCTAATATTCCCTTCCTTTATATCAATAATTGGACCAATCCTTCTAAGGAAAGGTCTACCAAGAATAATAGGACAAGAAGGATTGCAATCTATATCAAGAATGATAAAATCTACGGGCACATAATTACTATTTGCAACAATAAGAACATCATTAATTCTTCCCATAGGTTTCTAAATAGAGGAATCCATAAGATGCAAGTTTAGAGAGCAATCATCAAAATTACGGAAATCTAGCAAATCGCACAAAGTTTTGGGAATAGTGGAAACACTAGCACCCAAATCACATAAAGCATAAAATTCATGATCCTTAATCTTAATTTTAATAGTTGGTTCCCACTCATCATAAATTTTTCTAGGGATAGAAACTTCCAACTCAAGTTTTTCTTCATAAGATTGCATCAAGGCATCAATGATATGTTTTAGTAAACGCTTTATTTTGACAATAAGCATGAGGAGAATTTAGCACGGATTGCAACAAGGAAATACAATCAATTAAAGAGAAACTTTCATAATTAAATTCTTTGAAATCCAAAATAGTGGGTTTAGCAACATCTAGGGTTTTACTTTCTTCAATCCCACTTTTATCAATTTTAGCATCAAGATCTAAAAACTCCGAATTTTTAGAACGCCTTCTAGGTAAAGGTGGATCATATTCAGTCCCATCATTATCAAGATTCATATTGCAAAACAAAGATTTAATAGGGGACACATCAATAACTTTTAGATCTTCATCTTTATTTTCATGGAAATTGGAAGAACACGCTTTAATAAAGGCATCTTTAAGTACGCATCCTAGCGGTTCTTTCCTTGCACTCATCAATGGAAATTCTCATGGATTTGAGAGACTCATTGATATCATGCTTGGGAGGAATAGATCTAAGCTTTAAAGAATCAACATCAAGAGAAATTCTATCAACGTTCCTAGCCAATTCATCAACTTTAAGCAATTTCTCTTCAAGCAAAGCATTAAAATTATTTTGTGAATTCATAAACTCTTTAACACTAGTCTCAAATTCAGAGGGCATATTATTAAAATTTCCATAAGAGTTATTGTAGGAATTTCCATAATTATTAGAAGGATTACTAGGATAAGGCCTAGGATTAAAGTTTCCTCTATCTGGCGTTGTTACCAAATTTATTCCTACCAACAAAATTCACATCCATAGATTCATTATTATTCTCAATCAAAGTAGACAAAGGCATATCATTAGGATCAGAAGAAAAACTCTTAGTAGCAAATAATTTCATAAGTTCATCCATCTTTCCACTCAAAACATTTATTTCTTCTATCGCATGCACTTTTTATTAGTATATCTTTCAATTGTGCCATTGAGAATAATTAACCATAATATTATCTAGGAGCTTAGTAGCATCTCCTAAAGTGATTTCCATAAAAGTTCCTCCCGCGGCCAAATCTAAAAGATTTCTAGAAGCAAAATTCAATCCGGCATAAATTTGTATAATCATCCACAAGTTCAAACCATGAGTAGGGCAATTACGTATCATTAATTTCATTCTCTCCCAAGCTTGTGTAAAATGTTCATGATCAAGTTGCTTAAAATTCATAATATCGTTTCTAAGAGAGATGATCTTAGCGGGAGGAAAATACTTAGAGATAAAAGCATCTATGCACTTGTTCCAAGAATCAATACTATTTTTAGGCAAAGACAAAAACCGAGCTTTAGCACGATCTCTAAGCGAAAAATGAAATAGCTTCAATTTAACAATATCATTATCAACATCTTTCTTCTTTTGCATATCACACAAATCAACGAAGCTATTTAGATGAGTAGTGGCATCTTCACTAGGAAGGCTGGTGAATTGATCTTTCATAACAAGATTCAACAAAGCAGTATTGATTTCATAAGATTCAGTGTTGGTAAGAGGAGCAATCGTAGTGCTAAGGAAATCATTATTGTTGGTATTGGTAAAGTCACACAATTTGGTATTATCTTGAGCCATCGTGACAAACAAGCAGTCCAACACACGAGCAAACAAAAGGCAAGCGAGAAAAAGGCAAACGGAAAAGAGAGGGCGAATAAAACGGCAAGGGTGAAGTGGGGGAGAGTAAAAAGAGAGGCAAATGGCAAATAATGTAATGCGAGAGATAAGTGATTGTGATGGGTACTTGGTATGTTGACTTTTGCATGGACTCCCCGGCAACGGCGCCAGAAATCTTCCTGCTACCTCTTGAGCACTGCGTTGGATTTCCTTGAAGAGGAAAGGGTGATGCAGCAGAGTAGAGTAAGTATTTCCCCCAGTTTTTGAGAACCAAGGTATCAATCCAGTAGGAGGCTACGCACGAGTCCCTCGTAAATACACAAAACAAATAGCTCCACGCAACCAACGCGATTAGGGGTTGTCAATCCGTTCACGGTCACTTACGAGAGTGAGATCTGATAGAGATGATAGATAATATTTTTGGTATTTTTGGTATAAACATGCAAAGTAAAATAAAAGCAAAGTAAAAAGTAAAAGCAATAAAAAAGTGTTGGGAGATTAATATGATAAAGATAGACCCGGGGGCCATAGATTTCACTAGTGGCTTCTCTCAAGAGCATAAGTATTTTACGGTAGGTGAAAGAATTACTGTTGAGCAATTAACAGAATTGAGCATAGTTATGAGAATATCTAGGTATGATCATGTATATAGGCATCACGTCCGAGACAAGTAGACCGACTCCTGCCTGCATCTACTACTATTACTCCACTCACCGACCGCTATCCAACATGCATCTAGAGTATTAAGTTCAAGAAAACAGAGTAACGCCTGTAAGCAAGATGACATGATGTAGAGGATAAATTCATGCAATACGATAAAAACCCCATCTTGTTATCCTCGATGGCAACAATACAATACGTGCCTTGCTGCCCCTTCCACTGGGAAAGGACACCGCAAGATTGAACCCAAAGCTAAGCACTTCTCCCATTGCAAGAAAAACCAACCTAGTAGGCCAAACCAAACTGATAATTCGAAGAGACTTGCAAAGATAACCAATCATACATAATAGAATTCAGAGAAGATTCAAATATTGTTCATAGATAGACTTGATCATAAACCCTCAATTCATCGGTCTCAACAAACACACCACAAAAGAAGAGTACACCGAATAGATCTCCACGAGAGAGGGGGAGAACATTGTATTGAGATCCAAAAAGAGAGAAGAAGCCATCTAGCTACTAACTATGGACCCGAAGGTCTGAGGTAAACTACTCACACTTCATCGGAGAGGCTATGATGATGTAAAAGCCCTCCGTGGTGGATTCCCCTTTCGACAGAGCTCTGGAACAGGCCCCAAGATGGGATCTCGTGGATACAGAAAGTTGCGGCGGTGGAATTAGGTTTTTGGCTCCGTATCTTATCGATTGAAGTGCGTGAGGTATATATATGAGGAAGGAGTACGTCGGTGGAGCAACGGGGGGCCCACGAGGCAGGGGGCGTGCCCTAGGGGGGTGGGCGCGCCCCCACCCTCGTGGCCACCTCCTTTCTTTCTTGACATGGGGTCCAAGTCTCCTGGATCATGTTCGGTGAGAAAATCACGTTCTCGAAGGTTTCATTCCGTTTGGACTCCGTTTGATATTCCGTTTCTTTGAAACACTGAAATAGGCAAAAAAAAAACAGCAATTCTTGGCTGGGCCTCCGGTTAATAGGTTAGTCCCAAAAATAATATAAATGTGGAAAATAAATCCCAATATGGTCCAAAACAGTAGATAATATAGCATGGAGCAATCAAAAAATATAGATACGTTGGAAACGTATCAGTACCCCCACCGATTTGAGCTAGACAGTTCTTTCGGTTCAGAGGTATCATGGGCATTTCGCGTGTCGGGATTTCACAGGTGGTGGGAGTTTTCGCGTGCGTTGTAATTTTGGAATAGCAAGGCGCAGTTTGAGATGGAGGGAGTTGTCGGAGCACAACGAGACAAAGATATATCTTAAATATTTCGGGAAAACAAGACGTGGGTTGAAACTTTCGGACAAGCCTAACGTGTACTGTACCAAATCAATCCGCACTTCCGTCGACGAAAGAACAAAAAGTAATCAATTCGCAACACACAAGAGAGTCTAGTCCCATGCACTATACCAAATCAATTCGCACTACAAATGTCATTGAAAACTTTGAATTCATGTTATGTTCAATTAAAATATTTCACTATGTGTATAATGCATGAATGTATTAGTGCATTCCAAACGTATACACTACCGCTTCAATATGAACTAAATTTGAATTCGTTTCTCATTTTAATAAGATCTACAATCATCATTATTGTCAAGTTAAACCATTATTTGTGCACACCACATGATTACTCTCGAGTTAGATATGAACTATTTGTACTATATGAACTCGAACTCGATTTTTTGATTCCACTTTATGTTGTTTTCAAATCACAGTACATTTCAAGCTCTAGCTAGATCTTCATAATATAAACCATGTCTCATATGTATAATGTGTTTATCACATAATGTATTGTGCCTCGCCTCTACGCCTAAGTATTTAGATGTGAGTTGCAAACACCACACATTACCACAAATTCAAAGAAAATGTGAGATTGTTTGATATATAGTATTGTTTAAATTGTTTGATATTTATTCGTAAGCTGCAAACGCCACACATTATCACAAATTCAAATAAAATGTGAGATTGTTCGATGTATAGTATGGTTTAGATTTTTCGACATTTAGCTATGACTTGCAAACACCATGCATTATCACATTATGGTATAACATGTGCAAAACCACAACACGCGTATCACCGCTATATTCATGCGTGCATATATGTTTATAACACTATGATCTCCTATTCAAATATATGAATCCACTTTCATATCAAATTATGATCTTTGTTAGTCTCTTACACCCACACAATCATCTAACCTTTGTAGCTAGCACTAACTTTCTCTCGTGCACGCACATGCCCTCCTTGCCCTCCCCCTCCCTGATGACCCAAAAGTATAGGGGATCTATCGTAGTCCTTTCGATAAGTAAGAGTGTCGAACCCAACGAGGAGTAGAAGGAAATGATAAGCGGTTTTCAGCAAGGTATTCTCTGCAACCACTGAAATTATAAGTAACAGATAGTTTTGTGATAGGATAATTGGTAACGAGCAACAAGAAAGAAAAGTAAATAAAGTGCAGCAAGTTGGCCCAATCCTTTTTGTAGCAATGGACAAGCCTGGACAAACTCTTATATAGAGAAAAGCGCTCTCGAGGACACATCGTCAAGCTAGTTTTCATCACGTTCATATGATTCGCGTTCGGTACTTTGATAATTTGATATGTGGGTGGACCGGTGCTTTGGTGCTGCCCTTACTTGGACAAGCATCCCACTTATGATTAATCTCTATTGCAAGCATCCGCAACTACAACAAAAGTATTAAGGTAAACCTAACCATAGCATTAAACATATGGATCCAATCAGCCCCTTACGAAGCAACGCATAAACTAGGGTTTAAGCTTACATCACTCTAGCAACCCATCATCTACTTATTACTTCCCAATGCCTTCCTCTAGGCCCAAATAATGGTGAAGTGTCATGTAGTCGACGTTCACATAACACCACTAGAGGATAGACAACATACATCTCATCAAAATATCGAGCGAATATCAAATTCACATGACTACTAATAGCAAGACTTCTCCCATGTCCTCGGGAACAAGCGTAACTACTCACAAAGCATATTCATGTACATAATCAGAGGAGTATTAATATGCATATAGGATCTGAACATATAATCTTCCACCAAATAAACCAACTAGCATCAACTACAAGGAGTAATCAACACTACTAGCAACCTACAAGTACCAATCCCAGACTTAGAGACAAGAATTGGATACAAGAAATGAACTAGGGTTTGAGAGGACATGGTGCTGGTGAAGATGTTCATGGAGATTGCCCTCTCCCGATGAGAGGAGCGTTGGTGATGACGATGGCGATGATTTCCCCCTCCCGAAGGGAAGTGTCCCTGGCAGAACAGCTCAGCCGGAGCCCTTGATTGGTTCCGCCAAGGTTCCGCCTCGTGGCGTGAGTCTCGTCGAAATCTTGCTTATGATTTTTCTTGGACGAAAGACTTCATATAAGCGAGAAGAAAGGGCACCGAGGGAGGAATAGCAGAGGCCACGAGGTGAGAAGGCGCGCCGGGGGTAGGGCGCGCCCCCACCCACGTGGACAGGTGGAGGCCCCCCTGACGTATTTCTTCCGCTCAATATTTTTTATTATTTCCCAAAATAACTTCCGTGGAGTTTCAGGACTTTTGGAGTTGTGCAGAATAGGTCTCTAATATTTGCTCCTTTTCAAGCCCAGAATTCCAAATTTGCCATTCTCCGTCCTTATGTAAACCTTGTAAAATAAGAGAGAATAGGCATAAGTATTGTGACATAATGTGTAATAACAGCCCATAATGCAATAAATATCGATATAAAAGCATGATGCAACATGGACGTATGATCTCCCAAAAGCTTAGACCTCGCTTGTCCTCAAGCGGCCGATAACGATAAATATGTCCACATGTTTAGAGGTAGAGGTGTCGATAAAATAAAATACGGACATGAGGTCATCATGATTATTCTCATAACAGCAACATATATGGATGTTGTCATATGATTTCTTATGCTCAAGTAATAATCTATTCACAATGCAAAGTACGAATCAGAAACTTTATTGAGAGCTAACAAACTATAATCTCTGTCATTGAGGCAATTGCAATTTATCATAACATCAGAAAGATTCTATGTCAGAGCTTTCTAGCAAGTCCACATACTCAACTATCATTTAGTCTTTCATAATTGCTAACACTCACGCAATACTTGTGGTTACAGAGTTTTAACCGGACACAGAGAAAGATAGGGGCTTATAGTTTCGCCTCCCAACCTTTTACCTCAAGGCTAATGTTAACAATAACTGTTCATGCTAACTTACATCCAATTAGGCATATATATCAGGATCTTTCCAACACCATGTGCTTGCCAAAGGATAAAATGTAAAAAGGAAAGGTGAAGATCACCATGACTCTTGCATAAGGTAGAAGATAATAATAATAGATAGGCCTTTCGCAGAGGGAAGCAGAGGTTGCCATGCGCTTTCAAGGTTGGATGCACAAAATCTTAATGCGAAAGAACGTCACTTTATATTGCCACTTGTGATATGGACCTTTATTTTGCAGTCCGTCGCTTTTATTTCTTCCACATCACAAGATCGTATAAAGCTTATTTTCTCCACACCAATCAATCATACATATTTAGAGAGCAATTCTTATTGCTTGCACCGATGACAACTTACTTGAAGGATCTTACTCAATCCATAGGTAGATATGGTGGACTTTCATGGCAAAACTAGTTTAGGGATATTCGGAAGCACAAGTAGTATCTCTACTTGGTGCAAAGAATTTGGCTAGCATGAGGGGAAAGGCAATCTCAACATGTTGGATGATCCATGACAATATACTTTATCTCAGATATAAGAAAACATAACCCATTACGTTGTCTTCCTTGTCCAACATCAACTCTTTAGCATGTCATTGTCGGCGTTCTGGGAACGGGGGTCCTCGCGAGGGGCCAAGCCTCATGGGGCGGACGACAGGAACCTTCCTCAGGAGCAGCCTCGTCAGGCAGGCTGACGAGGAGGCGGAGAGATCAAGGCAGGGTACCTCACGAGGGTGCCCCATGACGCAAGCCATGACGATCGAGACCAGGCGGGCGCCCGACTCATGATGTCCTCGTTCCCCTTTGGTGCAAAGGAGGCAAGCACAGGCCGAGGCATCAGGCAAAGGTTACCGCTTCGATGCAACAAGACCAAGACCAGCAGAGCGGCAGGACGGAGGTCATCGTGGAGCCCTGGACGGCGTCACCTCTAGAGTCTTTGGTAGCCGAAGACCAACTTTAGTCAGGATAAGTGTACCAGATGTTCCCCTTCAAAATGGCAAATTGTTGGCGCCCTTCCCGCTCATTATTTGGGAAGAGGCCCAGGGCTTCCCTCTATAAATAGGACTAGCCACCACAAAGAAAAAGGAAATAAAGAACAACAAAAGAGGGATCGATCAACGAGACACTGGTCGAACCTACCGGAGAGAGAGAGAGTGAGAGAGAGAGAGAAGTGACTGGACTCACCCAAGCAGTCCATCGCACCGGCTCAAGAATAGCCCCTCGCGAGGCTGTTCTTCTTTTGTACTGTTCTTCATCAGCCCCAAAGGCAATCCACCACACCACACACTTGAGTAGGGTATTACACCACAACGGTGGCCCGAAACAGTATAAACCTCGTGTCTCTTGTGATGTTCATCGTTCCTAGTTTAGATCCCTTGCTAACCATCGACACGTGAGCTGGTAGGGGAAAGATCTCCGCGCGCCCCCAATGTTCGAACCTCAAGGGTCTGCCGGAACCCGAAATCCGACATCTGGCGCGCTAGGTAGGGGTGCGCCGGAATCTTTCTTCCGCTGGTCGCGTGTGATCTTCCGTCGTGTCCATGGCTGACGCTCACCGAGCCCGCGCCGAGCACCAGGCTGCTCGAGTCGCCCAGACGGCTCCTGTCGGCGGACTCCCCCATCGTTCCCTGTCGCTTGCCGCCAATGTTGCCGCCGGCCCGGCGGGGAACGAGCAGCAGGCCTCGTCCCTGCGTCCATCGGTGAGGTGAGAAGGCCGCACCGCTACTCCTTCGCCGCCTCGCTGGTTCTTTCGCCCCCGCGCATCCGCTCCCATGGAGGCTCGAGCCGCGCTCATCGCGGCGAACGAGCTCCTGCGCTACCGTCCTGTCGACGATGTCTACGAGGAGTGGCTCGACCGCGTCGCCGATCTCATTCGCGCCGCAGGGGGCTCCCCCACGCCGTCCCTCTCGTTGCCTCGCCCTTCACCCCGCGCGGGAGGCAGGGAGCCGGAGGTGCCCCCGCCACCTCCTCCACGAGAAGGCGCCCTGGCTCCAAGGCGCGTGGTCCCAGGCCGAGATCCTCCGCGTCCGGCGCCCGCGCAACAAGAAAGGAGCTGCCAGGAGATCCCTCGTCCCCAAAAGGTGCTCGTGTGCTCCCAGCACCGGAGCGCCGCGACCGCGCTCCAGCGTCACCACGTCAATACCCCGTGCTGCTCCAAGTAGCGGTGCGCGGGAATCCACAAGAGCAAGCTCCGCATCAGCGGAGAGCCCTGGTGGCCACTGCAGGCTGCCGCGCCTTCACCGCCGAGCTACGTAGCGTCGCGTGGCCCGGCAAGTTCAAGCTAGACCTGCCTCCTCGCTACGACGGCACTGCCGACCCCGCGGAGTTCCTTCAGCTCTACGAGCTGGGCATCGAAGCCGCCAACGAGGATGAAAAGGTCATGGCGAATTGGTTCCCATGGCGCTCTAGGACGGAGCCCGAACCTGGCTCCTGAACCTGGCTCCTGGCATGATCTTCTCCTGGGACGAGATGCGCACCCGCTTCATCGCCAACTTCCAAGGCACTCGTGACCGGCCTCCGGCTGTGAGCAACATGCGCCGCATCAAGCAGCAGCCAGGAGAGACCCTGATACATCCGGTAGCTTCAACAACGCCCGCCTCAAAATCCCCAAGGTGACTGAGGAAGCCATCATCTCAGCCTTCTCCGATGGCGTGCGTGACGTCAAGATGAAGGAGGAGATAGCAATGCATGAAGACCTGTGCACATCCCTGGAGCTGTTCAACTTGGCGACCAAATGCGCAAGGGCTGAGGAAGGGCGCCTCTACCTCCTCGAGCTTCCGGCTGCCGATCCAGAAGATAAGAAGCCCAAGGCCAAGGACGTGAAGTGCAAGGGGGCTGTCGTGCTCGCAGCAGAACCAGACACCAAGCAAGGCAGGGATCAGCCCGAGTCATCCAAGGGCAGCCGGTACTGCGTATACCACGACCTCCACACCCACAACACCAACGAATGCCAGGAGCTCGGGGACATGCAAGAAGGGCATATCGGCCGACGCCCCGAGCGCAATGATCGGGGCTACGGCCGAGAAGGAGGAAGAGGCGCAGGACGCTGGGAAGACCGCGACCCTCGCCAAGGATGGCGTGACAGACCTCGCGAGGACCGCTGGCAGGACCAGCCTCGCGAGGGAGGTTGGAGGGAGCAGCCTCGTGAGGACCGCCCTCAAGGCAACGCAGGGCTCCCACCTCTGCCGCAGCCGCCAAGGAGGTACGAAGACAATCATCAGGACGAGGGGGATGGGGGCTTCCAGGAGCCGCGCACGATTGCTTGCATCCTGGGTGGCGCTCAGGCCCCAGCCTCTCAGTGCATCTTCAAGCAGTTTGCTCGCGAGGTGAATGCAGTCCTCCCCAAGCCAAAGGCCACACGCCCTCTCAGGTGGTCGTCGGGCGCTATCACCACTACAAGAAATCTTTTAATCCATGACAGCTTCGGTCCGTCACAGACTAGTGAAAAACTATCATGGATGGTTGTCCATGACGGATTTGAAATCCGTCACGTATATCGCGTCATAATTTGACACCGTGCCCTCCATGACGGATTTTGACCGTCATCGATCTACCCTAGGCTCGTCCGCCCTAAACAGGCCCAAACCTTCATGACAGACCTATACATCATGGATGTACATGACGTGGTAGCTGATGTGGCATCATGGTGGATCGACTTGGCAGCCCAACAATACAGCCCATTTATCTTTGTACAATCATTAATTTAGGCCCATATAGTCCATTTGTTTATTGGGCCTTCACCCATTTTTTTAATATTTTAATATTCTTTATAGTATGCCTTACATCCACATTAATTTCTTTGGATTATTATTGTCCTTGGCCTGCTCCATCCCAACTTCGCCCGGGATGCCAAATACTTGATCCACATGAATAAGTAAAGAATCTCTATTTAGCGAGAAACAATCTCAGAGTGCACAATTACAAATTCACAACTACAAAATAATGATCACAATAACATTAAAATTACAAATCAGTCACACTTTGGACATTTAGATACACATAATATGTAATCGTGTTCGCAGAGTATCATTGTTCCTATCCAAGTGGAGTAACCCATCTAAACCAAACCCAACTCTCTTCTGTTCTATCTCAGTTACCTGCAAAAGAATAGCCAAAAAGATTGTGAGAACTATCCACATGAGGAATAAATTATGGGAAAGATTCATACAAACCCTTATTTAAATGACACTAATTAGCTCACCCGCAATAAATGAAAAGTACAAGGAACAATATCCATCAACATTGCATTTGTCAGTCAACATGGACATTTTAGCGTCAGGCAGAAAAAGATTTGGCATGCAGAAAGAACACATAGGCACATCTTAGTATCACAAAGAAATAAATCAAATATAAATATTAACAGTGAGATGGTTAGTGGAATATCTATCCTGGAAAATTGGAGCATCATTCAGTTACTATATGTGGCTAGAACAAATCTTTACTAAGATCGTTGAAATAAATGTCCTATTAAAATAAATAAAAATGAAATATTATTAAACATGTATACTTTAGAAGGAGAAATATATACTTTGGTGCTCTAAGTTTATTAGTTCTATGGTAATTTTTGAATTACTGAACAAGGCGTAAATGTACACGAATGAGTGCAAGATTTAGGATCTGTTTGGTTTGTGCCGAGTCGGCCTACGCCAAAGGGGGGCACGCCAAATAATTGGCGGCGATTTGGCATGGCCTCGCCAAATAGTTGGTGCAAATATAGACTAGAAGAGCTATGGTGGGCAGGGCGATCCAAAAAATCGGCACTCATCCAAACGAACTCGCCAGCCTGGTCAACTACCAATATTTTGGACAGCCGGCTGAGCGAGGATCCAAACAGCCCTTTAAAGCTTTCACATGCTCAACTCCATTCACATGGATAATAGAAAAGGTTTGCAAAGAAATGCACTTCTAAAGGACAGGCAAAAAAATGATAATATTGCAAAATACATGAAGATAAATGGCGAATATATACTTCTTGCATATATAAGAGAAACTGAATGCCATGGTAACACAGGCTAAACCTCAAGACATGCAAGAATGTTAATGCATTATAAACCTCGGGAGATGCTAGGGAGTTAACCTCAACCCACAATTGTAGTGGATGATTGTAGGAGTTTCATCTTCAATACTGATTTGAAAGCTGAGATCAAGTTACAGAACAAACCTCTCTGAAAATAAGGCAAGAAAAGGAAAGAAAATTGAGACTTAATTAAGTACACTCATATTAAACTAAATAAACATACCTTTGCTATAACCAATTATCGAGTTACATAAGTAGGCGGTTGGCATTAAATATGTAACAGATATTATTTGTTGCAAATATATTATAGTAATTAAACAGTTGATGTGCATACTTGTGAAAGAGACATGTGAAAACATTCAGATTTGCCGTAGTGCTCAAACCATAAGGTTGATATAGCATTTATCCATTCAATTCACATTACCCGAGTGGTGACAAAGCATGATCAAGTCTCACAACCCTATGTGTACTTTAATTTAGGCAGAAATCACCACGATTGGCGAAGCCACGCTATAGCTGAGTAGTCAAGCGACTACACAGCAATTTGACATGCCAAAGACTACCACGTCGCCTCCCCTTTGGTAAAAACAAGTTCTATAAACTGACTCTGACAGACCCATTTGTTATCTGCTTTGCCTATGATTTGGCTGGCCCAATATAGCAAAGGAAATTACACTGACCGTCCTAATTATATAGCTTCCCTAATCAGCCAATCCTCAAATCCTGTGATTACTCTTACTACTACTACTTCTCTCTTTTCACCTTCCCATGTAATCCCTAAAGGCCAACGGGGCACAACACGGCAGGTTGGAGCACATCATGCAAGGATGCGCATGTTGCGCACTGGCCGATCTTGCCGTCATGCCAACCGACCGCCGTCCGGAAACACCTCCTTTAGCATGGCCATGTCCTCACCAGATCTCCGACTCTCTCTGATCTTGTACCTCTGGTGATTGGCGAGTGCACAAGGAGTCTAGCACAAGGTCCTTTTTCTTCTATTTGTATGCTACATCTTCTTCCTCTTCCAATTTTTCTCTTATTAAGAAATTAAGATCTTGTTTTTCATAGTAAAAGCAGCTTGTTTTTCACTTGTTAGGTCTTGTATTTGGTAATGAAACCAATGATAAATGGATAAATTTGGCAAAAGTTGCAACAAAAATATGTGTGGTCTTTACTGTTCCTGTTTATTTTGTCTATAATTTTTCATTTAAAAACTTGACAAAGCAATGTTCGGATCCTGCCACCGCCATGAAATCACATACGTCGGAAAGCGGACATACATTGCCAACAAGAACAACCATCCAAAAACAAGAGCAGGAGCAGAGCTGGTTACCCATGGTGGTGGTGTTTGGTGGAGTTCGAGGTAGATGCACGGCCGCCCGTTCTGTTGTGCTACTCTATGTTGGCTGCTTGCCACCGACAGCCAAAGGGACGCCAGCGTCCATGCATCGAGAGAGGGACGCGAGCATCCTTTCCTCTCTGAGGATCCACGACCACGGCATTAGTCGGAGCCGGCAAAAGAACCTGGACGGGGTCGCGGAGGAGTACGAGGCCACGATGTCGAGGAAGCCCGGCCGGGGAGTGGGAGCCGTCTTTGGTAACCCGATGGCGACTAGGGTTTACTCGCTTCTAGCCGTCGCGATAGATCGTCGACCACCGCACGGCCGCCCGGTTCGACAAGGCCGACGTCGGGGTTACATTCCGCCCGGATCTGCCTTGGCGCCCAGGATGTCGTTACACTGCACCTAGTCACGAGGATGGGGATGTGTGCCATTGGGAGTGGAAGAAGCTTAGGATATTCCGGGTAAGAGAGAAGGCGCAGGTGGGGAGGTGGAGGAAGGAGGCATCGCCGGGACGGTGAGGGTGTGGAGGAGGGATAGTGGAGGCGATCGAGGATAAGGGATAAGATGAGGGGGCGGCGGCGGGGAGGAGAAAGAGATTGGGGAAGGGAGTGTTAGCCTGTTAGGGTTAGGTTTTATACAGGAATGGTTTGGGCGGGCTCAAGTTGGCTTTGGGCGGGCTCGGGTGGGTTTGCGGGGTTGTACTAGAACATCAATGACGGTTTCCGAAAACGTCATGAGAAATCTGTCATGGATTAACAGGTTTCTTGTAGTGACACGTTCAGTTCAGCGGATCAGCTCAAGTGCGTGGCAACGGCCGGAGTCCTCCCCATGCTTTTCTCACCAGTCATCAGCAACGTGCAAGTCACCAGGACCCTCATCGATGGCGGAGCAAGACTCAACGTCCTATCTGTCGAGACATTCAACGATCTCCAAGTGCCATATGATCAACTTTAGCTGACCAAGCCTTTCTCAGGAGTCATCGATGGCTCCACTGTCCCGATAGGGCAAGTTCGCCTTCCTGTCACCTTCCGACAGTGCAACAACTACCGCGCCGAGCTCATCGACTTCGACGTCGCCCACATTCGCCTGCCATACAATGCCAACCTCGGGTACCCAGCTTTGGCCAAGTTCATGGCGGTGACTCACCATGGCTACAATGTCCTCAAGATGCCAGGAAGCGGTGGAGTCATCATAGTGCCTTGTGAGGAAAGGGACGCAGTGTGCTCTCTTGATCATGCCTTCCAAGCTTCAGCCGGGGTCACAATGGAGTAGGGTATTACACCACAACGGTGGCCCGAACCAGTATAAACCTCGTGTCTCTTGTGCTGTTCATCATTCCTAGTTTAGATCCCTTGCTAACCATCGACGCGTGAGCTGGTAGGGGAAAGATCTCTGCGCGCACCCAAGTGTTCGAACCTCAAGGGTCTTTCGGAACCCGAAATCCGACAGTCATATTTTAATGAGTGCTCCCAATCATAAAAGATGTCCAAGATAGTATATTTATATGTGAAACCTCTCTTTCTTTATTACTTCCTATTAATTGCAACGATGACCAAAGCTATGTTTGCCAACTCCCAACAATTTTTAATCATCATACTCTTTCTATGTGAAGTCATTACTCTCCATTAGATCAATATGATCTCTTTGTTTCTTTTTATTCTTTTCTATTTTCTTTTATTCACTCAAGATCATTGCAAGATAATCAAGCCCTTGACTCAACACTAATCTTTATTATATATAGCTCACGGACTCGATTACATAAGAAGATCATAAAGCAAAACTCACAACTAGATCATACAAAAACTTTATTCTACTAGATCAAGATACTACAAATAGGATCGAACTAAGAAAAACGGTAAAGATAGGAGTGTGATGGTGATACGATACCGGGGCACCTCCCCCAAGCTTGGCAGTTGCCAAGGGGAATGCTCATACCCATGTGATTATGTCTCCTTTGCCGGTGAAGGGATTGTTGATGATGTAGGCTTGTCGTCCATCTTCCAAGGCATAGGCTCACCATCATAGAAAGATGATCGAGCCTCCGAGATCCTTAAATCTGCAGCCAAACTCATCCTTTTGAATCTATATTCATACTCACAGCTTTGGTTTTGCAGGTCATAGATTTGGGCTTGGAGGTGCTCGATTTTCTCGTGGATCTTGAAGATGGCCTCCCCAATGTCCTTGGCATCCAGCTTGTGGTTGTTGGTCAACTCCGTGATCATTATGTGATTGGAGTCAAGACCACGCTCCACCATCTCCTGGCACTTGAAATCTAATTGCTCCATTGCTTCAAGCCTTGTCTCCATGCTTCCGGTCCTCCGTGGTCCCTCAACATCGCGGATTTATCATATCAAATTATGATCTTTATTAGTCTCTTACACCCACACAATCATCTAACCTTTGTAGCTGGCACTAACTTTCTCTCGTGCACGCACATGCCCTCCTTGCCCTCCCCCTCCCTGATGACCCACAAGTATAGGGGATCTATCGTAGTCCTTTCGATAAGTAAGAGTGTCGAACCCAACGAGGAGTAGAAGGAAATGATAAGCGGTTTTTAGCAAGGTATTCTCTGCAAGCACTGAAATTATAGGTAACAGATAGTTTTGTGATAGGATAATTGGTAACGAGCAACAAGTAACAAAAGTAAATAAAGTGCAGCAAGGTGGCCCAATCCTTTTTGTAGCAAAGGACAAGCCTGGACAAACTCTTATATAGAGAAAAGCGCTCTCGAGGACACATCGTCAAGCTAGTTTTCATCACGTTCATATGATTCGCGTTCGGTACTTTGATAATTTGATATGTGGGTGGACCGGTGCTTTGGTGCTGCCCTTACTTGGACAAGAATCCCACTTATGATTAATCTCTATTGCAAGCATCCACAACTACAACAAAAGTATTAAGGTAAACCTAATCATAGCATGAAACATATGGATCCAAATCAGCCCCTTACGAAGCAACGCGCAAACTAGGGTTTAAGCTTACATCACTCTAGCAACCCATTATCTACTTATTACTTCCCAATGCCTTCCTCTAGGCCCAAATCATGGTGAAGTGTCATGTAGTCGACGTTTACATAACACCACTAGAGGATAGACAACATACACCTCATCAAAATATCGAACGAATACCAAATTCACATGACTACTAATAGCAAGACTTCTCCCATGTCCTCGTGAACAAAGCGTAACTACTCACAAAGCATATTCATGTTCATAATCAGAGGAGTATTAATATGCATATAGGATCTGAACATATAATCTTCCAGCAAATAAACCAACTAGCATCAACTACAAGGAGTAATCAACACTACTAGCAACCTACAAGTACCAATCCCAGACTTAGAGACAAGAATTGGGTACAAGAAATGAACTAGGGTTTGAGAGGACATGGTGCTGGTGAAGATGTTGATGGAGATTACCCTCTCCCGATGAGAGGAGCGTTGGTGATGACGATGGCGATGATTTCCCCCTCCCGGAGGGAAGTGTCCCCGGCAGAACAGCTCTGCCGGAGCCCTTGATTGGTTCTGCCAAGGTTCCGCCTCGTGGCGGTGGAGTCTCGTCCTGAAATCTTCCTTATGATTTTTCTTCGGACGAAAGACTTCATATAGCAGAAGATGGGCAACGGAGGGCCAACAGGGGGCCCATGAGGTAGGGGCATGCCCAGGGGGTAGGGCACGCCCCCACCCTCATGGACAGGTGGAGGCCCCCCTGACGTATTTCTTCCGCTCAATATTTTTTATTATTTCCAAAAATAACTTTCGTGGAGATTCAGGACTTTTGGAGTTGTGCAGAATAGGTGTCTAATATTTGCTACTTTCCAAGCCCGAATTGAGCTGCCAAAGATTCTCCCTCCTTATGTAAACATTGTAAAATAAGAGAGAATATGCATAAGTATTGTGACATAATGTGTAATAACAGCCCATAATGCAATAAATATCGATATAAAAGCATGATGCAACATGGACGTATGATCTCCCAAAAGCTTAGACCTCGCTTGTCCTCAAGCGAAAGCCGATAACGATAAATATGTCCACATGTTTAGAGGTAGAGGTGTCGATAAAATAAAATACGGACATGAGGGCATCATGATTATTCTCATAACAGCAACATATATGGATGTTGTCATATGATTTCTTATGCTCAAGTAATAATCTATTCACAATGCAAAGTACGAATCAGAAACTTTATTGAGAGCTAACAAACTATAATCTTTGTCATTGAGGCAATTGCAATTTATCATAACATCAGAAAGAGTCTATGTCAGAGCTTTCTAGCAAGTCCACATACTCAACTATCATTTAGTCTTTCATAATTGCTAACACTCATGCAATACTTGTGGTTACGGAGTCTTAACCGGACACAGAGAAAGATAGGGACTTATAGTTTCGCCTCCCAACCTTTTACCTGAAGGGTAATGTCAACAATAATTGTTCATGCTAACTTACATCCAATTAGGTATATATATCAGGATCTTTCCAACACCCTGTGCTTGCCAAAGGATAAAACGTAAAAAGGAAAGGTGAAGATCACCATGACTCTTGCATAAGGTAGAAGATAATAATAATAGATAGGCCCTTCGCAGAGGGAAGCAGAGGTTGCCATGCGCTTTCAAGGTTGGATGCAAAAAATCTTAATGCGAAAGAACGTCACTTTATATTGCCACTTGTGATATGGACCTTTATTATGCAGTCCATCGCTTTTATTTCTTCCACATCACAAGATCGTATAAAGCTTATTTTCTCCACACCAATCAATAATACATATTTAGAGAGAAATTTTTATTGCTTGCACCGATGACAACTTACTTGAAGGATCTTACTCAATCCATAGGTAGATATGGTGGACTTTCATGGCAAAACTGGTTTAAGGATATTCGGAAGCACAAGTAGTATCTCTACTTGGTGCAAAGAATTTGGCTAGCATGAGGGGGAAAGGCAAGCTCAACATGTTGGATGATCCATGACAATATACTTTATCTCAGATATAAGAAAACATAACCCATTACGTTGTCTTCCTTGTCCAACATCAACTCTTTAGCATGTCATTGTCGGCGTTCTGGGAACGGGGGTCCACAGAGTTGCCTGCCTGCGGCCTGCGGCATGGCTCAAGTGGGGGCCCAGCGCGGCCCAGCTTCATCAGCTCAAGCTCAAGACCCTCGCGAGGGGCCAAGCCTCACGGGGCGGACGACAGGAACCTTCCTCAGGAGCATCCTCGTCGAGGCGGGCTCACGAGGAGGCGGAGAGATCAAGGCAAGGTACCTCACGAGGTGCCCCATGACGCAAGCCATGACGATCGAGACCGAGGCGCCAAAGTGGGCGCTTAGGCGGGCTCCAGCCTGCGCAGTGTCCTTGTTTCCCCTTTGGTGCAAAGGAGGCAAGCACAGGCCGAGGCATCAGGCAAAGGTTACCGCTTCGATGCAACAAGACCAAGACTAGCAGAGCGGCAGGACGGAGGTCATCGTGGAGCCCAGGACGGTGTCACCGTTAGAGTCTTTGGTAGCCGAAGACCAACTTTAGTCAGGATAAGTGTACCAGATGTTCCCCTTCAAAATGGCCAATTGTTGGCGCCCTTCCCGTTCATTATTTGGGAAGAGGCCCAGGGCTTCTCTCTATAAATAGAACTAGCCACCACAAAGAAAAAGTTAAGAAAGAACAACAAAAGAGGGATCGATCAACGAGACACAGGTCGAAGCTACCGGAGAGAGAGAGAGAGAGAGAGAGAGAGTGTGAGTGAGTGAGAGAGAGAGAAGTGACTGGACTCACCCAAGCAGTCCATCACACCGGCTCAAGAATAGCCCCTCGCGAGGCTGTTCTTCCTTTGTACTGTTCTTCATCAGCCCCAAAGGCAATCCACCACACCACACACTTGAGTAGGGTATTACACCACAACGGTGGCCCGAACCAGTATAAACCTCGCGTCTCTTGTGCTGTTCATCGTTCCTTGTTTAGATCCCTTGCTAACCATCGACGCGTGAGCTGGTAGGGGAAAGATCTCCGCGCGCCCCCAGTGTTCGAACCTCAAGGGTCTGCCGGAACCCGAAATCCGACATCAGGCGCGCTAGGTAGGGGTGCGCCGGAATCTTTCTTCCGCTGGTCACGTGTGATCTTCTGTCGTGTCCATGGCTGACGCTCACCGAGCCCGCGCCAAGCGTCGGGCTGCTCGCGCCGCTCGAGTCGCCCAGACGGCTCCCGTCGGCGGACTCCCTCATTGTTCCATGTCGCTTGCCGCCAACGCCGCCACCGGCCCGGCGGGGAACGAGCAGAAGGCCTCGTCCCTGCATCCATCGGTGAGGCGAGAAGGCCGCACCGCTACTCCTTCGCCGCCTCGCTGGTTCTTTCGCCCCGCACGCATCTGCGCCCCATGGAGGCTTGAGCCGTGCTCATCGCGGCGAACGAGCTCCTGCGCTACCGCCCTGTCGACGATGTCTACGAGGAGTGGCTCGACCGCGTCGCCGAGCTCGTCCGCGCCGCAGGGGGCTCCCCCGCGCCGTCCCTCTCGTTGCCTCGCCCTTCACCCCGCGCGGGAGGCAGGGAGCCGGAGGTGCCCCCGCCACCTCCTCCCCAAGAAGGCGTCCTGGCTCCAAGGCGCGTGGTCCCAGGCCGAGACCCTCCGCGTCCGGCGCCCGCGCAACAAGAAAGGAGCTGCCAGTGATCCTCGTCCCCAAAGGTGCTGGCGTGCTCAAGACCGAGCGCCGTGATCAAGGCGCTCCAGCGTCACAACGTCAAGACCCCGCGCTGCTCCAAGCAGCGTGCGCGGAAATCCACAAGAGCAAGCTCCGCATCAGCAGAGAGCCCTTGTGGCCACTTTAGGCTGCCGCGCCTTCACCGCCGAGCTACGTAGCGTCGTGTGGCCCGGCAAGTTCAAGCCAGACCTGCCTCCTCGCTACGACGGCACTGCCGACCCCGCGGAGTTCCTTCAGCTCTACGAGCTGGGCATCGGCCGCCAACGGGACGAAAAGGTCATGGCGAATTGGTTCCCCATGGCGCTCAAGGACGGAGCCGAACTCGGCTCCTGAACACGGCTCTGCACGATCTCCTCCTGGGACGAGATGGCACCCGCTTCATCGCCAACTTCCAAGGCACTCGTGATCGGCCTCCGGCCGTGAGCAACATGCGCCACATCAAGCAGCAGCCAGGAGAGACCCTGCAGAAGTACATCCAGCGCTTCAACAAAGCCCGCCTCAAAATCCCCAAGGTGACTGAGGAAGCCATCATCTTAGCCTTCTCCGATGGCGTGCGTGACGTCAAGATGAAGGAGGAGATAGCAATGCATGAAGATCTGTGCACATCCCTGGAGCTGTTCAACTTGGCGACCAAATGCGCCAGGGCTGAGGAAGGGCGCCTCTACCTCCTCGATCTTCCGGCTGCCGATCCAGAAGATAAGAAGCCCAAGGCCAAGGACGTGAAGCGCAAGGGGGCTGCCGTGCTCGCGGCAGAACCAGACACCAAGCGAGGTATGGATCAGCCCGAGTCATCCAAGGGCAGCCGGTACTGCGTATACCACGACCTCCACACCCACAACATCAACGAATGCCAGGAGCTCAGGGACATGCAAGAAGGGCATATCGGCCGACGCCCCGAGCGCAATGATCGGGGCTACGACCGAGAAGGAGGAAGAGGCGCATGACGCTGGGAAGACCGCGGCCTTCGCCAAGGATGGCGTGACAGACCTCGCGAGGACCGCTGGCAGCACCAGCCTCGCGAGGGAGGTTGGAGGGACCAGCCTCGTGAGGACCGCCCTCATGGCAACGCAGGGCTCCCACCTCTGCCGCAGCCACCAAGGAGGTACGAAGACAATCATCAGGACGAGGGGGATGGGGGCTTCCAAGAGCCACGCGCGATCGCTTGCATCCTGGGTGGCGCTCAGGCCCCAGCCTCTCGGTGCATCTTCAAGCAGTTTGCTCGCGAGGTGAATGCAGTCCTCCCCAAGCCAAAGGCCACACGCCCTCTCAAGTGGTCATCGCGCGCTATCACGTTCAGTTCAGCGGATCAGCTCAAGTGTGTGGCAACGGCCGGAGTCCTCCCCATGCTTTGCTCACCAGTCATCAGCAACGTGCAAGTCACCAGGACCCTCATCGACGGCGGAGCAGGACTCAACATCCTATCTATCGAGACATTCAACGATCTCCAAGTGCCATATGATGAGCTTCAGCTGACCAAGCCTTTCTCAGGTGTCACCGATGGCTCCACTGTCCCGATAGGGCAAGTTTGCCTTCCTGTCACCTTCCGACAGTGCAACAACTACCGCGCCGAGCTCATCGACTTCGACATTGCCCACATTCGCCTGCCATACAATGACATCCTCGGGTACCCAGCTTTGGCCAAGTTCATGGCGGTGACTCACCATGGCTACAATGTCCTCAAGATGCCAGGAAGCGGTGGAGTCATCACAGTGTCTTGTGAGGAAAAGGATGCAGTGTGCTCTCTTGAGCATGCCTTCCAAGCTGCAGCAATCGAAGACCCAGATCACAGGAGCGGGAGACTTCCCGAGGCGATCCCCAAGAAGAAGAAGGCTTCGCCTGGTCCAAGCTCTCGCGGGGAAGGCACCTCCGGAGGCGTCACAACAGGACCCGCGCCCGTTCAAGGGGCGCCACCCTCTTTCGCATAGGAAGGCGCGCCCGGCGCCCTCCTCAGGCGAGGCTCGCGGGCTCTTTCATGGCGAGCCACCGACCTAGCCGGGTCACGAGGGAGGCGCTCGGGCATCACTTGGAGGCGTGCTTCAAGGCACGTTTCCCTCAGGAAGGTATGAGGCAAGGAGGGCCAAACCCTCAGGAGTTCATCACGAGGAACACCCAGGAGCTACATGAATCAAGAGTCATGCGCGGCTGTCGCCGCTTGCCCGCCGTGGCCCCACATCCAGGCGAGGATGCTGGGCTGCGAATCTGCATTGACATGCCAGGGCTCCACCGGGCCGCGTCTCAGGAGCGCCTCTGGCCCTCACATGTGGGGCGTTGCGAGGGTCCACCTCACAGCTACATTCGCATGCCCTTCGGCCTGCCGAACGCGGTTGCCGCCCATCAGCGCCTGATGAGGTGCGCTCTGGCGGCTCAGGAGGTCAAGCAGCGTGCGATCCTGGCAGAGATGGAGATGGCTCTCGCGGTCCCCCCCCCCCCCCCCCCGTGCCCCCGGAGCCTCCCGAGGCTCCAGGTCTAGAGGGCTCGTGAGGGCCAGCTCCCTCATCACGCGTCGTCCGCTACCTCAACGTCCCGCCATCTCCGACCATATCAGGTGACACCTTTCCAAGTTCCATTTTTAGCTGGGAGCGCCCCTCGGGCTGCATCATTCCCAGCAGCGTGGGTCCGTCCTGCGGCATGTATCCGCTTGCTTATGTTCTTTACTTACCTTGTTGGGGCGCCCTCGGGCTGCATTATCCCCAAGCTGCTCGGGCCAGACCGATGGCGTGTGCTTTCTCCGCACCTATCTAGATGGATTTGCTTATTCATACATAACATGCTTGACCTAATCGCCTGCTCGATTGACGCCTACCTTTGGAGCCGCTCGCTCAGGAATGGCACTTGCGCGTGGGCCCGTCCCTGCAACACCGATAAATCTGAGTGGCTGAGCTCTGGCTGCGGCAGCCCCGCAAGGCGCCACCTCGCCAAGCCCTCAGTGCCCTCGATCACTCCCTCGGAGCGACCAATGGTTGGCTGGCAACCGTAACGACGAACCTTGTTTCCACTCGTGATTGGTACAGGACCTGCTCCAGAGTAATGCTTATTTGGCGGCATCGCGAGCCTTGTCTCCTCCTCTCCGGCGCGATCCGCTTGCACGTTGAAAGGGGTGCCCGAGCATCACGACTCATGGGCTCTTCATCGCTCTCCAGCCCTCACCCCCAGCCTTGACCCATGGCATCACGACACATCATACCAGCGCGGTGAGCTCGCTCGAGGGCCGGGAC
This sequence comes from Aegilops bicornis, assembly GCA_021605145.1. Lineage (NCBI taxonomy): Eukaryota > Viridiplantae > Streptophyta > Magnoliopsida > Poales > Poaceae > Aegilops > Aegilops bicornis. The sequence goes on along the minus strand of CM038670.1, from coordinate 342,050,209 downwards.
CTGAGGACGTAGAGCATTAAGGAAAGCGCGGGGGAGAGGGAAGAAGCTTGCGAGGACCCAACCCAGCAACACCTCAGTTGCCGCCGCGCAGGCACGGCACCTCATCGAACGCCGCTCCAAACCCGCAAGATAAGTCACACAAAAACTGATCCGACTCAGTGCTGAACCCTCGCCTACTGCTGCTCTATCATGGCAAAGCTGCCTACCTTTCTTGCCTAGCGGAGGCTGCTTGAGCGCTAAAGGGGACCCCCTGAGCATCGTGACTCAGGGGCTCTTACTGGACCTCGGGCCGCTCACCTCCTGGCCTTGACCCACGGCATCGTGACCTATCATACCAGCGATGGCTGAAGCCTTCCTGGGGACCGGGACCTGTCAGCGCAGAGCACCAAGCCCTCGTGAGGAAAGAAAGGGGGAGCTGAGTCAGGCGTAACAAGCATCTCGCACCGATTCATCATAAGGACATAATATTAAAAAAAACATGGCTAGCACCTTACATACCCCCGCGGGGTCCTACTTCGATTCTTTGCAGAAAATAAAAGGTGCTAATCCTAAGGAACGCCGTCTACGCGCGCCTCCGTAGGAGACGCCATCATCAACAGTGGGCACGCGCCGAGGCCAGCGCCAACCCATCGAGATCACCGGCCCGGTAGCACTGAGCGCCCGCCCAGCTCAGCTTGGCCTTGAGCTCGGGGCTCGTAAAGTCGTCGCTCGTTTCCGGAGTCGCCAGAAGCTTGGCGGAGGCACTGGACCCTCCAGCCCCTTCGCTGCTGCCCGAGGAGCTGCCGAGGGGGCGACCGGCGGGCCTAGTCCTCGCCACGACGATGCCCCGACCGCCCTTCTCGGGGCTGCATTCCAGCCGGCGTCCTTCCGTCGAAGACCTTGAAGAACATCAAGGAGGCGCCATCGTATTCCCGTGGATCACGAGGGCGCCCTTGTCCGGCAGACCGAGGCGATCTTGCCCGACCTCGGGTCATGTAGACCTTGCGGGCGACAACCGCAACATCCGCTCCGGTCACAGGGAAAGCAGCCAGCGTCTTTGCAACGAGCTCGAAGAGCCCCTCGACGGGATCTCGAAGGCGAAGGAGGGAGGAAGGCGAATCCAAGATTGAGGAGGCATGGCGGCGTGGAGCACAAGCTCTCAGGAGGAGCCCTCGGCATGGACTCCAGGAGGAACGACGCGCACCGCCGTGACCCGCCGGCGCTGACGAGGACGTCGTCCGTGGCGCTCGGCGTCTACTCCTCCAGGGCCCTCAACACGGGCGTACATGGGCAACGGGCACCCGGGCGGCGACCGCTCATACCAGGGCCTCGACACCTCCTGCTGGGCTCCCTCATCTCGGCGGCAGAGGACTAGTCGCTTCTTCCGCGGAAGCGGGTCGGGACCATCTCGGGGGGCCTTTCCCTTCTCTTCTGCGGAAAACCGGCGGATCGGAGCCATGGAGAGGAAGGAGTAGCAAGAAGAGATGGACTGGAAGGGCTCGCGCCGTTCCGTACTTATAGCCGGAGGAGGCCAATCGTCGGCCTCCACGAATCGCAGGTAATCATGACCCATTTCTGCGTGCAGGACTTGTCAAGTCATGTAGTTGCCGAGGGATCGTGGGGAAGCGAAGACTCCCATGACCAATCAATTGCCACGCGGCACCCAAGGCTGCAGGCTGTTGGGGCCCGCGGCGCTTCACACTTGCCCCTTCGCTTCTCCGCTAAGCCAAGTCCGGGCGCGCCTTGGGCCCGGGGGCTACTGTCGGCGTTCTGGGAACGGGGGTCCCCAGACTTGCACACTGCGGCCTGGCGTGGCTCAAGTGGGGCCCAAGACGGCCCAGCTTCATCACTCAAGCTCAAGACCCTCGCGAGGCCAAGCCTTGTGGGGCGGACGACAGAACCTTCCTCAGAGCAGCCTCGTCGGGCAGGCTCACGAGGAGGCGGAGAGATCAAGGCAGTGGTACCTCACGAGGGTGCCCCATGACGCAAGCCATGGACGATCGAGACCAGGCGAGGCGCCCGACTCGCAGTGTCCTCGTTTCCCCTTTGGTGCAAAGGAGGCAAGCACAGGCCGAGGCATCAGGCAAAGGTTACCGCTTCGATGCAACAAGACCAAGACCAGCAGAGCGGCAGGAGGGAGGTCATCGTGGAGCCCAGGACGGCGTCACCGTCAGAGTCTTTGGCAGCCGAAGACCAACTTTAGTCAGGATAAGTGTACCAGATGTTCCCCTTCAAAATGGCCAATTGTTGGCGCCCTTCCCGCTCATTATTTGGGAAGAGGCCCAGGGCTTCCCTCTATAAATAGGACTAGCCACCACAAAGAAAAAGGAAAGAAAGAACAACAAAAGAGGGATCGATCAACGAGACACAGGTGAAACCTACCAGAGAGAGAGAGAGAGAGAGAGAGAGAGAGAGAGAGAGAGAGAGAGAGAGAGAGAGAGAGAGAAGCGACTAGACTCACCCAAGCAGTCCATCGCATCGGCTCAAGAACAGCCCCTCGCGAGGTTGTTCTTCCTTTGTACTGTTCTTCATCAGCCCCAGAGGCAATCCACCACACCACACACTGGAGTAGGGTATTACACCACAACGGTGGCCTGAACCAGTATAAACCTCATGTCTCTTGTGTTGTTCATCATTCCTAGTTTAGATCCCTTGCTAACCATCGACGCGTGAGCTGGTAGGGGAAAGATCTCCGCGCGCACCCAAGTGTTCGAACCTCAAGGGTCTGTCGGAACCCGAAATCCGACAGTCATATTTTAATGAGTGCTCCCAATCATAAAAGATGTCCAAGATAGTATATTTATATGTGAAACCTCACTTTCTTTATTACTTCCTATTAATTGCAACGATGACCAAAGCTATGTTTGCCAACTCCCAACAATTTTTAATCATCATACTCTTTCTATGTGAAGTCATTACTCTCCATAAGATCAATATGATCTATTTGTTTCTTTTTATTCTTTTCTGTTTTCTTTTATTCACTCAAGATCATAGCAAGATAATCAAGCCCTTGACTCAACACTAATCTTTATTATATATAGCTCACGGACTCGATTACATAGAAAGATCATAAAGCAAAACTCGTAACTAGATCATACGTAAACTTTATTCTACTAGATCAAGATACTACTAATAGGATCGAACTAAGAAAAGCAGTAAAGATAGGAGTGTGATGGTGATACGATCTGGGGCACCTCCCCAAGCTTGGCGATTGCCAAGGGAATGCCCATACCCATGTGATTATGTCTCCTTTTCTTGTGAAGGGTTTGTTGATGATGTAGGCTTGTCGTCCATCTTCCAAGGCATAGGCTCACCATCATAGAAATATGATCGATCCTCCGAGATCCTTAAATCTGCAGCCAAACTCATCCTTTTGAATCTATATTCATACTCACGACTTTGGTTTTGCAGGTCATAGATTTGGGCTTGGAGGTGCTCGATTTTCTCGTGGATCTTGAAGATGGCCTCCCCAATGTCCTTGGCATCCAGCTTGTGGTTGTTGGTCAACTCCGTGATCATTATGTGATTGGAGGCAAGACCACGCTCCACCATCTCCTGGCACTTGAAAACTTGTTGCTCCATTGCTTCAAGCCTTGTCTCCACGCTTCCGGTCCTCTGTGGTCCCTCAACATCGCGGATGTGCAACAACCCATCACGCATCTCAATAGCTTGAGGGTGTTGCAGCACCTCTGCGAGGTAGGGGTTGATGACCTTCTCGAAGAACTTGTCCTTGGGGGCGCCTGGAAACATCATGATGATCTAGATCTGTCAGAAAAACAGCTCGAAACAAGAACAGAAGATATTTGCGTGATACGGGAGTTAATACCTTCGGGAGATTATATAATGATTTTTTACCGACCAAAATACGTAACGTGCAAGAAAACGGAGTCCGGAGAGCGCACGAGGTGCCCACGAGGCAGGGGGCGCGCCTAGGGGGTAGGGCGCGCCCTCCACCCTCGTGGAGGCCTCGTGTCCTTCCCGGACCGCTTCTTATTTTTCTATTTTTCTAAATATTCCAAAACGGAGAAAAATTGCTATTAGAACTGTTTTGGAGTCGGTTTACTTACCGTACCACATACCTATTACTTTTCAGTGTCTGAAACGTTCTGGAAAGTGTCCCTTATGTATTCCTCTGGGGTTACGGTTTCAATAACGTTGGTTTCAACATTTATGGGATTACCTGAGAATAATGTTTAATTCTTTGACCGTTCACCACCTTCGGATTTGTGCCTTCGAAGTTGTTGTTTTTTATGGCACCGGAACGATAGACCTCCTCGATAACGTAAGGACCTTCCCATTTAGAGAGCAGTTTTCCTGCAAAAAATCTTAAACGAGAGTTGTATAGCAATACATAATCTCCTACATTAAACTCGCACTTTTGTATCCTTTTGTCATGCCATCTTTTGACTTTTTATTTAAACAATTTGGCATTCTCATAAGCTTGGGTTCTCCATTCATCAAGTGAGCTAATGTCAAATAACCTCTTCTCACCGGCAAGTTTGAAATCATAGTTGAGCTCTTTAATAGCCCGATAAGCCTTATGTTCTAGTTCGAGAGGTAAGTGACATGCTTTTCCATAAACCATTTTATACGGAGACATACCCATAGGATTTTTATATGCAGATCTATAGGCCCATAATGCATCATCAAGTTTCTTGGACCAATTCTTTCTAGATCTATTGACAGTCTTTTGCTAAATTAATTTGAGCTCTCTATAACTCAATTCTACTTGACCACTAGACTGCGGGTGATGAGGAGATGCAATTCTATGATTAACATCATATTTAGCAAGCATTTTTCGGAAAGCACCATGAATAAAATGTGAACCATCATCAGTCATTAAATATCTAGGGACTCGAAACCTCAGAAAAATAACTTCTTTAAGCATTTTAATAGAAGTGTTACGATCAGCACTACTAGTTGGAATAGCTTCTAACCACTTAGTAACGTAATCAACAGCGACTAAAATATGTGTGTAACCATTAGAGGCAGGAAAAGGTCCCATATAATCGAAGCCCCAAACATCAAATGGTTCAATAACAAGTGAATAATTCATAGGCATTTCTTGGCGTCTACTAATATTACCAATTCTTTGACATTCATCACAAGATAAGACAAACTTACGGGCATCCTTGAAGAGAGTAGGCCAATAAAAACCGGATTGCAATACCTTATGTACAGTTCTATCTCCAGCGTGGTGTCCTCCATAAGCCTCGGAGTGACACTTGCGTAGGATCTGTTCCTGTTCATTCTCAGGTACACAACGTCTAATAACACCATCTACTCCTTCTTTGTAAAGATGTGGGTATCCCAAAAGTAATGTCTCAAATCATAGAAAAACTTTTTCTTTTGCTGGTATGTGAAACTAGGTGGTATAAATTTAGCAACAATATAATTAGCATAATCAGCATACCATGGAGTAGTATGAGAAGCATTTATGACATTTAATTGTTCGTTAGGACAGCTATCATCAATAGGTAGTGGGTCATCAAGAACATTTTCTAACCTAGACAAGTTATGCGCAATGGGGTTCTCGGCTCCCTTTCTATCAAGAATATGCAAATCAATTCTTGTAGCAAGAGAACCCATCTAATAAGTCTAGGTTTAGCATCTTTCTTTTCCATAAGATATTTAATAGCAGCATGATCCGTGTGAATAGTTACTGTAGAATCAACAATATAAGGTCTGAACTTATCACAAGCAAATACAACTGCTAATAATTCTTTTTCAGTAGTAGCATAATTTCTCTAAGCATTGTCTAGAGTTTTACTAGCATATTGAATAAGATTTAATTTCTTATCAACTCTTTGCCCTAGAACAGCACCTCTGACATAATCACTAGCATCAGACATAATTTCAAAAGGTAAATTCCAATCAGGTGGCTGAACAATAGGTGCAGAGATCAATGCTTTCTTAAGTATTTCAAATGCTTCTACACAATCATCATTAAAGACAAATGGTATATCTTTTTATAATAAATTAGTCAGAGGCCGAGAAATTTTTGAGAAGTCCTTAATGAACCTCCTATAAAACCTTTGATGTCCTTGGGACATGGCATCTTTTCAATAGCATCAACCTTGGCTTTATCAACCTCAATACCTCTTTCAGAAACTTTATGCCCCAAGAAAATACCTTCATTAACCATAAAGTGGCACTTTTCCCAATTCAGGACAAGATTAGTTTCTTCACATCTCTACATAACTCGATCAAGGTTGCTCAAGCAATCATCAAAAGAGGATCCATAAACGAAGAAATCATCCATGAAAACCTCACAAATCTTTTCACAAAACTCAGAGAATATAGCCATCATGCATCTTTGAAAGGTAGCAGGTGCATTACATAAACCAAAAGGCATACGTCTATAAGCAAAAGTACCAAAAGGGCAAGTAAAAGTGGTCTTTGATTGATCATCGGCTGACACAGGTATTTGAGAGAAACCAGAATAACCATCTAGAAAGAAAAAATGTGTGTGTTTGGATAATCTTTCTAGCATTTGATCGATAAAAGGTAAGGGGTAATGATCTTTTTTAGTAGCCTTATTTAATTTGCGGAAATCAATTACCATCCTATAACCTGTAATAATTATTTGTGGAATCAATTCATCTTTATCATTAGGAACGACAGTAATACCTCCCTTCTTAGGGACACGATGGACAGGACTTACCCACTGACTATCAGCAATAGGATAAATTATACATGCCTCAAGGAGCTTTAGTATTTCCTTTCTTACCACTTCTTTCATCTTAGGATTCAGCCGTCGTTGATGATCACGAACTGGTTTGGCATGTTTCTCCAAATTTATTTTATGTTGACATAGAGTGGGACTAATACCCTTAAGATCATCAAGAGTATATCCAATAGCAGCACGGTGCTTCTTCAGAGTTTTCAATAGTCTCTCTTCTTCATGCTCTGAAAGGTTAGTAGTAATAATAACATCATATATCTTTTTCTCATCAAGATAAGCATATTTAAGAGTATCAAGTAACGGTTTGAGCTCAAACACGGGATCACCCTTGGGTGGAGGAGGATCCCCTAGGATTTCAACAGGCAAATTGTGTTTCAGGATGGGTTCCTGTTTAAAGAATACTTCATATATTTCCCTTCTTTCATTCATAAACATATCATTTTCATGGTCTAGCAAATATTGTTCTAAAGGATCACTAGGAGGTACGACAATAGAAGCAAGACCAATTATTTCATCCTTACTAGGCAATTCCTCTTCACGGTGTTGTCTACGAAATTTAGAGAAATTAAACTCATGAGACATATCACCTAGACCAATAGTAACAACATCCTTTTCGCAGTCTATCCTAGCATTAACTGTGTTCAAGAAGGGTCTACCAAATATAATGGGACAAAAGCTATCTTGTGGGGAGCCAGGAACAAGAAAATCAGCAGGATATTTAGTTTTCCCACACAAGACTTCAACATCGCTAACAATTCCCATTGGTGAAATAGTATCTCTATTGGCAAGTTTAGTTGTGACATCAATACCTTCTAACTAAGTAGGTGCAATATCATGCTTAATTTCTTTGTATAAGTCAATAGGTATTGCACTAGCACTAGCTCCCATATCACACAAGCCATGATAACAATGATCTCCTATTTTAACAGAAATAACAGGCATGCCTACCACAGGTCTATGTTTATCTTTAGCACAAGGTTTGACAATTCTAGCAATTTCATCATGGAAATGAATAACATGCCCATCAATATTATCAGACAAGAGATCTTTAACAATAGCAATATTAGGTTCAACTTTAATTTGCTCAGGAGTTGTATAAGTTCTAATATTGCTTTTACGGACCTGGCTGAAGCTTTAGCATGATCCTTTATCCTAACAGGAAAGGTGGTTTCTCAACATAAGAAGTAGGAACAATAGGATCATTATAAGTGATAGTATTTTCTTCAACTTTAATAGGTGCAGCTACTTTTTCTTCTATGGGAGGATGATATTTAAACCACTTCTCCTTAGGGAGATCAATATGAGCAGCAAAAGATTCACCGAAAGAGGCTACTATCTCAGAGTCAAGTCCATATTTAGTGCTAAATTTACGGAAAACATCGATATCCATGAAAGATTTAACACAATCATACTTAGGTGTCATACCTGACTCCTTACCTTCGTCGAGGTCCCAATCTTCAGAGTTGCATTTAATTCTTTCCAATAAATCCCATTTGAATTCAATAGTCTTCATCATAAAAGAGCCAACACAAGAAGTATCGAGCATGGTGCGATTGTTATCAGAAAGCTGAGCATGAAAACTGTGAATAATTATTTCTCTTGGGACCTCGTGATTGGGGACCTCGTGATTGGGGCATGAATATAACATTGATTTAAGCCTTCCCCAAGCTTGAGCGATGCTTTCTCCTTTGCGATGCCAAAAATTATATATATAATTGCGATCACAATGAACAAGATGCATAGGATAAAACTTTTGATGAAATTCCAATTTCAATCGTTTGTAGTTCCATGACCCAGTATCATCACATAGCCTATACCATGTCAATGCATATCCCTTCAAAGATAAAGGGAAGAGATTCTTCTTAATAACATCATCGGGTATACCTGCAAGATTAAATAATCCACAAACTTCATCCACATAGATTAGGTGCTCATCAGGATGGTTTGTTCCATCTCCTGCAAAAGGATTAGCTAGTAGTTCATACCCGAAGGAATCTCAAAGTAGACATTTTCATTTTAAGTAGGTTCAGTAGGTTGAGGATCAACTCTTTGCTCTACTGGTCGGGGTGAAGATACCTCGAACAAGCCCTTCAGAGGATTAATTTCCATAGTAACAAGTGACAGTAAATTTCAGCACACTATATAAATTTTACCTTACCAAATTCCACCTACCAAAGGCCCTTCACTCCCCGGCAACAGTGCCAGAAAAGAGTCTTGATGACCCAAAAGTATAGGGGATCTATCGTAGTCCTTTCGATAAGTAAGAGTGTCGAACCCAACGAGGAGCAGAAGGAAATGGTAAGGGGTTTTCAGCAAGGTATTCTCTGCAAGCACTGAAATTATAGGTAACAGATAGTTTTGTGATAGGATAATTGGCAATGAGCCACAAGTAGCAAAAGTAAATAAAGTTCAGCAAGGTGGCCCAATCCTTTTTGTAGCAAAGGACAAGCCTGGACAAACTCTTATATAGAGAAAAGCACTCCCGAGGACACATGGGAATTATCGTCAAGCTAGTTTTCATCACGTTCATATGATTCGCGTTAGTACTTTGATAATTTGATATGTGGGTGGACCGGTGCTTGGGTGCTGCCCTTACTTGGACAAGCATCCCACTTATGATTAACCTCTATTGCAAGCATCCGTAACTACAACAAAAGTATTAAGGTAAACCTAACCATAGCATGAAACATATGGATCCAAATCAGCCCCTGACGAAGCAACGCATAAACTAGGGTTTAACCTTCTGTCGCTCTAGCAACCCATCATCTACTTATTACTTCCCAATGCCTTCCTCTAGGCCCAAATAATGGTGAAGTGTCATGTAGTCGACGTTCACATAACACCACTAGAGGATAGACAACATACATATCATCAAAATATCGAACGAATACCAAATTCACATGACTACTAATTGCAAGACTTCTCCCATGTCCTCAGGAACAAATGTAACTACTCACAAAGCATATTCATGTTCATAATCAGAGGAGTATTAATATGCATATAGGATCTGAACATATAATCTTCCACCAAATAAACCAACTAGCATCAACTACAAGGAGTAATCAACACCACTAGCAACCTACAAGTACCAATCCCAGACTTAAGAGACAAGAATTGGATACAAGAGATGAACTAAGGTTTGAGAGGAGATGGTGCTGGTGAAGATGTTGATGGAGATTGCCCTCTCCCGATGAGAAGAGCGTTGGTGATGACGATGGCGATGATTTCCCCCTCCCTGAGGGAAGTGTCCCCGGCAGAACAGCTCTGCGAGCCCTGGATTGGTTCCGCCAAGGTTCCGCCTCGTGGCGGTGAGTCTCGTCCCAAAGCTTGCTTATGATTTTTCTTGGACGAAAGACTTCATATAGCATAAGATGGGCACCGGAGGGCTAACAGGGGGCCACGAGGCGGGCGCGCCGGTGGTAGGCGCGCCCCACCCTTGTGGACAGGTGGAGGCCCCCCTGGCGTATTTCTTCCGCTCAGTATTTTTTATTATTTCCAAAAATAACTTTCATGGAGTTTCAGGACTTTTGGAGTTGTGGAGAATAGGTCTCTAATATTTGCTCCTTTTTCAGCCCAGAATTCCAGCTACGGGCATTGTCCCTCCTTATGTAAACCTTGTAAAATAAGAGAGAATAGACATTAGTATTATGACATAATGTGTAATAACAGCCCATAATGCAATAAATATCTATATAAAAGCATGATGCAAAATGGACGTATCACTCCCTCAGCATTCTATATGTCGCGCACATTCATTTCTTTCTTTAGGTCATTCTCCCACAGTCTCCACAACTCCTTTCCGACACAAAGTGATCGATAAACCTCTCCAGCGATGTCTGCCTACAACATACACACTCACCTTCCATCTCCTCCTTTGTGTGTCCATGCCTCGTGTCTCTCATACGGTCCCACACACGTGTAAACTCTCGCCCCTCTTTTCATCGATCTCACAACCGCACACTCCTCCCCCTATCTAGCTAGTAGCTCGGCCTCTCGCACCACCTCCTATAGCTCCATTCTCTCTGTCTATCCGTCTCGCTGGGCCTTATTTGCCTCTAACAAATGGATGTACACCGACCAATCTCCCGCTATACATATAGCTAGCTAGGTCCGTATAACTCGTTTTTTCCCACGCGTTGATCGATCTACCTCATTAGTTATGTATCTCCCTTCCTCTGACAAACAACAATTGATCTACTGATCTAGTTAGGTTTGCTTACGAAACACATGGTTCACCTTCATCATCCATGCATGTGTCCCGACAGATCTATCACGCACAGTCACACACAGAATCACATCGCCATTCTTATTGATAATATTGCAGTTCTACCCTCAGTTTTTCTAGTAGGCCTGTCCCACCATCTTCGAGAAGCAACTCCATCACCCATCCAGAACTCTACCCCTCTCCCTCTCTCTCTCTCTCTGTCCCAGCCTATTTCCCGTCCTTCAGTTATGTATGGATGTCGACCGCTCCCCCTTAAGACATAGATGGGTCTCTCCTTCTCAACACATATACGAGTCGTTCTACCTCTCTAGTTAGGCCTCTGCCTCCCCCTCCCCCCCACACACACCGATACATCGAGTGCTCTAGTCATGTCTCCCTGCCACACACAAACTTGCCCTGTGCCCTCTGGCGTTTCGGTAGGCCTGTCGCATTTTCATGGATCTCTTCATCGATCTCGCACCCACCCACTTGATCCTCTCTTCGACTATCGAGATATATGACCCCTCCCTCTCTTCTCGTGGATCGGCCCCTCTATATATGATATGGATAGGCCTCTATTTCACACACATTGCATGCAATAATTTGTTTGAGATGTCATCGACACATATTCCCACATATACATTCACGAAATCACCCCCCCCCCAAACAAAAAACACTCACGAACACACACGCCATCTTTCTAGGTTTGTATCTCTCACACACACCCACGTAGGTGCGGGACATGCACGAAGAGTAGAGGTGCACGAATGGCGCACGTACTCCTGTCTCTTTCCCAACCACACCTACGCGGGTACACGATGGAGCTCATTTATGTACGTAAAGGAAGCCCACGTGGTAATTTGACACGTGTACTGGTTGTCCACTTGATGGAGGATCGTCTACCACGGGTGGACAAACAAATTGCGACTTTACGCGTTATGTTAAAAAAGAGGCAAACCATGTGGGGCCTACCTTAGAGGCAAGGTTCTATACACTCGAGATGCTCCGTACGTATTAATTTTGATGTGTCCCGTCAACTCCCAGAATGAGGAGAAGCTTGCTTACTACACCGTCTCCCCTGCCCACAGGCGCAGTGGCTCGCAGGACGAGGTGAAGCTTGCTTACTACTACGTACTACGCCTTACGCCCGCTCCCTCGCCCACGCGCGCGGTGGCTCACAGGACGAGGAGAAAATTTTACTACTCCCTCCGTTTACTCCTCATCCCTACCTTGGTTAGAGAGATAATCATATTGTTTGGAATATATGTCCTTAGATTTCAATATGAACTACTTGTAGATACTCCAAACACTGATGTATATAGACGTATTTTATAGTGTAGATTCACTCATTTTGCTCCGTATGTAGTCCATATTGAAATGGACGTAATAGTACGCACTCTCCCTCGCCCCTCGACCCTCGCCTACGTGGTGGACGTGCAACAATTCATTCGGTCTTATATAGCCAGAACAATATTTACTGCAGTACTATTATTGCTCGACTTCCCAAAGAGGCGAAGAACCAATCGCAAGGTTAATATTTTGGAGATGCCAAGCGCAAGGTTTATAGGAGAACGCGTAGTAGGTGCCGCATCATTTATAAATAAATTTCTTTTTCTTCAGTGGCACGTACGCAATATAATTAGGTTCATATGGAGAGAAAAGGAAACCGCTCCACTATATACATAGGCAGGACGAGCCTACACGGTTGCTTGCTGGGGTTGCTCTCTTCACACACTCTCGCACAAAACGACTGTGGCCACATCTCTAACATCCCGGCGGACGTGGTGGTTGTTGGGGTTGCTTGCTTGATGGGTCGCCGTCGCCGACGGTGAAAACCCACTGTCGGCACGTCCCTATCAGGGTTCCTCGTTGTTCTCTCTCACAAAGTCGGTGAGGTTGCCTTCGTCCCTTGCTCACTGCCGCGACGTGGGCAGTTGCCGCCTCCCGCCACCCTCCTCTAGGTTGACCTATGTCCCGACATCCCTCAGGTACAACTCCCTTTACAGCCGGCTTGCACCATCGCTCCATTGCCCACATCACTCCATGTGGATATTTCTCTACTTCTTTGCCCCGCACATACCTCTACTGGCTTCTATGTACTGGATTTGTGATGAGTTTATGTCTCATCAACTAGCCCCAGTAATCTTATTCTAATCACGTTTCTTCAATTTCTTTGCCACATGGATGCTCATCTCGATTTTGGTGAAACTGCACAAAATGATCCGATGGTCAAAGGGTTGCAAACTTCATATCCTCGGAAGCTCCAACGTTGCCAGCAAATTAAAGCCTGGTTAGGGTTTACGGTTCAAGGGCTAGGGACTGCATGGATCATTTTTTTCTTTAGCCGTCTCTGTTCCAAAATAAGTGTCAACTTTAGTAGTAGTACAACTTTATACTAAAGTTTGCATAAAGTTGAGACACTTATTTTGGAATAGAGGGAGTACATATTGGCTATGATCTTTCAATCATTGAGATGCAATATCATGCATGTTAGTCTCCTTTTTATTTGATTAAATGTTGCAACAGGAAACCTTGGATGCATGATACATAAAACAGAAGCTGGAAGGTTCATAGCATTGTACAAATTTATCGCGCTGATAAATTACAGTACGTGCTATACTAGTAGTACTATGTAAAGAGTTAGGTGTCGCATGGTGTCCAAAAAATATGGTGATAATATGAGGTGGGCCATGTAATCACTGAGCCTGCGTGTTTTCACTGCTCTCGCACTCCTCCGCTGTAAGAATGGAGAAAATTGTAATCTAGTAGTACCTCCTTTCACCAAAAGCGTGGGACATCCACTAGTCCTACCACCTTAGTAATAATGACCAATGAGCTGTCAAATCACATAGACCAGGCAGTAAGTTGGACGGATGAAGCAACAATCACTCTTGACTTTGCTTCTCTCTTCAACGCAGGCGCCAGTGAGAGGTTGCGTCTGCTCTGCCCGGGCATGAATGCGGCACCGATTCTTTGGGCCACTGACCGCTTCAAGGCGAGGAAGCCATGGCGATGGAGGGGCTTTGGGTGGGCCAGGCTGGTCAGGGGAGGGCGTGGCAGCGGTCCGCCTATCCCGACCAGACGCCCGGAAGAGGATGCATCGACTCTTGCGGCTAAATCGTACACTACACACCATCTCTCTGTAGCAGTAGGTCGATGTGTCGCTCTCTCTAACACACACATGCTGTTAAACACACACACACACACGCACACACATGTTCATAGAATAGGAATATCGTGCATATTACTAGTCCAAGTTACTCACCACTATGACCAGCCTAAGCAATGTAACCAAACGCTCCTTACTCTGCCTTGTTATCTCCCGGAAACCCAATGCATGGAGCGCAACTACGCATTGATTAGTCAAGAAATCAAAGTCGGCTTGCATGCGAGTTAATACGTGGCCCTGCATGGTAGCTAAAATGGCATCTCTTAGTTGTTGGGATTAATTGTTGTGTTTAGAGATAGAAATCAGGGCTTTGATTGGAGGAAGGACCGGTCAAGTTTCTCCTTCTCCTCCAGTCTGCTTGCACCTTGGTCCCGCTGCACCTTCTAACGTGACTTATTACACCTAGATGGAGGGAGTAGTACGAGATACGGTGGCACACTGACTTAGGTTGAATATAAGTGCCCAAAATTGTGTGCATGTTATAATAAGGATTAACTTAAAATAGTACATGAGCGAACAGAGGGATCAATTGGACAGTGTTCACGAAAGCGAGCGAGATGTGTGAGGTAAGATACACCGTTAGGCGCTTTTAATTTTTCTTATTAATTTGTTTGTTTCACCCTCCGATTTGGTGGGACCCAACATACTACGTGGAGAGAGGTAAGGTGACTAAGGCTGCATTATTTACAGATACCAACACTGCTTTAAATCCCAAAAGACCTTACCACCAAAGCCACATGACACTATTATGATTTAAATCCCAATGACTCGCACGCAAAAAAAACACGGCATGCTTGTCACACAAATGCAGGAATGTATAAAAGGTTATTTTCCTCTCGTTGAACATAAAGGGAGGGTGGTGTAGCTAGTTAGCCTGTTCGCTCATCAAAAGTGAGGTCTTGGATTGGATAACTACACTTGAGCATAATTTTGTTCTTGTTCGACTCCTTTCTTCCACCCAATGACAGGTAGGCCCCACATGACAGAGAGAGAAAGTGATATGGGGCAGTGCCAGGAGGATTCTTTGACTAGTCAAAATGGATGGATACGGAGCTATATGATCTCGTAGTGACCGTATAATCACCTCATCACGTATACGCTGCATCCTCGGCGCTTGCTTTCTAGGGTTTGCACTCTTCACACACTCTCTCCAGTATATATATACACCCTGGAGCCTCAGCGCTTGTAGTTGCTCTATTCACACTCTCTCACCCTCTCCAGATCTAAACAAGACTTCGTTGGCCTCTCTCTCCCCTCACTGCTGGTCAAAGAGCCGGCAGGATCCTTCCGCCGGGAAGGGCAGGAGGCTTAACGATGTCGCCGTCGGCGAGGGAGGGAATCCACCACCGGCGCAGCTGTTCTCTTTCACCCAGCGGCGGCCGGGAGGGCCTCCGACCCCTTATTCCTTGCTGCCGTACGTAGTGTGGGCCGAACGGCCTCCGGTCGCCCACCGGATCACACCCTAAGAACCTTAAGGTATAATTTACTTATTCCACATTCATTGCTCTAGCTGCATGTGGGCTTTTTCCGCTTCTGCACTCGAATCTAGGTGTTGGATCAAACAGGAAAGTAGTGGGGAAAGTTGTATAGCATGAATCTAGGACGTGGTTCGGAGAGGAAAGGAATGGGGGAAAGTTGTATAGCATGAATCTAGGACGTGGTTCAAAAAGGAAAGGAAGGGGGGAAAGTAGTGGGGAAAGTTGTATATCATGAATCTAAGACATGGTTCAAAGAGGAAAGGAATGGGGGAACATAGTGGGGAAAGTTGTATAGCATGAATCTAGGACGTGGTTCAAAGAGGAAAGGAAGGGGGGAAAGTACTAGTACAGACTGGATATCCAGCACCTACATTGGTTGAAAAGGGAAAACAATGACAAACGCAGTACGCACATCTGTAATGAACTGATATTTTTGTTTCGGGGGACAAGGCTATAGAGTTTGAGCATGACAAGATCTGTTGCGCTCACATAGGGAAAGGAGTCTAAAGATAACAAAACTGGGACCAACACAAATATGCTCCTTGGTTGTTTGTTCTTTATTGCAACAGACTGTGCATCACCCCTTCATACATCGGTAGATGCACATGTTGCTGGTGCGTCCACTGTCCCATGCAACTCTTTAGTTGTTGTTAATCTAAGGCCCTGTTTGGTTAAAAAGTCCCTAGTCCCTACCTTCTTGGTTCTAGGGACTAAACATGGACTAGAGGTTATTAAATAACATGCTAAAAGACCATGTTACCCCTAGTAATGAACTAATTGAGACAAGGTGCAATGCGGGGCAGGGGCAACTGTTGGAAAAAGTCCCCAAAAGACTCTCCCTCGGGGTCTTCTTTCTTTAGTCTCAAATGCCCATTTTTAGTCCCTAAAAATCCCTCCTGTTTGGTTTAGATGGGACTGACACGGACTTTTTTTAGTCCCTACACCAAAAAGTCCCTGTAAACAGACACCCTCTAATAATGCCGCTGGAAAATTGATGCAATGCCACAGTTAAAAGCAAATTACATGTTTAACGAACTTTATTTCACATGATTGTGCAGTGTGCTTTCATATGTTGTGCTACTTGTACGGTAATGTTTCTTGATTTTAGTGAACTGCACAAATGGAGACAAGACTTCCAATCAGAGCAAATGCGCCGTAATATCCCATTGAGGTAAGATAAGGATATTTCACAACAGTTGGCCTGTATTTTGCCACTTTCATCAGAAAATTAATGTCGTTGTTTAGTGCTATACTTGTGCTCTCTAATTAACATGCCAACTCTTACATTGAAGGCGAAGCTTGTCTGTTATTGAACCAAGTGATGAATGGGAAGAACAAGCGGAAGAAAAACAAAAATCAACTCCCGGTGCTGTAATGAAGCACTGGAACTGTGATGACACAAGTAATGATATAGGTTTGCATCTTAATTTATTGCTATGGCTGGAACAAGCAATTGTTTTGCCACTGATTTGATGCCACTCTTAATGTAATATGTGTCAGCGTTCTGGGAACGGGGGTCCCCAGACTTGCCTGCCTGCGGCCCACAGCGTGGCTAAGCAGCAGGATGTACAGCCCATCTTCATCAACAAGGCATCCAAGAACCTCGTGAGGGTCCAAGCCTCGCGAGGCGGACGACGCAAGACCTCCTCTGGAGTGGCCTACCAGGCAGGCTCACGAGGAGCAGAGATATCAAGGCGAGCCAAACCTCACGAGGCTCTAGTGATGTGAGCCATGACGAACGGCACCAGGCGGGCGCCAGCGCGCGCATCGTCATTATCTCCTCTTTGGTGCTAAGGAGGCCAGCGCAGGCGAAGAGTACCGAGGCATCAGGCAAAGGTTGCCATATTGGTGAAACGAGACCAAGACCAGGAGGACGGCAAGCCGGAGGTCATCGTGGAGCCCAAACTAGCGTCACCCCCAGAGGTTTTCGCAGGCGAAGACCATTTTTTTCAGGATAGCTTGTACTAGATGCCCCCCTTCAAAATTGCCCGCCGCTGTTGGCTCCCTTCCCGCTCGATATTTGGGAAGAGGACCAGGGCCTCTATAAGTAGAGCTAGCCACCACAGTAGGAGGCAACTGATCTCGAACTGGTTCAGATCATCCTTAACTACACAAGCACAAGAACACCTCAACCTCAGGAGGTTGTTCTTCCCTTGTACTGTTCATCATCAGCCCAAGAGGCAATCCACCACCACACTCGAGTAGGGTATTACACCACAATGGTGGCTCGAGCCAGTATAAATCTCGTGTCTTTCTGTGTTGCGAGTTCGTCCGCGAGATCTTAGCGAGCTAGAGCGTAGATCGGTAGGAGGGAAAGACTTCGCGCGCACCCCAGTGTTCGAACCTTAAGGGTTTGCCGGAACCCCACATCCGACATTTGGCGCGCCAGGTAGGGGTGCGTCGTAGTTTCCCTTCCATCAGTTCGTCGCTCCATCGCTCCGTCGTTTCCATGGCGGACGCTCGCCGTGCTTGAGCTGAGCGTCGGGCTGTCCTCCCCGCCCGTGTCGCTCAGACGGCTCTCGTGGGCGGGCCACATCTTCGTTCTCCGTCTCCCACCGCCAACGCTGCCACCGGCCCGGCGGGGAACGAGCAGCAGGCGTCCTTGCTGCATCCTTCGGTGCGGCAGGACGGCCGCACCGCTACTCCATCGCTGACCCCTGCTGGTTCTTCGTCTCACGCGCACCGCGCTCCCATGGAGGCACGGGCCGCGCTCCTCGCGGCGAACGAGTTCCTGCGCTACCGCCCCATCAACGACCTCTATGAGGAGTGGCTCAACCGCGTCGCCGAGCTCGTCTGCGTCGCAGGGGGCTCTCCGGCGCTGTCCCACTCTCTGCCTCCTCCTCAACCAGCCGCGGGCGACGGGGCTCATGGCATGCCTCCTCCACCTCAGCCCCAAGGCGGTGCCTTGGCACCAAGGCACGCGGCTCCGCAGCGCGATCCACCACGCCCAGCGCCCGCACACGAAGAGAGAAGCTGTCACGAAATCCCGCGACCGCGAGAAGCTGCACCAGCGCTTCCCGCGCCACCTCGTCAAGACCGCACGCCGCCTGCAGTGGCGCAGCGCGGACCTCGCCAAGACCAAGCTCCACATTAGAAGCGGGCCCCGGCAACCACGGCCAGCTGCCGCGCCTTCACCCTCGAGTTGCATAGTGTTGCCTGGCCACGTAAGTTCAAGCCAGATCTGCCTCCTCGCTACGACGGCACCGCCGACCCCGCGGAGTTCCTGCAGCTCTATGAGCTGAGCATCGAAGCGGCCAACGGCAACGAAAAAGTCATGGCGAACTGGTTTCCCATGGCTCTCAAGGATGGAACCCACTACTGGCTCCACGAACTGCAAAGACGGCTCGATCTCCTCACAGGGGCCGAGATGTGGCCGCTTTATTGCCAACTTCCCAGGCCGCGACCGCCACCGGCCGCGGGTGATCTACGCTGCATCAAGCAACAACCAGGAGAGACCCTCCAGAAGTACATCCAGCGCTTCAACAACACCTGCCTCAAGATCCCCAAGGTCACGGACGAAGCCATCATCTCCGCGTTCTCAGACGGCGTCCGTGACGTCAAGATGAAGGAAGAGCTCGCTATCCACGAGGAGCTCTGCACCTCTCAGGAGTTGTTCAACCTGGCGACCAAGTGCGCAAGAGCCGAGGAGGGGCACCTCTCTCTCCTCGAGCTGCCAGCTGCAGGAGCGGAGGAGAAGAAGGCCAAGGCCAAGGACGTGAAGCGCAAGGAGGCGATTGCTCGCTGGCGGAGCCCGACACCAAGCGGGCAGAGATCAGCCCGAGTCATCCAAGAACGGCCGACCGTTCTGCGCCTTCCACAACCTGAACACCCACAACACCAACATTCGCCAAGACCTCGAGCCATACGGGAAGGATGCTACGATCGGCGCCCAGCGCAACGACGGGGCTACGGCCATGAAGAAGGGCGTGGGCGACGCCGAGAGCGACCGTGGGCCGCGCCAGGAGTGGCGCGACCGGCCTCGTGAAGACCGCGGACAGGACCAACCTCGCGAGGGCGCCTGGAGGGATCCACCTCGTGAGGATCGCCCCCAGGGCAACACCGGTCTTCCCCCGCTGCCGCCACGAAGAAGGAACGACGACCACCATCAGGACGAGGGGGCTAGGGGCTTCCAGGAGCCGTGTGCAATCGCCTACATTTTGGGCGGCGCCCAGGCCCCAGCCTCTCAGCACATCTTCAAACAGTTCGCTCGCGAGGTGAACGCGGCGCTCCCCAAGCTCGAGGCCACGCGCCCGCTCAGGTGGTTCCAATGTGCCATCACCTTCAACTCGGCAGATCAGCTCAAGTGCGCAGCCACCGCTGGCGCCCTCCCTATGTTGTGCTCTTCACCATCAAGAATGTGCAGGTCACCAAGACTCATCGACTCGGCAAATAGGGCTCAACGTCCTGCCCGTCGACACGTTCGACAACCTCCAAGTGCCATATGAACAGCTCCAGCCCACCAAGCCTTTCTCAGGAGTGAACTACGGTTCCACCACACCGATAGGGCTGGTCCGCCTGCCTGTCACCTTCGGGGAGCGCAAGAACTACCGCACCGAGCTCATCGACTTCGATGTTGCGCACATCCGCCTGCCGTACAATGCCATCCTCGGGTATCCAGCCCTGGCCAAGTTCATGGCAGTCACTCATCACGGCTACAACGTTCTCAAGATGCCAGGAAGCGGAGGAATCATCATGGACCCGTGTGAAGAGAGGGATGCGGTGTGCTCCCTTGAGCGCGCCTTTCAAGCCGCAGCGATTGACGACCCCGACAGCAGAAGTGAAGGCCCTCCAGAGACCATCCCCAATAAGAAGCTGTCGCGCCTCGCAGGACCTCAGGACGATGGCGTCGCGGCAGGAGCCTCGTTAGGCTCAGCGCCCGCTCCAGGGGTGCCTCCCTCCATCGCATAGGAAGGCACGCCCGGCGCCCTCTCGGGCAGGGCCCGGGGGCTCTCTTCTGGAGGGCCTCAGACCTTGCCAACCTCACGAGGGAGGCGCTCGGGCACCACTTGGAAGCATGCCTCGCGGCACATTTTCCTTAAGAGAGCACATGGCAATGAGTGCCCACCACTCAGGAGTTCATCACCAAGACCACCCAAGAACTGCAAGAAGCAAGAGCCATGCGCGGCCACAGCCGCTCACAAGGCGCAACTCCCCGTCCAGGCGAGGATGCCGGGCTGCATGTCTACGTCGACGTCCCAAGGCTCAACAGGGCCGCATCTCAGGAGCGCTTCTGGCCATCGCGTGTAGGCTGCTGCGAGGGCCCACCACACAGCTAAGTTCGCATGCCCTTCGGCTTGCCAAGCGTGGCGTCGGCCTATCAGCGCAACATGCGGCAAGTCCTGGCGGCTCAGGAGGCCAGGTTCCACGCCGTCCTGGAGGAGATGGAGATGGTCCTCAGGGAACCTCCTGAACCCCTAGAGCCTCCCGAGGCTCAGGGTCCCGGTGGCTCGTGAGGAGTCATTTCTTCAACGCGCGCCTTCAGCTGCACAAACTCTACTTCGTCTACAGAACCAGGTGACATCTTCCAAGTTCGTTTAAGCTGGGAGCGCCCCTTGGGTTGCATTATTCCCAGGTCACATGGGTTCGTCCCTGTGGCATGTATCCCTTTTGCTTATGTCTTTAGCTTACCTTGTCGGGGGTGCCCCTCGGGCTGCATCATCCCCAAGCCGCTCGGGCCGGACCCGGTGGCATGTATCTTCATGCATTTATCCAAGTTGATCTGCTCTCCATGTTTAACCTGCCAACTGCTATCACCTGCTCGATCATCGCCTCCCCCGGGGCCTTCACACAGGCACGTCGCTGGTGCATGGGTCCGTCCCTGCCACGCCGACAAATCTAAGTTGTCGAGCTCTAGCTCGCGGCACGCGCCGCGCACGTCACCTCACCAGGCCCTCAGTGCCTTCACCTCACCCAGAGCAACCAGCGGCAGGCTAACAGCTGTAACGGCAAACCGTTTTTCTTCTTGTGGCTGTTCACAGGGATCCCGAGGGAAGGATAGCAGGCGGCACCACGAGTCTCTTTTTCTCTCGTGCAATTCGCTTGCGCGTTAAAAGGGGGGTTCCTGAGCATCGCGACTCAGGAGCTCTTACTGGCTCTCCAGCCCTCACCCCTGGCCTTGACCACGACATCGCGACCTGGCATACCAGCGGCGGCTGAGCTCGCTCGAGGGACGGGACCTGAGGACGTAGAGCACTAAGGAGAGCACGAGGGGAGGGGAACTCGTACGGGCCGACCTAGCTATGCCGCACGAGTTGGCGCGCAGCCCTAGCGCAACATCAGGAATCACCGCGAAGTCAGCAAGATAAGTTTCGCCCTAGGATCGGCTAAGTATTTGGGCCTAATGGTCACTCACGCCATGCCGCAGCCTCGTTGCGGCCAAGTCATTTTCCTTTCTTGCCTTACCATGGCTGCTTGAGCGCTAAGGGGGACCTCCTGAGCATCGCGCCTCAGGAGCTCTTGCTGGACCTCGGGCCGCACACCTCCTGGCCTTGACCACGGCACGCGATCAGCATACCAGCGATGGCGATAGCTTGCACGGGGACGGGACTGTCACAACAGAGAGCAACAAGCCACCGCGAGGAAAGAAAGGGGGACCGAGCCTTAACAGGACATGCGCTCACCAAGTTTTCATAATAAGGAAGATAAGCACCAAAGACATTATAGACCCTTACATCCCCCCACGGGGTGATTCATGATTCTTTTTAGGAAACAAAAGCTGATACTAAGGGGAATCCTATCTACACCCTTCCGTGGCGGACGCCATCATCAACAGTGGGCCACGGGAGGCCGGCGCCAATCCCATCCAGATCAGCGGCGGCGACGGCCGGACGCCGCAACCCTGTTCCGAGCGCGGCGAGAGCTCAGGGGCACGTAGCTATCGTCACTCGTCTCCGGAGTCTCAGAAAGCTCAGGAGAGCTGCTAGACTCCCAAGGGCTACTGCTGCTGCAGTAGCCGCGAGCGGAGCGCGCGTCGGTCTGGCGCTCCTCTCCAGGGCAGCACTCCAGGCGGCGGCCTTCAGCGTCGAAGACCTTGAAGAAGAGCATGGAGGCGCTGTCGTACTTGAAGTGGATCGCGAGGGCTCCCCTCACACGGCAGACCCGCGCGATCTCGCCCCAGCCGCGAGTCATGAAGATCTTGTTGGTGGGGACCGCTTCGATCTCCGCTCCGGTTCTTTGGAGCGCCGCTGCGATCAGCGTCTTTGCAGCCAGAGCTCGAGAGGCCCCCTCGGTGGCATCACGTCGAAGAAGAACTGCGGGAAGCGGATCCAGGAGCTTGGAGGCATCGGCGCCCACAGCACCAACTTGCGCGAGGAGTCCTAGGCGTGGACCCCAGGGGCAACGGCACGCGTCGCGGTGGCGCGGCGACCCCGGACACGGTGTAGGCAGCGCTGCTCGTCGCTCCGACCTCCCGAGCCCTCGGCTCGTACCAAGGCCTCGTCACCACCTGCATCGCCGCTTCATCACGGCGATGGGTCGACCTCTTCTTCGGTGGAAGTGGCCCCGGATCATCACGGGGAGCTTTTCCTTTCTCTTCAGCAGAAAACCTTCTGATGGGCGCCATTGTTATCAACAGTGGAGCAAGGAGGAAGGAGCAAGCGAGCGAGGAAGAGATGGACGACGGGGGCTCCGCTCCCCTCCCCATTTATAGCAAGAGAAGGCCAACCGGCGTCTCCCACGATCGCAGGTAATGATGGTTTTCCTTGCATGTCGCAGGGACTTGTCAAGTCGTGCAGTTGCCGAGGCAGCGTGGGGAAGCAGAGACTCCCACGTCCAATCAACCGCCATGCGTCAACCGAGGCCGCAGGCTTTTGGGCCCCGCAGTGCTCCGAACTTGACCCTTGGCTTTGCCGTGAAGCCAACCCCGAGCGCACCTTGGGTCCGGGGGCTATTGTCGGCGTTCTGGGAACGGGGGTCCCCTGCACTGTTTACCCTACGCCCACAACAGCGTGGTTAAACAAAGAGTCAGACGGCCCATCTTCATCAACAAGGCATCCAAGACCCTCGCGAGGGTCCAAGCCTCGCGTGGCGGATGACGCAAGACCTCCTCTAGAGTGGCCTAGCCAGGCAGGCTCAAGAGGAGCGGAGATATCAAGGCGAGGCAAACCTCACGAGGATCTCGTGACGTGAGCCATGAAGAACGACACTAGGCGGGCGCCAGGCGGGTGCTAGCGTGCGAGCGTCCTT
The DNA here is from genome assembly GCA_021605145.1 of Aegilops bicornis. Taxonomy (NCBI): domain Eukaryota; kingdom Viridiplantae; phylum Streptophyta; class Magnoliopsida; order Poales; family Poaceae; genus Aegilops; species Aegilops bicornis. Next base: position 342,026,510 of record CM038670.1, on the reverse strand, counting down.
ATTTCCTCTTTGGTGCTAAGGAGGCCAGCGCAGGCGAAGAGTACCGAGGCATCAGGCAAAGGTTGCCATATTGGTGCAACGAGACCAAGACCAGGAGGACGGCAAGCCAGAGGTCATCATGGAGCCCAAGGCAGCGTCACCCAGAGCTTTTCGCAGCGAAGACCACTTTTGTCGATAGCTTGTACTATTTGTCCCCTTCAAAATTTCCCACGTTGTTGGCTCCCTTCCGCCGATATTTGGGAAGAGGACCAGGGCCTCTATAAGTAGAGCTAGCCACCACAGTAGGAGGCAACTGATCTCGAACTGGTTCACATCATCCTTAACTACACAAGCACAAGAACACCTCAACCTCAGGAGGCTGTTCTTCCCTTGTACTGTTCATCATCAGCCCAAGAGGCAATCCACCACCACCACACTCGAGTAGGGTATTACACCACAACGGTGGCCCGAACCAGTATAAACCTCATGTCTTTCTGTGTTGTGAGTTCGTCGAGTTCGTCCGCGAGATCTTAGCGAGCTAGAGTGTAGATCGGCAGGAGGGAAAGACTTCGCGCGCACCACAGTGTTCGAACCTTAAGGGTTTGCCGGAACCCCACATCCGACAATATGTAATTATCTCTACTTGTGCAAACTAGGATCTTCTTTGAAGATACCATATATTTTAGTGGAACTGCACAAGAAGATGTTGGAAACATTAAACTAATCGAGGAGTATATAGTAAGCATGGCAACCACAGTAGATAACAACAGATGGTTTCAGAGAAGTGCTTTATCTGTATGCTCTACACAATAAGCCTCCTGACAAAGGTTGGTACTCGCCCACGGATTTCATCCATATATTGAGCTTTGTCATCTCTATTGGTGTTGTGCTACTGTTTAGATAGTGTCATGAGAAAGTGGTATTGTCCTTGAGAAGTGCTTCATCTGTGTTGTTTTAAATATTTCCTTTCCTTTTTCCGAGCAAACAGAGATGCTAGCATTTAGTTGTCCTCTTGTCTTTGCACAACAGGATCATCTTCCTCTGAAGAAGAATACGAATGCATTGAAGTGACTAGTTCTAATTATGCGGGATGAAGAAGCCCTGTCTATCTTCTCATCGGAAGGAGCAGTTGAAGGATGGTTACATTACTCCCCACAAGACCAAACTAACTTCATTTCGGAAGGACCGACATATCTCCATCTTTTTTTTGTGATGCTAAGTACAATGTTGTTCTAGGATTCTTTCCGGTGAGTTCCATTTTTTTAAAGTGTGCTCTACATGGACCATGTGGGTGCCTGTTTAAACTGTCAATTCATAGTACAGTTTGCTTTATACTAATCACTTTTTTGTATTTGTGCAAACAGGGGTGCTCAGCTAGATTTCAATGGGAACTGCACAAAATGTTTACGAATACATCAAATCATTATTTTCCACCACAAGAAAGGAGGTGCCGATATGTTCAAGGCGTTGCAACATATAAGGGTGAAATCATACAAGCTACGCGCGAATTTGATTGATTTTGGTGGAGCTGCACAAAAAGAACAGTTGGTTTATTTAGCACGGGGTGCCATGTCAATGTCCGAACTAATGGCAAACCCTGCCCATTCCACAATCGTAGGCATTTGATATTTTGGAATGGGAAAACCTTGTCAAAGTTTGCTCATTGATGCACAAAAACAACAAGCATTTGAGATTTTGGAATGGGACAACCTTCTCAAATTTTGCTCATTGATGTTAGCAAGAAGACATGTGTTTGATATTTTTGAATGGGACGCCCTTTGCTGTCAGCAACGTTGATCTATTTTTCTTTATTCTTTAGTTGTGAAGTAAATATTGGCACTGACATGTGAATCGCTGAGATGCATAATCATTGATCATTTTGAATGTTCTCTATGAATTTCTAGGCCTGTGTGTTTGATTGCAATGTGCAGGAACGCTAAAAAGCTGCTCAAACTCTTTGTACTCCCTCTGTTCCTTTTTACTTCGCATATTAGATTTCTTTCAAGTCAGTTGATTTTTACGTTGTGAATGTTCATACTTTTTCCTAAAAGATTGGTCAAAGTAGAGATACTTTGACTGCAGACAAAACTTGTATGAAGACTAAAAAGGACTGGATGGAGTACATGTGAAACTGCTGCAAACGAGGTGATCACCCTGGGAATAATCCTAGTATGTATTGTTTTGCATGTTCATCGAATGCCAGTGATACAAGAATTTGAACTAATCTAAATAAATTCATTCATACATGGTCGGGTTTCATATAAACATGCCGGATTTCATTACATTTCATACATTCTTCAACAAAAAAGGGGTGCGCTAGAGGTATAATTAGTTAACCGAATCTACCCACCTGTGTCCGACTGAGCCGAACAGAAGATTATTCTCCAGCGGACTGAGCTTCAATGATTTAACTGCAGGTGCAGTTGCGTACTGACATGTGGCCCAGATGCCTGTTGGGCCCACGTGTCAGTGACCCAACTGCACCAAATAGCTAAGTAATCGGCGTCCTTCTCCAAGATAGCTCTCCAACTCCACGTCGCTGCCAAGAAGATAATCGGCCGTCAATGGTCAACCCGCCTAGCTTGGCTTCAACCGGAGGGTAGCAGCGGTGCCCTTACTTGGACCCGAGCGACGGTGACCTACCATGTTCTACTCTTCCTCGTATTCTGTGTGGTGCGGCCTCATTGGCAGTGGGGCGGGGCCTCGACGGAGCCGGCGATGTCCTCTGTCTCGTTGCCGGTGGGGCGACACCTCGGTGGAGCGGGGGAAATCCTCCCCCTCGTTGTCGGCAGGGTGGGGCCTCGGCAGAGCCGGAGATGTCCTCTGCCTCGTTGTTGGCGCCGCGGGGCCTCGATGGAGTAGGGCCTCGTTGACACCAGCGGAGCGGGGACTCGTCGGAGCCGTCATTGTCCTCTGCCTCATTGCTGGTGGGGCGGGGTCTCGGTGGAGCCGGCGGTGTCCTCTGCCTCGTTGTTAGCAGGATGGGGCCTCGGCGGAGCCGATGGTGTCCTCTGCCTCGTTGTTGGTGCCGCGGGGCCTCGGTTGAGCAGTGCCTCGTCGACGCCAGCGGAGCGGGGACTCGTCAGAGCGACATTGTCCTCTGCCTCGTCCTCAGTCTCGCCAAATAGCGCCTTGACCGCTTCATCGCCCTCTTTGTAGGTGGCCGCAGCCTCCGCCACCCGCATGCGGTACTGCCAACTCTCGAGGCGGCCCTCGCAGGCGGAGCAATACGAGTCGAGCAGCGCCTCCTGCTCCGCCCGCTCCGCGGTGATCTGCTCCACCACCTGCAGGTGCTCCTTGAGGAGATGGTGGTTGTAGGCAGCATCGGCCTGCGCCTCCCAGAACTACTCCTGACACTTCTGCCTCACCGTGTCCATGTATTGGGCACGGGCCTCTCCGATGGTCATGGTGCAATGCACCAGCGAGGATGGCGCAGAGGAGGGGGTTGGCGCCGGATCATCGACTACCATGTTCTCCATTGGGACGTCGTCGTCCTCCGGCCGCCTCTTGGCGAGCGGTCGGCGAGAATGGCTGCCATCTCCTTGTGGTCCGTCATCCGCCCGTCCCGAAGAGCGTTGGAGCGCCAGGAAGCCATGGTGGGCAGTATTGGTGTGGACAGGAGAAAGGGAACGGAGGCGGATGACTGGGGCTATGGCCAGCGCATCAGTTTATATAGCAATGGTGGCGGCGGAGGGACGGACGTGTGGCGCCGAAGTAGCCGCCTCGGCAACCGCGTATCATTAATGTGGGTGGTAGACGGACGGATCGACAACACTTGTGTCGTTTGAAGGCGGAGCAATCGCCTGCACCGGGAAGCGAGGTGGGTGGCACTGACCGTTTTGGGCGGAAGCGGCAGCGGCGGAAGCGATGCAGGTGGGCGAAGGCGGTCGGACTCGCGCTTGGCGATGGGTCGGTCTAGCGGTGGACATCTTTGGCTACCGCCAGCTCGCCGAGCTGAGCGACGACAATCAGACGATGGCCGTAGCTTCTGACCAGAAGTCCGCCCCACTGTTCAAGCCGGTTCATGCCATGTTCACCATAGAGCAGGTGCGGCCGCACTTCGACGCCCTAATGGCGGAAGAGCTAGCAGCGCAGGAGGACCTGTGTTGCAACCTCCGTCTCATCAACGAGCACCGGTGAACAAGCGAACGACAATGTCATCGCGGACATGTGGCCATATGATCTTGGCTTCCCGAATGAGCAGGGGGCACTGTATCAGACCATCCGTAGGGCCCGCGAGGCCCTCTTCGTCGCCCTTCGAGTTGTTGCGCTCACCGTGGCGTCGCCGTCTCGTGTTGTCAACATGGTCAACAGACATGAGGAATGAGGACATGACTTTACTTGGAGAGGATGATAGTAGGGACCCACCAGGGCCATAGCCGCACGTCCGCAAGTGCCTCCTTGTTATATACTACAACTGTAATTTTTTTTGCTTCCTCCCGGTTTCCTGACATCACGGTCCCACACCATTGTCAACCTATGTAGTTAATAAACGAGAGAATTGTGCAAGGAGCAGCCGACAGCTGGGACCAAGCAGCTCGAGCAGTATTTGTGTTTTTGAGGTGTGAGCACTACAGAGTTTTTCTTGTGCGATGTTTTCGGTTTTTTTAGACAAGAGCGATGTTTTCGTTGTTGTTTAGAGGAGAGCAGTATTAATCAAGCGGGCCGGCGTCTGCCTAGTCTAGCGAGATAACCAGCCAGATATTAATTTTTTTCAAGCTGAAAATGGCTAGCCCAGCTAAACTTTTTTTTTGAGGAATACCTATGCAAGGTCAACTTGTTATTCTCTGCCCCGCTGGGCTGCAAATTTTGCTAGGAGGGATGCGTTAGGCTTAACAAGAAAATGGGCGTTAAGAAATAATAAATGGGATGTAATTATAAAAACTGGGCTGTAACTATAAAAAATGCACCAAACACGAAATTAGTTTACAAAGTATTATTTTGGATTTTGAAAATTTTAATTTCATTAATTGTTGCGCGCGCAATGTTTCGTTGGATTTTTATGTAAGACAAATTTATACTAAAATTGCATTTAATCTGACTCGAAATTTAGGGATAAAAATATTTCGGATCCCATCAAAATGTGGGAAATTTTATTGAATTCTGTTTTGAACGGTTGGTTGAAATTATTAATCGTTGTCCTAGCTAGAAAATGGACCCACTTTTAACAAAGCTGTAAAGGGGCTGTAGTAAATTACATTAGAATTCAAAAATGGGATGTACATTCTTACAAATCTCAAATGGGCTATAGGTTCTCTGCCACACACTTGTGGGCCTACTAAGTTGACGCGTCCCCTCAAAAAAATTAAGTTGACGCGTATGCAAGGCTTTATCAACTTATAATCAACACACGGTTCTAGCAACAGTGGCCGTTGGATGTACATCCAACGGATGTCGTGCTTCTTCTTCAATCTCGGATATTCTAGCTTCACCCGCCCAAAAAATGATCCTTCCCACTGACATCTGGGGCGCACCGTTTCGAAGGCTGACCTGTGGGCCTACTAAGTTGACGCATACCAAGAGCTTTGTCAACTTAGTCAATATAAACGATTCTATCTAAAGTGATCGTACGATGTCCATCCAACGGCCGTCGTGCTTCTTCAACCTCTGGTCTTCTTGCTCCAGCTGCCCAAAGCAGCACCGGTCGTGCCGCCTGCTCCTGCCTCCCGGGGCGGGCTGTGCTGCCGCGGAGGCCTCATAGCCCCCTACTACTCCCACCGCTGGCCAGGCCGTGCGACGATGGCAGCCTCACACCGCAACCGAATCAGTGAACCCTTGTACTCCTCTCCATGTGGGCATCCACTGCCGCGTCTTCCCCGGCTCCGTGTCATTCCCTTCCTAGGCCTCGCCGTCGTCCACCGCCTTGGTGCTCTTGGCGCGGCGTGGTCAATGTGGTCAACGAACGACTTCCATCGGAAGTGTCTTTGTCGTGGAGAGGCGGCAATTTGGGTCCACTACCGCAGACAAGGAAGTGCCTCCTTATTACGCAGAAATAATGATTCCTCCACACGATAGTAGGGACCCACCGACGGGCCACGATTTCGTGAAAAAACTTTTCCCCACATTGCTAGGACCCACCGGCTACATCTTCGCACGCAAGGAAGTGCGTCCATATTACGGGCAAAACAAATGATTCGCCCCCTGATTGCTGGGACCCACCAACTACATCTTCGCATGCAAGGAAGTGCCTGACAGTCGGGACCCATCTGGTCGAAGTGTACGTAGCGTCATTCATTACGGTAATGACGTGTACATACATACGATCGGTCTGCATCTGCGGTGCGGCGATGAACCGTGGCCGTGTAAGGAAGGGCATGTGTGGTAGTAGAGCGCGCACGTGTGGTAGTAGAGGCGCACGTAGCATGTACACGTCGTCTGGCGGCGTGGTGCAAGAAAGTAAATCTGACCCGCGTACGTACATACGGGCAGGGTCTCCAACGCCTACTCGCGCATACGTACAGCCAGGGCTCGTGTACATGGCTGGGTCGGAACGGAGAAACTGCGTCATCGTCGTGTTCATGGGGAGGCAACGGAACGCGTGCTGTTCATCGGGAGCCAACAGTCTTGGACGGAACAGGCGATGGAAACGAGGCCTGGCATACCGCAGAACGGAGGAAACGGCCTTGTGTTCGACCGGCCATGATGGAAACGGGATCAAGTTCATCGGGAGGGGTCTGGCATACCGCAAAACGGAGGAACAGACCTCCTACGGTGCAAACGGGATCCTGTTGATCGGGAGGGGTGTGGCGTACCACAAAACGGAGGAAGCAGACTTGTGTTGGGCGCTTCTGATAAACAGGGTCCTGTTCGCCGGGAGGTGTGGCGTACCGCCAGCGGGACTCCACAGGATACTGTTCATCTCCACCGTTGACCTCCTCCAGCCTCCACAGACTCTTGTTCATTCACCATCGACCTCCTCCAGCCTCCACCTGCGACTGTTCATCCACGGGCTTCTGTTCATCCAGCCTCCACCGCGCGCTCCTCCACAGGCTACTATTCAACCAGCCCTCTCCACGGGGTCCTGTTCAACCACCCCTCCACGGGCTACTGTTCATCCAGCCCTCCACCGGCTACTGTTCATCCAGCCCTCCACGGGGTCGTCCTATTCATCCAGTCCTGCACGGGGTCCTGTTCATCTAGCCCTCCATGGGGTCCTGTTCATCCAGCCCTCCACGGGGTCATGTTCATCCACCGGCTCGATCGATCGGGTCTTTGTTCATCCAATGACAGCGGCCTCTACTACCACGGGTTCTTGTTCATCCATCCCCCACCGGGAACTGTTCATCGAACACCCCCCCCCCCAACAACGCTCACTGTTCATCCAGAGGTAGCATCGGTCGGCTTCAGTTAGCAGCAGTAGCGAAGGAATCACTCGGGTTCAGTAACGCGTAGCCCGCAGTGCAATCGCTCGGGTTCAGTTAGAGCCCAACGCCTCATCGAGTTCAGTTAGAGTGCAATTCCTTGCACACACGCGCGAACGTACGAGAGAAACGCGCATCGCTCGGCCCCCGACCACCCACTGTAACCGGGAACTCCCCCGATATTATCCTCGCCCTCGCTTGTACCACGGTTTTCTCCGTCATGGACGACCCAAAGAATGTCATGCAGCTGTGTCTCCGTCCAGCCCTGGACGAAAATCCCATTTTATGTCATGATTTTTTGTCATAGAAGTAGGAGACCACCACATCTATGATGATATCGGGTTTTGTCACAATTATCATCATAGAAGTGTCATAAGTATGACGGAAAAAATTTCGTTCAGCCCAAAATGTCACGGATGTGTCTTTTTTGGTAGTGTAGCCAATAATATTCTCCAAACCCCCCTCTCCCTCTGCCCCCTCCACTCCATTCGCTTCGCCAAAACCGCCCTCCCCGTGGCACAGATACGTCGGTGCCGCGATTCGTCGAGGGGATGCACGGCGATCCTCTCGCTCCGACATTATGCTCTCGTAGACTAACGTCCTCTAGCCGCGCCGCCACCGCTGGCGACGTTCTTGTGGAGACGCACGACGGTCAGCTTCTCCCATGGTACGCGCTGTAATGCCCCAAGACCGACGCTCTAGACGCCTTCCATGTTCTTCATTGTTACCGTGTGTTTTATTTGTTTGTTGCATTCATCATCGCATCATTCGCATTGCATCGGCACTCCGCTGCCGTCATGTTTTAAAACTTGCATTCGTTTGTCATTGCCGTTTCTTCCTTTGCCTTCAATCGCCTCTATCGTAGCTTTGTCTTCATTGGCCTTTCATCAAAACCCTCACAAGATCCGGCGTCTCCGAACCCGACCCGGCCGTCATGACCGATGGATCCGGATCAACCTCAAGCATCCCTAAAGCATCTTTGGTTCTTTCTATGACTCTAACCTATTTATCCTCAACTGCTCGATTACGATCGGAGGGTCCGTTTTGCCCCTGTCCAAACCCACTCGGTATATATACTCGGACAAACCCTAGACTAGACTAGGCAGTCCCATTGATCTTTTCCTCCCCGCCGCCGCCAGCCTACCACCTCTCTCCTGTATCCCTCGGGATCCCTTCCCGATCCGTTCCCAACCAGATTTCCCGACCAACTCCCTCGATTTCTGCCGCCGCCCAACCCACGGCCTCCACCGCGCCACTGTCCATCGCCCGAGCCAACTAGGGCTTCTCATTCCCGAGCCCCTGTCTTCACTCCACTCCACCCAAGGCCTCCTGCCTCCCCGAGCTCTCCATCTTCGTGCAGCACAGACGACCACGAGCACAGCCTCGCCGGAGCCCCAGCAGGAACTGCTCGTCGCCTTCCTCTTCTCCTGTCTTCCTCCTTTTTAATCTTCTTCTCTCCTCATGCTATCTCCCTGGCTCTCTGTTGCCCCAGCAGGTGAGCACCCGAAGCCATGGATGACCTCGAGCTTCCCCGCCACCATCGTTCGAGCTCCCCAAGCCCGGATCCGTCTGTCCTCGACTCGCTGAACCTCGCCGCCACATTGCCTGCTCTGCGCTCAGCCTGCGGTGCTAAGGAGATGCCTCTGCATCGGACCCCGTGCCAAGTCCAGCTCTGCCTCGCGCCTGAGTTGACCCAGCCGAGCGCCTCCTCTGTTGACCCGCGACCCCGAGCTACCGCGTCGACCCCTCTCCATCTTGCCGCTTGCCGGAGTCCCACCTGCATCCGTCCCGCGCCTTCTGTCTTCCTCTACTTCGAGCAACAAGACAAGCGCCGCCCCGTCGTTGACCCGATCTGGCGCCAGCGTGGACAAGCGCGAAGGCCCAGCTCGCCCTCCATCTCCCCGCGCCCAGCCAGCCAAACCGACCGGGCCTCAGCCCATGGTGAGGGCCCCAGCAGCCTGCAGATTCGGCCCGATGCGTGTTTTTTCCTCTGTTACGATTTCAGCAATTATCACAGGATTTACTGTTTTATAGAAAAACCCCTGTTCTTCAAGCATTTCATAACTCATGAACTATGCATCATATGTAAAAACTCCAAATATGTAAAATGCTTAGAATTCTGTCTAGTTTCATAATTTGCTACTTTCATCCATGTTTGAAATGTTAAAAAATGTTGTTTGCATTTATTTTGCTAAATGCCATGTTAAAATGATTTATTTCATAAATAATTAACCGTAGCTCCGAATTTAATAAACTTTATAGGTAAATGGTGTGGAAAATGCATAGTTTAACATGGTGGCATTACTTTGCATGTTTAACAACTCTAAAATATTATTTAGGGCAGACCAGTATCAATTGCAAAATAGGCATATGAGGATTTTCCGGAATTGTTATTTTTTGTTCCGGCCTCATTTAAACTTGCCTTAAATAGTTAGTTTACTTATGCTTCACCCCTTGCAATGCTTAATAACATTTAATATTGTTGGGTACAAAAACGGGAGAGAACTAAATAATCGAATGTGGTGTTTCGTCAATATGCAACTCGTTGCATGTTGAGCTCCACTTAATTTGTAGTATTGTTTGTGCACTTTGTCATGATTTGCCATGCTTTTAAACCGGACATGCATCATACTTGATTGTGCATCATGCCATGTTTATGTGATGGTTGTTTACTATGTTGTTTGCTTCTTTCTGGTTTGCTTCTCTCGTTAGCTTCGGTTTCGTTCCGGAGTTGTGAGGATTCGTTCGACTCCGTCTGTTTGTCTTCTTCATGGACTCGTTCTTCTTCCTTGCGGGATCTCAGGCAAGATGACCGTACCCTTTAAATCACTTCTATCTTTGCTTGCTAGTTGTTGCTCTATCGCTATGTCGCGCTACCTGCCACTTGTTGTATCATGCCTCCCATATTGCCATGTCAAGCCTCTAACCCACCCTCCTAGCAAACCGTTGTTTGGCTATGTTACCGCTTTGCTCAGCCCCTCTTATAGCATTGCTAGTTGCAGGTGAAGATGATGTTTGTTTCATGTTGGATCATGGATATGTTGGGATATCACAATATCTCTTATTTAATTAATGCATCTATATACTTGGTAAAGGGTGGAAGGCTCGGCCTTATACTGCTTTGCTTTGTTCCACTCTTGCCGCCCTAGTTTCCGTCATACCGGTGTTATGTTCCTTGATTTTGCATTCCTTATGCGGTTGGGTGTTATGGGAACCCCTTGACAGTTCGCTTTGAATAAAACTCCTCCAGCAAGGCCCAACCTTGTTTTACCATTTGCCTCACCACCACCTATACTTTTCCCTTGGGAGTCGCGCTCCCGAGGGTCATCTTTATTTTAACCCCCCAGGGCAATGCTTCTCTAAGCGTTGGTCCAAACTAGAGTCCTTTGCAGCGCCACCTCGGGGAAACTTGGGTGCTGGTTTTAGTTGTACGGAGTGCTCATCCGGTGTTGCCCTGAGAACGAGATATGTGCAGCTCCTATCGGGATGTCGGCGCATCGGGCGGTCTTGCTGGTCTTGTTTTACCATTATCGAAATGTCTTGTAACCGGGATTCCGAGACTGATCGGGTCTTCCCGGGAGAAGGAATATCCTTTGTTGGCCGTGAGAGCTTGTGATGGCTAACTTGGGACACCCCTGCAGGGTACAAACTTTCAAGAGCCGTGCCCGCGGTTATGTGGAAGACGGGAATTTGTTAATGTCCGGTTGTAGATAACTTGACACTTGACTTAGTTAAAATGCATTAACCGCGTGTGTAGCCGTGATGGTCTTTTTTCGGCAGAGTCCGGGAAGTGAACACGGTTCTTGGGTTATGTTTGAACGTAAGTAGTTTCAGGATCACTTCTTGATCACTTCTACCTTCTCGACCGTTGCGTGCTTCTCTTCTTGCTCTTATTTGCGTATGTTAGACACCATATTTGCTTAGTGCTTGCTGCAGCTCCACCTCATTACCCCTTTCCTACCCATAAGCTTAAATAGTCTTGATCTCGCGGGTGTGAGATGCTGAGTCCTCGTGACTCATAGATTCTACCAAAACAGTTGCAGGTGCCATTGATACTAGTGCAGGTGAGCAACCGAGCTCAAGTGGGAGTTTGACAAGGACCTTGGACGTTACTATGTTTCGTTTCCTGATGATCAGTAGTGGAGCCCAGTTGGGAGGATCGGGGATCTAGCATATGGGGTTTTCTTATTTTATTTTGGTTCCATAGTCGGACCTTGATAGTATTCTTGAATGATGTATGAATTTATTTATGTATTGTGTGAAGTGGCGGTTGTAAGCCAACTCTCTTTATCCCATTCTTGTTTATTACATGGGATAATGACCCTTCTTGCGACAAAACCTACAATGCGGTTATGCCTTTAAGTCGTCCCTCGACACGTGAGAGATATAGCCGCATCGTGGGTGTTACAAGTTGGTAATCAGAGCCATCCGCGACTTAGGAGCCCCCTACTTGATCGAATCGCTGACCGCTGTTGAGTTTAGAACAAAATGTTTTGAGTCTTAGGATTATATATATCAGAGAGTAGGGTTCTTTGTACTCCTTAGTCCCCTCGTTGCTCTGGTGAGGTCTCCTGACGTAGATGTTTTCACTTTCCTCTCCTCAAATTTCACCAAAAAAATTAGGATCACGCGGGTATCTTGGGATCGTTCCGATATTCTTGTGACGAGAACATTGTTCTTGGTGCCTTCTGATATTTAGGGGTTGTGGCAGTGTCCCGGGAAGTTGAGCTCCGAGGTGTTGTCGTCACAATATTATCGTTGCAGTTCTGGAATACCTGAGTTTCGCCGACATCGAAAATCTCTTTTATGCAGTTGTTGGTGAGATAACCTCGACGCCACCCAGTACTAGGGCGGGAGTTCAGGAGTATTGCCATAAATCCTATAACGGATGCTTTTCAAAGGTTGAGGTACATGATTTCTGGAGTTTTCTTGGTTATGTGTTGACGGATGGATACAACTGGATCTAGGTATTGTTAGTTTGGGTGAGATATATTGTGTCCCCTGTATCCCCAACACCAGATTGCATAACTAGAAAGTTTCGGGAGTTTATAAGTGAGAATTCAAGTATCTCGTAGGATATCTTTCCAAAACATACATGATACGATATGGGATCTATCATATGTTTGCTTCCGGCTTATTCTGCAAGCCAAATCCTTTGTTTTTGTTTTGTTTCGTGGTATTCGAGTTGCTTCAATGCCAAGTGTTGATTCCATACCTTATTCTAAGTGGTGTTCTCATATTTCTATGTGGATGCTAATCCTTCTTGTTCATCAAGGTTGTCTTTTCAATCCTTTCCAACCGGTGTGCTTCTCTCCAAGTAAATCCGATCATTCCAACATTCGCAAAATCAATTCTAAGCTTTTTCTCAACGGTGTTCGTTTCATCCGACCCAAGTTGCCTTTGTTTTCCCACCCTCCCACCCTTTTCTTCAAGGACTCGGATTTCTTTATCAAGTATCCTTTTTGTTGATGCGAAGTCTCTTCATTCTTTTCTTTCAATGTTCTTATCCGGTGATTTCCCATGAAGATACTAATGGAGCTTCAAGTTTATTATTCTTCATTCTTTTTCTTTTCCGGTGGATCCAATTCAAGTTTTCAGTGTTCATCATATTCCTTTCCTCGTTTCAAATGTTTACTCATGTCGGTGCACCTCTTAATCATCCACCTCTTGCTATACATGTTTATCTGGAGTGCTGAAGATATCCCAGAAGATTCAAGTTTCTATTTGTAATCCTTTCAAGCTATTTTGAGGTCATTCCTTATTCAAGCCATTTAATTCGACCGGCGCAATCTATCTTTTAAATCGTTCAACGGTGTTTTTTTGAGTGGGCCCTAACCCACAGGTCTTTTTCCAGGATCTTACCTGACTCTTCTAATTCTTTCCGAAGTTATTCTCAAATTCATTGCAAAGTTTGACATAAGAATGAATTATCATCAGTCAAATGTCTTTCTCCAAGATCTTTCAAATGCTTTTCATCGTTCGTTCAACCTTTCAAATTTTCATCCCGGAGTATCTCAACAATTCATGGTGGTGTTTCTCATCGTCATTCTCGGATTTTGAAGACCAAAGAGGAGTTCCCCTTAAATCCTTACCCGTTTTCCAAAGATGCGTAGTTCAAGCTTGATGTCATCCTCTCATAATTGTTTTCGATTGTGAGAATTCTTTTCACCCATCCGAGCGATTCAGAGTCTTTTTCGTGTTGATTTTCCGGAGCCATCATCTCAGTATTATTCATTCTCAGCTTTCATATCTCATTCTCCAAATCTTACCGGTGCATCATTCAAATATCCTCTAATCAGTTCATGATCTATTCTTTCTCATGTATCTAAATTATGTAAAGTATCTTTATTCGTTTTCTAATTCTTCCCGGTGAATTGTGCCTTTGCTACTTTCATTTCCAATTCTTACGGTGGTTCGTTCAAGAGTTCTCTTTTCTTGGTTATCATATCAATTCATTCGTTCTTTCCAAATCCTACCGGCGGATTGTTGAAGACTTTTCTCAAGTTTCCGCTATATCTCTCTTAATCCTTTCTACGAGAATAAGTAGTATGCGAAATCCATTGCTTGTCATCAATCTAAATTGGTGAAGGATACGCATAACATAATTCTTGTTCTTGTTTCATCCAAGTGATTAATTCCTTCTTCCGGAGTTCGTAATGGTATCAATTTCTCTGTTCTAAGTTGTTCATCTCTTCTTTACGGAGTTTGTTCATCATATCACATTCTCGGGTCGAGATGCTTCATCTTTTCTTTTCTCGAGTTCAAAGTTTTCTCATTATATCGTTGGGAAGCTCCATCTAAATCATCGCAAGGCTTCACCTTGTGTTTTCAAATTCTCTTTCTTTCTATCATCCTTTTATTACCAGAGTTCTTCATGGAGGCTCTACATGGCGGTTCGTCAAGGATTCCTTTCAATCTTCAATTGTTCTTCAAGATTTCTCTCGAAGTTATGACCCGCCAAGCTATATTCAAAGACAAACATGGTTCTCAACAAATGTCTCGTTTTGAGGAGTTCAAGCATTCTTCATCTTGCATTCCAAAGTGCTATTCCTTCTACCTTATCTTCGAGATGGCGTTATATCATTCTTGACAATTTTCATTCATGTTCCGTGATTCACATGTTGTCAAGAATGAGGTATTTAAATCCATCAATCTCTTCGTTGGAGTTATATTGTGTCATATTTCACCTAAAAGCTTTCCCCAAGGATTGTTGCTATTTATGGTGCTTATAAATGACCCAAATTCTTCATTTATCCTCCGGTGAAATAAGTTTCTCGTCTCCTTGTTCATATCAATCCAATCTATTGTTTCCACTAGTGGCAGAATTTCGCCTCAATTTTGAGAAGTTTTCCATAAGCCCACTACAAGCTTATTCGTTTCGTTGTTGTTTTTCCAACAACTCTGTTCTAACCTTCTTGGAAGGGTGCATTCCAAGATCATTTGTGCCAGAAGTTGGCATTTTCTTCTCCATTCCTTTATTCCAATGATCTGTCTTCTATTCTTTCTTCCGGAGGCATGATGATGTTGCTCTCTTCACTCATCATCTCGAATTGTGAGGATCGTGTTCTTTTCTTCCTTATCCACTTAACCGGAGTGTTGTGTCTATCATTCCTCTTTTAACCGAAGTCTCATCGAAGTGCTTTCATTTTGCCAAGTTCATATTCTACCCCTTCCATTTTTCAACCAGAGTGTTGTCGTAATTGTTCTTTATCGTTCCTTGTACATCTTGTTGCAACCGGAGTGCTTATTTGTACTTCTTGTCCATCGTAACCATTTTTGTTTGTCTTTCAACCTACAAGGTTCTTGTAATGTTCCTTGTTCCTCTTGCTGAACGGAGTGTTTTAAATTTTATTCACCTTCGTCGTGTCATTTCTTCAAGCTTTGTGACCTCTAAAGGTTCTTTGGTTTCAATCTTTTGTCAAGAAGCAATTTTGTTTTACCTCTTCCTCTTCCGTTTCTCTCCGGTGCCATCCCTAGATCTCGGGACGAGATCTCTTGTAAGTGGAGGAGTGTTGTAACGCCCCAAGACCGACACTGCAGACGCCTTCCAAGTTCTTCGTTGTTACCGTGTTTTTTATTTGTTTGTTGCATTCATCATCGCATCATTCGCATTGCATCGGCACTCCGTTGCCGTCATGTTTTAAAACTTGCATTCGTTCGTCGTTGCCGTTTCTTTGTTTGCCTTCGTCACCCTCTCTCTGACCGCTTTGTCTTCATTGGCATTTCGTCAAACCCCTCGCGCGCATCTGAAGCTGTCCCGAACCCGACCCGGGCTGTCATGACCGATGGATCCGGATCAACCTCAAGCATCCCTAAAGCATCTTTGGTTCTTTCATGTGACTCCCTAACCTATTTATCCTCAACCGCTCGATTACGATCGGAGGGTCCGTTTTGCCCCTGTCCAAACCCACTCGGTATATATACTCGGACAAACCCTAGACTAGACTAGGCAGTCCCATTGATCTTTTCCTCCTCACGCCGCCAAATTTCTACCACCTCTCTCCTGTATCCCTCGGGATCCCTTCCCGATCCGTTCCCAACTAGATTTCCCGACCAACTCCCTTGATTTCCACCGCCGCCCAACCCACGGTCTCCACCGCGCCACTGTCCATCGCCCGAGCCAACTAGGGCTTCTCATTCCCGAGCCCATGTCTTCACTCCACTCCACCCGAGGCCTCCTGCCTCCCCGAGCTCTCCATCCTCGTGGCAACAAGAACGACCACGAGCACAACCCTCACGGAGCCCAAAGCAGGAACTTCTTGTCACCTTCCTCTTCTCCTGTCTTCCTCCTTTTTAATCTTCTTCTTCTCTCCTCACGCTATCTCCCTGGCTCTCTGTTGCCCTAGCAGGTGAGCACCCGAAGCCATGGTCGACCTCGAGCTTCCACGCTGCCGCTGTTCGAGCTCCCCAAGCCCGGATCCGTCTGTCCTCGACTCGCTGAACCTCGCCGCCGCCTTGCCTGCTCTGCACTCAGCCTGCGGTGCTAAGGAGATGCCTCAGATCGGACCCGTGCTAAGTCCAGCCTCGCGCTGAGTTGACCCAGTAAGCGCCTCCTCTGTTGACCATGACCCCGAGCTCCTGCGTCGACCCCTCTCCATCCTGCCGCTTGTCGAGTCCCACTCGTGATTCGTCTCCGCATGTCAGTTTTCCTCTCGCTTCGAAGCGACAAGACGAGCGCCGCCTGGTTGCTGACCGGATCTCGCGCCACAGGACAAGCGCCAAGGCCACTCGCCTCCATCTCCCCGCCAAGCCAACCACCGGCCGGGCCTCGGTCCATGGTGAGCGCCCTAGCGACTGTAGATTCGGCCCGATGCGTGTTTTTCCTCTGTTGCGATTTTAGCAATTAACCTGTGATTCTTGTTTCTGAGAAGACACCTATTCTTCATGCATGTAATAACTCATGAACTATGCATCATATGTAAAACTCCAAATATGTAAAATGCTTAGAATTACATCTAGTTTCATAATTTGCTACTTTCATCCATGTTTGAAATGTTAAAAAATGTTGTTTGCATTTATTTTGCTAAATGCCATGTTAAAATGATTTATTTCATAACTAATTAACCGTAGCTCCGAATTTAATAAACTTTATAGGTAAATGGGGTGGAAAATGCTTAGTTTAACTGTTGGGGAACGTAGCAGAAATTCAAAATTTTCCTACGTGTCACCAAGATCTATCTATGGAGAAACCAGCAACGAGGGGAAGGAGAGTGCATCTACATACCCTTGTAGATCGCTAAGCGGAAGCGTTCAAGTGAACGGGGTTGAAGGAGTCGTGCTCGTCGTGATCCAAATCACGGGAGATCCTAGTGCCGAGCAGACGGCACCTCCGCGTTCAACACACGTGACAGACCGGTGGCGTCTCCCATGCCTTGATCCTGCAAGGAGAGAGGTAGAGGTTGGGGAAGACTCCATCCAGAAGCAAGACGATGGTGTGGTGGTGATGGAGGAGCGTGGCAATCTGCAGGCTTCGCCAAGCACCATGGGAGAGGAGGAGGACTTGGGAGAGGGAAGGGCTGCGCCCGAGGGCAAGGGTGCAGGGGATTATTTCTTGCCCTCCAAGTCCATTGGGGCGTTGGCAAAGGTGGGAGGAAAGAAATCCCATCCTTTCCTTTCCCCACCGATTGTTATCCCCCCCTTTTAGGGATCTTGATCTTATCCCTTTCGGGATATGATCTTATTCCTTCTAAGGGGGGAACTTGGTGCGCATTGACCAGGGGTGTGGGGCCTTGCCCCCACTACCCACGTTCATGTGGGTCCCCCATGCAGGTGGGCCCCACTCCAGAACCTTCTAGAACCTTCACAGTACAATCTAAAAATCCGAACATTTTCCGGTGGCCAAAATAGGACTTCCCATATATAAATCTTTACCTCCGGACCATTCCTAACTCCTCGTGATGTCCGGGTTCTCATCCAGACTCCGAACAACATTCGGTAACCACGTATATCTGTTCCCTATAACCCTAAGCGCCATCGAACCTTATGTGTAGACCCTACGGGTTCGGGAACCATGCGCATATGACCGAGACGTTCTCCCATTAATAACCAACAGTGGGATCTGGATAACCATGTTGGCTCCCACATGTTCCACGATGATCTCATCGGATGAACCACGATGTCAAGGACTCAATCGATCCCGTGATACAATTCCCTTTGTCTAACGGTATTGTACTTGCCCGAGATTCGATCGTCGGTATACCGATACCTTGGTCAATCTCGTTCTGGCAAGTCTCTTTACTCGTTCGTAACACATCATCCTGTGATCAACCCCTTGGTCACATTGTGCGCATTATGATGATGTCCTAACGAGTGGGCCCAGAGATACCTCTCCGTTTACACAGAGTGACAAATCCCAGATCTCGATTCGTGCCAACCCAATGTACACTTTCGGAGATACCAGAGTGCACCTTTATAGCCACCCGATTCGTTGTGACGCTTGGTACACCCAAAGCATTCCTACGGTGTCCGGAGTTGCACAATCTCATGGTCTAAGGAAAAGATACTTGACATTAGAAAAGCTTTAGCATACGAACTACACGATCTTTGTGCTAGGCTTAGGATTGGGTCTTGTCCATCACATCATTCTGCTAATGATGTAATCCCGTTATCAACTACATCCAATGTCCATGGTCGTGAAAGCTGTAACCATCTATCGATCAATGAGCTAGTCAACTAGAGGCTTACTAGGGACATGGTGTTGTCTATGTACCCACACATGTATCCGAAGTTTCCTATCAATACAATTATAGCATGGATAATAAACGATTATCATGAACAAGGAAATATAATAATAACTAATTTATTATTGCCTCTAGGGCATATTTCCAACAATCTCCCACTTGCACTAGAGTCAATAATCTAGTTCACATCGCCATGTGATTAACACTCACAGTCACATCACCATGTGACCAACATCCAAAGAGTTTACTAGTGTCACTAAACTAGTTCACATCATCATGTAATTAAGACTCAATGAGTTCCGGGTTTGATCATGTTTTGCTTGTAAGAGAGGTTTTAGTCAACGGGTCTCGCAACATTCGTGATCCATATGTACTTCGCAAATCTCTAGGTCATATTGTAAATCTTTGCTTCACGCTCCACTTGGAGCTATTCCAAATGGTTGCTCCACTATACGTATCTGGTTTGCTACTCAGAGTCATTCGGATAGGCGTTAAAGCTTGCATCGACGTAACCCTTTACGCCGAACTCTTTATCACCTCCATAATCGAGAAACATGTCCTTATTACTCCAAGGACAATTTTGACCGATGTCCAATGATCCATTCCTGGATCACTCTTGTACCCTTGCGGACACGTGGCAAGGCACATATCAAAGTGTACAAAGCATGACATAATGTATAGAGCCTATGGCTAAGGCATAGGGGCGACATTCGCCCTTTCTCTTTCTTCTGCCGTGGTCGAGCTTTAAGTCTTCACTTCATACCTTACAACTCGTGCAAGAACTCCTTCTTTGGTGATCCATCTTGAACACCTTCAAGATCATGTCAAGGTATGTGCTCATTTGAAAGTACCATTAAGCGTTTTTGATCTATCCTTATAGATCTTGATGCTCAATGTTCAAGTAGCTTAATCCAGGTTTTCTATTGAAAAACACCTTTCAAATAACCTCAGATGCTTTCCAGAATTCTACATCATTTCGATCAACAATATGTCAACATCATATACTCATCAGAAATTCTATAGTGCTCCCACTCACTTCTTTGGAAATACAAGTTTCTCATAAACTTTGTATAAAGCCAAAATCTTTGATCATCTCATCAAAGCGCACATTCCAATTCCGAGATGCTTACTCCAGTCCTTAGAATGATCGCTGGAGCCAGCATACCTTTTAGCATCCTTAGGATCGACAAAAACTTTCTGATTGTATCACATACAACCTTTCCTTACGAAGACTGGTAAGGAAACTCGTTTTGACATCCGTCTGCCAGATTTCATAAATGCAGCTAATGATAACATGATTCCGACGGACTTAAGCATCTCTATGGATGAGAAAATCTCATCGTAGTCAACTCCTTGAACTTGTGAAAAAAAACTCTTCGCCACAAGTCGAGCTTCATAGACAGTGACATTACCGTCCACGTTCGTCTTCTTCTTAAAGATCCATTATCTCAATGGCTTGCCGATCATCGGGCAAGTCCACCAAAGTCCATGATTTGTTCTGATATATGGATCCTATCTCGGATTTCATGGCTTCTAACCATTTGTCGGAATATGAGCCCACCATCGCTTCCCCATAGCTCATAGGTTCATTGTTGTTCAGCAACATGACCTTCAAGACAAGATTACCGCACCACTCAAGTAGTACGCATCCTTGTCACCCTACGAGGTACCGGTAGTGACTTGATCCAAAACTTCATGATCACTATCATAAGCTTCTACTTCAATTGGTGTAGACGCCACAGAACAACTTCCTCGTGCCTCGCTACACACTTGTTGAAGTGACGGTTTAATAACCTCATCAAGTCTCCACCATCCTCCCACTCAATTCTTTCGAGAGAAACTTTTCCTTGAGAAAGGACCCGCTTTCTAGAAACAATCACTTTTGCTTCCGGATCTGAATTAGGAGGTATACCCAACCATTTTGGGTATCCTATGAAGATGCATTTATCCGTTTTGGGTTCGAGCTTATCACGATGAAACTTTTTCACATAAGCGTCGCAGTCCCAAACTTTCAAGAAACGAGAGCTTATGTTTCTCTAAACCATAGTTCTCATGGTGTCATCTCAACGGAATTACGTGGTGCCCTATTAAAGTGAGTGTGGTTGTCTCTAATGCCTAACCCATGAACGATAGTGGTAATTCGATAAGAGACATCATGGTACGCACCATATTCAATAGGGTGCAACTATGATGTTCGGACACACCATCACACTATGGTGTTCCAGCGGTATTTATTGTGAAACAATTTCCACAATGTATTAATTGCGTGCCAAAGCTCAGAACTCAGATACTCATCTCTATGATCATATCATAGACATTTTATCCTCTTGTCACGATGATCTTCAAATTCACTCAAAATTACTTGAACCATTCAATAATTCAGACTTGTGTTTCATCAAGTAAATACACTCAAGATATCTACTCAAATCATCCGTGAAGTAAGAACATGACGATATTCATCGATGCCTCAAAGACTCATTGGACCGCACACATCAAAATGTGTTACTTCCAACAAGTTGCTATCTTGTTCCATCTTCTTTGAAACCGAGGCTTTTCACCATTTTGCCCATGTGGTATGATTTGCATATCTCAAGTGATTCAAAATCAAGTGAGTCCAAACGATCCATCTGCATGGAGTTTCTTCATGCGTATACACCAATAGACATGGTTCGCATGTCTCAAATTTTTCAAAAACGAGTGAGTCCAAAGATCCAACAACATGGAGCTTCTTCATGCGTTTATACCAATATGACTTACATGGCGATTGCCACAAGTAAGTGGTACCATCATTACTATCTTATATCTTTTGGCATGAAAATGTGTATTACTATGATCGAGATTCAATAAACCATTCCTTTAGGTGCAAGACCATTGAAGGTATTATTCAAATAAATAGAGTAACCATTATTCTCCTTAAATTAATAACCGTATTGCGATAGACATAATCAAATCATGTCTATGCTCAACGCAAACACCAAATGACAATTATTCTGGTTTAATACTAATCTTGATGGTAGAGGGAGCGTATGTATTTTGATCACATCAAACTTGGAAACACTTCCAACACATATCGTCAAATTTCACCTTTAGCTAGTCTCCTTTATTCCGTAGCCTTTTATTTCGAAAGTTACTAACACTTAGCAACCGAACCAGATCTAATACCACAATTGCTACTAGGAGTACTAGTAAAGTACACAATAACTTAATGTATATCCAATATACTTCTATTGACCTTGCCAGCCTTCTAGGGTAATTCTGCTCCAGTGGTTGTTCCCCTTATTACAGAAGCACTTAGTCTCGGGTTTGGGTTCAACCTTGGGTTTCTTCATTAGAGCAAAGAATGATTTCTTTGTTTCATGAAGTATCCCTTCTTGCCCTTGCCCTTCTTGAAACTAGTGGTTTCACCAACCATCAACAATTGATGCTCCTTCTTGATTCCTACTTTCATGTGTCAAACATCGCGAATATCTCAAGGATCATCATATTTATCCCCGATTTGTTATAGTTCATCATGAAACTCTAGCGACTTGGTGGCAATGACTTTGGAGAAACATCACTATCTCTCGAAGATCAACTCCCACTCGATTCAAGTGATTGTTGCACTCGGACAATCGAGCACAAGCTCAACGATTGAGCTTTTCTCCCTTAGTTTGCAGGCTAAGAAAATCGTCGGAGGTCTTATACCTCTTGACGTGGGCACGAGCCTGAAATCCCAATTTCAACCCTCGAAAAATCTCATATGTTGCGCGACGTTTCGGAAAACGTCTTTGGGGCCTCAACTCTAAACCGTTTAACTGAACTATCACGTAGTTATCAAAACGTGTATGTCCGATGTTCGCAACATCCACAGACGACGTTTGGGGTTCAACACCTGGAGCGGTGCATTAAGGACATAAGCTTTTTTCTCGTCCGCATAATCGCCATCGTCAACTTTCAACTATATTTTCTCTAGAAACATATCTAAACAAAGGAACTAAAGCGCCGAGCCATTACGACATAATTTGCAAAGATCTTTTGACTATGTTCGTGATAATTAAGTTCATCTCATGAACTCCCACTCAGATAGACATCCCTCTAGTCATCTAAGTGATTACATGATCCGAGTCAACTAGGCCGTGTCCGATCATCACGTGAGACGGACTAATCATCGGTGAACATCTTCATGTTGATCGTATCCTCCATACGACTCATGCTCGACCTTTCGGTCTCTTGTGTTCCGAGGCCATGTCTGTACATGCTAGGCTCGTCAAGTTAACCTAAGTGTTTCGCGTGTGTAAATCGACTTACACCCGTTGTATGTGAACGTAAGAATCTATCACACCCGGTCATCACGTGGTGCTTCAAACGACGAACTTTCGCAGTGCACGCTTAGGGGAACACTTTCTTGAAATTTTAATGAGGGGTCATCTTATTTACTACCGTCGTTCTAAGCAAATAAGATGCATAAACATGATAAACATCACATGCAAAAAAATAGTGACATGAAATGGCCCATATCATTTTGCTCCTTTGATCTCCATCTTGAGGCTCCATGATCATCATCGTCACCGCATGACACCATGATCTCCATCATCATGATCTCCATCATCGTGTCTCCATGAAGTTGTCTCGCCAACTTATTACTTCTACTACTATGGCTACCAGTTAGAAATAAAGTAAAGTAATTACATGGCGTTTGTTCAATGACATGCAGGTCATACAATAAATTAAGACAACTCCTATGGCTCCTGCCGGTTGTCATACTCATCGACATGCAAGTCGTGATTTCTATTAAAAGAACATGATCAATCTCATACATCACATATCATTCATCACATTCTTCTTGGCCATATTACATCACATAGCATACCCTGCAAAAACAAGTTAGACGTCCTCTAATTGTTGTTTGCATGTTTTACGTGGCTGCTATGGGTTTCTAGCAAGAACGTTTCTTACCTTCGCAAAACCACAACATGATATGTCAATTCCTATTACCTTTCATAAGGACCCTTTTCATCGAATCCGATCCGACTAAAGTGGGAGAGACTGGCACCCGCTAGCCACCTTATGCACCAAGTGCATGTCAGTCGGTGGAACCTGTCTCACGTAAGTGTACGTGTAAGGTCGGTTCGGGCCGCTACATCCCACAATACTGTCGAAACAAGATTGGACTAGTAACAGTAAGCATATTGAACAAAATCAACGCCCACAACTACTTTGTGTTCTACTCGTGCAAAGAATCTACGCAATAGACCTAGCTCATGATGCCACTGTTGGGAACGTGGCGTAAATTCAAAATTTTCCTACGTGTCACCAAGATCTATCTATGGAGAAACCCGCAACGAGGGAAGGAGAGTGCATCTACATACCCTTGTAGATCGCTAAGCGAAGCGTTCAAGTGAACGGGTTGAAGGAGTCGTGCCGTCGTGATCCAAATCACCGGAGATCCTAGTGCCGAATCTGACGGCACCTCCGCGTTCAACACACGTGACAGCCCGGTGACGCCTCCCATGCCTTGATCCAGCAAGGAGGGAGGAAGAGGTTGGGGAAGACTCCATCCGGCAGCTGAGACGATGGTGTGGTGGTGATGGAGGAGCGTGGCATCCCGCAGGCTTCGCCAAGCACCGCGGAGAGGAGGAGGACTTGGGAGAGGGAAGGGCTGCGCCAGGCAAGGGTGCAGCTCCCATGCCCCTCCCCACTATATATAGGGGTGGTGGGGATTATTTCTTGCCCTCCAAGTCCATTGGGCGTTAGCAAAGGTGGGAGGAAAGAAATCCCATCCTTTCCTTTCCCCACCGATTGTTATCCCCCCTTTTTAGGGATCTTGATCTTATCCCTTCGGGATATGATATTATTCCTTCTAAGGGGGGATCTTGGTGCGCCTTGACCAGGGGTGTGGGGCCTTGCCGCCACTACCCACGTTCATGTGGGTCGCCCCATGCAGGTGGGCCCCACTCTGGAACCTTCTAGAACCTTCCTGGTACAATACCGAAAATTCCCGAACATTTTCCGGTGGCCAAAATAGGACTTCCCATATATAAATCTTTACCTCCGGACCATTCCGGAACTCCTCGTGACGTCCGGGATCTCATCCAGACTCGAACAACATTCGGTAACCACGTATATCTGTTCCCTATAACCCTAGCGCCATCGAACCTTATGTGTAGACCCTACGGGTTCGGGAACCATGCGCATATGACCGAGACGTTCTCGGTCAATAACCAACAATGGATCTGGATACCCATGTTGGCTCCCACATGTTCCACGATGATCTCATCGGATGAACCACGATGTCAAGGACTCAATCGATCCCGTATACAATTCCCTTTGTCTAACGGTATTGTACTTGCCCGAGATTCGATCGTCGGTATACCAATACCTTGTTCAATCTCGCACGGCAAGTCTCTTTACTCGTTCAGTAACACATCATCCTGTGATCAACCCCTTGGTCACATTGTGCACATTATGATGATGTCCTAACGAGTGGGCCCAGAGATACCTCTCCGCTTACACAGAGTGACAAATCCCGATCTCGATTCGTGCCAACCCAATGAGACACTTTCGGAGATACCGTAGTGCACCTTTATAGCCACCCGATTACGTTGTGACGCTTTGGTACACCCAAAGCATTCCTACAGATCCGGAGTTGCACAATCTCATGGTCTAAGGAAAAGATACTTGACATTAGAAAAGCTTTAGCATACGAACTACACGATCTTTGTGCTAGGCTTAGGATTGGGTCTTGTCCATCACATCATTCTCGCTAATGATGTGATCCCGTTATCAACGACATGCAATGTCCATGATCGTGAAACCGTAACCATCTATCGATCAACGAGCTAGTCAACTAGAGGCTTACTAGGGACATGGTGTTGTCTATGTACCCACACATGTATCTGAGTTTCCTATCAATACAATTATAGCATGGATAATAAACGATTATCATGAACAAGGAAATATAATAATAACTAATTTATTATTGCCTCTAGGGCATATTTCCAACATTAACATGGTGGCATTACTTTGCATGTTTAGCAACTCTAAAATATGATTTAGGGCAGAACAGTACCAATTCCAAAATATGCATATGAGGATTTTCCGGAATTGTTATTTGTTGTTCCGGCCTCATTTAAACTTGCCTTAAATAGTTAGTTTACTTATGCTTCACCCCTTGCCATGTTTAATAACATTTAATATTGTTGGGTACATAAATGGGAGAGAACTAAATAATCAAATGTGGTGTTTCGTCAATATGCAACTCGTTGCATATTGAGCTCCACTTAATTTGTAGTATTGTTTGTGCACTTTGCCATGCTTTTAAGCCGGACATGCATCATACTTGATTGTGCATCATGCCATGTTTATGTGATGGTTGTTTACTATGGTGTTTGCTTCTTTCCGGTTTGCTTCTCTTGTTAGCTTCGATTTCGTTCCGAAGTTGTGAGGATTCGTTCGACTCCGTCTGTTTGTCTTCTTCATGGACTCATTCTTCTTCCTTGCGGGATCTCAGGCAAGATGACCATACCCTAGAAATCACTTTTATCTTTGCTTGCTAGTTGTTCGCTCTATCGCTATGTCGCGCTACCTGCCACTTGTTGTATCATGCCTCCCATATTTCCATGTCAAGCCTCTAACCCACCCTCCTAGCAAACCATTGTTTGGCTATGTTATCGCTTGCTCAAATTTCTCTTATAGCGTTGCTAGTTGCGGTGAAGATGAAGTTTGTTCCATGTTGGAACATGGATATGTTGGGATATCACAATATCTCTTATTTAATTAATGCATCTATATACTTGGTAAAGGGTGGAAGGCTCGGCCTAATGCCTGGTGTTTTGTTCCACTCTTGCCGCCCTAGTTTCTGTCATACCGGTGTTATGTTCCTTGATTTTGCATTCCTTACGCGGTTGTGTGTTATGGGAACCCCTTGACAATTCGCTTTGAATAAAACTCCTCCAGCAAGGCCCAACCTTGGTTTTACCATTTGCCTCACCACCACCTATACTTTTCCCTTGGGAGTCGCACTCCCGAGGGTTATCTTCATTTTAACCCCCCCCCCCCGGGGCAATGCTTCTCTAAGCATTGGTCCGAACTAGAGTCCTTTGCAGCGCCACCTCGGAGAAACTTGGGGGCTGGTTTTAGTTGTACGGAGTGCTCATCCGGTGTTGCCCTGAGAACGAGATATGTGCAGCTCCTATCAGGATGTCGGTGCATCGGGCGGTCTTGCTGGTCTTGTTTTACCATTGTCGAAATGTCTTGTAACCGGGATTCCGAGACTGATCGGGTCTTCCCGGGAGAAGGAATATCCTTCGTTGACCCTGAGAGCTTGTGGTGGGCTAAGTTGGGACACCCCTGCAGGGTACAAATTTTCGAGAGTCGTGCCCGTGCTTATGTCCGGTTGTAGATAACTTGACACTTGACTTAGTTAAAACGCATCAACCGCGTGTGTAGCCGTGATGGTCTCTTTTCAGCGGAGTCCGGGAAGTGAACACGGTTCTTGGGTTATGTTTGAACGTTAGTAGTTTCAGGATCACTTCTTGATCACTTATACCTTCTCGACCGTTGCATTGCTTCTCTTCTCGCTCTTTTTTGCGTATGTTAGCCACCATATTTGCTTAGTGCTTGCTGCAGCTCCACCTCATTACCCCTTTCCTACCCATAACCTTAAATAGTCTTGATCTCGCGGGTGTGAGATTGCTGAGTCCTCTTGACTCACATATTCTACCAAAAGCGATTGCAGTGCGGCGATACGGTCAAAGGTGACGCAACCGAGCTCGAGTGGGAGTTTGACGAGGACCTTGGTCGTTACTATGTTTCGCTTTCGATGATCAAGAGTGGAGCCAGCTTGGGACGATCGGGGATCTAGCATTTGGGGTTTTCTTCTTTTATTTTGGTTCCGTAGTCGGACCTTGATAGTATTCTTGAATGATGTATGAATTTATTTATGTATTGTGTGAAGTGGCGATTATAAGCCAACTCTCTTTATCCCATTCTTGTTCATTACATGGGATTGTGTGAAGATGACCCTTCTTGCGACAAAACCTACAATGCGGTTATGCCTCTAAGTCGTGCCTCGACACGTGAGAGATATAGCCGCATCGTGGGTGTTACACGCGCATTCTAGACTGAGGCCCTGTGCATGTCGGATTAGCGTTGAATGTTAGCTGATAGACATTGTTAATCTCACTGTTTTTTGAAGTAGTTTACCATCAATATGCTCTGCTTAAGAAGCTTCTTTGCCCTGTTCTGCACTCAATCTGCTTAGCTGAGATGGCATGCCACACCCGATTAGTTGCTAAATATCCTGCCATATATTTATTGTGACATAGATTCCCATGGTCTAGTAGCGAATCTGTTAGGTGAAATAGCTCTACACCGTTTTATACTCGATCTTTGTTGCTGAGATGGCCTTCGATGGCTGTGTGCTTGGCCTCATTGACTGCTGAAACAGCCTGCCATAATTTAGCACTCAAATATGTTTGCTGAATTAGCTGTACATATATTTTGTTACTTACATCTGCTTGTCCAAATATCTTGCCATAGCTTTAGACATCGACCTAGGTATTTTTTTCTGGACTTCATAAAAAAGTGATAACCCACAAGTATAGGGGATCGCAACAGTTTTCGAGGGTAGAGCATTCAACCCAAATTTATTAATTCCACACAAGGGGAGCCAAAGAATATTCTCAAGTATTAGCAGCTGAGTTGTCAATTCAACCACACCAGAAAGACTATCTGCAACAAAGTATTTAGTAGCAAAGTAGTATGGAAGTAGTGGTAATGGTGGCAAAAGTAACAGTAGCAGTTTTGTGGCAGTCGTAACAGTGGCAACGGAAAAGTAACTTAGTAAAGATAAATATGAAATGAGCTCGTAGGCAATGGATCAATGATGGATAATTATGTCGGATGGCATTCATCATGCAATAGTTATAACATAGGGTGACACAGAACTAGCTCCAATTCATCAATATAATGTAGGCATGTATTCCTAGTCATACGTGCTTGTGGAAAAGAACTTGCATGACATCTTTTGTCCTACCCTCCCGTGGGAGCGGGGTCCTATTGGAAACTAAGGGATATTAAGGCCTCCTTTGTAACGCCCCGGATCCGATGCGCCAGGTGTCTTCCAGTTGTTCGCCTTCGTTGCCATGTCATTTGCTTGCGTGTTTCATTTTGCCATGTCATCATCTGCATTGCATCGTCATGTTTTCAAAACTTGCATCTGTCCCAGTCTCCCGGTTCCTTCCGTTGTCCGTTCTGAGCCCAGACACACTTGCACGCGCCCGCGGCACGTCCGAAATATTATTTTATAAGTGGCCGGAAAATGTTCTCGGAATGGGATGAAACTTGGCGTGCGGTCTTATTATGGTGTAGACAGAGCGCCTGTCAAGTTTCGTCGCATTCAGAGCCCGTTTGACTGCCCAACCGCCATCCGTAGTGGCACCGTTGCCGGTTTATTCGTCGGACATTTTTGGTCTCCGGAAACCCGTGTCGGGCTGCCCTCTCTTCTCTTCCCACGGCCCAAACCATTCTACACAACCCACCTAGGCCCAGCCTACCCCTCCTCACGTCCGGAGCCGCCCGATCGCGATCGGAGGGTCCGAAGACCACCCCCCCCCCCTAGACCAAACCCTAGCCAAAATTGCTATATATAGACCCCCTCATGCCATTTTTGGCCTCCACCTACCTCCCCCTCGGGATCCGCCCCACCAACCTCCCCTCCTCAATTTCCGCGCCGGCCCTCTCCTCCTCCGCCACTTGGCGCTGCCCCCGCCGCCAAACACGCGCCCTCGTCCCCGGATCGCTCCGTCCCGTTTCCCCGAGGTCCAATTTTTCACCGTCCCCAGATCTGCTACATTTTGTGAACTTGTTCATCATGCCATAATTTCTTGCATGTAGCACCGTTTTGTGCGTGTAATATATCAAAATGTTCACAATGTGATGCTCTTCACTTCATTCCATTGTGGCATGCTTGTTTGAGTTAATATGTATACCCTAATCATCGTTGCAAGAGTGCTATATGATGTTAACTGCTGAAACTTGTTATAACTTGCTGTTTTGTCATTTTCGTTGCATTTTGTGTGTGCATCCTTTGAGCATGATGTCTACATGTTTTAGGAGAATATTCATGACATATTTACAGTGATGCAATAAATGTATTTTGTGTGCCTTGTGGTGAGTGCATCAAGCTCGTGAAGTGGGCTACTTGCTGTTAATGTTCTGTCAATGCTGAAACTGTTATATCATGTTGCTATCTTTTCTTGATGCTACCCATTAATTTATGCATAATATGGAGATGTTCACTAAGGATGTTTTGCTATACATGTGATGCTCTATCAACCCGTGCTTTTGGTTACATTTATAGCCTGCTGTAGCTTGTTGTAATCTTGCTCTCAAATTGCTAAATAATGTTGTTGTCAGCCTGTTAACATTAAGTTCAGTTTTGCCATGTGTTTTGCTAGTGGTCCATGCACCCTATGAACTTTCTATTGCCATTATCAACTTCATGGACATGTTTTCTTACTGTTGGTTATCGTGTCATGCCATTTAATGCTCTGTAGTGAGTTGTACAAGCTCACCAACATGCCTACTTTTCGTTGTTCCTGCCATGTGCTGTTATTTTCACCGTCTGAATCTGCCATATCATTTGCCATGTTTGCATGGTTTCTACCATATTTTCTTTTGATCTTTGGAATACGTTCAGTAAGGGAGTTTTGCTCTTTGCTTTTACTACTATGATGACATGCCTTTAGTTGCCATGATACATTCCTATAGCATGTTGTTTGATAGCTCTAAACTTTGCAACCTGATGTTATTTCTGTCATGTCTAGTGAAATTCTGGCGTCTGTGAAACTGTTATTATTTGAAATCTTGCCATATCCTTTTGAGCATGTTCTAGTGATTTCTGGAGATAGATCAGTGTTCATGTTTTGTAATGCTTTACCAGTAAATCACGTCCATGCCATTTGTTTTCATGTTGGGGTGATGTAGCATATTGCTTTGATGCTTGCAAGTTGCCTAGTTGCTGTTTTGGACAGCTTGTCCTTTAAACTTGTTTTGTGTGTATGTGTTGAATCGTTGCTCCGTTTTGAGTGTGCTCTACATGAAACTTGCTTAGTTTTGCATGTAGTTTCATGATAACTTGTTGCATCCATGTTTTGAGGTGTGTGCTTGACGTTTGAATGCATTTTGCATCAATGCCATGTTTATCTTGTGATGCTCATATCTTCTAGGCCGTAGCTCCAAATTAAATGAACTTTATATGTAACTTGACTAGAATTTCATGTAGATCATCTTGTTGCATATTAAATTGATGTTTAACAACTTGAGCATAAGGTTTATTCAGATCTGGACCAATTTCAAAATTTGCATATGAGGGCTTACCGGAATTGTTATATGTTGTTTCCGGCCTCATCTAAACTTGCTTTGATGTGTTGCTCTTGTATGCATCATCTCTTGCCATGGGTAGCTTCATGTAGCCTTTTCATGCATCATACTTGGTTGAGCATCATGTCTTGTTAATGTGTGGTGTGTTTACCATGTTGTGTGCTTCTTCTCGATAGTTCCCGTTTCGTTGCGATCGTGAGGATTCGTTCGTCTACGCTTGGTTCGTCTTCGTGGCTTCATCTTCTTCATGGACTCGTTCTTCTTCCTAGCGGGATTTCAGGCAAGATGACCATCACCTTGGATCTCATTACTATCATTGCTATGCTAGTTGCCTCGATGCTATCGCTATGTCGTGTTACCTACCACTTGCTTATCAAGCCTCCCAAATTGCCATGAACCTCTAACCTTTGTCACCCTTCCTAGAAAACCGTTGTTTGGCTATGTTACCGCTTTTTCTCAGCCCCTCTTATAGCGTTGCTAGTTGGAGGTGAAGATGAAGATTGCTCCATGTTGGATTATGTTTATGTTGGGATATCACAGTATCTCTTATTTTATTAATGCATCTATATACTTGGTAAAGGGTGGAAGGCTCGGCCTTATGCCTGGTGTTTTGTTCCACTCTTGCCACCCTAGTTTCCGTCATATCGGTATTATGTTCCCGGATTTTGCGTCCCTAACATGGTTGGGTGTTATGGGAACCCCTTGACAGTTCGCCTTGAATAAAACTCCTCCAGCAAGGCCCAACATTGGTTTTACCATTTGCCTACCTACCACCTATACATTTCCCTTGGGAGTAATTAACCCGAGGGTCATCTTTATTTTAGCCCCCCCCCCCTCCCGGGTCAATGCTTCTCTAAGTGTGTGTCCGAACTAGAGCCACTTGCGGCGCCTCCTCGGGGAAACTTGAGGGCTGGTTATAGTTGTACGTACTGCTCATCCGGTCATGGCCTGAGACGAGATACGCGCGCTACTATCAGGGTGTTGGCACGCCGGGAGGTCTTGCTGGTCTTGTTTTACCATTGTCAAATGTCTTGTAACCGGGATTCCGAGACTGTTCGGGTCTTCTTGGGACAAGGAATATCCTTTGTTGATCATGAGAGCTTATAATGGGCTAAGTTGGGACACCTCTGCAGGGTTTGAACTTTCGAAAGCCGTGCCCGTGGTTATGTGGCAGATGGGAACTTGTTAATATCCGGTTGTAGTACACTTGAAGTAAACTCTTCTAAAATACACCAACCGTGTGCGTAACCGTGATTGTCTCTTTTCGGGGTTGTTCGAGAGGAGAACACGGTTTTTGGGTTATGTTTGACGTAAGTAGGAGTTCAGGATCACTTCTGGATCATTACTAGTTGACGATCGCTTGTTAAGCTCCTCTTCTCGCTCTTGTTTAATAAGTTAGCCACCATAATTTGCTTAGTCGCTGTTGCGACCTCACCACTTTACCACTTCCTTACCCATTAAGCTTTGCTAGTCTTGATACCCATGGTAATGGGATTGCTGAGTCCTCGTGGCTCACAGATTAGTACAACAACAGTTGCAGGTACAGGTTATGCGATGATCATGACGCGAGAGCGATGTTTATTTGTGTTGGAGTTCTTCTTCTTCTTTGTCGATCTGGGTTAGGTTCATGGTCGGCAGCCTGGGCTAGCAGGGTGAATGTCGTTTGAGTTCCTGTTTGTGTTTCATCCGTAGTTGGATGTTGATCTTGGGTATTGATGTATTGATGTATTCTGGCGGCATTTGTATGCCTTGTATGTATCCCCATCTATTATGTAATGTTGATGTAATGACATCCACCTTGCAACAGCGTCTTCAAGATGCGCTTCTATCCTTGGTGGGACCTTCGAGTTCCTTTAGGATAGGGTCGCATCTTGGGCGTGACATCCTTTTAATAGAGTACCGGAGCAAAGCCTTAGCACTTAGTGAATACATGAACTCCTCAAACTACGGTCATCACCGGGAAGTGTCCCGACTATTGTCACTCCAGGGTTGTAGGATCATAACACGTAGTAGGTGACTATAAATTGCAAGATAGGATCAAGAACACAAATATATTCATGAAAACATAATAGGTTCATATCTGAAATCATGGCACTCGGGCCCTAGTGACAAGCATTAAGCATAGCAAAGTCATAGCAACATCAATCTTAGAACATAGTGGTTACTAGGGATCAAACCCTAACAAAACTAAGTCGATTACATGGTAGATCTCATCAAACCCATCACCGTCCAGCAAGCCTACGATGGGATTACTCACGCATGGCGCTGAGAATCATGAAATTGGTGATGGAGGATGGTTGATTATGACGATGGCGGCGATTTCCCCTCTCCGGAGCCCAAAACGGACTCCAGATCTGCCCTCCCGAGGAAGAACAGGAAGTGGGAGCGGCTCCGTATCATAAAACGCGATGAATCCCTCTCTCTGATTATTTTTCTCCCCGGACGTGAATATATGGAGCTGGAGTTGAGGCTGGTGGAGCTTCATGGGACCCACAAGACAGGGGGCGTGCCCAGGGATGTAGGGCGCACTCCCCACCCTTGTGGATAGGTGGTGGGTCCCCTCTGGTTGATTCTTTTGCCATTATTTTTTATTTATTCCAAAAATAATATCCATGAAGTTTCAGGTCATTCTGAGAACTTTTATTTCTGCAAAAAAAATAACACCATGGCAATTCTGCTGAAAACAGCGTCAGTCTGGGTTAGTTCCATTCAAATCATTGCAAATTAGAGTCCAAAACAAGGGCAAAAGAGTTTGGAAAACTAGATGCGATGGAGACGTATCAACTCCCCCAAGCTTAACCCATTGCTTGTCCTCAAGCAATTTAGTTGACAAACTAAAAGTGATAAAAAAACTTCTACAAACTATGTTTGATCTTGTTGTTGCAAATATGTAAAGCCAGCATTCAAGTTTTTAGCCAAGACTATGAACTAACCATATTCACAATAACATTTAGATCTCACATTTACTCATATCAATGGCATAATCAACTAGCGAGCAGTAATAATGAATTGCGGATGAAAAAACTTTTTCAAAACAATCATCATATGATATAACAAGATGGTATCTCGCTAGCCCTTTCTGAGACTGCAAAACATAAATGCAAAGCACCCCTGAAGATCAAGGACTGACTAGACATTATACTTCATGGCAAAAGAGATCCAGTCACAGTCACACTCAATATCAATTAATAACAACGCATACAAA
Source organism: Aegilops bicornis (assembly GCA_021605145.1). Taxonomy (NCBI): domain Eukaryota; kingdom Viridiplantae; phylum Streptophyta; class Magnoliopsida; order Poales; family Poaceae; genus Aegilops; species Aegilops bicornis. The sequence continues at coordinate 341,992,422 of CM038670.1, read as the reverse complement.
TGACAGTGGTGCTCTCTAACTGGTGCTTTTTATAAGAGGATGATGACTCAGCAATAAAAGTAAATAGGTAGACCCTTCGCAGAGGGAAGCAGCGATTTGCAGAGGTGCCAGAGTTTGAGTTTTTAAAACAAAGATAAATAATATTTTGAGCGGTATGCTTTCATTTTCAACATAACAACTAAGAGATCTCGGTATCTTCCATACTAGATACCTTATAGGTGGTTCCCAAACAGAATGGTAAAGTTTATACTCCCCCACCACCAACAAGCACATTCCACGACTGGTCTGAAACAACGGGTACCGTCCAACTAATAACAGTCCTAGGGGAGTTTTGTTTGCAATTATATTTTGATTTGATTTGAGCATGGGACTGGGCATCCTGGTTACCAGCCATTTTCTCATGAATGATGAGCGGAGTCCACTCATAGTGAGAATAACCCACCTAGCATGGAAGATATTGACAACCCTAGTTGCTACATGAGCGGTTCGAGCATACAAAACAGATTATCATTTGAAGGTTTAGGGTTTGGCACATGCTAATTTACTTGGAACGACAGGTAAATACCGCATATAGGTAGGTATGGTGGAATCATATGGAACAACTTTGGGTTTATGGAAGTGGGTGCGTAAGCAGTATTCCCGCTTAGTGCAAGTGAAGGCTAGAAAAAGACTGGGAAGCGACCAACTAGAGAGTGACAACAGTCATAAACATGCATTGAGATTAACCAACATTGAATGCAAGAATGAGTAGGATATAAGTCACCATGAACATAAATATCATGGAGGCTATGTTGATTCTGTTTCAACTACATGCGTGAACATGTGCCAGGTCAAGCCACTCGAATCTTCCAAAGGAGGATACCATCCTATGATGCTACATCACAACCATTTTAAAAGCATGTCGGCACGCAAGGTAAACCATTATAAACTCCTAGTAAATTAAGCATGGCATGAGTAAACATGTTTCATTCATAATAGGCTGAATCAGGAACGATGAACTAATCATATTTACAAAAATAAGATAAGTCGAGTTCATACCAGCTTTTCCTCATCTTAATCATTTCATCATATATCGTCATTATTGCCTTTCACTTGCACGATCGAACTATGTGGATAATAATAGTAGAGCATGTGCATTGGACTAAGCTGGAATTTGCAAACATCTATTCAAAGGAGAAAACAAGGTAATATGGGCTCTTTGTTAGATCAAAAATAATGCATATGGGAGCCACTCAACATTTTTATCGTTGTCTTCTCCTCTCGACCCCCAAAGAAAAGAAAAGAAAAGAATTTCAAAGAAACACACTGAAATGTTTTTGGAGTTTTTGATTTTCTGAAGAAAGTGAAACAAGAACGAGAAAAATTATTTACATGGGAAAGCTCCCAACAAGCAAAAGAAGAACGAGAAATCTTTTTGGGTCTTCTTTAATACTATTACTAAGCATGGAAAGAAATAAGCTACAACTAATTTTTTTTCTTAAAGTTTTTCAAAAACACAATAAGAAAGCGAGAAAAAGAAATAAACTAACATGGATAGTGCAATGAAAAAGTATGAACACCGACAACTGGAATGAATGTGTGAACATGAATGTAATGTCGGTGAGAAATGCGTACTCCCCTAAGCTTGGGCTTTTGGCCTAAGTTGGTCTAAGGCCACTCCTGGCCCGGATTTATCCGAAATCATAGTTGGTGTTGTACTGTGCTGCGGCAGCTACAGCTTGGTGAGCTACTTCTTGGAGGCGAGCAGCCTCCGCTGTTCTCTCATACTCGTTTGCCTCCTCTCTAGTTATAAAACATCTCCCATTTACATGAAAGTTAAAGAAGGCAGGAGCAGGAAGGGTAACATGGACAGCACGTCGTCTGTCAAAGATTAGTCGGTACTGGAGGGACTATTCGTTCCTCTCAAGAAACTGGTAGCACACCATAGCATTATAATCTAGAAAAGCGGGTGGCAACTCAATGTCATTCCCTCTTATGGGTACACCATGATAATTATCTAAACGAGTTGCATAAATCCCACCAAATAAATCTCCCTCTTTAGCATTAAGATGTAACCTCCTCGCAACCAAAGCCCCCAAGATATATCGCTTATCACCTAACACTGCACACTTGAGGACACTAAGATCTGGAACGCAAAGCTGGCAATGCTCATGCTTACCGTTAATGCATCTACCAATAAAGAGAGCAAAATAATGTATGGCAGGAAAGTGAATGCTCCCTATGGTAGCTTGTGTTATATTTCTAGTTTCTCCCACAGTGATGCTAGCAAGGAAATCATTGTTTTCAAATTTTTGAGGCTCACTAGGAAGGTCCCACTGTGGGATTTTGCAAGCAGTAATAAAATCTTCAAGGCCCATGGTATATGATTCATCATAATGATCAAATAAAATAGTATGGGTATTGAGCTTAGATGAAAATTCAAACCTCCGCACAAAGGAATCGATGAGGTAATAGTATTGTCGGCACTTATCTAATATGAAGTCCTCAAGATCAGCATTGCGTACATGCGCATCAAATTCATCCTTGAAGCCTGCATGAACGATAAATTCGTCGGACGGCCATTCAAAAGGATGCACTTGAGCTTCCCTTGGTGGTTCAAGGTCCAGCACACGTATCGCGAGCCTCAGTGCTTGCTTCCTCGAAGAACCACCTTGGTACATTTTCCTAGACATTTTTCTTCCTCTGAAAAATTTCTGAAATTTTTAGTGACTTGAAATAAAAGTGAACCAAACTCACCAAGATTGATAGCAACTACTCCTACAAGTGTCTAGAGGCTAAATAATGCATCAAAACTACTTTGGACCATATATATTTGACATGCAAGCTCAAGGGCAAGGTCACCACAGCAGCAAAAATGTGCAATAAATAAAGCACTAGAACAAAAACTAATTGGACCATTGCAGGAGTCACATTCCGAAGAACAATCCCCCGAAGCAGTTTTGCGAATGGAGCTTTGAGCAAGGAGATCAAAAATGGCAGCAAAATGAGCAAGAACACAGGTTTGAGCTATGGGATGATTTTTTTAGAGGAAGACAAAGTGAATGGGTGCTAGAATAAGTGGAGGGGACCCACGTGGGACCCACAAGACAGGGAGGCGCACCCAGGGGGCTAGGGCGCACCCTCCACCCTTGTGGTCCACTGGTGCAGCCCCCTGGTGCATGTTCACTGCCAGAAATTCTCAAATACTCTAGAAAAATCATACTAAATTTTCAAGGCATTTGGAGAACTTTTATTTTCAAGACATTTTTTATTTCACGGATAATTCAAAAAGCAGACAAAAAATACTATTTTTGCTTTATTTATTCTAAATAATAGGAAAGTAGAAGGTGGGTACAGAAAGTTGTGCCTTCTAAATTCATCCATTTCATGCTCATCAAAAGGAATACATTAACAAGGTTGATCAAGTCTTATTAACAAACTTCTTCCGAATGACATGAAACCGGAGAACTCTCAAATAACACTAGGTTACCTCAAAGGGGATATGCATGTCCCCAACAATAGGAATATCAAATTTCTTTTTGACAGTAGGAAGAGGAAATTCAAAACCTCCGATAGTAATAGTTGAAATTTTTCCAATAGAATTGATACTATGAACATGAGGTTGTTTCTTCAGAAAGTGTACCATATGCTCATTACCATTAACGTGAAAAGTGACATTGCCTTTGTTGCAATCAATAACAGCCCCTGCAGTATTTAAAAAGGGTCTACCAAGGATAATCGACATACTGTCATCCTCAGGAATATCAAGAATAACAAAGTCGATAGTAACGTTTGTAACCACAACAGGCACATCCTCACAAATAGCGATGGGTATAGAAGTTGATTTATCAGCCATTTGCAAAGAAATTTCAGTAGGTGTCAACTTATTCAATTCAAGTCTACGATATAAAGAGAAAGGCATAACACTAACACTGGCTCCAAGATCACATAAAGCAGTTTTAACATAGTTTCTTTTAATGGAGCATGGTATAGTTGGTACTCTTGGGTTTCCAAGTTTCTTTGGTACTCCACCCTTAAAAGTATAATTAGTAAGCATGGTGAAAATTTCAGCTTCGGGTATCTTTCTTTTATTAGTAACAATATCTTTCATATACTTAGCATAGGGAGGCATTTTAAGCATATCGATTGACGCATACATAAAAGATAGGTCTAATCATTTCAGCAAAGCGCTCAAAATCCTCATCATCCTTTTTTTGGATTGTTTAGGAGGAAAGGGCATGGGTTTCTGAACCCATGGTTCTCTTTCTTTACCATGCTTCCTAGCAACGAAGTATCTCTTATCATAACGTTGATTCTTTGATTGTGGGTTATCAAGATCAACAGTAGGTTCAATCTCTACATCATTATAATTACTAGGTTGAGCATCAACATGAACATCATTATTAACATTATCACCAGGTTCATGTTCATCACTAGATTGTGTCAGCATTAGAAATAGAAATATCATTGGGATTCTCAGGTGTGTCTATAATAGGTTCACTAGAATCATGCAAAGTCGTAACCCTGACAGCATTATCATTATTCTTACTATTCAACTCATTAAGCAAATCATCTTGTGCCTTAAGTACTTGTTCTACTTGAGTTGTAACCATGGAAGCATGTTTACTAATAAGCTTAAGATCATTAACAGTTCTACTCATATAATCACCCAAGTGGTCAAGAATGTAAGCATTATGTTTCAATTGTCTACTAACATAAGCATTGAAGTTCTCTTGTTTAACAATAAAATTATCAAACTCATCCAAGCATTGACTAGCAGACTTATTATGAGGAATATCACCTTCATCAAATCTATGGAGAGAGTTTACCTCTACTACATGTGTCGGGTTAACAAGACCATGTATTTCTTCAATAGGCGGTAAATTCTTAACATCTTCAGCTTTAATACCTTTTTCTTTCATAGATTTCTTTAACTCTTGCATATCTTCAGGATTGAGAAATAGAATACTCCTTTTCTTTGGAGTTGGCTTAAGAGTTGGTTCAGGAAGTGTCCAATCATTATCATTACTCAATATATTATTCCATAGCAATTCAGCTTGCTCAACAGTTCTTTCCCTAAAAACACAACCAGCACAACTATTCAGGTGGTCCCTGGAAGCATCGGTTAGTCCATTATAAAAGATATCAAGTATTTCATTTTTCTTGAGAGGATGATCAGGCAAAGCATTAAGTAATTGGAGAAGCCTCCCCCAAGCTTGTGGGAGACTCTCTTCTTTAATTTGCACAAAGTTAAATATTTCCATTAAGGAAGCTTGTTTCTTATGAGCGGGGAAATATTTTTCAGAAAAGTAGTAAATCATATCCTGGGGACGACGCACACAACTAGGAGCAAGAGAATTAAACCATAACTTAGCATCACCCTTTAACGAGAAAGGAAACAACTTAAGAATATAGTAATAGCGAATTGTTTCCTCATGAGAAAATAGGGTGGCTATATCATTCAATTTAGTAAGATGTGCCACAATAGTTTCAGATCGTAACCATAGAAAGGATCAGATTTTACCAAAGTAAATAACTCAGGATCGACAGAGAATTCATAATCCTTATTAGTAACAAAGATAGGTTTAGTAGCAAACATAGCGTCATATTTCATTCTAGCATTCAAAGACTTTTCTTTCAGCTTAGCTAACAGTTTCTTAAGATCATCTCTATCATTACAAGCAAGAAAGTCTCTAGCAGTTTCCTCATCCATAATATAACTCTCAGGTACAATAGGCAATTCATATCTAGGGGAGAACCATAATCTTTAGTTTCAATAATATCATCAGTTTCAGTAATTTCATTCTCTCTAACCCTAGCAAGTTGTTCATCAAGAAATTCGCCTAGTGGCACTGTATTATCAAGCGGAGAAGTAGTTTCATCATAAGCATCATGTATAGTAGAAGTGGCATCATCAATAACATGCGACATATCGGAATCAATAGCAGGTGTAGGTGTCGCAGGTTTACTCAAAAAAGGAGGTGAATCAAGTGCAGAGCTAGATGGCAGTTCCTTACCTCCCCACGTAGTTGAGGGAAAAATCTTGGTTCTTTGATCTTCCAAATTCTTCATAGTGATCAATAGATATAAATCCCAATTGACTCAAAGAATAGAGCTATGCTCCCCGGCAACGGCGCCAGAAAAAGGTCTTGATAACCCAGAAGTATAGGGGATCGCAACAGTTTTCGAGAGTAGAGTATTCAACCCAAATTTATTGATTCGACACAAGGGGAGCCAAAGAATATTCTCAAGTATTAGCAGCTCAATTGTCAATTAAACCACACCTGAAAGACTTAATATCTGCAGCAAAGTATTTAGTAGAAAAGTAGTATGGAAGTAGCGGTAACGGTGGCAAAAGTGACAGTAGCAGTTTTGTGGCAGTCGTAACAGTGGCAACAGAAAAGGAACATAGCAAAGATCAATATGAAACGAGCTCGTTGGTAATGGATCAACGATGGATAATTATGTCGGATGGCATTCATCATGAAACAGTTATAACATAGGGTGACACAGAACTAGCTCCAATTCATCAATATAATGTAGGCATGTATTCCGTATATAGTCATACGTGCTTATGGAAAAGAACTTGCATGACATCTTTTGCCCTACCCTCCCGTGGCAGCGGGATCCTATTGGAAACTAAGGGATACTAAGGCCTCCTTTTAATAGAGTACCGGACCAAAGCATTAGCACTTAGTGAATACTTGAACTCCTCAAACTACGGTCATCACCGGGAAGTGTCCCGACAATTGTCACTCCGGGGTTGCTGTCGGTGTCAAAACCGGCGGATCTCGGGTAGGGGGTCCCGAACTGTGCGTCTAAGGTTTATGGTAACAGGAGACAGGGAACACAATGTTTACCCAGGTTTCGGACCTCTCTATGGAGATAATACCCTACTTCCTGCTTGATTGATCTTGATGAATATGAGTATTACAAGAGTTGATCTACCATGAGATCGTAATGGCTAAAACCCTAGAAGTCTAGCCTGTCTGACTATATCTGTCCTTCGGACTAAGCCCTCCAGTTTATATAGACACCTGACGGGACTAGGGTTGTACAAAGTCGGTTACAGAGAAAGGAATCCTCATATTTGGACGCCAAGCTTTCCTTCCACGCCAAGGAGAGTCCCATCCGGACACGAGAGAGAGTCTTCGGTCTTGTATCTTCACAGCCCATTAGTCCGGCCCATGTCCAACAGGCCGGACGCCCGAGGACCCCTTAGTCCAGGACTCCCTTAGTAGCCCCTGAAACAGGCTTCAATGACGAGGTGTCCGGTGCGCAGATTGTCTTCGACATTGCAAGGCGGGTTCCCCTTTTCGAATACTTCAAGATAGTCTTCGGACGCAACGAACTTGTCCGATCTGCAACACAAGTACCACACACACAACCGCAAAGAGTAGAATATTTCACGAGGCCAATCCGCTGACAACTTTTTACAACATGACATCACGTCTGCCCGGTCATTATTTCGAACCGTTTTCGTCCGCCGTCCCATGTTTCGAGATGCGGTTTTCATTGTCACGTCTTGTCAAAGCAGAGATTGTGTCCCCTTATTGCGGGATTCTCATCAATACGGGCATGGGTAATCCAACTGTACCATTTGCACAGCCCTTGGGAACAGGCGAGTTTTAAGGCGAGCGTGGAGGAGCTTGATATTCACTGCCTTTATAAGGGGATAAGGATTCCCTTTCTTCACCCACGCCTTCTCTCTTTCTCCGCCCTTCCATTCACCCACGCCTTCTCTCTTTCTCCGCCCTTCCATTCTTGAGCTCCAGCGCCCAAGTACTCATCTTTTCCGCGTCAAGAAAGCACTCAACCATGTCCGAATCTAGAGGGCAAGGCAAGTGGATGGCCTCCTTCGTCAAGGAGAAGGACATCACCGAGCTTCGGGAGGCCGGGTATCTGGCGAAAGAAATCGCCCGCCAGCTTCCGGCCAAGGGGCAAGTTGTCCCCACCCCGAAGCCTAATGAGAGGGTGGTGTTCATCCCACATTTCATCCACGGGTTAGGGTTTCCTCTACACCCTTTCGTCCGTGGAATTATGTTCTATTATGGGCTAGATTTCCATGATCTAGCCCCAAACTCCTTCCTCAACATCTCGGCATTTATTGCCGTAGGCCTTCCTCCGCATTCCTCCCCACTTTGGACTGTGGCTCAGGATATTAAACGTGAAGCCGAAGGTGGTGGATGGTCAACACGCAGAGTGCGAAGGCGCCATGGTGAGCAAAATGCCCAACGTTACATGGCCCAAGGGTACTTTTGTGGATACCATCAAAGAGTGGCAGAAACTATGGTTCTATATCACAGAGCTCCGCGACGCCACCTGGGCCGCGGCTCCCGAGTTCAAATCCAGAGCTCCAATGTGGCTCACTTCCTGGATAGAGAAGGGCCCAAATTGGTCTTCGTTAGACGAATTGATAGCACTGCAAACGCGCATCCGAATCATGGTGGATAAAAACATCAAGCTCGTCAACGTGATCCAGGTGATGCTAGTTCGTCGGATTCTTCCATGCCAGAGCTGAACATGCCCTTTATGGGAATTTGATCCGGAGAAGCACCAGACCTTGGAAAGGCTCTTCGGAACCACTCACAAAGATGTCTAGAAGTTTCTCTTTAAAGGCAATGAGACGCCGCCGGATATAGACTCGGACCATGGGCATGATCTTGTTCAAGGTACATCCTCTACTTTCTTGTTCAAGGAAGATATCTAAAACTTCACTATTTATTTATTTATTCAGGTATGGACAGAGAAAGCGAAGCAGATTCGGTGTCCTGCTCCGCTGCCCGAGGAACCAGTCATCCCGCTCCTGGCGAAGATGCTAGTTCCGGCGCCCTACAAGGCGCCAGAGAAGAAGGCCAAGAAGAAGGCCAAGGGGGCCAAAAGTGGCCCTCGCCGCATAGGAGCTTCGGACGTGTCATCCGAAGACAAGACTCACTCCTCTGCTGCCGAAGACAATGACGAGGAGGAGGAAGAAAGCAACTCTCCCCCTGATGGGGGAAGGAAGAAGAGGGCGGCCCCCACAAATCTGGAGGCGGAGGCGCCCAAGAGGGGGAAGGGCCCCCTCGCGGATAACTCCGGGTGGGACGTCGACAGCAGCCCAGAGCGACGCCCCCGAAGCAAGCCCCTGGCCGCATCGTAAGCACTAAAAATCCATATACGTCCATGTATCCAGCCTCTCCTCTTCATGGTATTAACATGCTTAATTATGCTATTGTAGTCCGGCCCACGACAGCTCCCTGCGATCCTCATCAGGAGGTTCGTTGGATTCAAAGGCGATGGCCAGCGAGTCACCGCTAGCCGCTCACTCTCCGATGGCCAAGGGCGATGATGAGGTGTTGTCCCAAAGGACCTTCCTAGGCCAGGGAGAGGTTCAGGAGGCTGTCAGGGTGGTGCCAGAGGGTGACCCTTCGGCCGCCGGACACTCGAGAGAGAAGACCCCCATGGAGACCGGAGATGGGGGCAATGTCCAGTTCGGCCCCCAGCGGAATACGGTTCCAGAGCTATACGGCTCCGGAATCGAGCAAGAAGCCTCCTTCGAGAGAAGGAGGTGTGCCTATCCCGCCGGTGACCTCTGTCCAACCAGAGGCACCGGATAATCTGCTGGAAGCGCTACGAGGCGCTTCCATTGTGGAGGAACACCGTATCCTTATGGGTACGGTGATTGAGAGGGTTCAGTCCGTCAAGAGCGGACTGACCGAAACTTCTTGACAGCCTCTTGTGAGCTTTGAGGTAAGCGACACAAAAGAAAAAGTCCTAGTATAGACAGTAGCCCCTGAGACACTGTCCGGTGTTCGGAAAGAAAAACCGGACAAAGGATCAAGTAATTTTCGCAGGGAACTAACTAAATATGTCTTATGTGAATAAGCAGGCATCGTTGCTGGCCGCGACCTCTCATGCTGCTGAGGTCTCCGGACTAAAGCAGAGTCTGGAGCAGGCCGAAAAAGAGCTCGGCCTTGTAAAAAGGCAGCTGGAGGAGAAGCAATGTATGTTGTGACGTGCTGTATATGCGGAAAGAATGAATGATGTGTATTGATCATAGTGCCGTGATATTTGTAGGAGCAACATCCGAGGTCGAGGTCCTTAAAAAGGCCCTGGCCGAGGCCGAGGGGAGAGCTGCCAAGGAACAAACTGCTCGTAAGAAGCATGAGGTCGGGCTTAATGAGGTCCAGCAAGAGCTCCAGGATGCCATGAAGAAATGCGAGACCTTGGAGCGTGATGTTTCGGCTCAAGAGACCGAACTCGCCAAGGCTCGCCAAAGCGCGGAAGAGGCCCGGGTTGAAGCCCAGGGCGCCCTCCAGGAGATCCAGGAGGCCAAGAAAATCGCAACGGGTAAGCCGTCTAGTATGAAAAGCAAGTATGCAAAGAAGAAGTATTTCTTACTAACCCAGATTTGGAGTTTTCCAGGGGCGTTTGCGGATCTACCGCGCAGTGTTTCTGATGCTGCGGAATTCTTCCGAGCCAGAGAAGGGAGCTCAACGGAGAAGTTGTTCTGGTCGCAATACCTTTTGCCAAAACATCCAGTGCCCTTTAGCGATCAGCTAAAGCAGCTGGTCGAGCTGCATAGGTTGGCTGAACTAGCCATGGAGGATTTAATAATCCGGCTGTGGCCTGCCAAAGCTATACCTAGCAGCTACTTCGGTCTTGTGAAGCGGCTGGTGAATGCCTGCCCTTGGCTGGACGTCGTCAAGCGGTCGGTCTGCATCAAGGGCGCGCGTATGGCCTTCGCCCGCGTCAAGGTGTGGTGGGCGAAGATGGATGCCGTCAACCTTGTCACCGAGGGACCGCTTGAGGGCAAGGAGCACCGCATGCTCGAGCGATATTTTGAAGACGTCCTGGAGGGGTCTCGTATTGTGGCGACGCAATGTGCGCAAGACATTATTTTTGAATGAATACATTCATGTTGTCTCTGCCTTGTATGATGAAACAAAGTCGTTATGTAATATAATGTTTGTTTAAAAAAATTCACCTCCTGTGCGGCCGTGTTGTGTGAAATCTGAGAAATATAAACACTCTTGATCCAATTGTTTGGTCCTTGAAGGAGGTGTTTAGCGCAACGAACCAGGCAATAGGACTATGCGGCTTTAGCACCCTCACTTAGCCATAGGAGTTTGACAATAAAAATATAGGCGCAGCCCCTAGTATCCAAACTAGGATGTCAGAAACACCGATCGGGTATGTACCGGTCCCTCGCGTAATGCGGAAAAAATCTCTAAAGATTTGAGACCTCCGAAGAGCTGACCGGCTCTCACCGCATCATGACAGTCAGTTTTTGGCTTTCTCTACTGAGGTGCTCATCCGGGTAAACCAGGGCACAATCGCAGTAGTTCTCCCTTTACTACCCTAGCCGATATAACGGAACGTAAGGTAGCAAGCACAGGAGCCGGGCAACCCAACTATTGACCAAAGACATGATTCAGAGCCAATGCATATAGTGCTAAATTCGGGGTGCCGAACTATATTGTAAAAAGTGTTCGGACTTTGTTGCCGTATTGCGGGGCGCTATGAAGCCCCTGGCAAATTGAAACGTACCAAAGTGTACGGGTGCTATTTGATAAAGATATCAAAAAAGAAAAGGAAAACGGGAAAGAAGAAAGAATAGTAAGCAAGGGCCATAGGATTTGGGCCGCAAACTGTTTCCATTATAATTTGATTAATACGTAAAACCGCATTCGTACAAATAGTGCAATAAGCAGCAGGCTATTTAACATGCCACAACCGAGGGAGAGCTGCGTGTGGGTCCTTCAAATAGGTAGAGTGATTGTTAAAGAGACCACCTAGAAATTCCCCTATACGTCTGTGCTTCTTGACATCTTGGTGTATTTATCCTTCGAAAGGACCGGTGATCAGGCCATCAGGGAAGGCCTGTGGAAAAGAAAACTGAAAATGAGAAAAAGGAAACAGTGAAAGTGTGTGTGTCCGGGGGCGGTCGAGACGTATTTTGAGTGCGTAGTTATGTACGTGCGGTACGAATGCCGCCACTTGATCGGGACTGGGACGGTGGCCAAATTGCTAGTCGAGCTCTTGATGAGCCGAGCTGTCTTGCTGCAGAATAGTCCAGACTCTCTTGACAGTGTCTGGGAGCTCGGCTGCCGAATTAAGGTTCTGCTTGAAAAGTCCGCTCTGTACTTCTGCTGCTAAGGCAGCGATGTGCTCCTCGATGCGGAGGGAGCGTTCCGTGTTTCCACTAACTTTTATGACGCCGCGTGGTCCGGGCATCTTGAGCTTGAGATAAGCATAGTGTGGCACCTTGTTGAATCGAGCAAATGCGGTTCGTCCAAGCAGTGCATGATAGCCGCTGCGAAAGGGGACGATATCGAAGATTAACTCTTCGCTTCAGAAGTTGTCCGGAGATCCGAAGACAACCTCTAGTATGATTGAGCCCGTACAGAGGGCATCTACACCTGGTATGACTCCTTTAAAGGTAGTCTTTGTGGGCTTGATCCGTGATGGATTAATGACCATTTTCAACACTGTATCCTGATAGAGCAGGTTGAGGCTGCTGCCACCATCCATGAGGACTCACGTCAGGTGGAACCCATCAATTATTGGGTTAAGGACCAGTGCGGCTGAACCGCCGTGACGGATAATGGTCGGATGATCCCGACGATCGAAGGTGATCGGGCATGACGACCATGGATTAAATTTTGGGGCGACTGGCTCTACCGCATAGACATCCCTGAGCGCGCGCTTGCGCTCCCTCTTGGGGTTGTGGGTAGCGTATATCATGTTCACCGTTTTGACCTGAGGGGAAACTTCTTATGTCCCCCTGTGTTCGGTGGCTGGGGCTCCTCGTCATCGTCCTTGCTTTGCGATCCCTTCTCCTTGTTCTCGGCATTTAACTTGCCGGCCTGTTTAAAGACCCAACAATCTCTGTTGGTATGATTGGATGGTTTGTCTGGGGTGCCATGGATCTGGCACGGACTGTCGAGTATGCGGTCCAAGCTGGATGGTCCTAGGTTGTTTCTTTTATTTGGCTTCTTCCGCTGACCGAACTTGGAGCCACTGAATCCGGCGTTGACTGTAGTGTCATCGGTGTTATCACCATTGCTGCGACGTTTGTGCCTGTTGCGTCGGAGCTTGCCATTGTTATTTTTTACCTCGGAGGTGCCTGCTTTGCTTGCCGTGTTTTTGCTACGCGCCAGCCAACTATCCTCACCCGCACAAAAGCGGGTCATGAGTGCCGTGAGGGCTGCCATGGACTTCGGCTTTTCTTGGCCGAGGTGGCGGGCGAGCCATTCGTCACGGATGCTGTGTTTAAAGGCCGCTAGGGCTACGGCATCCGGACAGTCGACGATCTGGTTCTTTTTATTTAGGAACCTAGTCCAGAATTTCCTGGCTGACTCTCCAGACTGTTGAACTATGTGGCTTAAGTCATCAGCATCTGGTGGCCGGACATATGTATGATGGAAGTTGTCATGGAAGGCGTCTTCCAAATCCTCCCAGCTGCCAATAGAGTTTCCAAGGAGACTGTTTAACCAGTGCCGAGCTGGCCCTTTGAGTTTTAACGGGAGGTATTTGATGGCGTGGAGGTCATCTCCGCGGGCCATATGGATATGGAGAAGAAAATCCTTGATCCACACCGCGGAATCAGTTGTTCCATCGTATGATTCAATATTCACGGGTTTAAACACCTCTGGGAATTCATCCTCCTTTACTTCGTCGGTGAAGCAAAGAGGGTGTGCGGCGCCTCTATATCGGGCCACATCACGACGTAGCACCGATGGAGTCCGTCTGCGGTTTTCGGCCCAGGCATGACTAGGCTTGTCATGTCCGAATAGATTGCCGGCATCACGTGTCGGGGCACGTCCTTGCGATCCGTAGATTGATCTGGTATGTCCTGCTCTATTGTCCAGGTCCTGCCAAAGGTCATATGTATAACCCCGAGCCGTTTTATCTCTGCTTTTACGGTGAGGTGGGGCGGGCTGGTGTTCGGCTTGAGTTTCCACTTTGTCCTGACCACGTGGTGGTCAGTCAGCGGCATTGCGCGATGATGGTACGGGCTCCGGCGCCTCGTCATCGAACTGAGGTAGCAATTTGTGCTTCGAGTAAATTTTGGCTTGGCGCTTGAGGCCGTATTCTTTGGCTGCCAGGAAATCAGTCCATCTATCGTTGAGCAGATCTTGGTCAGCTTGAAGCTGTTGCTGCTTCTTTTTCAGGCTCCTTGCAGTGGCTATTAGCCGGCGCTTTAAGTGCTCCTGCTCGAGAGGTTCCTCAGGCATGATAAAATCCTCGTTGCCGAGGCTCACCTCATCCTCGGAGAGTGGAAGATAATTACTGTCCTCCGAGTCATCGTGTATGGCCTGTTCATCAGGGCTAACTTGCCCGTTTTCCCGTTCCTCCTGTTCGGAAGTTATCTCAACGGGGTCTTCATTATCTTCGGCATCGTTTGGAGTACTGTTTTATCCCGTGCCGGTATTGCTGTCTTTTCCATGATGTGACTTAGAGCGGCGTCGCTGACGTTGGCGCTTTGGCTGTGTCTCAGGAGGTTTATCCTCGAGTGGGTCTTCTTTGTCATCGTCGTTAGTTCTTTTAGGTCTATCCACCATGTACACGTCGTAAGAAGAGGTGGCCGTCCAACATCCAGTAAACGGCGGGTTTTGGCCCTGCTCCTCATCGGCATCGTCATCTATACCGTCGATGTCTTCGGAGCCATAATCGAGCATGTCGGTTAAGTCTTCGACAGTGGCTATGAAATGGGCGGTGGGTGGGAAGCGAAATTCTCCGTCATCAGCCTCCAGTTCGAACCGGATATAACTCGGCTGTGAGCCCCCCGCTAAGGATAGTGCTTTTAACGAGTTTAACACGTTGCCCAAAGGCGAGTGCCGAAAAATGTCCGTGGAGCTGAATTCAATGATTGATGAATGATCGAGCTTCACGCACGTGGACGCACATGGTTCGGAACCTGTAGCCGGAAACGAGTCCGAGGCTCTGGTGACACAGATTCCACTCGAGGTTGGAGTGCGTATGCGGCTCTGGCCTTGGGAGCGCCTTGCATCCGTGGCGGGGTTGAGCTTCCCGTCTTCGGATGGCGCGATCTGCTCTGGATCTAAGGCCAGAGTAGTTACAGGTGCTATCTCCTAGGTATGGTCCGATAACAGATTTAAGTCATGTTCATCATGGTGATGGGGAGCGGCTGCCGTGGTCTCAAATCTGTCGAAGATCAAGTCTCCGCGGATATCCGCGACGTATTTCAAGCTCCCAAATCTGACCTGGCGGCCAGGGGCGTAGCTATCAATCTGCTCCAGATGGCCAAGCGAGTTGGCCCACAGTGCGAAGCCGCCGAACACAAAGATTTGTCCGGGGAGGAAGACTTCTCCTTGGAGAGCATTGCTGTAGATAATTGAAGGGGCCATAAAACCTTTTGAGGATGGCACAGTGGAACTCTGAATGAAAGCACCAATGTCGGTGTCAAAACCGGCGGATCTCGGGTAGGGGGTCCCGAACTATGCGTCTAAGGTCGATGGTAACAGGAGACAGGGGACACAATGTTTACCCAGGTTCGGGCCCTCTCTATGGAGGTAATACCCTACTTCCTGCTTGATTGATCTTGATGAATATGAGTATTACAAGAGTTGATCTACCATGAGATCATAATGGCTAAAACCCTGGAAGTCTAGCCTGTCTGACTATATCTGTCCTTCGGACTAAGCCCTTCGGTTTATATAGACAACGGAGGGGACTAGGGTTGTACAAAGTCGGTTATAGAGAAAGGAATCTTCATATTTGGACACCAAGCTTGCCTTCCATGCCAAGGAGAGTCCCATCCAGACACAAGAGAGAGTCTTCGGTCTTGTATCTTCACAGCCCATTAGTCTGGCCTATGTCCAACAGGCCGGATGCCCGAGGACCCCTTAGTCCAGGATCCCTCAGTTGCCGGATCATAACACGTAGTAGGTGACTATAACTTGCAATATAGGATCAAGAACAAAAATATATTCATGAAAACATAATAGGTTCAGATCCGAAATCATGGCACTCGGGCCCTAGTGACAAGCATTAAGCATAGCAAAGTCATAGCAACATCAATCTTAGAACATAGTGGATGCTAGGGATCAAACCCTAACAAAACTAACTCGATTACATGGTAGATCTCATCCAACCCATCGCCTTCCAGCAAGCCTACGATGGGATTACACACGCACGGCAGTGAGAATCATGAAATTGGTGATGGAGGTTGGTTGATGATGATGATGGAGACGATTTCCCCTCTCCGGAGCCCAAAACAGACTCCAGGTCTACCCTCCCGAGGAAGAACGCGAGGTGGTGGCGGCTCCGTATCGTAAAATACGATGAATCCCTCTCTCTGATTTTTTCTCCACAAACGTGAATATATGGAGTTGGAGTTGAGCTCGGTGGAGCTTCATGGGACCCACAAGACAGGGGGCGCACCCCCCACCCTTGTGGACACATGGTGGGTGCCCTCTGGTTGATTCTTTCGCCAATATTTTTTATTTATTCCAAAAATAATCTCCGAGAAGTTTTAGGTCATTCCGAGAACTTTTATTTATGCACAAAAATAACACCATGGCAATTTTGCTGAAAAAAGCATCAGTCCGGGTTAGTTCCATTCAAATCATGCAAATTAGAGTCCAAAACAAGGGCAAAAGAGTTTGGAAAAGTAGATACGATGGAGACGTATCAAAAAGCATATATGTGTTTCCTGTAATATCAAGTAGAAGAACTAATTTGTATGTCTAACAGATGGACTAGACTTGGATAACTTCTGCTCAAAGATTCTCCGCTGCATATGTCGAGGGGGTTGAAAACTCCATGAACTTTATCAGATCTAAGTACGGTGGTCCGAAATCAGATGTGCTCTACCCGTGTAGCAGTTGTATGAATACAGTTACAAGACCCTAGTCAACTGTGGAAAATCATCTACACTTGTATGGGATGTCGGTCACATATACTAGATGGGTTCATCATGGTGAAGCTATGAACGTCAATGTTACTGACTATGTGGAAGAAGCATATCACCATCTTGATCTGCCTGATGCTCAAGTGGAAGAGGAGGAGGTGGTGGTAGTAGCGGAGCCAGTGAGTTTGACCAACATTGAAACAATGCTACGAAATGCTCGTGCATTTCATGAACTTTCACCTGCAGGAGAAACAGTGTGGGCCCACATGTTGGAACAATGCAACGTGGTTGTCACCCTAGAAAATAAGTTGTCAGTATTCTCAGCTATGGTCACCTTTCTTCAGGTGAAGACATCTGAGCGGATGACCAACAAATCATTCGATGCGTTGTTGGCTGCTTTCCGCAAATCTTTCCCAGATGCGTCTGAGCTGCCACACACCTACAGTAAAATGAAGAATTTCCTTCGTGAAGTTGGAATTGGATATGATATGATCCATGTTTGTAAGAATAATTGTGTTCTGTTCCGAAAGTATTATGCCAACTTAAGTGAATGCCCAAAATGCAAATCATCAAGATGGAAAGATGGTGATGCTGTGAAGAGGATTCCTCATAATGTTCTGAGACATTTTCCAATTATACCAGGATTGGAGAGGTTGTTTCATGACGCTGAAACAAGATAGGATGTACTACGACATTCTAGGAACCAGGAGTACAGATATCAGAATGTAATGAGCCATCCATATCATGGTAGTGACTGGAAAAGCTTCAATCAGAAACACAAAAAGTTTGCTGCTGACACGAGAAACATTAGACTTGGCTTAGCTTCAGATGGATTTAACCCATTTGGCCACCAGAGCGCCACATATAGAATGTGTCCAGTGCTTGTTATCCCTTACAACACGCTCCAAATGTTTCCACCAAAGAATCAAACTAAATGATGGCCTTGCTCATCCCAGCTCCAAAAAGTCCTGGAAAGGATTTTGATTTATTCATGGAGACTCTTGTGGAGGAACTTCAACAGCTATGGAGGGGTGTTCTCACTCGAGACCTATATAGTAGCCCACCAGCTGATTTCTTTCTGTGTGTTGTTACAATTTGGTGCATCCATGATTATCCGGCTTTGGGCACTATGTCAGGGCGAACAACACATGGTCACAATGCATGTGTTCGCTGTGACAGGAATCCGCTATCATATGCAATACTTAGCAAGATATGTTACATTGGACACCGTCATTTCCTTGCCAAGGACAAGTCGTGTCCTAAAAAATACCGAAGATATGTGTTCAATGCAAAGCATGAAAACCGTGATGTGCCAAAGAGGCTCACCGCTGATGAGTTGCAAGTGGAATTAGAGAAGGTCAGGCATATTACACCAGGAAACCATCCACGATAATGGTAGCGGGAAAAGGAAGCATGGCAGGGCAGAAGAGAGATTATTGTTTACCCGTAGGTCCACTTTGTGGGACTTGGAGTATTGGAAAGATTTGGATCTGTGGCATAATCTTGATGTGATGCAAATCGAGAAAAATATATGTGACAACATTATTGGCACACTTCTTAATATTGAAGGCAAGATGAAAGATACCTTAAAATCTAGGATTGATTTGACACACCTGGGTAACAGAAAAGATTTGTATGTGGAATATGAAGGTAAACCACGGGATATGGCACCAGCTATGTACGTCTTGGACAAGGTAAAAAGAAAATAATTCTGTGAGGTCCTGTCACGTGTGAGATTCCCTCATGGATTTGCCTCCAACCCTGAAAGGGGAGTCAGTGCAGATGGAAATAAGGTACAAGGGTTGAAAACTCATGACTGCCACGTCCTACTTCAAAGGGTTTTACCTATTATCCTTAGAGGATTAGGCCGCCCTAACTTATACAAAGTAGTTGCAGAGTTGGGACAATTCTTCAGGGAACTCTGCAATAGAAATATCAGGATAGATGCTTTGGAGTGTCTTAGAGACAAGATACCAACTATCCTATGTGACCTTGAGAAGATATATCCTCCAACCTTCCTTGATGTGATGGTGCATTTGGTTGTTCATCTACCTGACGAGGCACTACTTAGAGGTCCAAGACAAGATGGTGGATGTACCCTATTGAAAGGCGGCTAGGCACTTTCAAGGGCTATGTTAGGAACAGAGCTAGACCCGAGGGTTCCATTATAGAGGCCTACATTGCTACAGAAGCATTGACATTCTACTCAAAATACATTGAAACAGCTGATCAGCTTAGCAAAGAGGTGGGTGAAGACAATCCCGGGCTCAATGTTTTCGATTGTTCTGTTCGAGTTACAGGGAAGAGTCGACAAGACGACAAACCTAAAGATTTGGACAAAATGGTTTGGTATGTGTTGAATAACTGTCCTGAGATTCTACCTTATATCGAGTAAGTGCTAAGTACTTCAGCTTATACATCGTAATCTACTAAACTTGCAGCACATTCTTATATATTTAGATGTTTGACGTGATCACTATGTTCTGCAGCATCTACAAAAAGGAGTTACTGCCGCAAAATCCAAGAAACATTGACAAACTTATGGCAGGAATTGCGAAATGGTTCAAGAGCCATGTGAGCTTTTGAATTACACTGTCGATTTTTTAATATATTGATTACATAAGATGATCAGCTTGTCTATTTTCTAACCATAGGTTAAGAAGATGCGGGAGGATGGGCAGGTAGTTAATGATGCCCTTTATGCACTAGCAATGGGTCCTGATACTCGGGTAAGACATTATGAATCTTGTGTTCTTAGCGATGTGCGCTACAACACCCTTGCACGCGACGAAGGCAGGAAGACACAAAACAGTGCCATCATGAGCACGGATAAGTACGACCAGGAGACAACTAAAATGTATGCTAACATAACAGACATTGTTTAGTTGCAGTATATCTCCAGTTTCGAGGTTCATCGTTGTGTGGTTCTATTGTGCTATCCTTGGTATAACCTGTTTTCCAGGATTGCAAAACCCAGAGTTGATGATTATTTCAAATCCATCAATGTCAAGGCGGCATACCAGACCTATGAGCCTTTTATTTTGGCAAATCAAGCAACACAGATATATGTCTTGGAAGACACATTTGCACATAGCGATGACTGGAGAGTATTGCAAAGGTTTGAGCAGAGGAATTCGTTTAATGAAGTTGCACAACAAGATGATGCTTACACTGCTCCTGATGTATAAAATTCCATAGATGTTCCTAATATCTTTGAGAACCGTCACGTCAATGACGCTGGTTGCCTGTCGGGCTGTGGACATACGAGAGTTGATCAATAAGACACCAACGGTCGAGGACATTGAGGATGAAGAAGAAAATGACACTGGGGGCAATTACGATTCAGACTGATACACATGGCGAAGATGTTGACGCTGCTGCTACGGGTGATAATTAGATTGCTTTTGTCGTATTTGCCTGTCAGAAGACGTTTTTTATCTCCTATCTGAAATTGTGTTTGCTATAACAACTAAAACCTGATGATCTTGTTGTTCAGTATTTTGCTGTGAGAACATCACTTATTATGTATGTTGATTTGTGTTTGGTGATTGTATGATGACTAAAACATGATGACATTGTTGTTTAGATGTACTCATAATTGGCTATGAAACTTGTTGATGACATAGTTTGCTACTGGACTGTAATTTGCTCGACGTCTTCGAATGGGAACAAAGCTGACCCGACAGGGCCTCTCCTAATTTATTTATTTATTAGCAAAAGGGCCTCTGCTATTTATTTATTTATGAGCGGGGGGATACCCCGATTTACATTAATAGAAATTATTAGATGTTCACAACACTACGCCCAGCCTGCTGAACAGGTTTCATTCATTACTAGTTTCAGCAAAGTGCTCATGTCATAGCCACTAAATACATCACAAGTGCTACATACACTGCAAATAAAGAGACAATAATCCTACAGAGCACATCGATTTTTCCCATTATCTTCACAAGCTCTTTCATCTCCTCATTGTTGTCAAGGCCGTTCTGCACTTGTTGCTTGGCCATGATCAGAGGAACTGCATCTTTAACCTTCTGCTCTGCATCTTCCTCTTTTGTTGTTCCTTCAGTTACTTGTCCAACACCCCAACCTGCTGGTATTGGGATTCCTCGGCTAACCAAATAATCAGCATAGTTGCATTCCCCCACATCAGCAACGTCCCAGAAATACAAATCAAACAACTCTTCCCTTTTCTTCACAGATCAAATTGGAATATCATCAACCAAACTATTAAAAAATCAGCAACTGAAAGCAGCGGAACACCACTTAAACATATTATTACCCCATGATTCGGGCATTTGTAGAAGACTCGGCCAGGGTTGAGGATTGTGATTGAGACGCGACGGATGACTCTTTGTGATTTGTCGTAGTGGCACCATGATGTCTACTATGCAACCTTCTTCTTGTAGACGTTGTTGGGCCTCCAAGTGCAGAGGTTTATAGGACAGTAGCAAATTTCCCTCAAGTGGATGACCTAAGGTTTATCAATCTGTGGGAGGTTTAGGATGAAGATGGTCTCTCTCAAGCAACCCTGCAACCAAATAACAAAGAGTCTCTTGTGTCCCCAAAACACCCAATACAATGGTAAATTGTATAGGTGCACTAGTTCGGCGAAGAGATGGTGATACAAGTGCAATATGGATGGTAGATATAGGTTTTTGTAATCTGAAAATATAAAAACAGCAAGGTAACTAATGATAAAAGTGAGCGTAAACGGTATTGCAATGCTAGGAAACAAGGCCTAGGGTTCATACTTTCACTAGTGGAAGTTCTCTCAACAATAATAACATAACTGGATCGTATAACTATCCCTCAATATGCAACAAAGAGTCACTCCAAAGTCACTAATAGCGGGGAACAAACGAAGAGATTATGATAGGGTACGAAACCACCTCAAAGTTATTCTTTCCAATCAATCCGTTGGGCTATTCCTCTAAGTCTCACAAACAGCCCTAGAGTTCATACTAGAATGACACCTTAAGACACAAATCAACCAAAACCCTAATGTCACCTAGATACTCCAATGTCACCTCAAGTATCCGTGGGTATGATTATACGATATGCATCACACAATCTCAGATTCATCTATTCAAACCAACGCAAAGTACTTCAAAGAGTTCCCCAAAGTTTCTACCGGAGAATCACGACGAAATCGTTTGCCAACCCCTATGCATAGGTTCATGGGCGGAACCCGCAAGTTGATCACCAAAACATACATCAAGTGAATCACGTGATATCCCATTGTCACCACAGTGCATACGGCAAGACATACATCAAGTGTTCTCAAGTCATTAAAGACTCAATCCGATAAGATTACTTCAAAGGGAAAACTCAATCCATTAAAAGAGAGTAGAGGGGGAGAAGCAACATAAGATCCAACAATAATAGCAAAGCTCGCGATGCATCAAGATCACACCACCTCAAGAACACGAGAGAGAGAGAGAGAGATCAAACACATAGCTACTGGTACATACCCTCAGCCCCAAGGGTGAACTACTCCCTCCTCGTCATGGAGAGCGTCGGGATGATGAAGATGGCCACCGGTGAGGGATCCCCCCTCCGGCAGGGTGCCAGAACAGGGTCCCGATTGGTTTTTGGTGGCTACAGAGGCTTGCGGCGGCGGAACTCCCGATCTATTCTCGTCTTCGAAGTTTTTAGGGTACGTGGGTATATATGGGTGAAAGAAGTACGTCGGTGGAGCTTCGGGGGGCCCACGAGGCAGGGGGCGCGCCCCCACCCTCGTGGACACCTTCCTTCTTTCCTGACGATCACTCCAAGCTTTTCCGGTAGCTTTCTCCAAAAATAACTTCTCCAGTTTATTTCATTCTGTTTCGACTCCGTTTGATATTCCTTTTCTTCGAAACACTAAAATAGGCAAAAAACAGCTATTCTGGGTTGGGCCTCTGGTTAATAGGTTAGTCCCAAAAATAATATAAAAGTGGATAATAAAGCCCAATATTGCCCAAAACAGTAGATAATATAGCATGGAGCAGTCAAAAATTATAGATACGTTGGAGACGTATCACACCACACCAATGGCAGTGGGTTGCGATGAGCAACCGGCTGTGGTGCCTGTGCCGGTGGGGGTGTGATGACACCTACAAGCGATGGTAGGGTGGCGACTTGGCGCATATCTAGTTGTTGCCTGCTGAAGAGAAGGTGGACGAGCCACCAGCGGACATGGTTGCTGCGGCCAGAGCTTCTGATGCTAGGAAGAGTAAGTAGAGAAGAGGAGAAGCGAACGTTGGATATGTCAGTTTCATTGCTTGTAGAGTAGCATATTACCATATATAGTCATAGTCTAGGTTTGGACTCGAACCAGCTACAGGAGCACATCTCTCTTTTTTCTAAAACTCAGCAACGTCTGTTTACTAGTGCACTAGCTTGTTCTGTACGCCTTCTCAAGTTTTTGACTTCCTTTGTTTTTTTTTGCGTGGAAGGAAGGAGGACAAAATTGAGGGTTCCTGGGACTCGAACCCAAGACCTCTCAGTTGAAAACCAAGGGTGTTAGTCACTTATGTGGAAAACGTTCCCTGGGAGGAGGACGGCAGACAAATACATTTTCCTCGCAGTTTTAGTTGCGACGCAAGATCGAACGGTCATAGTTTCGGGAATGTTATCAGGCGAACGAGCCCAGTTTTTCTTTTATTCCTATATATAAAAAGTATCCTACTTGGTGTCAGCTTAATCAACAAACGATTGTGCCAACCTTGACCATTGGATTGACATTCAACGTCTGTCGTGTTTCTTCAGTCTCTTCTTCCTCCAGCCGCCAAAGCCAAACCAGCGCCGGTGGGACCGCTCTCCGCCTCCCACGATTGGTTGTGTCTTTGCCACATGCATCATGGCCACATCACACCCTAGAACTCTGCGCCTCTTCCCCGGCTCCTATTCGTACCCGTCCGAGGCCTCACCATCGTCCGTCGCCTTGGTTCGCTCGTCGCGGTGCCGCCCTCCGGTGTTTTCAACATGGTCAACAACCGAGAGGAATAAGGAAATGACTGTACATGGTGAGGATGACAGTAAGGACCCGCCAGGATCATGGCAATAGGCAAGCAAGTGCCTCCTTTATTACAAGAAAAAAAGGGTTCCTCCTGATGGTTTCCTGGCATCTGGGTCGCACACCACTGTCACCGTAGTCAATAAGCGAGATAACAGCACAAGGAGCGGCAGACACCCTGGACCCAGTAGCGCGCACAGTATTTTTTCAGGGCGGAGAAGGGTATCAACTGGGTTGTACGGGAGTTGCGGCCCGTCTAGCCCAGGCTTTTATTTCATATGTTTACCACATGACCAACCATTTTTTTTGCTTTCTAAAAATGGCTAGCCTAGCTATTTTGTTTTTTGTAGAATAACCAACGTAGGCCTACTTGCTTTTCTATGTCACGCTGGGCCGGAAATCTTTCAAGACGAGGAGGGATGCATTAACGCTTGCCCAGAAAATGGGATATAAGTAATAAGAAATGGGCTATAAGTAAAAATAAATGGATTATAAATGAAAAAATACAGCAAACAGGCAATTAATTCCAAAATACTTTTTTATTTCGGATTTTGATATTTTAAATCTCATTGTTTGTGTGCGGGTAAAATTTCAATGGATTTAAATTAAGGTATGCTTAGTTTTTAAATTAATTTGAATATGGCTAGAAATTTTGAGTTGTATGCTGTTTGGGACAGATTTGGAGGCTGACTTGTGGGTCTACTAGGTTGACGTGTACAAAAGGCTTTGTCAACTTAGTCCACAAACGATTCTAGCAGTTGTGACCATTGGATGTTAATCCAACGGCCGTGCTGCTTCTTGATTATTTGATCTTCTTGCTCCAGCCGCCCAAACCAGCGCCGGTGGGACTGCCTGTTCCGCCTCCGTGGCCCGACTATCTTTGCCCGCCGCGAACTTGCCCCACCCTACTCCATCGCTGGCCAGGCCATTCCTCTCCTCACCCACACCTCCTATTATTTTCCGGTGATGGCAGCCAAACCAGTAAACCCTCGTACTCCCGACCGCATGGGCAACCACTATCGAGTCTTCCCCGGCTCCGGGTAATTCCCTTCCTAGGCCTCGCCGTCGTCCACCGCCCTGGTGCTCTCGGCACGGCATGGTCATCATGGTCAACAAACGGCATCCATCAGAAGAGGACTGTACGTGGAGAGGCTTACAGCTGGGTCCACGGCCGCACGCAAGGAAGTGCCTCCTTGTTACGCAAAATAATGATTCCTCCACCTGATAGCAGGGACCCACCGGAAGGGCCTCTGTATTTTGCAAAAAATGTTCCTCCCGCTGACAGCTCGGACCCACCAGCTATATCTTCGCAAAGAAGGAAGTGCCTCCTTATTACGCATAAAAAATGAATACTCCCCCTGCTATCTGGGACCCACCATAGTTGGAGGCTGACTTGTGGACCTACTGACGCGAACGAAGGGCTTTGTCAACTTAGTCAATATGAACGATTCTAGCTCCAATGACTGTACGATGTCCATCCAACGACCGTAGTGTTTCTTCAACCTCTAATCTTCTTGCTCCAGCCGCCCAAACCAGTGCCGGTCGTTCCGCCTGCTCCTGCCTCCCATGGTCGGCTCTGCTGCAGCACAGGCCTCACCACCCCACCATACTCCCATCGCTGGCCTGGCCATCCCTATACTCACCCAGACTTGCTGTTATTCTCCGGCGACGGCAGCCTCACATTGCAGCCCAACCAGCAAACCCTCGTACGCCCCTCCGCGTGGGAAACAACTGCCAAGTCTTCCCCGGCTCCGGGTCATTCCCTTCCTAGGCCTCGCCGTCATCCATCGCCTTGGTGCTCTCGGTGCGGCGTGGTCAACATGGTCAAGGAACGACTTACATCCGAAGAGGACTGTACATGGAGAGGCTGACAGGTGGGTAAACGGCCGCAGCAAGGAAGTTCCTCCTTATTATGCGCAAAATAATGATTCCTTCACCTGACAGCAGGGACCTACCGAAAGGGCCTCTGTATTTTGGCCTAGCCGTATTTTGCGAAAAACAACGTTTTCCCCTCTGACAGATGGGACCCACCAGCTATATCTTCGGACGCAAGGAAAGTACCTCCATATTAGGCGCGAAAAAAATGAATCCTCCCCTAGACAGCTCGGACCCACCATCAATAACTTCGCACGCAAAGAAGTGCCTCCTTATCCTCCCTGACAGTTGGGACCCACTTGGTTGAAGTGTATGTAGCGTTGTCATTCTGGTCGCGAACGTGTACATACATACTGTTCGATCAGTCTCTCTGCAACAATGAACCGTGGCTGAGCAATCAGCGGCACGTGTAGTAATAGAGCCCCCGACGTAACAGTTCAAGCACTCCCTTCCAAACCGTGTACACATACGTACAGCCACATGCCAAAAAATATGGCTGCGTGCGTACATACGGGCGGGGTCTTGAACGCGTACTCGCGCATATGTACGGCCAGGGCTCATGTACATGGAGAGGCAACAGACGATAGCAACGGCGTCCTATTCATCGGGCAGCCAACCGGCTAGGTCGGAACAGAGAAACAACATCATGTTCATCAGGAGGCAAGAAACTGGGTCAGAATGCGTCCTGTTCAACGGGAGCAAACCAGCTTGGGCCGGAACAGCGAAAGCAGTGCGGTGTACCGCATTACGGAGAAGCGGCCTTACATTCGGCCGACTACGGTGAACGGGGTCCTGTTCATTGCGAGGGGTGTGACATACCATAAAACAGAGGAAACGAACTTGTGTTAGAGCGCTACGGTCGAAACGGGGGTCCTGTTCATCGGAGGGGTGTGGCATACCGCAAAATAGACTCCACGGGCTACTGTTCACCCATCGTCGACTTCCTTCAGCCTCCACCTGCATTGTTCATCCACCGCATCTTCCTCCTGCCTCCACCAGCTACTGTTCATCCACGGGCTACTGTTCATCAAGCCCTCCACCGGCTACTGTTCAACCAGCCCTCCATGGGGTCCTGTTCATCCGGCCTCCACGGGGTCCTGTTCAACCAGCCCTCCACGGGGTCCCTCCACGACTACTATTCACCCACCCCCACATCCTCGATTGGGGTCCTATTCATCCAGTGGCAATGGCCTCTACTACCACGGGATCCTTTTCATCCAACCCCCACAGGGAACTGTTCATCCAACCCCCACCGGGAACTGTTCATCAAGAGGCAGCTTCGATCGGCTTCAGTTAGCAGCAGTAGCGAAGGAATCACTCAGGTTCAGTTAATAGCAAGGATCGGTCGGGGTTTAGTAACGTAGCTAGTGCAATAGCTCAGGTTCAGTTAGAGCCCAAAGCCTCGCTCGGGTTCAGTTAGAGTGCAACGCCTCACACACACGCACGTACGTGTACGAGAGAAACGTGCAAACCTCCATGCATCGCTCGGCCCCGACCACCCACCATAACCGGGAACTCCCCGAAATTTTCCTCGCCCTCGCTTCTACCATGATTTTATTCTGTCATGGACGACCCAAAGAATGTCATGCAGGTGCGTCTCCGGCCCGCCCAGGACAAAAAGCCCATTTTTTGTCATGATTTTTTGTCATAGAAGTAGGAGCCCACCACATCTATGATGATACTGGGTTTCGTCACAATTATCGTCATAGAAGTGTCATAAGCATGATAGAAAAAAATTGGTCGGCCCAAAATGTCACGGATGTGTCTTTTTTTGTAGTGAGAGTTGTACTTTCCCTGGCCATACTTTCGCTTGCAGCTCTCTATCCGCTGCTGCTTACCTTCAAGAATGATGGCCTTATCTACCAGCTCCTCGTAGTTGTTGAAGGTAGCCACCATCAGCTGCATTCCCAGCTCATCATTGAGTCCTTCGAGAAACTTCTCCTGCTTTGCGGCATCTGTGGCCACATCGTCTAGGGCATAGTGAGCTAACTGACTGAACTCGTCCACTTACTGC
The DNA here is from genome assembly GCA_021605145.1 of Aegilops bicornis. Taxonomy (NCBI): domain Eukaryota; kingdom Viridiplantae; phylum Streptophyta; class Magnoliopsida; order Poales; family Poaceae; genus Aegilops; species Aegilops bicornis. Next base: position 341,964,696 of record CM038670.1, on the reverse strand, counting down.
CCCACAGTATGACTCCCCTGGCGTAAGTTGCAGCACTCACGCTTCTTCAGACTCATGGCTCCAGCTGAGACATGAGCGGTGCGGAAAGCCTGCTGGAACTGATCCCATGTGATGGTGGTGATGGGATAGGTGGTGGTGTAGTTCTCCCACCAAGAGGTTGCGGGTCCATCCAGTTGATGTGCGGCAAAACGCACCTTCTCAGCATCTGTGCATCCAGCGGTTGCTAGCTCCCTTCCGATCTTGCGGAGCCAATCATTAGCTACAATCAGCTCGGTGCTACTAGATAACACCAGCGGATTCAGCCTTAGGAAACGGGCCAGGTTCTCGACAGGGGGTGGTGGCGGTGGATTGTTGTTGTTGTTTCCTTGGTTCTGGATGAGCATCTGCATCATGGCATTCTGTTGTTAGATCAGTTGGGTGAGCTTCGGCGGGAAAGTGAATCCGAGGTCATGTCTCGGAGGCATCTGGTGTTTTGGAGTGGATGAGAAATTAGAATAGAACAAGGGTCTAAAGAGAAATAACACTACCCACATGTATACAACAATCATTAACACACCAATCACTTCAATCAAGTTTCACACATCAATCATAACGAACGAATCGAGAATCCAACCGTCTAGAAAATTTCTAATGTTTACATGGTGGTCTGAATCTAGTTCTCATCGGTGGAAGACTTCATCAGATCAACATCAGCTCCGGCTTCTTCTTCGTCATCGTCGTCTTCATAGGGCAAGGTCTCATCGGATTGAGCAAACTCGGTTATGGGATCAATAACTTTTTTGTGAATTGGAGAAGAGATAGAAATGAATCAAGAAGAGTATAGACCAAATGGTATATAGGAAAATTAAAAAATAGTTTTTTTCCTATGGCTTTCCGATCTTAGGGGTGACGTCCTACGGTCGGCGTGTGCTCTGATACCATCTCTGTAGCGACCCGACCCGAAAATGGTCAAGTCTCTATGTATATGTACCATCCCAAGATCATGCTGGCACACACAGTACATCAATGAATATACCAAAGTGCAAACGCACATGCTTTATTACATTGAATCTCATATAGAGTCTTTACTACAATAGAATAAATTCGACCGAAGGCCAACTCATGAGATAAACTACTACAGAAGCATAGACAATAAGCGAGTCCATCTGACTCCATAGGGCAATCACCGAGCGTAGAGCGTAGCCTCACTCCTGGTCAGAATAAACATCTGAAACATAAGATGTTGCAGCCGTGTAGGTCAGCATTTTGAATATGACGGCAAGTCACAAAGAGGAAAACAATAATAAGATGCTACCACTATACGGAGTTTTGGCTGTGGGGCTCTAAGTTTAAGTTTTTGCGAAAAGGAAATTTTTCCCTACAACAAAAGGACTAGATTGTAATTACTACAAAATATTTGTTGTTAATGAGATGGTTCCGCCAACCAATTCTCATATCCCAAAATTATCAATAAACCCACTCCTTATAATTAATTGTGTTGAGGCTGGTGATAGTATCATCTACGGTGCTCAAGTTGTCTCAGAATCGGGACACAGCTAATTGATTAGATTGTTACTCTATAGAGTCTTGTACACTTTACCTGCAAGATTTGATCCCTCCCGTTATGTCCTCGCATTGCTTGGTGTTTGAGAATGGGACGATCGAAACATGGTCTTCGAAAGCGGTCCTCCGGCCAAAACTCAGTGCTCATCCAATCCTACCATTCGTCTACATCTGCTAGCAACCTGACCAACCAGAGTCTCGACTAAGGTCAACCAATCCAGAGCCCATAATGGCTTGCGGTTGCACACGTAAGCTTTCCGGCCTTGAAATATCCGTCCATCTCTTTGAGCCTGGGTGGCATTCCATCGGGATGATCACAGGTAGATACCAGGATTCCCGGGCATAACCATGATAGATATCAGGCTGCCAGATGCTTCCCATTCGACCCAGAGGTATATTGAGTCCTTGAAATCTTGAAGACTTGATCATCATGCAGATCTTGAATTAATTATCCTCACAACACTTCTGAATCTCACAACCAGACCCCGTCTACTAGAGCGTAGCAAATATGAAGTAATATCCCTTCCCGGGCAGATAACAGGGTGGTGGGTTTCTCCTATCTCATGATACTACCTCAAGTTCAATGCTCAATATTCTACTATTCATGGTGGAAAGAAACTACTAATGCAATAAAACATGGGTAATGGAAATACATGATTAAAGTGAACTTGCCTTGTTGATGATGTTGAAACTCTAGTGCCTCGCACTCCGGATAGTCTAACGAATCAATAAATATCATACAATAAGAATTCATCAAATAAAAGTACTACAACATATAGCAATCAATAAAACCAACAAATAAAGGCAAAGCAAAGTTTTACTACAAGTGAAACAAACTAAAATAAACTTTCTACCATTAATAATTTTTAAAATAGAACAAAAATAAAGTTTTTGCTATAAAACAGAAAGGAAAGGAACAAAGAAATTTTATGCAAAAAGAATCACTTTAAAACCTTTTAAAGAACTCCTAATATGCTTAAAACGGTTTTCCTAGTAAAACTAAAGAAAACAAGCTAAAAAACAATATTTTCTATAAAATAAATTTGCTAATGTTGATCTAAAGAACCAATCTTAACATATCAAAAGAACAAAAATAACATAATTTTAAAACTATTTAATATAAAATAAATAGTAACAAAGGTGGTAAAAAGCAAAACAGTACTATTTTTGAGATATACTAATCTTCATAAATTCTAAAATTAACCAATCTAAACGTACTAGTAGCCAAGGTCACAAGAAAACAGTAGCAAAAAGAATCGCCTAAAAATATTAATCCTAGCTCTAGTTATTGCAAATTTGGTGATATGAACAAAATTCATGCAAATCAATTTTTTAAACTTCAAAGATGGACAAAAGTTATATCTACAGAAACTTTAGGAAATTTCCAAACTGGAGCAAAAAGAATCAAATTAAAATGTTAAATAACCTAAGAGAAACAGATTTTTCAAGATTCAAACTTTTCTGTTTGTAAAACAGAACGAAAATAAGAAAAGAAAACATGCGCTACTGGGCCGAAAGGGGTGCGATCTGTAACTATACTATGCTCGACCACATCTTAAAAAAACCCACGCGCGTGAACAACTAAAAGAAACCGATATGTCCGGTCTAGACTAAACCATAACTTAACCGATCCAATAAAGAAAATGGTAACCCTTGGCTAGATCTAATCTGGAGCATTGGATGTTGATCTAACGGATGAAGGGGGACGTGGCTTATAGTGATGTTGACAACGTACGGAGGCGATGGAGCAGCAGTCAGCGTCGAGCGGGGCGGCGATTCCGGGGTCGCGAGCATCGACGGAGGGGTCAGTGAGATGCGGTGGCGCGAGGAGTCGTCGGGGTGGTGTTGGAGGGTGTTGGTGGCGGCTACCATGAGCGCAACAAGCTCGAGAACCTCCAGTGATCTCCCCGTGCTCCGGCGAGGCGGATGAGCTCGTTGACGAAGCTAGAGCAAGCAAACGAGAAGGTAACCTTGTCAAAATGACGGGCCACGGCAAGGGCAAGCGATTTGATGAAAGAAGAAGTCGCGGAGGGCTCACCGGTGAAGAAAAACGGCGGTGAACCACGATGGCTGGGGCGAGATCGGAACGGAGATGGCGGTGGACATGGGAGATTTTTGCGAGGGTTTTTGAAGGGGGTCGCGAGAGGAGGGGAGAGGGATTATATAGGACACGTTTTCTTGCAAGAAAGTTGCTCCTGCTAGGGTTTTCTGATGGCACGGACGCGGCCGTGTGCGAGGAGGCGAGTGAGATACACGTGCGGGAGTATCGGGAGGAAAGAGATGACGCGGTGGGGTCCAGCAATCAGAGGGAAAAGAAAGAAAGAAAGAAAAAATGAGAGAGAGAGAGAGAGAGAGAGTTACGTGAGGGAGATCCCGAGTGAGAGGATACAAGAGTGGTGGTGTGCGGCACTGGTGGGCAGCCTGCACGGGCGGCTGGCCTGCTGGCGGCTAGGCTGAGTTGCGCCTGGCCTAGCTCGGCGCTACTGGCTGGGCCTGTTGGCCTGGCAGCCGCCTAGGTTTTTTTGAATTAGACAGGGAAACAAATAAAATATATAAAGGAAAGTAAAATACTTTTACATAGGACATATATATCAAAATTCTCAAAAAAATAAATTCTAAATAGTGAGCGATTTTTCAGAGGCAAAAACCAAAGTTTATAGAAAAAACATATTTTTGAAAATTCCAACTAAAACAAATTTGAATTCCAAATTTTGGCATTATTTTCATCTGACATTTTTGGAGTGTCATGTTAGCTCCTCTCATACTTTTGAATAAAGCATTTGTTAGGGAAATTTTTTTGAAATAAATTTCAAATGCCAATTTGAATTCAAATTCAAATAAAAATCAAGTGCCTCTGAAATTTCCAAATGCCACTCAATTCAAACAAAATGCATAGATGCTTAGCTAATAATTGTAAAACTTTCCAAATTGAAAATTTGGGATGTTACACTACTTCAGCAGAGGCCCGAGAGAAGATTTAGATGGCAAAGGCTGCAAAAGCAGCAAAAGCAGCAAGTGCTCCGAATGCTTCCATAGTGAATCTCAAGACTAACTAAGATCAGCTCACATACCTGCTAGAGGCTACCATGAGGATTGAGAAGAGCTTAGCCACCTTGACTCAGAATCAGGAGAGCCTAGAGAGGATTGTGGAAGACAAAATGTACAACCTTGATGTGAAGGACACAGAGATTCAGACCATAGTGGAGAAGCTGAGGGATGATGCTGAGGACAATGATGACAGACCCACTATAGACAGGTTCCAGTTAGTGCCAAGGGCACAGAGGTCTGCTACTGAGCCAGTTGCAGATTTGAGGTCTGCTCATTCTTCTCCTGCCACCACAGCCACAGTTGCTCCTCCAATATCTAATCCACCAGACTTCAGCAGAAGCATTTGCAGATGGACTCCTCTCAACGCTGTCTACGCACACCGGAGCTACAAGCTAGAAGACCCCTTCAGGAGCTCCCAGAGATCGTGCCTAGAGTGTCGTATAGCACTATACGTTTTCAAACTTTTTTGTAGCTTGTTGCCAAAGGGGTAGAAAGTGTATATATCATAGGCTTTGAGAGTGTCTTTTGCTTTTGTTGGTTTTATTTGCCTTGCTACTTGCTACTTTGATTTGTTGTTGCTACTTATGCTACTTGTGTGTTATACTTGTGAGATACTTTGTGTGATCATGTGTTTGATCATATTATGCTTAATGTGTGCTTGCATGACTATATCTATGAATGTTTGTTTATGATCAATCACTTGTATCTTTGGTGATGAGTTCATGTTATTTAGTTCTTGTCATTTTCTGCGCTCCACCAAGATGTATGTGACATGGAAGAGTGACCCATGATCCTAATCGATTGTGCATTTGCATTCAAACGCAAATTTTAAATAATGCACAAACTTATGGGGAGCTCTTGCTTATCACATACCTCTCAAAGCGACGATGTATTTCATTCATATTATCATTTGTCGAAGCTTTGATCTATATGTTGTCATCAATTACCAAAAAATGGGAGATTGAAAGTGCAACTAATCCCCGGGTGGTTCTGGGAATTCATAACAACATCTAGATCATTGAACTAATATCCATTCAACTTTAATATTTCAGAAAGTTCAGTTAATGGCATGGCATGGACTAGAGATGTGGACCCTCAAAATGCTAAGGACACATAATGACAAAAGCTCAAGACTGTTCATATCATTTTTAGTGATCCAAGATCACAATGAGTCCATAGGAAAGACAATACTATTAAAAGGGGATGAGGTGTTGCTTAATGGCTTGCTTGCTCAAATGCTTAGTGATATTGCTCCAAATCCCTCAACCACTTTTTCATTCCAAATATGTCAAAACACTAAACTCCAACTCGCCCCACCGATTCATTCCATCCGGAGCCACCGAGTTCATATTACATAGCCACTACCAAAAACCCTAACAGTTCGGTCACACCAATACGGATCTCGGTCTCACTGAGATGGCCTTGCCAATTCTCTGTTGCCTATTTCAATTATTTTGGTCTCGCCGAAATAGCGATCGGTCTCACCGAGTTGGCTTGACATTTTCTCGGTTGCCTTATTGCTTAACTTCGGTCTCACCAAGTTGATGCAATTGGTGCCACCAAGTTGATGTTTGCCCTAAGCCCTAGCACATCGGTCCCACCGAGTTGTTCCAGTCGGTCCCACCGAGATTCCTAAAGTTCACATTTTGAACTAAATCGGTCTCACCGAGTTCATCTATTCGGTCTGACCGAGTTGGATCAAATGTGTCTAACGGTTGGATTTTGTGTGGAGGCTATATATACCCTCCACCCCCTTCTACATTTGAGAGAGAGCCATCAGAACATGCCTACACTTCCAGCATACATTTTCTCAGATAGAACCACCTACTCATGTGTTGAGATCAAGATATACCAATCCTACCACAAGAATGTTGATTTCTAGCCTTCCCCAAGTTACTTTCCACTCAAATCATATTTTCACCATATCCAAATATGTGAGAGAGAGTTGAGTGTTGGGGAGACTATCATTTGAAGCACAAGAGCAAGGAGTTCATCATCAACACAACATCTATTACCTTTTGGAGAGTGGTGTCTCCTAGATTGGTTAGGAGTCACTTGGGAGCCTCCGACAAGATTGTGGAGTTGGACCAAGAAGTTTGTAAGGGCAAGGAGATCACCTAATTTGTGAAGATCTACCCGAGTGAGGCAAGTCCTTCGTGGGCGATAGACATGGTGGGATAGACAAGGTTGCTTCTTCGTGGACCCTTCATGGGTGGAGCCCTCCGTGGACTCGTGCAACCGTTACCCTTCGCGGGTTGAAGTCTCCATCAACGTGGATGTATGATAGCATGACCTATCGGAACCACGCCAAAAATCTTCATGTCTTCATTGTGTTTGCACTCTCCAAACCCTTCCCTTTACCTTCATATGCAATGTTTTACTTTCCGCTGCTACACTCTTAGAATTGCATGTGTAGGTTGATTGCTTGACTTGTGCTAATTGCTAAAATCTTCCCACAACTAAAACTAGGAAAAGGTTAGATTTTTATTTGGTCAATAGTCTAATCACCCCCCTCTAAATGTACTTTCGATCCTACAGATAGTTCGTCCCGTTGAAGATGGGGATCTTGAGATGCGACTTGTAGCTCACTGAAGACATACTTAAACTCCAAACTCGTTAGACTAAAATGAGCAAAGTCAAGGAGTACCTTGCTTTGATACCAATTGTAGGAACAAAGTATGTCTACCAGAGGGGGGTGAATGGGAGTTTTAAATTTTCTTTGGAAAACTCAAAACTCTCAGAACCCAGTAGCGGAAATGAAAGAAAACCAAATTACAGCGATCAAAAACTAAGTACCGAATGGAAACTAAACATGCATCGAAACAAATCACATGATGGAAAACATATCGAATGGAAACATGAGTAACGGAGAAAACCAATGGTGCTCGATGGCGACAGGGAATTTGTTCGACCAGTTCGTCCTTCTGCACAAGGACTACGTCTGGTTGGAGGGGCTGTGACTTAACACGGAAGATAAAGTATCATCAACCTATTCTCCTCGACAATCGATTTGTCAACCACTACAGGAATCAGGAATTTTGTCGTCAACCATGGCGGATGGCAAAGGCATGCTTGGCGGACCACAAAGGCCTTTGTCGTCTGCCAGCAGACGGCAACATGTCTGGCTGAACAAGCTACGACAAAGGCATCTCTGCCATCTGTTGGCGGACGGTAAAGATGGAATGGTCTTTGTCGTCTGCCAACAGACGGCAAAGGACCTGGACGACAGACGTGTGAGCTATAGGTTGTTAGTTTGTTAACGGCGTGCTTTGCAGCCCGCTGGCGGACGGCAATCACCTATGCATATTTGTCGTCGGCTGGCGGACGACAATGACCTTTTCATATTTGCCGTCAGCTAGCGGATGGCATAGCGGTCCACGTGGCAGCACCTGGGGGGCTGGCCTATTTGATTTCTTTGTCGTCCGATGGCTGACGGCGAAGATGCAATGGTCTTTGCCGTCTGCCAGCAGACGGCAAAGCATCCAAATAGGCCAGCCTATTGCCCCAGGTTGCACAGGTAGCTGACATGTGGCATATTTGTCGTCCGCTGGCTGACGACAAAGCTCTTTGCCATCTGCCAGCAGAGGGCAAAGAGCCTGTATAGCCCCTGTTTTTCTGATTTTTCTTTAATTCATTCAATTTCACAGATATATATAGACACACACACACACACACACACATAGGAAAATACTTTCGACAAGCATAACAACACATATACATACCAAATCATATCCCTGTCATATGGATATGATCATCCAACACATATACATAGCAAATCAAAAGTCCATATGCAACATATATATATAGCTAGCCAACATATCCAACAAGAAGCATACAATGGTTTCATCCATACATACATATATAGTTAGCAAGTTTCACATTGTTCATCCTACAAAATCAAAACAAGAAGGAAGCATAAACAGAAGAGTAGACTCCATCAACGCAAGCTGCCTCATCTAAAGCAAATCTGCAAATTGTTTTCTCCTCTCCTCTTCTTTATCTTCTTCTTCTAACTAAGGTAGGTATAAATGCCATTTTATTGCTAAGCTAGGTAAAAATGCTAAGTGTAGGTCATTTTAGAGCTAAGCTAGGTAAATAGGTCATTTTGGAGCTTAGTAAGGTTATTATGTCATTTTCGAGGAAAATAAGCTAAGTCTATATCATTTTGGAGGTAACAAAGATTATCATGCCATTTTTGACCTAAGTATGCTAAGTATGTCATAAATGAACTGAAGAAGCTAAGTGTAGCTCATTTTTTATCTAACTTAGGTAATTATGCCATTTAGGAGGAAAATAAGCTAAGTATCCATTTGTAAAGCAAAACACTAGAGAAAACTTACTGTCATCACAACAAATGTGATGAAGATCGCAAATAAGGTAACAATTGATCCAATGACATAATGATACCAAGCCTCATTCACTGGTAGAAAAAGGGCCTAATGTGCTCATTAGTGTCGGTTCCAACGGCTAGGCAGGCGCCGATCATTAGTACCAGTTCGTGGTGAACCTTTAGTACCGGTTCGTGCCACGAACCGGTACTAAAGACGTGGTGGCAGGCTTGTGTCAGGCTGGGGCCCCACCAGTACCTTTAGTACCAGTTGGTTATACGAATCAGACTAGAGATTCACCTTTAGCCCCGTTTGTATAACTAACCGGTACTAAAGGTCATCCTATATAAACCACTTCATCGAGCCCGAGCGCTCTGTTCTTCCCCTTTCCTCTCTCCTCTATTTTCTTCCTCTTCCTCTCGAGCTCTCACTCCATTTTTGCCAAAATTTGTGAAGATTTAAAAGCACCCCATCCATCCAAGTGATCACAAAGGTTAGCAACTTTGTCCTTTCATCTCTCAATGCTAGATTTGCTTTTGCAATGCTCTATAAGTATAGTGATTTTTGGGTTTTATTTTGGGAGAAATTATATGTGGTAGTATTTGATTTATATGCAATTTGAGGTCAAAATAACTCTTTGTTTGCATATAAAGGTGTGGTTTACTTAGTGCCTTCCCGTCTCCGTCCTAACCACCGTCGATCGCCTGCACCGTCCTGTCGCCGGCACCACCTTGTGGTGAGCCTCTTGTTCTTATATTTTTTATATAAAAAAATCATGTTTCTGTGATTTAGATATATAGTTACTCGTATAATTATCTTACCCGTACGTTGTTTGTTATACATAGTGCAATGGTTTTGATATCTGTCCCGGTCGGCCCTCATCCGGGTTATGATTCGGATGTGGTATATTCTCTTTTATAACTACTTGTTGCATTTCGTGTTTATGGCAAATTATGCCCATCAAGTTGACATAGATATTTTTATCTATGAGGTATGTGAACTGGAAATTCCAACCGACCCTATTGTCGAGAGGTTATATTTTTATCTACGAGAAAACGAGTATTTGAAAGAAAAATTGAAAAGAATTGAGGGGGAGAAGATGGAATTGGAGTTGCATGTTGTTGATGTCGTCGATGATCACAAGATCAAGATGGAGAAAATGCGCTTGAAGATTAGAAAATATGCCATTGATAGTGAGGCTTGGTATCATTATGCAGTTGGATCAATTGTTACCTTAGTTGCGATCTTGATCGCATTTGTTGTTGCTGTCGGATTACGGGTTCCGGCAAAACCCTTGAGGTTCGAACTTTGGGGTGCGCACGAAGATCTCTTTCCCCCTATCTCACGATCTCACCACGATCTCAAAGCCTAGCTCGCCGAACTCGAGGAACAAGGGACACAAGAGTTTATACTGGTTCGGGCCACCGATGTGGTGTAATACCCTACTCCAGTGTGGTGTGGTGGATTGCCTTGTAGACTGGGATGAACAAGTACAAGGGAAGAACTACCTCTTGAGGAGAGATGTTCTTGAGCTTGGTGAGCTTGTGCATGTGTGGATGGAATGGATCTGATCCAGGACCCGTTGCCTCCTATGGTGGTGGCTAGTCCTATTTATAGAGGCCCGGGTCATCTTCCCGAATGTTAGGCAGGACGGGATCCCACAACGGCCAATTCAAAGGGGGACAACTAGTACAAGCTATCCTGACAAAAGGTGGTCTTCGCCTGCCAAAGGCTCTGGTGGTGATGCCGTCATGGGCTCCGCGATGACCTCCATCCCGCCGTCCTGCTGGTCTTGGTCTCGTTGCACCGATATGGAAACCTTTGCCTGACGCCTCGGGACTCATCGCTTGCGCCTGCTCCTTTAGCACCAAAGAGGAAACCAGTACTCTGCACCCGCTGGCATCCGCCTCGCCTCGCCTGGCCTTGGTCGTCATGGCCCACGTCACGGGAACCTCACGAGGTGCCCCTCGCCTTGATCGCTCCGCCCCTCGCGAGCCAGCCTAGTGAGGCTGCCCCTGAGGAGGTCTTGTGTCGCCCGCCTCGCGAGGCTTGGCCCCTCGCCAGGGTCTTGAGTGTTTGCTGGTGAAGATGGGTCGTACCAGGCCGCTAGTGGAGCCACGCCGTGGGCCGTAGGCAGGCAAGTTTGGGGACCCCCATTCCTAGAACGCCGACAGTAGCCCCGGGCCCAAGGCGCGCTCGGACTTGGCTTCGAGGCAAAGACAAGGGGCAAGTGTGGAGCGCCGCGGGGCCCAACCGCCTGCGGCCCTGATTGATGTGTGGCGACTCACAGGACGTTGGCGTATCCACTTCCACGCTGCTTCGGCAACTGCCCGACTGACAAAAGGCTGGCGCGGGCCGTGCTGCCTTCATTGCTCCCCTTCGTCTTGCTCCAGATCCCCTTCCTTGCTCCTTGTTTCTAAAGACTCCAGATCCGCCCAAATCCTCCTTTGAGCCTGCCGCCAATGGCGCCCAACAAAGCTCGGGCCGCCCCTCCGCCATCCTGGTACGAGCCTGCGCTGAAAGCGCCAAGCGTCTCGGAGAAGAACCTTGCCGCCATGCTTCTAATGACGGCGGAGGGCGATGAGAAGAGGAAAACCGCACTCCGGGCTGGCTCCATCGAGCCGGAGGCCCCGGGTGGCACCTTCTATCCCTTCTTCGTGAGCAGCATCGTTGCGGAGTTGGTTCCCCCTTCTCCGACTTCGCCTATTCCGTCCTTGGTCATTACAAGCTTCACGCCCTCCATCTTCATCCCAACTCCATCCTCCTTCTGTCGATCTTCGCCTTCTATTGTGAGGCGTACGTTAGGGTGATGCCGTCCGTGGCGCTGCTGCGCCACTTCTTCTATCTCCGGATCAAGGACGGCCCCTGCTTGGGGTGCGCCAACTTCGTTGCAGCCAACAAGACCAACGTGATCTCGAAGGCCGGGAAGAAGGCCGAGGGCTTCAGGAGCAAGTGGGTCCTGATGGATGCCAAGTGCTCTCACCCCCGGCTGGTGCTGCCGACGGAGATGCCCATGTCTCATGATGGGTGGTTCCGCGCGAAGCACACCGACCCTCGGGCGGAGCAGGTGCTGGAGAGGATGACCGCCGACCTAAAGCCGTATGACCCAAAGGCGGCGAGGCTGACGGGGGCCATGATCGTCAAGGAGTTCATGGCGCAGCGCGTGGCTCCCCTCCAGGCGCGCTCGCGCCCCTTGTGGAAGCTCGTGGACGAAGGAGGCGACCTCCGCCTGCGTCCGGAGGCCCTGTCTAACATGGAGCTGGGCACGGCCCTCCGCTCCTTGGTTGGGGATAACTAGGGGTACCCGCCGAACACCTTTGTTCCCCTGTACTGCCGCCCGGATGGGTCGAAGATTGCCGCTGCCATGCATGTCTTCGACAGGCATGGTCTTGTGCCGCCGACGCCCTCCGAGGCCCCAGCGGTGACGGTTCAGGTGGTGGTGTCCTCCGACGATTCTGGATAGGAGGAGGAGCAGGACTCTGCGGCCACCCCGGAGGGGTCTGGGGAGACCTCCCCTCCGCGCAAGGCCGATCTCCTCCGTGCCTTGCCTGACGACGACGACGTTGACGACCACCCAGTGAGGGAAGCCCTGCCCCCTATTGGGGTCGCTACGAGGTCCAGGGTCTCCCCCTCGAGGAAGTCGCCACCCAGTGTCCCGACGAAGAGCAGATCGGCGCTGATCTCTCGGGGTGACGCCTCCGCCATGTCACCTCCCGGAGCCACCATGGCCTCGCTGACTCCTGGGGCCCGCGCGCCAAAGCCCCAGGCCGCGAGGCCCCTAGGCTCCGCACTTCTGAAGAGGCGGCGGGACTACGCCGTCATGGACCAGTGAGTATCCTGCCCTAACTTTGCCCTTGCTCCTGCTTCCATTGCGGCCTACTGATGCTTCCTCCTTGTGCTGCTTGGCCGATGTCATCATTGATGAAGAAGAAGGAGGGGACAGCCACATCCTCGGGGACCCAGCAGCCTGGCACGGCTGCACCTCCTCCGGCGCAGAAGGGCGGCAATGGCGCCCGCACCTCTCCGGCCCGGTCTTCCTCGCGAGGCCCAGAGGAGTGTCTCTAGGGGAGAGTGACCCCTGACACCACGTCGGCTCCCGAGGCGCTTGTCCCCAGCTCGCTGGCCGAGGCCCCGTAGGCTCCGGAGCTCCTGGCTTCTTCTCCTGCCGCCGTCAACCTGCAGGTCTTAGCGATGATGCTGCCTTCTTCTACTGTCCCACCGCCAGTTCATGATCCTTCTGCCTCGCCTGACGCCCTGGAACATGCCCTTTCTGCGCTGACCCGGCTGCGGGGTGATCTTCAAGGCGCCGACCGTCGCCTGGTGGCCGAGCGCCTGGAGCTGATCTCTGGCTGGTTGCACTCTGATGCATCCGTCCATGCGGCGATGAGCCAGGCCGCAGCGGCTTCCGAGGAGGACAAGCAGGCCGCCACCCAAGCCGTGGCTGCTCGCGAGGTGGTGCTGAAGGACGCCGGGGCCGCCCAGGATCGCTATCGATCGCTAGAGGCCGAGCTGGATACCATGCACAACGAGCACGCTACCGAGGCTCGCGATCACAAGGCAGAGGAGGAGAAGATGAAGGCCCGGGAAGACGTGGTCAATGGTCGTGACACCGAACTGGAAGAGTCGGCGAGGGCGTAGGCCGCAGAGCACAACCGCCTGGAGGAGCTGGAGAAGAAGATGGAGGCTGAGAAGACCCTGCTGGAGTCCAGGGCAAAGATTCTTGCCGAGGACCGCGTGGCCTTCAAGTCCTTTGAGGAGAGATCTCCAAGCTGGGGGAACGAGCACTGCCATTCTTCAAGCTGATGAAGAAGAAGGGCCCCTTTGGATGGACTGAAAAGGCCGACAAGGCATTCCAAGAACTCAAGAGGTACCTTACCGGCCCTCCGGTGATGGTAGCTCCGCGTCCTCGGGAGCCTCTGGTGCTCTACCTCGCGGCCACCCCTTACTCCACCAGTGCCAGCCCTCAGTAGCGATCGGGGAGGAGCATCAGCCAAGGATGCAAATCGCTGCTCAGACAGGAGCTAAGCGAAGCCAAGAGAGCCTCACAAGGACCAAGGGCAGCCGCCAGGGGATCAGCCACAGCAGGAAAGCGCGCCCAGAGCAGGAGAAGCCCCGCCAAGTGATCAGGCGCTGGGGGCTCCGCTGCCTCAGGAGGCACCCCAACCTGCGGAGGACGCGAACAGCGACAGCGCTCACAGCCTCGTCGAGCACCCCGTGTACTTCGGCCAAGACGGTGCTACGGGGACGCGAGGGCACCTGCACCCCATGCCCCAAAAACTTCTCGCGCTATTGGTGGCCTCACGCAAGCTGCGGCACTACTTCCAAGGTCATCCCATCAAGGTCATCTCAGCATACCCTCTGGAGAGGGTGCTCAGGAGCCCCAACTCAGCTGGAAGGGTCGCCGAGTGGAACATTGAACTCCAAGCGTTTCAGCTAGAATTCAGCACGACCGGAGTCATCAAGGGGGCCACATTGGCAGATTTCTTGGCTGAATGGACGGAGGCGCCTAGCCTCGAAGCAGGCGAGGACCGATCACTCTCTCCGGGGAGCTAGGCACCGGACGGCTGGGTCATGTACTTTGACGGGGCATTCTCCCGACATGGCGCGGGGGCCGGCGTCGTGCTCGTATCCCCTACTCAGGACAAGCTCTATTACGCCGTGCAGCTCTGTTTCCAGCATGGGGAAAAGGTCTCCAACAACATAGCAGAATATGATGGCCTGATAGCCGGCCTGAGAGCCGTAATCGCTTTGGGGGTAAAGCGCCTCGTCATCAAGGGCGATTCACAACTCCTCGTCAACTTCTCCAACAAGATATACGAGCCGAAGGATGGGCACATGGAAGCCTACCTCACGGAGGTTCGCAGGATGGAGAAACAGTTCTGGGGACTGGAGCTGCAACATGTGCCTCGCGGCACCAACCAAGAGGCATATGACATCGCCAAGAGGGCGTCCAGGCGGCTGCCTCAGGAGCCTGGCTTCTTCGAAGAGCGACTCTTCAGGCCCTCAGGAGGAGCTCCCCCAGCCGCCTGCCTTGGGAGCCCCGGCCTGCGGCCCGGCCTCAGGGGCACGCTTGCTCCTGGCGATGGAACCTCAGGAAGGGTGCTGGATCACAGAGCTCAAGAGCTACTTGACGCGGGGGACCCTACCCGAAAAGGAGGAGGAGGCGGAGCGTGTGGCGCGGCTAGCCACGGCCTACTGCATCAGGCATGGAGAGCTTTACCGGAGGCGGCCGAACGACGTGTCCCTATGCTGCATTTCCAGAGAGCAAGGGAAGGAACTGCTGGAAGACATACACGGCAGAGATTGTGGGCATCACTCATCGTCGTGAACCCTCGTTGGCATGGCGTTCCGCAGCGGGTTTTACTGGCCACAGCACTCAGCGACGCTGTTGAGCTGGTAAAGGCTTGCGAGGCCTGCAAATTTCACGCCAAACATATCCATCAGCCGGCGGGAGGCCTGCAAACTATACGCCTGTCATGGTCGTTCGCATTTTGGGGGCTGGACATCCTAGGCCCGTTCCCTCGGGCGCCAGGGGGCTATCACTACCTATATGTCACCGTGGACAAGTTCACCAAGTGGACTGAGGTGGAAGCTGTCCGCACCATCCCAGCGGGCTCTGCGGTCAAGTGCATCAGGGGCCTCGTGAGCCGGTTTGGGGTGCCTAACCGCATCATCACCGACAACGGTTCGCAGTTCACCAAAGAATCTCTTCAAAATGTACTGTGCTAACCTTGGAACGCAGATATGCTACGCCTCGGTGGCGCACCCTCGGAGCAACGGCCAGGCCGAGCGAGCCAACGCGGAGGTCCTTAAGGGCCTCAAAACCAGGACCTTCAAGAAGAAGCTGGAGGCCTGCGGCAGGGGCTGGCACGACGAGCTCCAGTCTGTGCTGTGGTCCATCCGCACGACCGCGGCCAAGTCGACTGGCGAGACCCCCTTCTTCCTCGTCTACGGAGCAGAAGCCGTCCTCCCTCACGAGGTCAGGCGTCGCTCCGCACGGGTCCTGGCGTTCGACGAGGCGCAGCAGGACACCATGGGGGGGATGGATCTCGTGCTGGGAGAGGAACATCATCGAGAGGCCGCGCTGCGAGCGGCAAGGTATCAACAGGCGCTACGGCGATACCACTGCCGTAACATCCGCCCCTGTGACTCTGGAGGTAGGGGACCTCGTGCTCGAGACGGGTCCTCTCCAGGAAGGGTTGCATAAGCTCTCTCCCATGTGGGAGGGCCCGTTCAAAGTTGTTCATGTTTCAGCCCGGCCCGCACGCTTGGAGACTCGTGGAGGGGTGCCCATCCCAAACGCGTGGAACATCCAGCATCTCCGGAAGTTCTACCCTTGAAGAAAGGCCCGGAGCCTGTGAAGAAGGCAAACGCCTGTGAAGCTCGTTTTCCTGAGAAAGGCCCGGAGCCTGTGAAGAAGGCAAACGCCTGTGAAGCTCGTTTTCCCGAGAAAGGCGCGGAGCCTGTGAAGAAGGCAAATGCCTGTGAAGCTCGTTTTCCCGAGAAAGGCCCGGAGCCTGTGAAGAAGGCAAACGCCTGTGAAGCTCGTTTTCCCGAGAAAGGCCCAGAGCCTGTGAAGAAGGCCAACGCCTGTGAAATTCCTTTTCCCGAGAAAGGCCTGGAGCCTGTGAAGAAGGCCAACGCCTGTGAAGTTCATTTTCCCGAGAAAGGCCCGGAGGCTGTGAAGAAGGCCAATGCATGTGAAGCTCGCCGCCCGTGAAACTTTCACGTAATAATGAGTTGGGGCTGTACATGCCCCGGAGTCTCAGGAGCGCCGGCCTCAGGCCCTGGGGCTCCCTCCCACGCCTAGTGGCAGCACTTAGCTCTGTGCTGGTGAGAATACGTTGAAGACTAGATTAGGTGCCGGATGCGGCTTTTTCATTTGCTTTATGCAGTTGGCTAGTTCATTCCTATTTGAAGTTTTATTGAAGTTGTTGTCGTCTTTGGCTTGTGACTCTTTGTCTTTTTCGCTCTCTTGCCTCGATTTCTCTCGCGCAAGTCTCACGAGGGAGCAGCGCGGGCACCCTCGCGAGTGTTTTCTGACCTTATCGTTTGAGGCTTTCCTATCCGGGTCCACTACGGGAGCACCCCTCCCAGTCCGTGCCCCACGGGCATCGCGACGCGAACACAGGACCTGGGTCGGTCGCCTCCACAACCGAGGCCAGAAGCTACCCCTCCTGACTAATCCTTGCAGGACATGAAGCGTTCGATGAGGCCTTGGCCTCGGGAAGCGAAGACCGCAACAGCCTCCCCCCCCCCCCCCGAGCTAAGTAATTTCTACGCGCGGGCATACGGCACAAAAGCATGGCACGGAAATAGCAGAAACAGCATGGTAATTAAAAGCAACAGTTCAGCACGCCCCCACGGGGCCCTACACTACAAAAACGCGGCGAAGGCTCGCACTGCCTCCGGAGCTCAGTCGGACTCCTCCTCACGCTTCACCAAGGCGCGACGACGGGCTGACCCGCTACCTCCCTCCAGGCGGGCGCGACGGCACGGGGGCTGGTCGCGGCCACCGCTGGAGGAGCCGTTGTCCGAAGGACAGCCGCCGAAGCTCGACGGGCCCCGAGCGCCGCCGACCACGCGCCTGCTGCCATCTTCATCCCGATCATCGCCGGGGCTTTGTCCACGTCCGCGGTCATCGTCTTCGGGGCAGCACCTAGCTCGGCGACCGTCTTCTCCAAACACCCTCACGTAGAGGGTGGCGTCGCCATCGAACTTGAAGTGCAAGGTGCACCGCCGGCTCAGGCCACGCGCGCGGGCGAACGTTTGCCAGCCACGGGTCAGGGCCACACTCCCGGCGGCGGAGACCTCTAGCGAAGCCCAGGAGGGCCGGCTGCAACAACCGTCCCCCTGAAGCCAGAGGCCGCCCGGAGCGCCGGCCGGAAGTCCACCTAAAAGGAAGTGGGGAAGCTGGAGCCAGGTGCTGGTCGGCTCCACCGACCACACGACAAACTCCGGTAGCACCTCCGTCGAGTGGAAGCGTGGCCTAGGGGGCCGCGCGGTCACGGCGCGCCCCCCATCGACAACCTGGCGCCCATCGCCGCGCAGGGGATCGCCTCCACGACTGCGTGAAGCCGCTGCGGGAGCCACGGGATGCTTACGAGGACGGCCTTGACCGCGCTTGGCCGGGGGAGAGTCAGGCCCTACCTGGCGGGCCTTTCCCTTCTCCGCGGCTGAGAACCTCTTCGACGAGTCCATGGAGAGGAAGGAATAGCGAGAGGAGATTGACGGGAAGGGCTTGCGTCGTTCTGTACTTATAGCCGGAGGAGGCCAACCATCGGCCTCCATGATCACAGGTAATCATGACCCATTTCTGCATGGAGGGACTTGTCAAGTCATGCGGTTGCCGAGGCATCATGGGGAAGCGAAGACGCCCACGACCAACCAATTGCCACGCAGTGCCCAAGGCCGCAGGCTGTTGGGGCCCGCGGCGCTTCACACTTGCCCTTTCGCTTCTCTACTAAGCCAAGTCCGGGCGCGCCTTGGGCCCGGGGGCTACTGTCGGCGTTCTGGGAACGGGGGTCCCCAGACTTGCCTGCCTGCGGCGTGGCTCAAGTGGGGGCCCAGCACAGCCCAGCTTCATCAGCTCAAGCTCAAGACCCTCGCGAGGGTCCAAGCCTCGTGGGGGCGGACGGCAGAACCTCCCTCGGGGAGCAGCCTCGTCGAGGCAGGCTCACGCTGAGCCGGAGAGATCAAGGCGGGTACCTCACGAGGTGCCCCGTGACACAAGCCATGACGATCGAGACCGAGGGCGCCAGCTCATGCGTGTCCTAGTTTCCCCTTTGGTGCAAAGGAGGCAAGCACAGGCCAAGGCATCAGGCAAAGGTTACCGCTTCGGTGCAACAAGACCAAGACCAGCAGAACGGCGGGATGGATGTCATCGTGAAGCCCAGGACGGCGTCACGGTCAGAGCCTTTGGCAGCCGAAGACCAACTTTAGTCAGGATAAGTGTACTAGATGTTCCCCTTCAAAATGGCCAATTGTTGGCGCCCTTCCCGCTCATTATTTGGTAAGAGGTCCAGGGCCTCCCACTATAAATAGAGCTAGCCACCACAGAGTAGAGGCATCTGATAGAGCCCTAGCAGAGAGAGAGAGAGAGAGAGAAAGAGGCGACTGAACTCACCCAAGCAGTTCATCGCACCAGCCCAAGAACAGCCCTCGCGAGGCTGTTCTCCCCTTGTATTGTTCATCATCGGCCCCTGAGACAATCCACCACACCACACACTGGAGTAGGGTATTACACCATGACGGTGGCCCGAACCAGTATAAACCTCGTGTCTCTTGTGTTGTTCATCGTTCCTAGGTTAGATCCCTCGCAATCCATTCACGCGTGAGCTGGTAGGGGAAAGATCTCCGTGTGCACCCCAGTGTTCGAACCTCAAGGGTCTGTCGGAACCCAAAATCCGACAGCGGGGGATCCCCCAACGGCTCTGACGAGCTCGGCAATATGGTCCAGCCATCCCTCATAGTGGTCGTTGACCGGGCGGTAGCGCAGGAGCTCACGTGCCATGAGTAGCACGGCCTGCACGTCCGTGGGCGCGCGGCGAGCGTGGGACGATGAGCCGGCCGGAGTCAACGACGGGGTAGCGGTGCGGCCGTCCCACCGCGCAGAGGGGTGCAGCAAAGATGCTTGCTGCTCATTTCCTGCCGGGCCGGTGGCGGCGTTGGCGGCGGGTGATGGAGAACGACGGGGAGACCCGCCGACAGGGGCTGTCTGAGCGACACGGGCGGCCCGGCGCTCGGCGCGAGCTCGACGCGCGTCTTCCATGGACGTGGTAGAGCGGTGGAGCATGGATCGACGGAAGGAATGCTTCTGCGCACCCCTACCTGGCGCGCCAAATGTCAGATTACGGGTTCCGGGAAAACCCTTGAGGTTCGAACTCTTGGGTGCGCACGAAGATCTCTCTCCCCCTAGCTCACGCTCTCACCACGATCTCAAAGCCTAGCTCACCGAACCCGAGGAACAAGGGACGCAAGGGTTTATACTGGTTCGGGCCACCGATGTTGTGTAATACCCTACTCCAGTGTGGTGTGGTGGATTTCCTTGTAGGCTGGGATGAACAAGTACAAGGGAAGAACTACCTCCTGAGGAGAGGTGTTCTTGAGCTCGGTGAGCTTGTGTGTGTGTGGATGGAATAGATCTGATCCAAGATACGTTGCCTCCTATGGTGGTGGCTAGTCCTATTTACAGAGGAGCGGGTCCTCTTTGCAAATGTTAGGCGGGAAGGGATCCCACAACGGCCAATTCGAAGGGGGGCATCTAGTACAAGCTATCCTGACAAAAGGTGGTCTTCGCCGGCCAAAGGCTCTAGTGGTGATGCTGTCATGGGCTCCGCGATGACCTCCATCCTGCCGTCCTGCTGGTCTTGGTCTCGTTGCACCGATATGGAAACCTTTGCCTGACGCCTCGGGACTCATCGCCTACGCCTACTCCTTTAGCGCCAAAGAGGAAACCAGTACTCTATGCCCGCTGGCATCCGCCTTGCGCCCGCCTGGCCTTGGTCGTCATGGCCCACATCACGGGAACCTCACGAGGTGCCCCTCTCCTTGATCTCTCTGCTCCTCCCGAGCCAGCCTAGTGAGGCTGCCCCTGAGGAGGTCTTGTGTCGCCCGCCTCGCGAGGCTTGGCCCCTCGCCAGGGTCTTGAGTGTTTGCTGGTGAAGATGGGTCGTACCAGGCCGCTAGTGGAGCCACGCCATGGGCCGCAGGCAGGCATGTCTGGGGACCCCCGTTCCCAGAACGCCGACAATTGCATTTAAATGCTTTAGGTAGTGAGTTATTTGTATGTTTGTTTTATGAGAATAACTGTTGTATGAACTTGTATTAATTTGGTCTTTTAGGTGTTGTGTAATAAAGATGAGCCAGGAATGGATGTACGATGACCGATGCTCTCCCCAGTTCGTTGATGGCGTGCATACTTTTCTGCTTGCGGCTGAGGCAAACAAGCGGGCGGATGGTTTTATGCCTTGTCCATGTGCTGGCTGTAAGAATGGTCAGAATTACTCTAGGTTAAAAACCATTCACGTCCACCTATTTCAGTCCGGTTTCATGCCCCACTATAATGTTTGGACCAAGCACGGAGAAAGAGGGGTTATGATGGAAGAATATGAATAAGAAGAGGACGACGACAGCTATCCTAGCCATGGGTTCCCTGAATACAATGGTACAACAATGGGGGAAGAAGCTGAGCTGGCAATGCGGGAAGAAGCTGAGCCGGCAATGCGGGAAGAAGCTGAAGAAGAGGCATTAGATGTGCCCGCTGATGATCTAGGTCGGGCCATTGCCGATGCAAGGAGAAACTGCGCAAGTGAAAAGGAGAAGAAGAAGTTGCAGCGCATGTTAGAGGATCACAAGAAATTGTTGTACCCGAATTGGGAAGCTGACAAGAAAAAGTTGGGCACCACACCGGAATTGCTGCACTGGAAGGCAGAGAATGGTGTGTCTGACAAGGGATTTGGAAAGTTGCTGGTAATGTTAAAGAAGATGCTTCCAATGGACAACGAATTTCCCGAGAGTATGTACGAAGCAAAGAAGGTTGTCTGCCCTCTAGGGTTAGAGGTGCAGAAGATACATGCATGACCTAATGACTGCATCCTGTACTGCGGTGAGTACAAGGATTTGAATGTGTGCCCGGTATGCAGTGCATTGCACTGTAAGATTAGCCACGATGACCCTGGTGATGTCGAGGGGGGGCGCCCCAGGAAGAAGATTCCTGCCAAGGTGATGTGGTATGCTCCTATAATACCACGGTTGAAACGTTTGTTCCAAAACAAAGAGCATGGCAACGCGATGCGATGACATAGAGAAGACCGTAAGAAAGACAGGAAGTTGAGAGTACCCGCTGACGGGTCATAGTGGAGAAAAATGGAGATAAAGTACAGGGAGGATTTTGCAGGTGACGCAAGGAACGTATGGTTTGGTCTAAGTGCAGATGGCATTAATCCTTTTGGGGAGCAGAGCAGCAACCATAGCACCTGGCCTGTGACTCTATGTATGTACAACCTTCCTCCTTGGTTGTGCATGAAGAGGAAGTTCATTATGATGCCAGTGCTCACCCATGGCCCTAAGCAACCCGGCAATGACATTGATGTGTACCTAAGGCCATTAGTTGAAGAACTCTTACAGCTGTGGAATGGAAAAGGTGTACGTGTTTGGGATGAGCACAGACAGGAAGAAGTTGACCTAAAGGCATTGCTGTTCGTGACCATCAATGATTGGCCAGCTCTCAGTAACCTTTCAGGACAGACAAACAAGGGATACCGCGCATGCACACACTGTTTGGGTGATATTGACAGTATATATTTGAATAATTGTAAGAAGAATGTGTACCTGGGACATCGTTGATTTCTTCCGAGCAGGCATCCCGTAAGAAAGAAAGGCAAGCATTTCAAAGGTGAGGCGGGTCACCGGACAAAGTCTCGCCACCGTACTGGTGCTGATGTACATGATATGTTCAAGGATTTGAAGGTAATCTTTGGAAAGGTTCCTGGCGGACAACATGTTCCGAATGACGCTGACGGACGCGCACCCATGTGGAAGAAGAAATCTATATTTTGGGACCTACCCTATTTGAAAGACCTAGAGGTCCGCTCTGCAATCGACGTGATGCACGTGATGAAGAATATTTGCGTGATCCTGCTTGGTTTCTTGGGTGTGTATGGGAAGACAAAAGATACACCGAAGGCATGGGAAGACCAGCAACGTATGCACGGAAAAGATGGCATACATCAGGGTCATGCCAGCTACGCTCTTACCAAAGAAGAGAAGGAAATCTTCTTTGAATGCCCTTTCGATATGAAGGTACCATCCGGCTTCTCGTCGAATATAAAGGGAATAATAAATATGGCGGAGAAAAGTTCCAGAACCTAAAGTCTCATGACTGCCACGTGATTATGACGCAACTGCTTCCGGTTGCATTGAGGGGGCTTCTACCGGAAAACGTTCGATTAGCCATTGTGAAGCTATGTGCAATCTCTCAGAAGGTAATCGGTCCAGAAATCATACCAAGGTTAGAGAATGATTTGTTGCAATGTCTTGTCAGTTTCGAGTTGGTGTTCCCACCATCCTTCTTCAACATCATGACGCACGTCCTAGTTCACCTATGCGAAGAGATTAACGTTTTGGGTCATGTATATCTAGACAATATGTTCCTCTTTGAGAGGTTCATGGGAGTCTTAAAGAAATATGTTCATAACCGTGCTAGTCCAGAAGGAAGCATCTCCAAGGGCCATGAAAATGAGGAGGTCATTGAGTTTTGTATTGAGTTTATTCCTGACCTTAAGCCGATTGGTGTTCCTGAATCGCAGCATAAGGGTAGACTGGATGGAAAAGGCACGCTAGGAGCGGATCAAATAATATGTATGGACGGGCATTCTCTCACTCAATCACACTACACAGTTCTACAGAATTCCGCCTTGGTGGCTCCGTATATGGAGGAACACAAGAATTTTCTACGCTCCAAACACCCGGAGCAGTCTGACGACCGGTGAGGTATATTTATATAAGCATGCATCTGGTGATCATCACATGTTTTAAATGATTTGAAGATATATTAATGAATCGATATTTCTTCTTTCAGCCCTCCGGATCGAGCAAATCTTCTACAAGCAGCAGGACAGTGTGAGGCCCGACCAAAAAGTTGAAGGAGGGCGTAAAGTACAACATCGATGCCATTAAAACTGATGGCCAACCAATCGCGCCTAAGAACATTGCGAACAAGTTCGTTCGTCAGTGTGGAATTCTTGTGAAGGACCAACTCCCGATCTCCATGCAAGAATGGAAAAAGCCAGCAAAGCAACGTCTAGATCTTACTTGGGTTGATGACAGAGCAAAAGATCTGCTTTGGTAATCTCTCATGGAACATTTCACCCTACCAGCTCATTTCACATATGCAGATGTGCAGAAAGTGAAGGCCGCTGCTCTTAGGAAGATGGCAATTGCATTTAACAACCACAAGAAAACTATATGGGCCAACTACGTCAAAGGAGGAACGTCACATCCCTAGTTCTGGTATGACCTAGACTAGCTAGTCATGTGTGCATCATGTTTAAATTCAAATGAATTTGAATTGGGGATGTTCAAACCCTAGCATCAAATGGAATTCAAATAGGTTCAACCTAAAAATATTTTCAATGAACTCAAAATGCCCTTTAAAAATGGTCATCATTTCTGGATTAAGGTGGAAGCATCTACCAAAAATGGTTTACATTTTTGCAGGACATATTTGGGCTTTGAATTAAATCGGTAAGTATTTGAGTTGGGGCTATAAAATTCTATAAATTTTTATACAACTCCAATATTTCTGAAAATTGTAGAGGGTCTAAGGAATAAGTCCATCTTGCACCCACTACTTTTCTCAGAATTTACCAAAATGATTTAGTGGTTAAACTAAATCAAAACAAAGGTAAAAATATAGAAAACTGAAAACTGAAAAGACAGAGAGGAGAGAAACCTCACCTGGGCCTTACCTCGCAGAAGAGGCCCAGCCCACCTGTCGACTTGCTAGTCATCTTCAACCCCTGCCAGTAGACAGAGGGAGAGACTTCGCACGCGGCCGAGCGCGCCACCTCCTGCTTCGCGCTGGCTAGCCTCACCCGAGTCCACCTGCATTCCCAGGAGATGAGGACGACCCCCTCTCACTTTCGCCTCCTTCCTCTGCCTCGCCCCCTTCCTCTGGCCTCACTTCCTCGCGCCGCCGAGCACACTCGAGACCGCCGCTCACCGTAGCCATGGCCACCAGCCACCCCACTCCCTGCCGATGAGACCTCAAGCTCCGCGTCGTCGGCTTCTTCATCCACGTCGAGCCAAGCAACCAGGGAAGCACCACAACGCCGTCCCCGACGTCTTCTTCAACCTCGGTTCCCGGAGATCCTTGGAGTCGAATCGCTGCCCACCGGCCGTCCCCACGCCTGCCGACCCCTCCGTTAGCCTCTCTATGAGCTTCCGCGTCGAACCCGTCTCCTCCCTTTCTTGCTTATGCTCGCTAGCTCCGATCTCCGCCATGTCGTGAGCTCACCGCCGGTGTCCTCTTCGCCGCCATCATTTTAGTTCGTGGTAGTCGCACACGAGCGCACAGTCGTGCTCCTGGTTACACCAGGAAGCCGTAGCAGCCCCAGTCGGGCTCCCCGTGCTCCATAGCCCCGCGCCCGTGCACCACCGAACTCCGGCTGCCTCCCAGCTCGACGCCACCACCGCTATGGTCCACCTTGCTCCCTCCCATGGCCACCACTGGATGTGTGCGTGAGCCAGCAACCCATAGCCGCAAACCGCGCTCGAAACCGTCCCCTGTAGCACCTTCCCGCGGCGTCTCCATCATCAATTTTGGTCGCCACCGGCCGAACTCCGGCGAAGCCAACGTGGCGACATCATTAGTCGCTAATGATGTAACTAATTATCCCTGCTAGCCACTAACACTGGGCCCCACCTCCTAATAACCGCTGCTTAGTTTTAGTTTAGGTTTAATAACATTGTTTAGCCACTGTGCCACTGACCAGTGAACCCCACACATCAGGTTTGACCTGGGTCAACCCAGTTGACCTGCTCACATAGTGTTGTTGTCATGCTGACGCAGTAAATGTTTTCTGGCGTTTTATTAATCCAGGAAATTCCAGAAATTAGTTAAAACTTCTAAAAA
Organism: Aegilops bicornis; assembly: GCA_021605145.1. Lineage (NCBI taxonomy): Eukaryota > Viridiplantae > Streptophyta > Magnoliopsida > Poales > Poaceae > Aegilops > Aegilops bicornis. The sequence goes on along the minus strand of CM038670.1, from coordinate 341,939,142 downwards.
TCATAGAAAATAATCTATAACTCAGATTGAAAAGATTTATATATGAAAAATGATCAGAGAAATTCAATCTATCCATCTGTACCATTTTCATGCATGTTAGAACAACTTATGGCTTCTGTTTAGGACAAATAAAATAAATGGCATTTGCATATCCACATATGGAGTTTGAATTTGAATCTTGGATTCAAACCAACTTCATTTAAGTTGTTGCTAGTTGCATTAGCTCAAACCACAACATAATGCAATGTCATGATCATGCATCATATTGTCGCATTGCATTGATTGTGTTCTTTCTCTGTTGCCGGTGTTTGTCCCCTCTCGGTAGACGTGGTTTCGACGATGAGATCGATGACACTGATGAAGAACTATACTATCTTCAGAACTGCCAGGCAAGCAAAACCCCCTTGTTCATTCAGATACAATCCCACTCTCTCGCTTCTGCTCTATTTTACTACATTAGGACAACAATGATTCAACTGTTACATGCTGCGGTACTTGAACCCCTTTCCTCGGCATGACCTATCATTGCCACAGTAAATAGCTGAAACCCACTAGCATGAGTAGGACTTGTTTGAGCCCTGATGTGCCTACTCATTCATGCTTGTTTTCATGCCTGCACTACAACAAAAACCTGCCTATACAAACGCATGTTTACCAACGATATGAAAATATGTGTTGTTTGTTTCAACTTCCCACCTCCCGTACTTATCCCACCTCCCCTACTTAGCTCTAACCTCCTCTCCCTAGAAAAAAAATCCAACCTCCCCGTAGGCGCACCTCCACCCAGTTTCTCCTATGCGCAATCTCTGTTATCCCCTCCCCTGATTCCCCTCTCACCCGAGCTCCATGTCCATGACGCCGCGTGGCACCATCGATTTGGGCATGCTCTAGCGCTCTCCCGCGATTATTCTCACCATCCCGGCTCCCCTCAATCCTCTCCTACGATCCTCCGCCACTGCGACGACCTCCGTGGTCCTGCACATGCCGCTGCAGGAACCCTAGCCGCCATGGGTAGCCGGTGCGACTCCTGCGTTGGCCTTCTACCCTGCGTCTCCGTATCCGTCGCTGCCGGCCCAGGCTCAATAGTGCTGCTCCGTCTCGGCTACCTTCCCTTCGACATCGACGGTTTAGTAAGGCACTTCGCTCCTCTACTCGTGCCCTCTCAGGTGCTTTGTGGCGACATGACCTTCGTGCCATGGTCGATTCTTTGACAAAGTCATGACTGTGATCTACGCTACCTAGTGTTAGCCGTTGTGGTGGATAACACCCCACTACGGTCAGTGACCTTGCTTGAGGCTAAACAAATTCAGTTCACGATTTTCTAGGTATTTCAGTTTGGTGCTTGTATCTCAATAATGTGCTATGTAGTTACGTACATGCAAGCGGTCGTTTCATGTTGGGATAATCTATTGTGATGTATTGTTGAGTGATTCACCCCTTGTCCATATGTGGTAATTCGAAAGAATGCATGCATCCTTTTTTCTCGATGGTTCTTTCCTGCTGCTATGTGCGTGGATGAATCCTTAACAATATCCCTGTCACACATTATGTAATACCTTAGGAATAAGTCTCTGATGCCCGTCCTAATATTCCTCTTAACTGTATATATAATCCTTAATTTCATTTTCCCTTGCAGGTTCTAAAACAGACTATTTTCAGCCAACATCTGTGTGTGTGTAGTGGTAGTAGTTCGATCTGTTGTGTCGATGAACATCAAGGCTACATGATGGTTGTGAGTTACCAAAACATGTCTCCCTTATTTTACTAATCACAGACTCAGTTCAACTATTGATCTGCACTGAGTTCGTAATGAAGTTTTTGTTTTACTTTTCATTGTAGTGCTTGAAGAATGGTGTGGAGGCAGGACTGCAAAATTAACTAGCGACCACAAGTCATTGCAGCTTTTCTCGTCATGCCCACATGTTGTGGAGCTGCCGACCTGCCCAAGCCGCCCTCGATCAGTGCCAACTCCGCGAGAGAAAACTATGGTATTGGTTTCGTTCTTACATTGTAAAGTTCTTCGTTCCCCTAGGATTAAGATGGTGAAGTTACGAGATGTTGGAGCTATGGTAATACTATGACTTGACGCTTTTCTTTGTTTCTTGACTTGTTTTAGTAGGAACTTCAAAGGTTCGAGTCAGAACCTTGTAAGATTTCACCTTGCACCATTTACTCAATCAGAAGTTCAGAACTCATGGTATTCGACATGTTGTTGGCTTTCAACTTCCTTCAATTAGTATCTGATTCTTCTCAAGACCATGAAATATTTATGTCTCACGAGTTCTTCTTGTGTCAAATTCTCAGATTAGGAGTTGAGTAAACATCAATATGCTCAAGGTAATGCACGCTACTTTGCATAGTAAATGGTACTGGGTCATTTTGATTGCAAAACATCTTTGATAAACTGAAGATGATGCCACAACCCGACGTTCGTTTATAGATTGCGGAGAGATTGCCCAATCTAAAAGAGAAAAGATGGATGCCAAGGTGAACAGGCGTGTGATGTCTGTAGCTGGGACGCTGAAAAGTTTGTGCAAGTTCTTTCTGGTTTTCTCTCAAATATTAATTTCTTTGTACGCGTGCGCTTATGTAGAAACATTAAATGTCTCAGATATCTTCTAGAATATCATGTGTTGATGATATTTTAGCAAAAAGTGTGTAAATTCCCAATCTACATTACTACTTATGCTATTTTGATGCAATGCTATGCACGATATCTTATGAAACTCCTTATAGATTTTATCTTTGATATAAATATTGTACTAAATTGATATGTGCAATTTAATACAGTGCTAAGGGTCCTGTATGTTGGAGAGACTAGTATCCTATTTTTTCAAGATGGTTAGACTTTCTGTTCTAAAGTTTACTCTATTACTTTTGTTCTAAAATTTACCTTGTTTTACTAAATTATCTTGTTACTAAATTTTTGCATTGCTGTACTAAAATTTGCCTTGCTACTGTTGTACTAAAAATGTAACCATTGAGTAGGAAGGAAGAGATCAAGGGAGCAAATATAATGAGGAAGGAGCGCTCAGAAGAAGTTAACTCAAAATCCACTTAAGATGTGACCTTCACATAATTCACAAATGATAACCAGTACATTATTCATGATAGAATTGCACCAGACGCATGACATGCATTTGTATAATTGTACATAGTATATTGTACTTGATGCTTATATTGTTCCTTTTTAATTTGATGCTTATATTGTTCTTTTTTAACTTGATGCTTATATTGTTTGTTCGAACATAAAGTATTTTTAAATTGTTGAAACATTGCATCTATTTGTTTAGGAGAATTGCTGATCTCTGTGTGAAAACGAAGGTTGTGTGGTATGTCAGCACATTTTTTTCAAAGGAAGTACCTCATATCTTACATACTGTATGTTTGCTTCAAGATTTACTAGAACTCAACTGAGATCTAGCAGGTTTCTTCATAAGAAAACAAGGATCGGAAGTGTGTAAGATGTAGATTGCCTCGAATGTTACCAATGTGATGGCCTTCAACATTTGTATGTTGCTCCTCTACATTTTTGTTCTCTATTAACCTGAGTTTCTATACCGTAAGTTACTCATCTCATTATTTGTTTTGTAGATTGCCGAGATAAATGGTTGATGCACGGCTCAGATGTTGATTGCAAGGCAGATAATGGGGATAATTAGAGTGTCATTTTCAGTACAATGTTTCAAACATTATAGTTGATTCAAAGGTTGAGAAGTTTGCTACTAGTAGATAGCTTCACATCTTGTAATGTTTGGATCGTGTTCAGTGTAATGCAACATAGTTGATTTAATATATGGGACCTTTCCGTTTATTTTACTATGCCTCCTATACACTATATATATTGAACTAATAATTGTGGATGGCAATGTATAAAATATCATCAAGACATCAAGTATTCATGATATACACCAAAGCCTCTAGTTGTTGTAATGATGTGGTAGCCACCAACGCATATGAAGTGTTGTTAGACTCTAATTCTAGATGTTGCTACCTTACAACGCTTCTACATGGCGTTTACCAACGCATGTATATACGTTGTAGTAGACCCTAGCAACGCCACCAACAACAACGCATAATAATCCGTTGGTGTAGGCCTTAGCAACGCATATATGGACGTACGACAACGCATTGATGTGTTGTTGAAGGGGGGTTCTTGTTGTAGTGCTGCTACTACTTAGAGTTGAGTCAGGTCTGATTCATCGGGGATGAATTGGAATGGTGATGAACATGTCCTATTGTGTCTGAGCTAAGTGTGTGAACACGATTTGGTAAAGGTAGCGGTGAGAGGCCATGTATGAGTACATGGTGGGTTGTATCATTGAAGCCGTCCTCAGGAACTGAGTTCTGTGTTTGTGATCAGTGAACAACTACTACCACAGGTTGGGCCCTGAAATATGACCCCGCTCGACTTATTAACCCCCCTTGTCCTCTGTCCAGGAGTTGCAAGTAGTTTCTGGTGTTTGTAGTATGCTGGAGCCATGCGTAGCGCTGACCCGAGGGGTGGGCTGTGATGCGGTAGGCACGTGGCCCGGTGTACCGAGTCGCCCGTTTGGTGACCCAGGAACCCTGTACACATCGTTTGGGGCCCTATGTGGAAACCTCGGCCGGACTCCCTGCGGATAGAACCTGAATAGGCGATAAACTTGGACTAGGGACTTGTGTGGTTAGTCAGGTCATGGTCTACACCCACGTCGTCTTTCGCTTGAAGTCTGCCGAGCACATGTTGTGTGCAGACGCTAAGTGGTGGAAACATGTGTGAAGAAGTACACCCCTGTAGGGTTATAAATGATCTATTCGAATAGCCGTGTCCGCGGTAAAGGACCTTTGGGTTGCCTATACAGTTCATAGACAAGTGAAAGTGGATACTCTAAAATGCACAAGATAAGCGTGAGTGCTATGGATGGCGTTCTCGTAGGGAGACGGGAGCGGATCCATAGTGGTGTATTGATTGGTGAATATGTGGACTTGTGTGCGCCACCCCAAAAGAGTTACTTGCATACGTAGTTTAGGATAGCCACTGAGTCAAAGCTAGCTTGCTGCAGTTAAACTCCACCACCCCCTTTGTTGATACTTATGCATATGTAGCTAGTTCTGATGTAATTCTTGTTGGGTACATTTGTATTCACGTTTGCCTAATTTATGTTTTTGCAGAGAGACTTCAGTCTCACTAGTAGTTCCGTATGGACTTCGACGTTTAGCTTGTTACCTCAGCTACGATCCTGTGACCTCGGCAGGGTCTTGTAGATAGTCAGACTTCTCAGCCTTTTTCATTTGTAGTTGTCTGTACTCAGACAAGTTAAGCTTCCGCATGTGACATTGTTTGTATGCTTGAATGATGGGTCATCAGACCCATGTTTGTAATATCTGGCTCCTCGGAGCCTAATGAATAAATACTTTGAGTCGTAGAGTTTTGTTGTGATGCCATGTTATATTTGCACATATCGAGCATATTGTGTGTATGTTATTGAAATGCTTGGTATGTGTGGGATCCGACAACCTAGTTGTTTATCCTTGGTAGCCTCTCTTACCGAGAAATGTCTCCTAGTGCTTCCACTAAGACATGGTAGCTTTCTACAACTCCGAAACACTTAGGCTAGCCGGCATGTGTCCTTCTTCGTTCCTGTGTCTGTCCCTTCGGGGAAATGTCACGTGTTGTTCCTTTAAATACTTGTAGCTTGCTACGAATTGGGTTCAAACGTTGATGACCGACACGTTCGTTGCTGGGTCATGTATGCATGTCCCTGTAGGTTAGTGCCACTTTGGATTCACGAATGGTCATGTCGGCCCGGGTTCTCTGTCATATGGATGCTAGCGACACTATCATATACGTGAGCCAAAAGTCACATACGGTCCCGGGCCAGGTAAGGTAGCACCCGTTGGAATACCGTGTGTGAGGCCGCAAAGTGATATGATGTGTTACATGCTAGATCGGTGTGACGTAGGATCAGGGTTCTGACAGCTTTGGGATCAGAGCTTGACTGCCTATAGGATTACCAAGCCAAGTTGGTCGAAGTCGAGTCTAGAAATGCTTTAGTTATATAAGGGAATTGATTGTGGAAGGGAACATAAGGCTCTTTTTGCTCCTTTACCTTATGCCCTTATGATATGAGTCATCCTCTTCTCTTCTACGGGGATTAAGAACTAGGCTTCTCATCTTCTATTAGGATCACGTGTTACTAATCCATAGATTTATAGGAATGATGGATTCAAGTCTCAGTTCAGCTCCTACTACTTCCCTGTGTTCATAGCTGGCCTCAGAACCTTGATATTGTGATGTTGGGCGGTTATGCCACCATTTTGCAGGATGTCTCAAATCTTTTTGAGCATTTACAACCATTAGGACGTCCGAGTCATCCCAGGTTTCAAAATAGTCTGATGCATTTGTAAATCCCTTCTTCCCGTTCCCGATGTTCCTTGGGCCAGATTAACCACAATAACCAGTGTGTTGAGGTACTCTATTGCCTCGACATATATGTTGAAGCCATTATTATGACCCTGGGCGTCTTAGAGAACCACTTAGTAATCTAGCAATGCTTTGTATCCCCAGTGTGATGATTCTGGCCATCATTTTCGAAAGCATCCCATGATGTTATTAGATAGTAGGTATTCTATTCCTGGGTTCTTGAACCTGATATTCACCCTACTTACTTCATGTTGATAGTGTTCGCTAGTTCCTTTAGGATATTAGTAACCTTTGCGATAGTCCTCGAGATCCGTGGTATCTCATTCTTCCAATACCATGAACCATCATGGCAGAAGTTCTTTTGAACCAAAAGATCAAAACCAGTGTGCTCTTGAGGAGTACCCCATTCATATTGTGACTCTGCCAGTTCTACCTTTCTGCATGGCTTATCCGGAAGAAATATGTTGAACTCGTTCGACATGCTAATCTATCACCCACAACTCAGAAAATTGTATGCTCTTTTGAGTTGTCCCTCTTTACTTGTTTTCTGACCTTCGTCTATCAATTGATAGTCAAGAGTATGTGTGCATTCGTTCATCGATGCCTATTATTCTTGTGGTCGATCAAGCCACTCTATTCCGGAATGACTAAGAGAAACAAACTCCAGCACCTTATCCATTTCTTGGACCAATCAAAGTAGTTGTGTTCCACAGATCAAATGCCAATCCAGCTTTTGTTCTGTTCTACCCTGGAGTATTACCCCCTTTATGTCAGGATTGTCATGATAATTGCACACCATCTTATGAATTCTTGATGCAGTGATACTTCTCGCCATCATTGTTCATTCCTTGGTTTTCATGTTATTGTAACCAGAATGCTGACAAGTGAGTCGTGATGTGCGTGAAATCAATACTCCTAGCAACCCCGTTGCTTGGTAGTTAAAGGACGATAAGTTGTCTCTTAGTGTGTTGGTTACGAAATCACCATTCTGAGATTTATCGTGCGACCTAGTCCATTTTCCCTGGTGCACTCCTCGATCAATAAGATAGGATTGTGTTAATCCATCACTCTCTTGATCACATCGTATTTCCCTGAAAAGCAAGATTGTTCTCGAGCTTAGTAACATATCGGTGGTTCGTGATTTTCCGAATACCTTCTCGGAAGTGTTACCAGGTTGTCACCTGACCGCTATGTTGAGTTCGTGATCAGGTTGGTTTCTTGTAACCACCCCTTCTCCAAGAATCTGTGTTGGATGTCCCCGAGCTAGTTGGTTAAGCCAAACAACAACTTGGAGAGTTGGAAGATAAAAGCTTGCCTAGCTTAGTTCATTTCAAGGGATATATTTGTGTGTGTTGAAGAAAGATGATATCTTCATTGATTGGTCCCTGTGATCATTTGTTGGACCTATTGTCTTATCAAAACTTTGATTTGAGTGTGGGCTATCCTCAAATCAAATCAGAACCAACGATGTTCGTAATGTTGTCTTACTCGTGGTTTTTCCTCGAGCATACTCCGTTATATCTTTTGTTCTGACCAATGCTATCGCCTTGTTCACATAGTTGTGGAATTCCATCTTCGTGGGAATCTTGATGACTTGTTGTTGAGCCCATCAGCAACATTTTTATCTCCTCCATGATTCGTGTTGAACATCCAGCTAGTGTTGGAAACTTCTAAAAGCATTATCTTCATGTCCCGTTCATGAAGCATATGTTGGATGAAAGAAGTGACTTTCTCTGATTCACGTGCATTTGGTGCAAATTGCCGCCGTGAGTTCGTGGAAGATTGTTTTTGTTTCCTCTGGTACCATTCCAAGTCAGTTATGCATGTGCGGATGTATTCTATGGTTTGGTAGATTAATTACCTCTACTCCATATGTATCCCTAGCACACCAAGCAACTGATTGGTTTGTTAAGGAGAAGAAGTCCCTTCTTAAGAATCATGACATATGTTAGTACTTCGTTATCCTTGATGATGGTTTCCACCTGAACCCGGTAGTGTTTTATCATAAGAATTCTATGTGGTCATGCTTGTCTTGGACAGCGTGTTCACATGTGTTTAGCAGAACCAGCTCATGTTTTGGAGCTTACTACCATAGTTCATTTCCCGAGAATCTCGCAACGTCATCTCGTCGGGTTGTATTGCAAACTTTCTTTTCCAGACATGTTGTCTGAATTATCCTGTTACCAACCAAATTTGAATCTCAGGCAGATATGATGGTTGGAACTTCTTGCAAGAACTATGATATAGGTTCCAGTGAAATGGACGCACCTAGCTGGAAGCACTATTATTGTAGTATCTTAATTAAGCCGTTTGGTCACTTCCCATGAGGATTAAGCATGACTTACTAGAAGTTGTTCCTTATGGATTTTGTGCTCCCAAAGTCCGACCTTTACTTGATGGCAATGTTGATGCTTTTTAAGCATGACCGTGGTAGCTAGAACATCAAGGAGAACATTAGAAGCGGAGTGCTAAATGTCTCTCGGTCGATCATCCGGATTTTGTTTCCTTGGCATTGCTAAGGTAAAATCTGAGAAAGTGTTGTCTTCCTTCGCATCTGCATTCTCCACCATTGTTCATCATGGTAGTATGATGTGTTGCCAGGATCCTTGGCACGAATGTTGGTAAGATCTCGATGAGTATGGAAATGCTCAAGTTCTTGAAAGCACGCTCAGTTACTAGGTTATATCCTCGGTATCAATTGGAATGTGCCTCCCGTTTGCCGAGTTGTTCTATAATTCTAGTTTCTTTTCCAAACTGAGTATGCCATTCATTTGAACTCCTTCAAATGATCATTTATGAACTTCCTTAGCCTGTTATGAAGAATTTCAATGATCCTTGTATCAAAAGTAATTCTTTTTGCCACTTAAGTGAATAGTTCTGTCAGTCACCTTCCGTAAGGTACCCTGCAGTGGTATTAAGGGCAATATATCTCCTCGCTACTCTGAAACTAGTGCACCATCTTCTTCAACGTGGAATTGTTGCCTACCAAATTGAGCAATCGCCATCTGTTTCCTTCCACCCCTGATTGTGTCTTGTGTCTCAGCTCAAGAGATGCTCTTTTGTCTCATTCCATGAGTTGATCCTGAGTTGCTCGATCTTTGAGAAGATCGATTTTTCTAGAGTTTTCCCTTTCTTCTCGTTGTCATGTTGGATGAAGTTCTCAGAGAAAGATGTTGAGACAAAGATGATGACCGAATCAACGTTCTTATGAGGTGCAACTTGGTTCATGAAGTTTGTGAGATTTAGTGTCCCCTCTGTCTTCTTACCTCACGTCTTGAATCTCGGGACGAGATTCTTGTTTAGTGGGGGTGAGTTGTCACATCCCTAGTTCTGGTATGACCTAGACTAGCTAGTCATGTGTTGAAAGGACCGAGAAGAGGTGTGACGGTGTCCTGGACTAGGGGGTACTCACCACGTCATCTCCCGATCTGTTAGATTGGGCCGAGGACCCCCATGGCCGTATACTCATGGGCTAGTCCGGACAGCTGCCACATACAAGGAAGATTCCACAAGACTTGGCGATCAAGACAAGAACTCCTCCCCACCGGCGTATTCGGCTAGGACTCTTGTTATCCTAGGCCTCTCGTGCATTATATAAACCGAGGCCAGGCTAGTCGATAGAGATATACAACAATCATACCATAGGATAGCTTCTAGGGTTTAGCCTCTCTGATCTCGTGGTAGATCTACTCTTATACTACCCATATCATCAATATTAATCAAGCAGGAGTAGGGTTTTACCTCCATCGAGAGGGCCCGAACCTGGGTAAAACATCGTGTCCCTTGTCTCATGTTACCATCCGCCTAGACGCACAGTTCAGGACCCCCTACCCGAGATCCACCGGTTTTGACACCGACATTGGTGCTTTCATTGAGAGTTCCGCTGTGTGTTCGGCAAAAGGTCGATGGCTCGCCTGCAGATCAACTGCGACTTCGGCATCTTCATCACCAGCTCGACTGGTCACCTTGGTTCGACCAAGGACTGCGCCCTACCTCCGATCGTCATGTTCGGATGAGGGCCTTCATCAACATCAGCTCCGATCTCTATCAAGATCATGGAGGAATCATCCAGGGAGCCCGGGGGCTCAACGTCAACATTGCCCTCAGGCGATCGTGCTGTTTTTCTAGACAGCTAACTTGTATCCGCCGTCACCGCCTCCTCGAGCGTCGGTTTGACGATTGCTTTGGTGGAATAGTGCGGAATTACGTCTACAACAACCACGCTAAATTTCGTCGAGTTCCAATGGAGGAATCTCCGACAATCTACGATATACCGGAGCCCTGTCAAATCTGGACGAGAATCTGGACGAGTTTAGGGCGTGGTGTCCAGCTTCTAGCTCGGACCTCCTTTGGAAGATCCAACCGTTGATCGACTGCGGAATTCCTATATTTACCAACCCTCAAAATTTCAGCTCAATCCGACCGTCCAAACTCCGGGAACCTTCCGATTAGTGCATCACTTTGCGGATCTGTTTTCTGCGCGAAAACATATCCGACCCGAGTTCGTCCTTTTTACGAACGGGATTTCAGACATCCTTTTTGAAGGAAGTTTTGTATGGGGTATTGTGTTTTGTTCCCGAACACATCCCACTAACTTTAAAATCTTTTGAACATGATCTTCAACATCATGCTGGTGTCAAACCAGTCCGGCAATATTGCTCCACGGCTGCCGACCTGCGCTAAACACGTCATCACATTGTTGAGCCGAGCTCAACTTCTTTGGATCATCATCTCGGCAAGCCGAACAAGAGTCCGGCATCGCGAAGGATAGATCATCACCAACAACGCCGCCCCACGGATTACACAGAGCGGGCATACCGGTATCGCCGCACGGACGCTTCATCAAGCCAGCATCGACCATGTCACGACCTGCATCGGCAGGGCCGCACTATTGCTTCTTCAAGCTGGTGTCCATCACGCCGACGCCCTGCATCGACATTAACTTCGGCGCCAGGCCATATTTCTTTTATTACTCACTTTGCATAAATTATTTATTATGCAACGATTTTTTTTAATTATCATTATTACTATTATCTCCGGTTTGCACCATTTTTTGTGCACAGGAAAATGATCCGGGGACTTCGGCGTCACTCTGCCGGTCTGCATTGACCGTGCTATGTCACCACTTTGGCATGTCGAGGTCTCCGCTCCGCCACCTCGGGACCGGCTTGGGGGATGGAACCTTGTCCCGTATCAAGCTCGGACTGCGTCATCAATACCGAACACATTAACCAGCTAAGTCGCTTTGATGCTCAAAGCTTTAATTTCTAACTTGTGTTCGGTTCGACCAAGCATTGTACTTTTTTGGAAAAATGTTGCTTGTAAAAAAAATTATTGTCCAAACTTTGTTTGTGACGCATAAATTCAAATACCCAATTCATTTGGGAGCTTCCTTCATGAAGCTTTTCCTCTTGCATATGATTATACTTGTACGGCTTCGTTCCTTGTTCGTGTATTACGCCACAATATGCCCCATATTGACTTAAGCGATTTGCAAGCTGGGTTGCCTCGCTCCTGTTTACCCCTACGTTACCGATTGTTCGGCTAGGGGGTAAAGGGAGCACCTCTGCGATTGTCACGATCGGGTCATCCGAGCCGGACCTCGACTGGTGAAGCCGAAGCTAAGCGCTCTTATAGTTTTCAATGATGGTCGGCACACAACGGAACTCATGGGTACAAAAATCTATTGCACAAGTCTCATAATAACAATGAGCACCGAAGAAAGGTATCGGCGGGGTACTATTTTCTTCAAGATGCTTCTTACACTTCGCGATAATATAGCATAAGTTCCCCGAGCGCCGCTTTATGCATTCTGACCTTATGGCCTGATTGCTGGTTATTGGAAACACCGTTGATATTCTCGGATGATGGAGTACATAACACTTTTCGGTCCTTGACCAAGAGGGAGAAGCCGACGGTCGGTTAAGACGCGTTTAAAGTTCGGTTGAACATAGATATGATATAAGTACTTCGGTACATGCAATCATTCTTTTACCCAAGTCACTTGGGGGCTCTTAAATTTGTATGAGCCGTTTTATGATAAGTGTTCTTCTTCTTAGTCGTTGCAAAGTTTTACTATTATTATTATTATCTATCACTCCTTTTTTCGACACGAGTGTGTGGTCACTAGCCGGGGAGCCTAATTTCTCTCTCAAAGCCGCTAGAGTTTAGTTTGCTAAACTGGCCTAATGAGCAGTACTCCACCCTCGGGATAGGAGGTTGAAGCCATAGGCTGACCCGCTTGAAGTCTTGAGATAGGATGTATCATGTTAAAGCACGACAGAAGCACTTCTTTTGCTAAGGCCAATATTTGGATTGGCACCGAACACTTGATCTCGTTCGGACGTCAAGTTTTTACTGACGTTTTTTGGTTTTCCAAGCTTATGGCACTTTTTAAACTATTTGTGTGTTTTCAGCACAAGTCTCGCAGAGCAACGCAGGACACCTTTAGAGATTAGGCAAACACATTCTCGGATATTGCTATATATGCATCGGTTTCGAATTGTGTCTTCGGTCAATAGTTGGGTTGCCCGGCTCCTGCGCTTGCCTCCTACGTTCTGCTTTGTTCGGCTAGGTGTGCAAAGGGAGAACCACTACGATTGTGCTTCTAGCTCACATGGTTAAGCACCTCAGTGGAGAAAGCCGGCGACTGTCACAATAAGCGTAAACTGGTCAGCGATCCGATGACGGTGTTAAACGACGGGCCATTCATAACAATGGCTGAAGTGTTTACGGCTTGACCTCGACTGTCGCCGAACGCTACCGGGGGCTACTAACTGGCCTCCCAAACTAAATCCTTGATATTTTGCTCTTACATTGGAGCTGAGGTTTCATGATCATGCTTAGCATGACAACCCAAAGAAAGGAACCGATAAGCGGGACTATTTTCTTTGGAAGACATTTCTTACATTAATCAAGAATATAACATATCTCTCTGCGTACCTTTGTTTATAAAACCGTATGGCCAGATTGCCTTGTTTGTTGTAAATCTTTGCCCTCATAAAGGCTTTATAAAGTAGGACAAACACTCCTCGGCTATTGGCCGAGGAGGTGGAAGCCGATGGTCGGTCAACAAAGTTTTGTACAATGCGGATCCGAGCATTAATGACGTAAAGTACTTGGATACATAGAGTCATTACACATAGTTTGTGATTTTACGATGGATATCAATCCTCAATTCAGCCACACGTGCCCGCATTAAGGCTCGGGGGCTGCTGGGCTTCGGGCTTATTATTTACAAATATTAAAGGGGCACATCGATCCCCTGATCTGGTGTTGCCACCCGAACAGTGTCTCGGGGGCTACTGCATTGCCTGTCCAATGCAGAAAAATTTTAAGTGTAATACAGTCTCCGAGGAGATTTTGATCCTCAGGTTGGTCGGCCGCACCCAACCTGAGTCTTGAGGACTGAGCATGCTGCTTTTTGTGTCCCGAAGTATTCTGCCGAGCTAGGACTTGATCCTCAGACCGATTTTGCAAATCAACTTTGAGTCTCAATGACTCACGAGGATCAGCCGTCTTATGTCATCCTTCATGTGCATCTCGGGTTTTAGACCGATACCCACCTTGAGGGCTACTGGCTATGTATCTCGGCAGAGAATAAATTGCACCAATCAAAAATATTGACACAAATCGGCCCACATTCGGGGTGGTGCACCACCTCGAAAGCAGTCTGGCATAAAGCTCGGGCGCTAGTGGCTGGCTCCATAGAGGGCATTTCCGACATTAAGCTCGGCTAAACTCCTTCAAACTTCTTTGAACCAAGGTGATTTATGACACCTCGGATGCAGTCCGGCGTTGGAGTTCGGATACATAGTCCGGCGTTGGAGCTTGAATACAGTCCAGCGTTGGAGCTCGGATACATAGTCCGGCGTTGGAGCTCGGATACATTCCGGCGTTAGAGCTGGGAAGCGGTCCGGCGTTGGTGCTCGGCTGCAAAAGATACCTCGAATGTAGTCTGGCGTTGGAGCTCGTACGCAAGAGGACCCTGCCGCCCGAGAACAACTTCAAACCCGAGGTGTGGCATAAAAATAACAAGGCATTGATAAAGGCCGGAAACTTAAAGGGGCTCCTCGGATACCCGACGTGCAAACTCGTCGAATGCATTCCGGCGATCCTCAAGATCAAAGATGAGAAGATTTGTTGAACCAGTTTTCAAGACCGACGACTGAAGATGAAGAACGGTTCGGAAGAATCAAGGAGAGTCCCTAAACTTGAAGACCGGTTCAGGGGGCTCGACGGTGTCCTGGACTAGGGGTACTCACCACGTCATCTCCGATCTATTAGATTGGGCCGAGGACCCCATGGTCAGATACTCATCGGCCAGTCCAGCCAGCTGCCGCATACAAGGAAGATTCCACAAGACTTGGCGATCAAGACAAGGACTCCTCCCCACCGGCGTATTCGGCTAGGACTCTTGTTATCCTAGTCCTCTCGTGCATTATATAAACCGAGGCTAGGCTAGTCGATAGAGATATACAACAATCATACCATAGGCTAGCTTCTAGGGTTTAGCCTATCTGATCTCGTGGTAGATCTACTCTTGTACTATCCATATCATCAATATTAATCAAGCAGGAGTAGGGTTTTACCTCCATCGAGAGGGCCCGAACCTGGGTAAAAACATCGTGTCCCTTGTCTCCTGTTACCATCCACCTAGACGCACAGTTCGGGACCCCCTACCCGAGATCCGCCGGTTTTGACACCGACAAGGTGTCTAGAGGGGGGTGAATAGACTCTAAGTAAGAAAGTTGCAGTTTTAAAATTCTTTGAGTTGAGGTGGAGTTTTAGCACATGTTTAAACATTCACAATACATATCAAGAAAGCATGACAAGAGTATATGAGCAGCGGACAGTAAAGCATGCAAATTGCAAGAATGTAAAGAGATGGGATTGGAGTGTGCAAACGCAATGTAGACTCAGAGATTTTTTATCCGTGGTTCCGATAGGTGGTGCTATCGTACATCCACGTTTATGGAGACTTCAACCCACGAAGGGTAACGGTTGCGCGAGTCCACGGAGGGCTCCACCCACGAAGGGTCCACGAAGAAGCAACCTTGTCTATCCCACCATGGTCGTCGCCCACGAAGGACTTGCCTCACTAGGGTTGATCTTCATGAAGTAGGTGATCTCCTTGCCCGTACAAACTCCTTGGTTCAGCTCCACAATCTTGACGGAGGCTCCCAAGTGACACCTAACCAATCTAGGAGACACCACTCTCCAAAAGGTAATAGATGGAGTGTTGATGATGAACTCCTTGCTCTTGTGCTTCAAAATGATAGTCTCCCCAACACTCAACTCTCTCTCTCTCTCATAGGATAGGATTTGGTGAAATGATGATTTAAGTGGAAAGCAAGTTGGAGAAGGCTAGAGATCAATATTTATGTGGTTGGAATGGAATATCTTGACCTCAACACATGAGTAGGTGGTTCTCTCTCAGAAAATGTATGCTAGAAGTGTACGTATGTTTTGATGGCTCTCCTCACGAATGAAGAGTGGGTGGAGGGGTATATATAGCCTCCACACAAAATCTAACCGTTACACACAAATCACCAAACTCGGTGGGACCGAATCAAAATACTCGGTCAGACCGATTCAGTTCATAATGTGACCGTTAGGCATTTCAGTGGGACCGACATGATCAACTCGGTGGGACCGATGTGCTAGGGTTAGGGTAAAACCTCATCTCGGTTTGACCAATTACACAAACTCGGTGGGACCGATTTTGGTAAAGAGCTAACCAGAGTGTTGGTCAAGCAAACTCGGTGAGACCGATTACAAATCTCGGTGGGACTGAAATAAATGCAACAGGCACCAGAGAGTTTGCAAGCCCATCTCGGTGAGACCGAGATCCCATCGGTGAGACCGAATTGATTAGGATTTGTGGCAGTGGCTATGTCAAATGAAGTCGGTGGTGCTGGATAGAATATTTCGGTGGGGCCGAGTTTGACTTTTGGTTTGGGACATATGTGGATGTGAGAAAGTGGTTGAGGGTTTTGGAGCATATCACTAAGCATTTTGAGCAAGAAACCCATTAAGCAACACCTCATCCCCTTTTAATAGTATTGGCTTTCCTATGGACTCATTGTGATCTTGGATCACTAAAAATGATGTAAAGTCTTGAGCTTTTGAGCTTGAGCCAATCCTTTGTCTTTAGCACCTTGAAGGGGTTCCACATCCTCTTGTCCACGCCACTCCATCTGTTGAACTTGTCTGAAATACACTAGATGAAGACATTAGTCCAACAAGAGATATGTTGACATTAATTACCAAAACCACCCAGGGAGCACTTGTGCTTTAAATCTCCCCCTTTCGGTAATTGATGACAACATACATCAAAGCTTTAGGTAAAGATAAAGAGAATTGCAAGGAAAGCTTTAGAAAGACATGTAACATGCATAGGCTCCCCCTACATGTATGCACTCATGTCAATATGCGAAGTAAGAGCATGTGAATGCATAAGCATGACAGAGCAAGCAATGAGTTACATGTATCTTGGCTATATGCATCAGAGCAAATGGTGTGAATATATGAAGTGTAACTTCATGCTCATGATTCCTTCTTGCAAACAATATGTACAAAAACAAGAGATCTTCATGCACATGAGTGTGATGCATATACTTACCTTGTGGTCTTGAGATGGCTTAGGAAGAGATGAACCTGAGTAAACAAGGTTAGATAACACAGATATATCTGCTAGACAGAGCAAACAAAAAGAGCCACAAGAGTACCAAGACTGGGATGACATGTAGAGAGTGGGTACTAGGTACTCTATTTGATATAGGCATGTCCCCAAAGATAAAAAGATATGCAATGAATTCAAGGATGTCCTTCCCTAGCAGTCTTTCTCCCCCTGA
Source organism: Aegilops bicornis (assembly GCA_021605145.1). Lineage (NCBI taxonomy): Eukaryota > Viridiplantae > Streptophyta > Magnoliopsida > Poales > Poaceae > Aegilops > Aegilops bicornis. The sequence continues at coordinate 341,921,880 of CM038670.1, read as the reverse complement.
ATCTTATATTGGATAATGGGAGAACATAGGGAAACAAGATCAGAGCAAAACAAATCAGATTACAGAAGCATAACACAAACATGTCTTTCCCCTCTTAAAGACATGTGACTTCTCTCCTCTTGAACACCAAGCATCTGGGGCCTTTGATGTGATTACTTCTCTCTCCATTTTTCTCTTTCTCCCCCTTTTGAAGAGAATAAGCTCTCTCTCCCCCTTTTAAAGAGAATAAGCTTTGATGTGGTTTCTCTCTCCCTCTTTGACATCAATTTCCAAGAAGGGATCTTCTGGAGTGTGAGTCAAAATAGGTTTGGTCCTTGAGTCACAGAGCAAAGCAGCATATAAAATGTGATGCCGGTAGAGGACAAGAATCATTGAGTGGAGCTGGATCAAAAGTGCACGAACAAGTGGCAAATTGTCCTTTCTGCAGTGCAATCGGTGACACCGAGTTGTTTTCTTCGGTTGCATCGAACGGGTTCGGTTGGACCGAAAGTAACAAACCGGTAGGACCGAGTTCAACACAGAAAAAGAGCAATAGTCACCTTAGCTCACTAGGCAAATAAGATCTCACAAAGATTAGTAAGGAATTTACTGAAGGATTTGCAAAGAATTTGATGCAAGAAATGCAGAACAAAAGCAGAGAAAGGAAAATCTAGATGAAGTTTTTTTTGTTTTAAAAAGAAGGGGAAATGCAAGGAACAAATGCAAGAACTCGGAAACACTAGAGAACTTCATCTAGAATTGGGTGGTGACAAAGTCACCTATGTTAGAGTATATTGACTGAGGAGTCAAGTGAGAACACTTGATCATAAGTCATACTCATCGTTTAAGATCAAAATGGGGTTACCATTTTTCGTTTAAGCATCTTGATGTATTCGCATCTTGTTAAGCTGCTTTGGCCCATGGCTTGGGTAAAGTTTCTCTAAGATGGAATAGCATACCTTGGGTGGTGCTGTTGATCTTGATCATGTAGTTGAACTTGTGTGGGTTGCTCAAGGTTGATTTAGCTCATCAAGAATTGAGAGCACCACTTGGATTTGAGTTCATCTACCTACATGGGTTAGTCTTGCAAGGAAGAGCACTTGTGTATCCAACATGACAATCATGAAATTTGATACCAAATGAAATTTGATATATGGTATTTGTCAAAAGGATATGTTGAAGGGTTTCATGCTTCCTTGTTTTCAACCACCATAGTGTAGGGCCTTGGTGATGTAGAGATTGTTCAAGATGTGAGTGAGTTGAAATCCCATGAATTTACATTCATCCAAGTACCTACAAGGGTTAGATAGCATGCAAGGGTATAAATGTATCCAAGACAGATGATAATCATCATAAGAGAAAAAGTCAAGGATTAGTCATAGGCTCATGCCTTGCATGTATCCTAATAGAGTCCTACTCGAAGTTTGAAGCATCAATGATGTTCAATTCACCTCTCAAACGACAAAATACTTTCTCATCAAGCGGTTTGGTGAATATATCCGCCAATTGCTTATCGGTACGAACATGCTTAAGATCAATGTCCCCTTTAGCAACATGATCTTGAATGAAATGATGACGAACTTCTATATGCTTAGCTCGACAATGTTGCACGGGATTGTGAGCAATCTTAATAGCACTCTCATTGTCACTAAGCAATGGAACATGTTTCACATTGATCCCATAATCTTTAACAGTTTGGGTCATCCAAAGTAATTGAGCACAACATGAACCGGCGGCAATGTATTCCGCTTTGGCGGTGGATAAGGATACCGAGTTTTGTTTCTTGGAGGACAAAGACACAAGAGATCTACCAAGAAATTGACAAGTACCCGAAGTGGACTTTCTATCAAGCTTGTCTCCGGCATAGTCCAAATCGGAATAGCCAACAAGATCAAAAGAAGACCCCTTAGGATACCAAATGCCAAAATTTGGTGTATGTATTAAGTATCTCACTATCCTTTTCACGGCCTTAAGATGAAATTCTTTGGGGGGCGCTTGATATCGTGCACACATGCACACACTTAGCATAATGTCGGGACGGGAGGCACATAGATATAATAATGAACCAATCATAGATCGTTAAACCTTTTGGCCAACCGATTTTCCATCCTTGTTCAAGTCAAGATGTCCACTAGTAGGCATGGGAGCTTTCATACCTTTGCTTTCTTGCATGTTGAAATTCTTGAATAAGTCCTTGGTGTACTTTGTTTGAGAAACAAAGGTGCCTTACTTAGTTTGCTTGATTTGCAAACCAAGAAAGAACTTGAGTTCACTCATCATAGACATCTCAAACTTCTTCGATATTAGCTTCCCAAACTTTTCACTAAAATGAGGGTTAGTCGAACCAAATATGATATCATCAACATAAATTTGGCACACAAATAATTCACCATTAACCCTTTTAGTAAAAAGAGTAGAATCTATTTTTCCAATTTCAAAGCCTTTTTCAATAAGGAACTTGGTCAAGCATTTATACCACGCTCTAGGAGCTTGTTTAAGACATAAAGAGCTTTATGAAGTTTGTAGACATGATTGAGTTTCTTAGGATTGACAAAGCCGGGAGGTTGTTTAACATAAACTTCCTCCTCAATTTCACCATTTAGAAAAGTACTTTTAATGTCCATTTGGTACAAGGTGATATCATGGTGATTCGCATAGGCAAATAAGATGCAGATGGACTCAAGTCTAGCAACGGGGGCATATGTCTCACCGTAGTACATACCTTCGACTTGAGTGTAGCCTTGGGCGACGAGCCGTGCTTTGTTGCGAACGACTTGTCCATCTTCGTCTTGCTTCTTGCGAAACACCCATTTGGTACCGATGATGTTATGGTTGTTGTCGGGCTTCTCGAACAATGTCCACACTTGATTTATCTCAAAGTTGTGTAGCTCTTCATGCATAGCATTTATCCAATCCGGATGTTCCAATGCTTCTTCAACCTTCATAGGTTCAATGTTAGATATGAATGAATAATGTTCACAAAAATTAGCCAAACGATTTTTAGAGCGAGTAATTCTCCCGGTTTGGATATCATTGAAGATTTGTTCGACGGGATGGTCTCTTGAAACTGTTGCTCGAACTCGTGAGAGCTTTTGTTTTGATCAGGGTGGAACATCTTCTTCATCCTCTTGTTCTTCTTCTTGGCCTTCTTCATTGTTGATGTTGTCGTTCTCTTGTCGTGGTGGAGAAGGAGGTTGATGAGGTTAATCTTGGTGTACTTCCTCGTTTTCTCCATCTTGATGTGTCCCACTTGTGGATGCTTCTGTGTCAACTCTTGGTTCACCTTGTCGTGAGGTAGAAGCTTCCACTTGGACGGACGAGGTATTCTCCTTCACCTCCGTTGGACAAATCTTGCCAATAGACAAGTCTTGGATTGCTTCCGAAGGATCTTTATCTCCTACATCAATTGGCAATTGCTCTACTTGCGAGCCATTAGATTCACCAAACTTCACATCTACCGTCTCTTCAACCTTTCGGGCGAAGTTTTTTTTGACACGGTAAGTGTGAGAGTTTGAGCCATAACCAAGTAGGAAACCCTCATGAGATTTAGCAGGAAATTTAGAGCGACGATGCTTATCAAGAATGTAACACTTTGAGCCAAATACTCGAAAGTATCCAACTTGGGGTTTGTTACCGATGAGGAGCTCGTATGCCGTCTTGCCGAGTAGCTTGTGAAGATACAAGCGATTTTTTGCATGACAAGTTGTCTCAACCGCTTCCGCCCAAAAGTGTTTTGGAGTTTTGTACTCATCAAGCATCGTTCTCGCCATCTCAATAAGAGTCCGGTTCTTCCTCTCAATAACTCCATTTTGTTGAGGTGTGTACGTGGCCGAGAACTCATCTGAGATACCTTCTTCGTAAAGAAAGGTATCCACATTTGCGTTCTTGAACTCCGTTCCGTTGTCGCTTCGAACCTTCTTGATCTTCACTTCAAATTGATTTTGGGCCTTCCTAGCGAAGTTCTTGAAGATCTTTTGGACCTGCGATTTATCATCAAGAAAGAACACCCACGTAAATCTTGAAAAATCATCAACTATAACTAGACCAAATGAGTTTCCATCGAGACTCTTGTAGGCATTGGGACCAAAGAGATCCATATGAAGTAGCTCGAGCGGTCTTCTCATGGTCGTGATGTTCTTCACGGGGTGACTTCCTTCTACTTGTTTTCCAGCTTGACAAGAACTGCATAGTCTATCCTTGTCAAATATAACATCTTTCACTCCAAGGATATGATCACCTTTAATAAGCTTATCAAGATTTCGCATGCCCACATGACCTAGCCTTCTATGCCACAACCAACCTTTTGAAGATTTAGCAATAAAGCATGTTCTAGGTTGAGCCTTTTTAGTGAAGTAAACAATGTAAAGATCACCTCTATGTATACCGGTAAAGATCATTTTATGATTATCTCTACGAAACACTTGGCAATCTACTTCAGTAAATAGGACATTGAAACCAAATTCAGCAAGTCTAGATACGGAAAGTAAATTGTAGCCAAGAGATTCAACGAGCATAACATTTTGTATGTAGCTATCATGTGAGATGGCTACCTTACCCTTTGAGTTATCACAAAAGGTGACATACTTTCGAGGGCCGTTGTTTTCAGCAAGCTCATGAAACATATCCTTATCTCCGGTCATATGATCAGTACATCCACTATCAATGACCCATTCCTTTCCTCCAGCCATGTAGCCGCGAAGGTTAGCCATAAGGCCAAAATGTCTCATAGACTCACTGAGATCAAAGTCACTATCATCATCCTCATCATAGTATCCATGTTCAACATCGTCTTGTGGTGAATCAATTCCTAGAGACAGTGATCCATTAGATAAATGATCGTCACGATAATCGTCTTTATGAATTCTAATGACTTTGGAAATGATATTGCTAATGATTCCAACATCTCCTTTGGCACGCATGAGATTAGTAAGTTCAAAAAGACAATCACCAAACCAAGGATCATTGGAATTCATCTTACTCAAGGCAATAGACTTATGAAGGATCTCATCTGTGTTTTGCAAGGAATAGTTTGGAAATCATTCCTCAAGAAATCTCCATATAGTGTAGGCACAATCAAGAGTAGGTAAGCTAGCAATCAAATTTTTGGGCAATCCTCTAATGATAAGATTGATAGTTCTAAGATTGCGAATCATGTCAAGATCCTCATCGGGAGTGAAATGCAAGGGATCACTAAGGGAAATGCAAGGACTAGTAATGTACTTGTTCAAGTGATATTCATTGAAAATATCATGCATCTCATTTTTCCATTCATGAAAGAACTCTCCATCAAGTATAGGCACTCTATGTCTAAGACTCCCAAACGTAGACACATCCATCTTCCTCCAGAGGTGTTTAAACCAAAGCAATGGAGACCAATGCTCTGATACCAATTGAAAGGATCGAGAAGAGGTGTCTAGAGGGGGGGGTTTGAATAGACTCTAACCAAGAAAAATTGCAGCTTTTAAATTCTTTGAGTTGAGGTGGAGTTTTAGCACATGTTTAAACATTCACAATACATATCAAGCAAGCATGACAAGAGTATATGAGCAGCGGAAAGTAAATCATGCAAATTGCAAGAATGTAAAGAGATGGGATTGGAGTGTGCAAACGCAATGTAGACTCGGAGATTTTTTATCCGTGGTTCCGATCATTGGTGCTATCGTACATCCACGTTGATGGAGACTTCAACCCACGAAGGGTAGCAGTTGCATGAGTCCATGGAGGGCTCCACCCACAAAGGGTCCACGAAGAAGGAACCTTGTCTATCCCACCATGGTCGTCGCCCACGAAGGACTTGCCTCACTAGGGTAGATCTTCACGAAGTAGGCGATCTCCTTGCCCGTACAAACTCCTTGGTTCAACTCCACAATATTGACGGAGGCTCCCAAGTGACACCTAATCAATCTAGGAGACACCACTCTTCAAAAGGTAATAGATGGAGTGTTGATGATGAACACCTTGCTCTTGTGCTTCAAAATGATAGTCTCCCCAACACTCAACTCTCTCCCATAGGATAGGATTTGGCGAAAAGATGATTTGAGTGGAAAGCAAGTTGGAGAAGGCTAGAGATCAAGATTTATGTGGTTGGAATGGAATATCTTGACCTCAACACATGAGTAGGTGGTTCTCTCTCAAAAAAATGTATGCTGGAAGTGTACGTATGTTCTGATGGCTCTCATCACGAATGAAGAGTGGGTGGAGGGGTATATATAGCCTCCACACAAAATCTAACCGTTACACACAAATCAAAAAACTCGGTCAGACCGATTCAGTTCATAATGTGACCGTTAGGCATTTCGGTGGGACCGACATGATCAACTCGGTGGGACTGATGTGCTAGGGTTAGGGTAAAACCTCTCGGTTTGACCGATTACACAAACTCGGTGGGACCGATTTTGGTAAAGAGCTAACCAGAGAGTTGGTCAAGCCAACACGGTGAGACCGATTACAAATCTTGGTGGGACCGAAATAAATGCAACACGCACCAGAGAGTTTGCAAGCCCATCGCGGTGAGACCGGGATCCCATCGGTGAGACCGAATTGATTAGGGTTTGTTGCAGTGGCTATGTAAAATGAACTTGGTGGCGCCGGATAGAATATTTCAGTGGGGCCGAGTTTGACTATTGGTTTGGGACATATGTGGATGTGAGAGTCGTTGAGGGTTTTGGAGCATATCACTAAGCATTTTGAGCAAGAAACCCATTAAGCAACACCTCATCCCCTTTTAATAGTATTGGCTTTTCCTATGGACTCAATGTGATCTTGGATCACTAAAAGTAAGATGTAGAGTCTTCAGCTTTTGAGCTTGAGCCAGTCCTTTGTCTTTAGCACCTTGAAGGGGTTCCACATCCTCTTGTCCACGCCACTCCATTTCTTGAACTTGTCTGAAATACACTAGATGAAGACATTAGTCCAACAAGAGATATGTTGACATTAATTACCAAAACCACCCAGGGAGCACTTGTGCTTTCATGTGTGCATCATGTTTAAATTCAAATGAATTTGAATTGGGGATGTTCAAACCCTAGCATCAAATGGAATTCAAATAGGTTCAACCTAAAAATATTTTCAATGAACTCAAAATGCCCTTTAAAAATGTTCATCATTTCTGGATTAAGGTGGAAGCATCTACCAAAAATGGTTTACATTTTTGCAGGACATATTTGGGCTTTGAATTAAATCAATAAGTATTTGATTTGGGGCTATAAAATTCTATAAATTCTTATACAGCTCCAATATTTCTGAAAATTGTAGAGGGTCTGTGGAATAAGTCCATCTTGCACCCACTACTTTTCTCAGAATTTACCAAAATGATTTAGTGGTTAAACTAAATCAAAACAAAGGTAAAAATATAGAAAACATAAAACAGAAAAGACAGAGAGGAGAGAAACCTCACCTGGGCCTTACCTGGCAGAAGAGGCCCAACCCACCTATCGACTTGCCAGTCATCTTCAACCCCTGCCAGTAGGCAGAGGGAGAGACTCCGCACGCGGCCAAGCATGCCACCTCCTGCTTCGCGCTAGCTAGCCTCCCATGAGCCCACCTGCACGCCCAGGATATGAGGACGACCCCCTCTCACTTTCCCCTCCTTCCTCTGCCCCGCCCCCTTGCTCTGACCTCTCTTCCTCACGCCGCCGAGCACACCAGGGACCGCCGCTCACCGTAGCCATGGCCACCGGCCACCCCACTCCCTGCCGATGAGACCTCGAGCTCCACATCGTCGTCTTCTTCATCCACGCCGAGCCAAGCAACCGGGGAAGCACCACAACGCCGTCCCTGACGTCTTCTTCAACCTTGGTTCCCGGAGATCATCGGCGTCGATTCGCCCCACCGGCCATCCCCGCGCCTGTCGACCCCTCCGTTAGCCTCTTTGTGAGCTTCCGCGTCGAACTCATCTCCTCCCTCTCTCGTTTATGCTCACTAGCTCCGATCCCCGCCATGCCGTGAGCTCACCGCCGGCGTCCTCTTCACCGTCGTCATTTCAGTTCGCGGTAGTCGCACACGAGCGCACGGTCGTGCTCCTGGTTATGCCAGGAAGCCATAGACAACCCCACTCGGGCTCACCATGCTCCATAGCCCCGCGCCCGTGCACCACCGAACTCCGGCCGCCGCCCAGCTCGACGTCACCACCGCTGCGGTCCACCTTGCTCCCTCGGTTGGCCACCGCTGGATGCGAGCCAGCAACCCATAGCCGCAAACCATGCTCGAAACCATCCCGTGTAGCACCTTCCCGCGGCGTCTCCGTCGTTGATTTTGGTCGCCGCCGGCCGAACTCCGGCGAAGCCAATGTGGCGACATCATTAGTCGCTTATGATGTAACTACTTATCCCTGCTAGCCACTGACACTGGGCCCCACCTCCTAATAACCGCTGCTTAGTTTTAGTTTAGGTTTAATAACTATGTTTAGCCACTATGCCACTGACCAGTGGACCCCACATGTCAGTTTGAACTGGGTCAACCCAGTTGACCTGCTGACGCAGTGCTGTTGTCATGCTGATGCAGTAAATGTTTTTTGGCGTCTTATTAATCCAGGAAATTCTATAAATTAGTTAAAACTTATAAAAATCATAGAAAATAATCTATAACTCATATTGAAAATATTTATATATGAAAAATGATCAAAAAAATTCAATCTATCCATGTGTACCATTTTCATGCATGTTAGAACAACTTACGGCTTCTGTTTAGGACAAATTAAATAAATGGCATTTGCATATCCACATATGGAGTTTGAATTTCAATCTTGGATTCAAACCAACCTCATTTAAATTGTTGCCAGTTGCATTAGATCAAACCACAGCATAATGACATGTCATGATCATGCATCATATTATCGCATTGCATTGATTGTGTTCTTTCTCTGTGGTCGGTATTTGTCCCCTCTCGGTAGACGTGGTTTCGACGATGAGATCGATGACACCGATGAAGAACTATACTATCTTCAGAAGTGCCAGGCAAGCAAAACCCCCTTGTTCATTCTGATACAATCCCACTCTCTCGCTTCTGCTCTCTTTTACTGCATTAGGACAACAACGATTCAACTATTACATGTTGCGGTAGTTGAACCCCTTTCCTCTGCATGACCTGTCATTGCCACAGTAAATAGATGAAACCCACTAGCATGAATAGGAGTTGTTTGAGCCCTGATGTGCCTACTCATTCATGCTTGTCATCATGCCACTCTTTGCTTAGAGTTGAGTCGGTCGATTCATCGAGGATGAATTGGAATGGTGATGAACATGTCCTACTGTGTGAGCTAAGTGTGTGAACATGATTTGGTAAAGGTAGAAGGGAGAGGCCATGTAGGATTACATGGTGGGTTGTCTCATTGAAGCCATCCTCAGTATCTGAGTTCTGTGTTTGTGAACCATGAACAGCTACTACCACGCGTTGGGCCCTGAAATATGACCCAGCTCGACTTATTAAACCCACGTGTCCTCTATCCAGGAGTTGCAAGTAGTTTCTAGTGTTTGTAGTATGCTGGAGGTTGTGAGCAGCGCTGACCCGAGGGGTGGGCTGTGATGCGGTAGGCACGTGGCCCGGTGTACCGAGTCGCCCGTTTGGGGACCCGGGAACCCTGTACACATCGTTCGGGGCCGTATGTGGAAACCTCGGTCGGACTCCCTACGGATGGAACCTGAATAGGCGATAAACCTGGACTAGGGACTTGTGTGGTTAGTCAGGTCGTGGTCTACACCCACGTCGACTTTCGCTTGAAGTCTGCCGAGCACATGTCGTGTGCGGACGCTTAGTGGTGGAAACATGTGTGAAGAAGTACACCCCCTGTAGGGTTATAAATGATCTATTCGAATAGACGCGTCCGTGGTAAAGGACCTCTGGGTTTGCTATACAGTTCATAGACAAGTGAAACTGGATACCCTAAAATGCGCAAGATAAGCGTGAGTGCTATGGATGGCGTTCTCGTAGGAAGACGGGAGCGGATCCATAGTGGTGTATTGATTGGTGAATATGTGGACTCGTGTGTGCCACCCCAAAACAGTTACTTGCATACGTAGTTCAGGATAGCCTTGAGTCAAAGCTGGCTTGTCAGCGGTTAAACTCCACCACCCCCTTTGTTGATACTGATGCATATGTAGCTAGTTTTGATGTAAGTCTTGTTGGGTACATTTGTACTCGCGTTTGCGTAATTTATGTTTTTTCGGAGAGACTTCAGTCTCACTAGTAGTTTTGCATGAACTTCGACGTTTAGCTTGTTACCTCATCTACGATCCTGTGCCCTCGGCAGGGTCTTGTAGATAGTCAGGCTTCTCAGCCTTTTTCATTTGTAGTTGTCTGTACTCAGACAAGTTAAGCTTCCGCATGTGCCGTTGTTTGTATGCTTGAATGCTGGGTCATCAGACCCATGTTTGTAATATCTGGCTCCTCGGAGCCTAATGAATAAATACTTTGAGTCGTAGAGTTTTATTGTGATGCCATGTTGTATTTGCACATATTGAGCATATTGTGTGTATGTTATTGAAATGCTTGGTATGTGTGGGATCCGACAACCTAGTTGTTTATCCTTGGTAGCCTTTCTTACCGGGAAATGTCTCCTAGTGCTTCCACTGAGCCATGGTAGCTTGCTCTTGCTCCTAACACTTAGGCTGGCCGACATGTGTCCTTCTTCGTTCCTATATGCATCCCCTTCGGGGAAATGTCACACGTTGTTCCTTTAAGTCCTTGTAGCTTGCTATGACTTGGGTTCATACGTTGATGACCAACACGTTCGTTGCTGGGTCATGTATGCCTGTCCCTGTAAGTTAGTGCCACTTTGGATTCACGACTGGTCATGTCGGTCCAGGTTCTCTATCATATGGATGCTAGCGACACTATCATATACGTGAGCCAAAAGGCGCAAACGGTCCCGGGCAAGGTAAGGTGGCACCCGTGGGAATACCGTGCGTGAGGCAGCAAAGTGATATGATGTGTTACATGTTATATCGGTGTGACGTAGGATTGGGGTCCTGACAAGGAAAGAAGACTCCAGAATTCACGGGAACACTAAAGAAGCAAAGAGATCACTGGCCCGCTTTCGTGAAATTCAAGGAATCAGAATTATCTAAGGAATGGTCGAGAATAAACAAGGCCAATGCCGCAAAAAAGGAGCAGTTCCATACACTACAAAAAAAGACACATCCGTGACATTTTGGGCCGAACGAAATTTTTTCTGTCATACATATGACACTTCTATGACGATAATTGTGAGAAAACCCGGTATCATCATAGATGTCGTGGGCTCCTACTTCTATGACAAAAAATCATGACAGAAAATGGGCTTTTTCGTCACAGGCGGGCGGAGACGTAGCTGCATGACATTCTTTGGGCCTTCCATGACGGAAAAACCGTGGTAGAAGCGAGGAGGAAAATTTGAGGGTTCCGATTACGGTGGGAGGTCGGGGGCGGCGATTCGCGTTTCTCAGACGCTGCGCGTCTGCGTGTGTCTTGGCGTTAGCTCTAATCAACCCGAGGGAGGCGTTGGGCTCTAATGAACCCGGCGATTACCGCAGGTTACGCGTTCTCGAACCCGGCGATCGTTCGATGGTCATTAATCAACCCGATCGGCGATTCCTTCGCTACTGCTGCTAACTGAAGCCGATCGATGTTGCCTCTGGGATGAATAGTGAGTGTTGCGGGGGGGTTTGGATGAACAGTGAGCGGTGGCGTTGCCTCTGGATGAACAGGACCCCGTGTTGTGGTGGAGGGCTGGATGAACAGTAGACGGTGGAGGGGTGCCCGTGGAGGGGTGGTTGAACAGGACCTCGTGGTGTGGAGGGATGGATGAGCAGTAGACGGTGGAGGGGTGCCCGTGGAGGGGTGGTAGAACAGGACCCCATGGTGTGGAGGGCTGGATGAGCAGTGAGCGGTGGAGGGGTGGTTGAGCAGTGGCCGGTGGAGTAAGCGCGGTGGAGGCTGGATGAGCAGGAGCCCGTGGAGGCTGGAGGAGGTCGTGACGGCCGTGGAGGCTGGAGGAGGTCGACGGTGGAGATGAACAGTATCCCGTGGAGTCCCGTTTTGCGGTACGCCACACCCCTCCCGATGAACAGGACCCCGGTTTCGACCGTACTGCTCCAACACAAGTCCGTTTCGTCCGTTTTGGGGTACGCCACACCCCTCCCGATCAACAGGACCCCCGTTTCGACCGTAGGAGGTTCGTTTCGTCCGTTTTGCGGTACGCCACACCCCTCCCGATCAACAGGAGCCCCGCTTCGACCGTAGGAGGTCCGTTTCCTCCGTTTTGTGGTACGCGACACCCCTCCCGATCAACAGGACCCTGTTCCGAACGTAGGAGGTCCGTTTCCTCTATTGTGCGGTACGCCAGGCCTCGTTTCCATCGCTTGTTCCGTCCAAGCCCTCCCGATGAACACGACCACACATTCCGTTCCGACCCAGCCGGTTGGCTCCCCATGAACACGACGACGACGTTGTTTCTTCGTTCCGACCCAGCCATGTATGTATGCGCGAGTAGGCATTCGAGACCACGCCAGTATGTACACATACGTGGCCGTATTTTCTTTCTTGCACCCTGGCCGCTGTACGTACGTGTACATGCTACGTGTGCGCCTCTACATCGACCAATATATATGTACGTACACGTTCACGACTAGAATGACAACGCTACGTACGCTTCGACCAGGTGGGCCCCGACTGTCAGGCACTTCCTTGCCTGCGAAGATGTAGCTGGTGGGTCCCGGCAATGATCGGCGAATGGTTTGTTTTTTTGCCGGACGCACTTCCTTGCATGCGAAGATGTAGCTGGTGGGTCCCAGCGATCGAGTGGAAAGCGTTTTTCACGAAATCTGGTGGCCCGTCCGGTGGGTCCCTATTTGTCGGTGGAGGAATAATTATTTTGCGCGTAATACGGAGGCACTTCCTTGCGGCCGCCGTGGACCCAGCTGTCAGCCTCTCCACGCATAGTACTCTTCCGACGGAAGTCGGTCGTTGACCACATTGACCATGCTGCGCTGAGAGCACCACGGTGGTGGACGACGGCGAGGCCTAGGAAGGGGATGACGCTGAGCCGGGGAAGACGCAGCAGTGGATGCCCACGCGAAGAGGCGTACGAGGGTGAGGCTGCCGTCACCGCAGAATAACAGGCAGTGTGGGTGAGTAGAGGGATGGCCTGGCCAGCGGTGGGAGTAGTAGGGGGTGGTGAGGCCTCCGCGGCATCACAGCCGGCCACAGGAGGCAGGAGCATGCGGCACGACCGGTGCTGATTTGGGCGTCTGGAGCACGAAGACCAGAGGTTGAAGAAGCACTACGGCCATTGGATGGACATCGTACGGTCACTGGAGCTAGAATCGTTCATAATGACTAAGTTGACAAAGCCCTCCGTCCCCGTAAACTTACTAGGCCCACAAGTCAGCCTCCCACCAAGGTGAGTCCCAGCTAGCAGGGGGAGTATTCATTTTTTTGTGCGTAATAAGGAGGCATTTCCGGTGGAGTGCAGGCGATGGCGGGGGAACGTTTTTTCACGAAATCTGAGACCCTTCCGCGGGTCCCAGCTATCGGTGGAGGAATCATTATTTTCTTGGCGTAATAAGGAGGCATTTTCCTGTGTGGGCCCCTACTGTCAGCCTCTTTCAATGGTTGTTGTTTGTTGACCATGTTGACCTCGCCGCGCCGAGAGCACAAACGGGGTGGACGAGGGCGAGGCCCAGGAAGAGAACTACCCGGAGCCAGCGAAGCCACCGCAGCGGATGCCCACGCTGAGGGGAGAACGGCGTGACCGGTCGGTGCAGGTGAGGCCGACGTCATGGGAAAATAACAGGATGTGTGGGTGGTTAGAGGGATGGCCTCGCGGCAGCACAGCCAGCCACGGGAGGAGGGAGTAGGCAATCCCGCAGGCGCTGGTTTGTGTGGCTGGAGCAGGAAGATCAGAGATTGAAGAAGCACTGCGGCCGTTGGATGGACATCCAACGATCAACTGTTAATGTGTTGACTAAGTTGACAAAGCCTTGCGTACGCGTCAAAAAAAATTTAGGACAGCGTCATCGTCAACCTAGTAGGCCCAGAAGTCAGACTCCAAATCTGTGGGAAATAGCATACAGCCCATTAGCCATTATTTTCAATAATTTGGCAGCCCATTTGCTAATTCTTGAGGATATTTGAAGCCCATATTCTTTTTATTAGCATTACAGACCATATATTACAGGCCTTTGCTAAAAATTCAATGAAATTTTGCATATTTCGGGGTCCGAACTCTTTTAATCACGAAATTTTGAGTCACGTAAAAATAATTTTCAAAAAATATATCAAAATAAAATTCAAAAAACAATTCTCTGCAAAAAATGAATGAAATTTAGAATCTTAACTAGCAAGATGCCCGTTCGTTTACCGGAACATGAAGATGCATTTGTATGAGTAGTTTATCTTGTGGGAGAAAAGATGATATTTTAATGTAATTGCCAGATTGGCTTTGGTTTTTATAAGAGTAGAGAGTAGAAATCCTGAAAAAATGATATTTTAATGCAATTGCTGGTTGGCTTTGGTTTAAAAATTTACAGCCCATTTCTTACAACTTATAGCCCGTTTTACGGGAAGCCCATTTCTTACTACTTACACCTCCTCGTCTTGAAAGATTTGCAGCCCAGCATAGAGAAAAGCAAGTAAGCCTCGGTTTTGGTATTCTCCAAAAAAAAATGGGCTAGCCAATTTCGGAAAGAAAAAATATATCAATGGGCTCGTCATGTGCTTAATAAAAGCATAAGCGTGGGCTAGGCAGGCCATAGCCCTGCACGTAGCTGATTGAGCTCCGTCTCTGAAACTGAAAAACAAGAGGCGAGCTGTTGGGTCCCACAGTGTTATCCGCTCGTTGTGTAATTTTCTCGTTTATTGACTACATTGACAATAGCGTGGAACCTAGTTGTCAAACAATTAGGAGGAAGTATTTTTTGGATTGTAATAACGAGGCACACCTTGCGAAATGCAATGACCTGGTGGGTCCCTCTTGTCACCTCCTCCACATACAGGTCATCTCCGATTCCTCTTGGTTGTTGACCATGTTGACAACGTCGACGGCGGCCAGACACGGCCCAGGCTAACCAAAGGCGGAGAACGACGGCAAGGCCTCGGACGGGAACGAACAGCAGCCATGGAAGATGCGGCAGTGTAGTGGCAAGTGGAGGGGAGTACAAGGGCAACAACATGCAAGTCAAGCATACAGATGGTACAAAAAGCCCAAGGATTAATTGTTCATCAAATTTTTAGACAAAACCCAGATCGAACATGACTGTAACATCTAACCCAACCACTCTTTTTTGCAATCACAAACAAATGGATCGGTCTGATCCATAAAATCAACATCCTGTGCAAAAAAAGTTATTTCAGGATGTCTACAACTTATTGTAAATATAAGCCGAGCACGTTTAGAAGCCCATTTGTCCACCTGAAACTTCTTTTTTTGCTGTTCAACATGGTCGTCCATGAGAAATCTCTTGCTGTAAAAATTAAGCCTCATGGACAATAGTAACCTCGCATTCAACAGGAAGAATGTGACAAAGCTTACATTTGCACGGTTGGATGCATATCATCCCATCGTTATCGTCCTCAAGCGAATGTCATGAGAACTGAGAAAATCCTTGTGCTTATTACGCCAACGATTGGTTATATGTTTTTCTCCATGTGGTTCTCCCTAAGTAGACATGAAGATTGAAAAGCAGTTAAGGTCTGAGAAAAGAGTATGTCGAAAGAGCGGCAATGAGCGATTAATTCTAGTACAATATATACGGGCTTTGAATGTGCATGAAATCATCATCTCTATGTATAAATTCTCCAGAGATCGAAAGCATCGCAGCAAGCCAATAATTATGTCCAGATCAAAACTATACATTCTGATATATATATATATATACATATATATATATATATATATATGATCTTGACAGGATCCAGTAGCATTGATAGGCTATCAATGGACTAACTCTTCATTGAGCATATAACATAATATTAGTACCCAGAGTGTACTCCAAGATGATATAAAACTTATGCGCACAAATGAAAAATGTAGCATATGATTACAAATGTGTAGATGATAATATCGGTACACGAAAAGTGAGGAGCCAAACACCAACTCCTTGTGATTATTAAGCGGGTCACGAATTACACCCAAGGTCTCCGGTTTGGGTGCGAGAGGCAACGATTATTTCTGAAGGTGTATAACAACTATGAAGGAGAAATCTTTCAAGTGAAGGGGCATCTTCGATGATGAGTTGTTGTCCTTTAAAAAAAATTCCAATGCTTTTAAGGTGAGGCGACTTTATTTGGAGACAACTGATACCAATTTCTATTCCCAAAACAATCGACCAAAGCGCTCGAGGCGCAACCGGAGTGGATGATGTTGTGCGATGAGGCTCGAAAGATAAACCACCACAAGCGAAAGTTTTTTTAGCAGTGGGAGTCGAAGCATTTGTACCAGATCGTCTGGTAGATGGCACCGGGCGAAGGTGGCAGTGTGGAGAGAGGAGGAAAACCACGAGATGGACAACAGTGGTGTGGGCACGAATTCTTGGTATGTTCGTGGTATGAAACTTTCGTGGTAATGTTAGAACTCAAACTGATGGAGTTCTCCAAATTCAGGGGATGTCAGGCAAGCGTCCACCTTGCCGGGTATGGACAGCAGGTAGCTTGTCGGGATGCAGAGGCATTGAATGGGGCCCTGCTGGTGAGAAGAGACGATGGCTCTGATGAGATCAAATTCAGGAAGGACAGATATCTGACGTCGATTGAGATTGAGGGCGCGCGCCATAGAGGTGCCACCGAGTTGAGAGGACTTGTGTGCGGCAGCAATCCTTGAGTGGGGAGAAGCGAGATGATCTCCTCAAGGATGACGCCTTGGGAGATCACCGATCACGGTCCACCGGAGATTCTCTGGTTCCTCGGATCCGGGTGGGGAGGGCTCACGCTTCTCCCAGCGCTACAGTGCGGGATCTACAACCCGGCGTCGCCCTTTGGCGAAGCCTCATCTTCTTGGCGGTGGGGCCAGCCGACTCCATTTTCCTTGTGGGCATCGCGCCGAGCTCACAGGTTTGAGCAGAGTAGCAAGAGACGAGCCTAGTGGCAGTGCGAGTGGGGAAGAAGGAGGGCTGGGGATTTACAGAGGAGTGGAAAAGAGGAGCAGGCGTTTTACATGCAGTGAGGAAGAAGGTGAGCGGGGTTTTACGGGCCAGTGAGGAAGATTGGGGAGCGGGGGAATTGGGTGGGGAGGCAGGCGGGAGAGCGAGTTGTTCGTGTTTATAAGGCCCGCTGCACTAACTACTCGCTTTTTCCCAAGAACCGCTCTCTTCTTATGCGTTGCTGCATTGGAGCTGGCGCGTGGGCTTGGCTGACTGGCCATGCATGCAGGATGCATGTGCCCGCCGGCCACTGCATGCGCCTGGGTTGTTACTAGGCCTATTTAATAGGGTGGTTATGGAGTGAATTAAGGAGATTTATTTTCTCTGTTTGCATCCACCAAATTAGAGGATGCGATACTGGATGCAGACACTCACATTAAACTAACATTCAGAAGAACAAAAGTTCAGCATGTCTATGCATCTCAATGATTCACCATACTATAACCAATATACAAAGTTGTGAGAAGGTGTGGAAATAAATAAAATTGGTCGATGCTTCTCTGAGCAAAGGGCCTCCTAGCACACATTAATTTCTGGGCATGCTTGTTTCTTCTCAATGTTGCGAGCACTTTGAGCATGTTGGCAACTCCACGACTAGCTACCTGCCTCATCTTGCAATTGATCTTTGACACATTTGCTGCAAACACATGAGGCAATAGAGATGACTCAACATGGGTCCATATTGTGCAGTTCCCTCGATATCATATTCATTGTCCTGAATCTGAAACAATAGGAAAAGCAGTAGCTATACTTAAACGGTGTTGCAAAACAGTAGCACATATCAATAGCTCGGCATGACAAAACACGATCATCTGGAATGAAGGGATATTGACCTGCCTGAGGAAGATTACATATAATTTCATAAGTCCTTGGTTGATTTCCACCTTCGGTTGCACTGCTTGTTTGCTCCTCCACACATGACAGGATCGTTCCGCACTGCATTCAGCAAGTCAACGTACGAATAGCTAATTTCATCTTGCGGTGGTCATTGTACCTAGTTACGAATGTAGGAATACAGAGAGCACCATGAGGTTAGCTGACAGCAAGTAGATGCAGCCATATAAATTTTGTGCGGTGCTACCAAAATTGAGGTTTGTATCCCTTCCCATTATGAGAATTCTTCTTGAAGTTGGTAGAATTTGACGACTTGTTCTTTGCATCAAACTTGCCTTTCCCCTGAGATTTGTTCTTGTTGTTTTGGGGCTGGTTGGGCTGGAAGTTCTTCTCGTGTACCATGTGGGAACTAGAAGCTCACTCAGCGACCCGAGCATGTGTGTCTTTTGCTCTCGCCTTCTCCTCAAAATCAAGAGTGCTAATGAGATCCAAAACAGAAAACTCATGTCTCTTGTTTTTCAGAGAAGTAGCAAAATCGTTCCACGAAGGTGGAAGCTTGGCAATGATGGTCCCAAAGAACAAATTTGTCCGGCAACACACACTTAGTACTCAAGTTCCTTAGAGAGTGACTGTATCTCATGAGTCTGCTGAACAACAGAGCGCTCATCAGTCATCTTGTAGTCACAGAATTTCTCCATGACGTACAACTCGTTGCCAGCACCCGAGGGCCTAAACGTGGCCTCGAACGCAGCCCACATGTCTTTGCTGCTGTCAAACGACATATATGAATCCACAATGGAATCGTCAAGAACACTTTCGGCAGGCGGCTTTGAAGAGGGTATCCATGTTACGAAAAGCTTCTTCGTGTAGAATTAAGATCGCCCTCAGGCTTACCCTTAGTGGCGTCATAGCGGTACATGATCTGAAACCAATATACTGCTCTTGTGCGCCACCTTTTATATTGCACCCCCTTAAAAGTAGGCGGCTTCAGAAGTGCAGAAAAACCACTCGGAGTAAATTGCCTGTGATCAGGTTTTTGGATTGGATTGTTGAATATATCAGCAATTTAGTATGAGATTTAATCCGAAATAGCAGTAAATAGATCATGACGACAATTGCAAACATCAAAGTAATGATGCGGACTAAACCAGGAGGATGTAATCACATACCGTGACAAATGAGCAGAACCGATGTGGTTGATGTTGTCACTCATGTCGTTGATGAAGAGGTTACCGAGGCGGGGAAGAAGGCTGTCGTTGAGGAAGTCGTCATTGGCAGCGATCACGAGTGTGCTCCCCAAAAACCTGATCGCCCCTCTCCGTCTGAGGATCACGAAAGGCGGGGTTCGGAGGACTGCTGTCCCTTCTCGTGGTGCACGCCGGAAGGAGGGCTGGAGAAGAATTGTGTGGCGGCGCTAAGATCTGGAACGGTGCGAAACCATATGATACAGCGGCGGCTAGGGTAGAGCATGTCAGGTCGGTCGTGCGAGTATAATAGTAGGCCTTTGGCCCCCAAACCCCACGTCCAAGTCAATAACAGTTAAAAAAAGTCAATAATAGCCCCAGCAAGGTTTGTCTCAAAATACAGAGTAATTAAGGCGTCCGTTAGTCCCTTTAGTATAAATACAATATAATTAATAATGGCCCCACCTTTTGTCTCACAAAGTATGTTGGAGTACAACCGGCAACACGTTTACAATCCGCTTCTCTTCTCTCTCCTCTTCTCTCTCCTTCAACTAAGCACAAATACTATATTTAAATCCTTATAGCCTGCTTATGTCATCTAATCGTAGTACTTTCTCTAAAGTTACTATCCACTATGTAGTCTGAAATGCCGGGCGTGCAGCGGGCGATGCCCTCGGTCGGCGCGCCGCTTCAACGGCAGAAGTAGTGAGAGGTCGCGTCGCCCTAACTTGCCATCAATGAGGCGGCCGGGCTCAAGGTGGCGCCCGAGGGAAGCCTTGAGGGGAGGATTTTGTTGGGCCAAGAAGGTGAGAAGCCAACTTGGGATCGGTCCGGACGGGGAAATATCATGTGCTCCCATACTCTGCATATGACACTAGTCTAGTATGTTACTACTCCCTCCTTTCTGGTTTATAGAGATGTTTAGAGTAACATAGTAATATGTTACAGTACAAGTTACTCCCCACTATGACCAGCCTTGGCCTCTCCCAGTGATCCACCATGTATAGTCTGCTAAGCACCGCCACGTAGGCATAAAATATGATGTGGCACCAATAAACTAAGCACCTATGCATTGAAGACTTGAGTTACTAAGCCATTTAATGCACTTAGCACCTCATCTAAAGAGGATTAATAGTATAGCCAGCTACTGGCTATAAGCCAGTGCCATGTCATCTACAGCCCATCTTATAGTCAACGTGTACAATAGTAGATCAAAAGAGTGTACTACTACTTTTTTGTTCTGTGGCCCACCTTTCATTCTCACAAAGTGCCTAGGAGCACGTGCTAGAGCTGGCTCTTCACGAAGAGCCCGCTTACCTTCTCTCTCCTCTTCTCTTTCCTCCAACTAAGCGAAATATACTATAGTTTATTCCTTATAGCCCGCCGACTCAGCTCTATTGTACTTGCTCTAAGCACATCTAAGCACTTACTAGCACCCCCTTGACCGTGGACCTTGACGGTGTACGTCACCTTGTGTCTCATAATTTTCCTCGTCATCATCTGAGTCCTAGAAGATCTCACCCACATCATCATTACCATGCAGCTGCCTTGATAGACAACGTCCACAGAAGGAGTAGAGGCGACTTGGGACGCACCACCACCACGTCATGGGCACTCCGTATGTGCTCGTGTGCATGCAGCGTGCATGTTTTTCCATCGGTGCTAGCTCTAAGGCCGAGGCTGCGGTCGTCTTCGTCTCCGACTAGTAGTTGAGCAACGACGGCAAACAGGTGCTGCAAGAGATGCGTATGCGCCGTTGCGTGCGAGCTTCGTCATAGCACGACGAACCGGACGTCGCCGCGGATGGCGCACGCCTCCATGCAGCCGAGTGTGTGCGCATGCATGTGTTATTCACGTGCATTCTACGGCCGAGCGTGTGTGCATGCACGTCTTGTGTACGTGCGTTGTGTGCTCCATGTTGTGCGTGTATGTGCATGAGTTGGATCGGATGGAGTTAGTATGTTGGCTTGTGTACATGCGTGGCTGCATGTGTCCTGTACATGCGTGGCTTGTTGCGTGGTTATCAATAATTCAATATAAACTACTCCCTCCGTTCCTAAATATAAGTCTTTCTAGCCATTTCAAATAGACTACAACATACGGATGTATGTAGACATATTTCAGTGTAGATTCACTCATTTTGTTTCGTATGTAGTCCCTTATTGAAATATCTAAAAGACTTATATTTGGGAAACGGAGGAGTATAAAACATCTTCAACTTAGCATCCTGATGTACCATTTCTAGTGGTTAGCGAAAAGTTCATGTTCTTTTAGTTGTTTATAGGTGGGCAGGCGGCAAAAAACAGGGGAAAACGTGCAAGGTTCCTTGCTCCTCCTAGGTCGTCGGGAATCTATGCTCTTCAACTCTTTTCTTTTACGTGAGCTTTGGTCATCCTTTTCCCAACACGCGAGACATCTAGCATCAAGGTGCATGTGTCATGCAAGAAAATAAAGATAATCAGATAAGCAGTGCGTAAGTGAGTCGTGCGGGGGGAAAGCGGGGGGAAACCCTTTTTCGTAAGTGAGTCGTGCACTTCGATGGCACCTACACAATATTTTTTCTCCTCGATGGCACGTGAATAGTGCACGTACTCAAAGACGGAGCACGGGATGGTAGCAATGACATGGTCAGCCCTTTTTTGGAGAGAGTACGTACTACTAGTAAATAACTTTGATGTGTCCCATCAACTCGCAGAACGACGAGAAGCTTGATTACGCCTTCTCCCTCGCCAACATGTGCGCGGTGGCTCACAGCACGAGGAGAAACTTTTGCTTACAAGCGGTGGACGTGCAGCAGTTCATTTGGTGTCAGATTGCCAGAAGCACTACTGTAGAACCATCGACTTAGGAAGAGGCGAAGAGCCAAGCGCAAGGTCACCTACAAACCTTAGGCTAGGCGTAGTGGGAGTAACATAAGTAGGGTACCTCCTTTTTTATTCTAGAAACAACCACACGCGAATATCAAGGTGCTGGTTACGTAGAACAAATTTCCTACGATCCGTGCTCAGCTCTCCTCTATCTCTCTTCTCAGCCAGCCGGTGACGCTTGTGGAGCCCATCGTCTGTTTGCTCACATGCGGCCCCACATGTCGTTGAAAACGCAAGAGGACCCACTAAACCTGCACATCTTTCACCTCGGCGTCTTTGGTGATGAAAAACAAATCAATAAAGATCTTCGGTGGCCGCTTTTGGAGTTACTCAAGAGTAGTAAGATTCTATTTACAGTTTAACCCAAGATGCACATCTCGTGGCTTCAACTACGACTCTATTTTCTTTCATGACCACGACACGGATCTTTGGATGTCCCACGGTGTCGGCAAAAGCAGGAAGAACCCGACCAAATCTTTGGTTGTGCTCTCGGATTAGACTAGTTGTGCTAACTTAAAAAATTTATTGTGTACTCCCTCCGTTCCAAAATACTTGACTTCCATTTGTCCAAAAATGGATGTACCTATATACTAAAACATGTCTATATACATATATATATTTTGACAAATAGAAGGCATGTATTGTGCAACGGAGGGAGTAGAATGGATGCAAGTTTTTGTATTGTGAAGAAGAGTATATCCATATATTGATAGAGCGTTGGAGTTGGCCTTACAAGTGGGACCGCAGTTGAGGAAACCGACTATCGGCAAACCCCCACCTCGCCCACCACGCGATGGCTGAGTTAGAGAAACGATGAGGGTGAAGAGATTGCTCTAGCACGGACTCCAAGAAATATGGTGTCAGATGGAAGTCATCTTGGTGGCGTGTGCCGTACTCACAGGCGTGAATGCTTGTTCGGCCCATGCCACCCTACTACTCCTACTACTTACTATATAGTACTAGTATCGAGGATTCGAGGTCTTTGATTACGTAGTACAATATGGCTACAAAGTAAAACACCCGCTGTAGCGTGAAGCATGTGAAGCTAGTACAAATAGTGTACTACTTCCTCCGTTCCTAAATATAAGTCTTTGTAGAGATTTCACTAGGTGGACTACATACGAGCAAAATGAATGAATCTACACTTAATATGCATCTATATACATCCGTATATGGTTCATAGTGAAATCTCTACAAAGACTTACATTTAAAACGGAGGGAGTACTATTGTTGATTGGCCTCATCCGATAACCTGTTGCAATGCACGTACAATTATGGAGGAGGGAGAGGAAGAGCGTACGACAGCAGTTCCAAATCAAGAGGGAAAGGCGAAGAAACGATGGACGGTTGCCAGTTTGCCCCGTTTCACGAAGGGGCGCCCTGGCCTACACGTTGGTTCGGAAATACTCCTACTACTCGACGTCGTCTCCCTGATATGTTGGAATGGGACCACATGTCAACGAAACATGGTGTGTAATTTCTCGTGCAAAATGCGATCTGGCCGCGTTGGCCCGAGGTGCTGCATTAGTTTTTTTTAAGTTTGCCGCATTAGTTATCGACCTTTATTTTTTTTAACATGCAATCTGAATGGATAGCTCCTATGGTCATCACACGTGAGCGGATATAGTGATGGTTTATTCGCCCGAGCAACTTATTAATGTTGGAATATGGGAGTACCATCGGATTCAAGGAACAGAGAAATGATGGTTGCTTCGTCCGAGCAACTTACTGTGGCGAAGGTGGGGCTCTGTGATTTGACTGCTCACTAGTCATTACTACTGCGGCACAACGACCGGGGTGAATCTTTCCCTGAAGTTGTGTTGTGCACTCAATATTGCTGCATGGCAGGTGGAGCCGGATGAAGGATGTCCAACATGTCGGAGAAACAAAGTTGAAAATTTTCTGGCATTGCTATCAATCCGTCAGGATTTGTTTCTATGTACGCATAATCTTAATGAAATTGTACTGTGATGCTATGAAGGTTTCAACTTGGTTCCGTAGGAAAAAAAAGTTTCAACTTGGGATTCATGTGTCTTGCCTCGAGATTATCTCGTTACAACATTCCATCAAATACAAATGAAACTACCATGGCTAATGCATCTCAATGGTTCGCAGATCAGCGCCAATATTCACATCACAACTGAAGACAAAGTTGTGAGAAGGTGTACAAATAAAGAAAAAATATGTAATTGATCGATGTTGTTCGTAGGCATGGCTCTATTTCCTTGGCACTGTGTTCATTGCTTGGCAGCTAGTTTGACCTAGCTCTGTAGCCAAAAAAGAGGTGTATGAAGGACACCACAATTCGATCATTTTGTGCAGCTCCACTAAAATCGAGCAGACCATCCCTGTTTGCAAAGATATCCAGTCAGTGTGATTACAATAATAGTGGAACTAGATGATGAAACATAACACACATAAATAGAAGCCGATCACCTCTACGATCTCTCTTTAGGACTAACTTCTTGTTGGAGAAACATTAGGCACGGAGTTGGATGAGGAGGATAGCAAAACCAATCTCCCTTTCCCAGTCCTACAGAAATGTAAAAACGTTGCCCGTGTAACATGTTGGCGGAACTACACAAAACACTCTTCATAAAAGTGATTTGTGCAGTTCACCGAAAGGTCGCAATAGGAACGAGGTGAAAATGCATAGCCCTGTTTGCAAAAGGAGGTCGAAAGGAAACAATTACTGCCCAATAACACGAGTTGAAGACACATATGCCGACAAAAAAGAAGCATGTTCCATGTAAAAAGGGAAAGATAGCACATGGTGGTTTATCAAAATGGTTTGAGGACGAGATTGCAAGATGGAAAAATGCCGGCCGAGATACGATTTAAGCAAACAACTAAAGAAGATCCACATGCAGCAATGTGGGAAGATGGGCGATGGAGCAAGGCTGGAGGAAGCTGTACACGAGGGTCGTCGGGATGTTACTAGGAGGGCGTCGTGCGGGATCTGCCCATACTGCGGCAGCGAGCAAGTGGCGAAGGCCCTACCGCGCCGGAGCTTGGTCAGAGAGAACGGCGGGTACCGTAGATCGGGACGAGCTGCCTCAACACCGTCGAACGGAGAGACGATGCACATCCTCCCTTTTCGCCGGCGGACGGGATGCGGCCGAATCACTGACCAACGCTGAGAGAGAGAGGCCACGGCGGCCTTGTGTGAGATGGTGTGACGAGAGACAAACCCATTTTTCGATTTCCCCCATGGCAATCATTTTATATTCTAGGCGTGGTACCCGACCCTCCTTCGAGTAAACAACCGCTACACACGTCAAATTATCACGTGGGCTGCCTTTTCGTACAAAAACGAACTCCACTGTGTACCAAAGACGGTGTGGCCGGAACGAGGCGTGAGTACGCGTCGTCTGCATGCACTTCTTCTTTAGGTGCAGAATGCGTATGTGGGAGGGTGTGAGAGAGATGGTTTGTGCGAAAGCAGAGGCAATGTGTTGATGATATCTCAATCGGAAAAAGCGTAACATATGCAATGTGTGTGAAACGGAGTCATGGACGTGAGATATCGATAGAATTGAAAACAGGGATGAAGTGTGTGGCTGCGCGATCGATAAAGAGTGCCATCGAATTTGTGTTTGCCCACGTCAAAGATACAGGGCGGCTGGCCTCTTTGGAATTTGAGAGGGTAGAGGTGCAGTTCTTCTCCGTGGTATGGATACCTACCTACAACGTTCGACTATCGGTGTGTGGGGGGGTAGAGACCGGTCGACTAGTATATGTGTGGGGAAGGAGAGAGACCTAGCTATGTCTTGAGGGAGATCGATCGGCGTCCATGGATATGTGTAGCAGAGGAATAAGGTTGGGGAAAAGACAAAGGTAGAGCGTCGGAGGGTTGGTGGTGGAGTGGCGTCTCACAAATGGTGGGAGAGGCCTGCTAGACAAACAGAGGGTATGAGTGCAATATCAATAAGAGAGGGCGGGGATGTCTGCATCTGCCTATGCACGTGCGTGTGAGAGGCGGGTCGGGAGGTATTCAAGGATGATGAGGGAGAAGATATGGTTGTGGTAAGCATGCGTAACTACATAGGAAGATCAACCATCGTGTGTCCGAGAAAAGGAGAGACATAACTAGCGAGGTAAGTGTATCGATGCTTGGTGAAACGAACTATAGTCGACACGGCTATATATGCGGAGATCAGTTCATATACGCCTGCATGTGTTAGAAGCAAATAAGGTCCAGAGAGGCGCATAGGGGAGAGGGTGTGGCTAGGAGGTGGTGCGAGAGGCCTACCATGTCGAGGGGGAGGAGTGTGCGAGCATGTGATTAATGAAAAGAGGGGCGGGAGTGTGCACCTGCGTGGAATCGTATTGGACATATGGGCGCATGGACGGTGAGAAGAGAAGAGGGGAACTATATATGTGTTTGGTGTAGGCACACTTGGCTAGAGAGGTATATCGACCGGTGTGTGCCAGAAAGAAGGAGCCGGGGGCCTACACACACCGCTGGTGGACGATCTAAAGAGAAATAATGAGCGTGCGTGATGGAGGGGACGCTAAGGGTGTGTGAGGGGGGCGGGCGTGTGCATGCACGATAGAAAGTTAGCGCTATCTAGCTACAAATAGAAGAGGATCGTGAAGATGTAAAAGACGAACAAAGATCATAATTCATTATAAAAAAGTGGATAAAGATACTTGAAGAAGATATCATAATGTAGAACATTGATTATAATTTGGGCTAATGTGTGGCTTTTGCAACTCAGGTCTAAATACTTGTCATAATGTAGGGGGCGGGGCACTATACTTTGTGTGATAAACACGGTGTACGTATGGAACATGGTTTAGATTATGAATATATCATTAGTACATCAAATGTACTATTATTTGGAATCAACATCAAGTGTATTCAAAAAATAGAATTCGAGTTCATGTAGTACACATAGTTCATATCTATCTCTATAGCAATCATGTGGTGTGTTATTAAGGTAATACACGAATGATGGTTGAAGTTGGCAACAATCATGATTGTAGATTCTAATTGAAATAGAGAAACGAATTCAAATTTGGTTCGAATTCCAGCAGTAGTATAGACATTTGGAATGCACTAAAATGTTGGTATGAGTAGGTTACATGCATTATACAGCAAGCGAAAAATTTAATCGGACATAACATGGATTCATACTCCCTCCTTCCATCTATATAGGGCGTAATGAGATTTTTAAGACCGCCTTTGACTATTGACAAGATTAATAGTACATGACATGCACAATGTGAAAATTATATCATTGAAAGAACCTTTCACAGACGAAGTTAACGGTGTGCTTTGTGTAAGTTGCATATCATATATCATTGCTTTAATATTTGGTCAAAGTTAGCATCGGAAAACGCATTAGGCCCTATATAGATGGAAGGAGGGAGTAGCTTTGAATAGCATTTGTATAGTAAAACGGGGCAAGACTCTCTCTTTGTGTGGTGTGAATAGTTTTATTTTGTTCATTTTCTTTTTGGTTGAGGGAAGTGTGAATTGATTTATTCACATTACAAGTACAATATTACTACACGTTAGGCTTGTCCCTAAAATTCAACCTGCGTCTTGTTATATCCCGAAAATTCAGATATCGTGCTCCCAAAACTGGCGCCTTCACAACCCGTGCCTTGCTATCCTGAAATTACAACGCGAAAACTCCCTCCACTGCCAAATCGACACGCGAAATCCCCCTTCTAACCCTGAGCTGAAAGGGCCGCTAGTTCAAATCGGTGGGGGGTACTTTTGTAACACACCCTACATTTTGGAAAAGCGCATCCCTAAGTCATGCTTCACCCCCTCCCATCGCACCCTTTTCGCCATTCGAAATCCCAGGCCGCCATAACATCTCTGCTCCAGCCGCGAAACCCCACCCTCCTCTGTCTGCCACATCACCACTGCCCAGCCGGAGCCTCTTCCCCGACGACGTCGTCCACCGCAACAGCTCGACGTCCCTCGTTCACCTCCCCGGATGAGGATCCGTCGTCCATCTTGCCGTCCAGTCGGTTCAACCGCCCCGTCCTCCACCTCCAAGGAGCTGCTCCGACGATCGCCTCGTCTATCGCAACTGCTCCATCCCCACAGCGCCGCCTTAACCTGCTCCACCGGAACCGCAGCATCCTCACCGACTCCTGGACGAAGTCGAGGCCTACTTGGCGCCACCTAAGAGGTTGTACACTCATTGCATCACACCTTCTCCTTAACTCGACCTCCCGGCGCCGACTGTGCTCCATCCCGCACCCCCATGGAGCGGCTACCTTGAAGCCGGCGCCGCTGGGCTTATCTCCATGGTGGCTCTCCCCGGTCTGAGGCCCCTTGGTGGCGGCGTCCATACCAGCGGATCTGCTGCTGCTGCTTGGCTCTCGCTCGCTCTTTCGCTGCTTCTTCTTGCTGCTCGGCTCTCGCTCGATCGCTGCTTCGCCCGGCTCACTGCTGCTCTCCCCTCGCTTCGTCTTTGGTGCTCTGCTCGATTAAGCCACACTTGATCGGCCCGAATCGACTTTTGGGTCATCGATTTTTCGAGGGGTTCTTGAGGCTCGCGGAGTTAAGGAAGAACCACCCGCAGGGACGGGGCTTCTTGGAGAGGTGCCCCACTATCTATCTTAGGGTTCAGGGTGGGGGCTGGGGGCCTAGAGGGCTGGCCGGGGCGGCGATGGCGAGTTGTTTCGGGGCGGCGAGGCAGCGCTGGGGCCGGCGGTTCGGCCGGTGGTGCCTGGCGGCTCAGGGGGGTGCAGGTTGAAGATGAACGGCATGCCCTCCCTAAACTACATGTCAAGTGCCTCTCTGCTACCATTGCGTTCAGTTTCGACATTAGCATTCAGATTCCTGAAGAAATTTCAGTTTTGATGATTAAGTTCAGAGTCAGCAGTTTTACCTCATATGTTGTAGTCGGTGGTTTTTGGTGATGTTAATTTTACATCCATTTTACATCATCTATTGGAGATGCTATTAAAATCCCACTAGAGATTGACGATGTACGTCTTGCTGCTTGACCTTGACGTCTTACAGACTCACGGAGCTGCTCCAATGATGTAACGATCCATCACAACAGCAAAGGCTCGGACGCCGCTTCTCTGATTCCTCGGATCTTCCTCCACACCTCCGACATCCACCTCTGCCTCAACTGCTTCAAATGACCAACCCAATGATGCCGGAGGTCGACACGGCTACGACAAAGAGGTTGTACACTTGTTGCATCACTTATTACTATACATTCACGTCAATCCATTAGGGATATTTTGGTTCAACGGAAAAACATAGCAATAGGGAATTTTCCAATGGCACTCTACTATTCAATTATTCATGCATTTTGTTGAAAGGAATGAAGCAAAACATACACCTGGACCTACTTTTTCAAAATCCTATGCATGAAAACAAGACAAAGTGCATTAGTGCCGTAATAACATTCTAACTGCATACACGCTTTCATATGGTTTCACTTTATTTTGGCCATGTTTCTTTGCATTCCTCTGCTCTTCCAATTCACTGTAAACCAAACACCCAAGTTGACAGAAATCATGTGTTTACAAATGCTCTATTTACCATGTGCATTTTCCTATCCTATTCCGTGTTTTTCCTATCCCTGCGTTTTAAGAATCATGCAAGCCAAATGAGCCCTTACAGTAATTACTTGATTCTGAGTGCGTGTGAAGGGAACTTTGTGTGGTTTGTCCTGCTCCTGCCGTGGCGTCGTCCACCTCACCCGAGCTGCTCCATCGTAAGCATCCACCAAACCGGACATCACGACTCTGGCCGTCTTTCGCCGCCTCGTATCTCCTTCCTCGCCGCCGCACCCACCGCAACAAGATCACCATCATCGACTCGTGAGATGAACACGAGGAGTACACGGGTCCACAAGAGAGGTCGCACTCTTTTGTTTACTTACATTATGCATTGCTTAAACTTACCTGCTACTTTATCGTCCTGTTCAGCTCTTGGACTCCCAAGTTAGATCCAAATTAATGTTCAAACTTGAGTTCTAAATTAGTTGTGGGGCACATATCGAGGCAGCAATAAATAGTATGTATGTCTAATATCTGGTTCACCTAGGGTATGCCTATGTTGTTCATCTTGGGTGGGAAACAAATAGTAAAGCAATCATCATCTGTCTTTTTATTAATTTAAAGCAATCATCGATGCTGCTATCATTATTTTTGGATCCATCCACTGGTTGTTACCATCACTCTAAATTTCTGCATGCTCTCCTTACATAATATCACCATATTTTTCATATGCATGTCGATATTGTACACAAATCATGCTGAACATGTAGAGAAAAAGAAGAGTTTTCTTGCAACAGAATGTCATGCGCATATCGCTTCATGGTGGGTTCAATGGCAAACCCTCCCCACCCCTCTCCAGATTGTAATCCAGAGGAAGATATCTGTTCTGAGGCGGATTCAGACGCCGCTGACCACTCCTATTTGCCCCCAAGGTGTTTGCTCTACCTTGGCATGATGATGTTAGTCATATCATGCATATGTTGCCTTGCAGTGCCTACTTTTGACATCATATATGTCATCTGCTTAGTTTAGACACGTTCTGTAATGCCACCTATTTAGTTTCTATATCATATATGGGAATTATGCAGTCTCATTTCTTTTAGCCGACCATAATATATGTGAAATGTGCAATGACATCTTGTTTAACCAGGCATCATATATTTGAATGATATCTTGCCCATCCTTTTCTTCATTACATTTCCATTTGTCGACAATGTTTGTACATTAAACTACTCTTCCTGTGAATCAGCCATTTGGGTGGGAGATGGAAAAATCTGGAGTGAAAACAAGGCCTTGAGCAGACGGTGCTACCGTCAAGCAGATCTCTTGTTGGGTCCCGATAGCTCCTCAGAGATGGATTCAGAGACAGATGACCAGTCCTATTCCCCCACTGAGGTGTATGCTCTAACTTGGCACGGTTATACTTCCCATATCATGCATACGGTGTCTTGCATTGCATAGTCTAGACATCATATACACAATATTCAACACCATGTTCTTAGTTCAGACATCATATCGAACGCCCTCTGTTTAGCATATAAATCACATGTGTGAATTAAATGATGCGATCCTGATTACTTAGATAACATGTAGGTGAATTATGTCATGCGATCCTATTTAGTTATTCATCATATCTTTGAATTATGTTATGCTATGCTATCCAGTTTAGATAGACATCATATATGTGAAATTATGTCATGCTATCCGTTTTAGTTAAACAATATACATGTCAACTATTTCATGCCCTCTTTTTTCCACACTATCTATTGCATCTGTCTCTCATGCAATGTCTATACATTCAACTATGTTTCCTGTTTATCGGCCATTTGAATTGGAGCGGGTGATGCCAGTATCTAGCGGACTAAAAACATGGTCTTCAAATAAAACAGTGCTACCTCTTGGTGGAGATAGCACCTCGATTGTACATGCACAAGAACCAGCCCTACCACACATAACCCAAACTCTCGCAGATTGTACCCCTACTGCGATGGACAGAGAACCAGCTTCACCCAATCTAACCCCAACCCCAGCCAATAGTAACCTAGTTCCTGTTGACACAAAGACCATCTCCACCACAGAGCTCCCAAACAAGAGCGGTTAGTAAGGCAGCTCCAAAGTGCCCAAAGGGTCGGTACTATCACGGCGAACCCCAACTCCACCGATTAGTACACCTATTCACGTGGAGGAAGCACAACCAACTAGTCGTAGTTTAGCATCTATCGCATTTGATGTTGTTAAATAGTATGCGTATCTTCCCATCTTGGAAATATTATACCAAGATGAAGGAAAATGCCGATTCAGTGTGTTTGTCCAGGAGTTATGTGTAAGTAATGTTATTCATGGCAATTACTTTGCTTCATCCCATACATCCTACCTCCATGATGGTTATAATACAGCAAATTTTCCCATTTTTCTCTAGAGAAGGACCAATTTGGAAAGTCGGGATGAGGTAACATGTGCTAATACCTCTGCTATCTTCAAGAATGCTTGGTGGCAATATCGGAATTACCTAAAGAAATCATACTTCACCGGCAAAGAACCTCATCAAATTCCCTTACGTTCTCCTGAGACACATTTACTGGATGATGATTGGGAACGCCTTTGTTCTCAGATCGTCCCGAACCAAGAATGTGGTAAGGTCTATGAGCTCATTTTCTATTTTTAAGTATTATATTCTTGCGTCTTACTGTACTCTGTTCATGTAGAACAAGTGCCTAAACCTGAAGAACAACTGTTCTAATTTAAGATCCCATTGCTATCATAGTTCAAAAAAGCGCTAGGCGTTAATTGTGCATTTTGCCACCGCCTTGTGCTTTATTGACCAAAGCGCATGCTTATGTGCAGTTATGCACAGATTAAGCGTAGTTATGCGCAATGCGCTTTTATAACGCCTAGAGCCTAGGGCGCGCTTAAGCGCCGCTTAGGGCGCCTTTTTTAACTATGATTGCTTTGCTCTTGTATCACTGTATTCTTGATACAAACTTATTTTTAAATTGAAGGATCCAATCGAAACTCCAATGGCACAGCAGGTATGTTCACGCATGTTTCTTTAACAGGTTTGCTCTTATCAATAGCTCTGTTGATTTCAATTTCAATTGTGTATACATTTGACTTTCATATCATGCACATTACTAGCATCACAACAGAGCCAATAGTGTTGTTGTACATGTAGACCCGTGGTACCCATCTGAAATCTTGTTGTGCTGTGTAGTTTCCCACGCTTTGTATTCTTTCACTTTCTTTGCTTTGTCTTGAATCGATATGATTTGAACCGTGTCTCTAGTTTGATTTGGCAAGACAATGCAGTGACCATAGGACATAGATATATGTTTGTTTGATGCTTTTATTATGTACTAGTACTTGGAAATAGAAGACTTGGTAGTTTAATCCTGTCCACCTTTCTAATGAACTGGTTCACCGAAATGAGTTTTCATATACTAGTACATGCTAAACTTGTTATGTGTCTGCTTGTTTCTTCTTTTAGAATGCTGGCAGAATATTGGGGAAGAGTGCCTTATTAAGAAATGGTAAAGGAAGTAATGCAGATAAGGTTTAGAATAGTGACACATCCTTGCTGGTCTCCAACAAAGCTGATAAAACAGCTAAGGAAGACTATCTTGAAGACAGCGAGACAACCCCGAAGTCCTGTCTTGGTTTAGTGTTCGAGTTACTGGCCACTACCGCTTGCACAAGCTATTCAAACTAACTGTCTGAATCAGTTCGGTTTCTTGAGTCTCAACTACAAGCTGAAAGACATCGATCACCGTGTTATGCGACAAGCGGAAGGACTGCGGAAGTCCTGGAGCATTCAGATGCATACTTCGGTGCAACAAAGAAGCGTTGGAGGATTTTAGCGCCAAACAGGACAAAGCTAATCAGCTTGCTAAGCTTATTGCCCGCATGGTGGATACCGAGGATAACGTTTCTTGAGCTCTTAAAGTTGTTTCAGTTATGCTCTTGTTTTGCTGCCGCATTTATTTGCACTGGTGGCCAATTTTGACGGCCAGTGTATGTAATCTGCTGCTTTGTTCCCTATATTTGCACTGGTGGCGAACTTTGAGCCCAGTGGATGTAATATGTGTAATAGCAGTAATAGGCTAGCGTTAATTGTTTGCTTATTTATTTCCTTGTTGTCTTGTTTAGTTGTTTGCTTGTAGTCACTGCAGTTCTTTTTCTGTGTTTTTCTAGTGGACACAATAGCCTATTTTTGGTAACTATGCCGAAATAATCATGGCAACACACGGACTGTTGTAACCATGGGCCTCCTGCAGGCCGTATGATCCATGGGCCTTCGTCCGGCCGTAGGATCCATGGGTCTTCTATACGGGCCGTAGGATCAATCGGCCTTCTATACGGGCCTTAGGGTCCATGGGCCTTCTACGGGCCGTAGGGTCCATGGGCCTTCTACGGGCCATACGATCCATGGGCCTTCTACGGGTCGTACTATCCATGGGCATCATACGGGCCGTATGATCCATGGGCCTTCTACTGGGCATATCATCATTTCACCAATCATGGCCCGTACTATTCGTGGACCATAACGGGCCGTTAATAGGACGTATTTGATAACTCTATGGAAACAGCCCAACGGTTTTTTTTTGACATGAAAACGGCCCAACGTATTAACGGTCCGCAAACGGGCCGACTGTAACAACGGGCTGAATTTGGCCCACAAGCAGAAAATGACAGTAACGGGCCGTATGTAACCGAATGCTGCAAATGAGCCCAAGAATCAATGGGCCCTGAGAAGGCCGAAAGATAACTTGGGCTGGAAACGGCCCAATGGAATAACGGGCCATTAATGGGTATAAAGTGATACACTGTTCATTACGGGCCAGTTTCACCACGGGGCGTTAATGGGCCAAGATTTACAAAGGTCCTCATATGGGCCGAAAGAAGTCATGGGCCACACATCGCCCGGAAGTTAAAACGGGCTGAATCATATGGGACGGCCCAGATGACGCTACTGGGCCTAATTCGGATAGGGCGTAACGGGCCCTGGGTTAGCGGGCTGTAAATGGGCTATATGCGAACAGGCCGTTAACAGGCTTTCCGTGGGCCGGGCCGCCACCTTTTGACCAAGTCAAACGGGCCAGCTTCACAGGAATGGGCCTCTGTTGGGCCGTGCCACATGTCGCCGTATCATAGGCGACTTCGGTCCAATGAATGGATGACACCTATCCCAACGGTGAGCCGACACGTGTTTCCTCCAGCCAATGATGATTTTACACGTGGAAAATCCCCATTGGTTGGGGCTGTTAACGGGTTATCGGATCCAAAACGCGACCCGATAGCTTAACGGTGTTCCGTTATGGTGGATGCCACGTGTCGGTCACCCTTGACGAAAGCACTTCTGTGACGCGCGATTTATCGTCATGGAAGTGGACACTTCCGTGATGATAATTTTGGTAATGTCATGGAACACTTCTACGACAGCATAGGTATGACTATCTTGATTTTGTCATAAATTTGTCATGGATGTACATGCATGACAAAAAACGCGACCTACTGTGGCAAACACGTATCATCACGGAAGTGTATTTTTTGTAGTGATAAGCTGGGGCCAGGTGGCTACGCGGTGGCAATGCCTAAGTGGGATAAGTTTGAGCAAGAGATGGTGGATGCAGTGGTCATTCTAGTTACATTGAGCTGGCACCCCAGGTGCAGGACTTGGTTCTATGCGCATGGGGGCGTTGGACCCGAAGACAGGCAAGGTTTCGAAGAAGGCAAGTCTTAAAGGAGCCGAACAGAAGTTACTTGTTGCAATAGAAGAGGCTCGAACGGGGGTGTTCACGCCCAACAGAGAGAACTACGAGCTTACGCACGCCCTGGGAAATCCTAAACACCCGGGAAGAACACGAGGAAAAGGCGTTGTTCTGTGGTATGAGGGGTTTGCGGACTGGAACGCCGACTACAGAAGCCGCGTGAGAAGGAAGATGGAGGAGGAGGAGAAGAGGAACTTGGAGGAGGAGCAGAGGAAGCAGGAAGCAGAATGCCTTAAAGGCCTAGAATCAACGCACGCGGAGTTGGCACTCCAATTGGAGAGGCAGCAGTAGCAGATCGACTCACTTAGCCAAGAAAGGGGGTCTCAGCAGCAGCAGCTAGAGGATGATCCAGCCTTGGATAGCACCGTCCCATCCATCCCGAGAAGCAGCATGGATACCGCCCCGGGCGAGGCAGTACTGCTGGATAGATACCCTGTGGATAACATCATGGAGAACACTAATTGTGAGCTACACTTCAAAATGAAGAACATATCCATGAAGGTCGCGGACGTCGTTGCTTATACAAATCCCCCCGAAGCAACCTTCCATTACAACCCGATTCCAGCTGTCTATGCTCCTGTCGTGGTTGATGAAGTGTTGGACCAATATTCGGGGCTAGAGCTTGACATTCCTGGAGGTGACGAGGAGCACACACTGGGAGAGGCCATACATCATATCATCCTACGGAGAAAGGATTGCATCATCTTTCCAAGGCCACTGACACCATTGCGTCAGCCGACTCCTCCTCGAAGTCTGCCACTGCGTCAGCAGACTCCCGCTCCTCCAAGTCATCAGCCACCGCCTCAGCAGAGTCGTGCTCCTTCAAGTCCGCCAACGTGTCAGGACACTCCTCCTCCTCCTCCAAGTCCGGCATCGCGTCAGGCTAGTCCTCCTGCTCCAAGTCCGGCACCGCGTCAGCCCACTCCTCCTCCTCCAAGTTAGCCACGTCAGCCATCTCCGCCGCCTCAGTAACAGTGGAAAAGAGCCGCTGCAGCTATGGTGCGTAGCGCTACAAGTCGAGGTACATGAAGAGGCAAGCGATTTCAATATGGTCCAAGCCTCGCGCCCTCTTCCGATGAGGCCTTACGACATGAACGACAAGGAAAACGAAGCCGAAGTGAAGGCCCAATTGCACGCCCATTTTGGACCGAAACCGCCACCGCCGCCAAAGGAGAAAGTGCCTGATAAAGTCGTTGACCACTTTATTCATATGGCTGAAGCACCAGCTCCCAAGCCTATTGACTCAGACTATGAGCGCCAAATCAGGAAGGCATATCGAGCAAAACAAAAGAAGGAGTCGAGCTCTATAAGTGCATCTAGTGCCACCCCTAGTTGGTTTTGGAGTATTGACGACAAACCTGGTTGAGGGACAAATGTGTTTGTGAGAATTGCAGGATAACACAGGTAGTAGTCCCTCATTGATTCGGTTTACCTACCGGAGATGACCCCTAAAAACGTGTGAAGACATTGAAGTCAATGGTGGTATGTGAAGATATTCACAACGAAGATTATGACTCGAGAAGACATTCACGTGAAGAGTATGGAGTGCGAAGACATAGTTGTTTCGTAGTTCCCTTTTCTTCTTTGTTGAGTCTTAGGAACCACTGTACTGTTAAGTGGGGTCCAAGTGAACAAAGTCAGAGTGACTGAAGTGATTCTCAACCAAATCCTAAGTCTTCGAGCGAAGACCATGAGAGCAAATCTTATCTAGAGTATATTCGCTTATGATTCACACGTAGTTAGATTCCTCACTTGTACCTATTCTTGGATTCGTACAAATCTGGAACCAGTTCTCAACATATAAGTGAATGTCTTCGTGCTATGAGGTCAATGTCTTCAAACTATTTTATCTCCAAAATCTTCTGAGAATTCATATGACCTCTTCCCCTTCTGTCGCATCTCTAATGCTGTCACAGGTACATGTCCGCGGGAGAATCCTTTGGTTCTCATAGTCTGCATTCATTTGCAGAATTCTTACAACACACAAAGAAGTTCTCCGAAGCTTCTTGTCGACCAGCAGACGAAAGCCTTTAAGCTTTGAAGCCATTCAGTTTGAACTACATGGCCACCGAAAAGTCAAGAAGAAAGGGTAGCGCCACAATGGGTACTTCAATGGATTTGCCTGAAGATCTCTATGAGTTATACAAAACTGATCCTGAAGAGAGCTATGGCCAACGCAAAACTCGAATCCAATGGATTCGAAGATATTGGGTCGAGCAATGGTTCAAGTACATATTCGTCACCAAGGAATATGCTGGAAAGAATGCCATCAAGCGTCCTTGGGGGGATATTCTCTATAGAAATCTTCAACCCAAAACCAAATCTGAAGCTATTGCTCAGGGTTTCTACCGTTGCATGGTCCGTGGACCACAGCCTGCTGATGCCGACCCATCATCTCTGTTATGGTGTCGTGAAGATAGTTTGTTCAACCGCAACTATAAGTTTGCCAAGGATTTTGCAGTTAAGAACAAGAAGAGTCTCGGATGCAACTTCAGTCCAGGTCCTTCTGCTCCTAGGGTTGATGGCACACGTGATGCCAATCCCAATGTCATCGGCCCCTTCGACAACTTTGATGGTTTCTGTCAGTGTACAAAAAGAGGGGTGTGTTTTTGTACCCCTATACCTGTGCACGAGCAGTCGGAGCCGCGCCTAAGGTCACGCCAAGCAGAATAGGGGAGGTCAGCCAAGGTAAGACCAAAGCCCAAGATAATAAGGACAACGCCAAGGCCAAGGCCACAAAGAGCAGAGGGACAAAGCAGGTTCCCCCGGCAAGACCCTTGCCAGGGCAGCCTCAGCGGCCCCGGCAAGATCCTTGCCGGACAGCTTGCCCCACACCAACAGAGCGGGCCAATCTTGAGCCCACGGTCTCCAACATCGCATTGGGCCAGGGCTCGGGAGGCACCTCCGTGGTGGCATGCAGATCTTTGTGAAGACATATTCAAGATCAGATGAGGATTAGAAGGCGACGATCCTCGGCAAGATCCTTGCCGAGGAAGGCCACCTGACCCCCGGCAAGGCCCTTGCCGGGGACGACAGCGCGCCATGGCAAGACCCTTGCCAGGCCACATGGCAAGACCCTTGCCGGGCCACCCAGCAAGGCCCTCACCCAGGACACCAGCAGGGCCACCGCCAGGCCCACGCCAACCAAGCTTCCACCACCGTTCACATGCAGCTGCCAGCCCAACCAGCTGGGCGGGCACCTGCGTGGCAACATGCAGCTCCCGGGCCAAACTCATCGAGCGCCTGCGTGGCGGCATGCAGATCTTCGTGAAGGCTCCACCACCGCGCCACCTCAGCTGCCTGCCTGCCTACATGGCGCCGCACGCATCACTGGCTAGGGCGTGTGTCAAAGTAAGGAGGAGCGGCGACGGACGGGACGGGCCTCGCCCCCGTCCCCAATAAAGCAAGGGGACGCCTAAGATACACATTAAATGCGTCTTGTCTCATGTCTGGCGATAAGCTCAGGGCATCAGACGCCTTTCCACCTCCTGTGTGCCACTGTGGCAGCCCCTTTCGACTATAAAAGGAGGCCCATGGCATACTGGAGAAGGATTCGGCTCTTTCGAACCAGGCACTGACCACAGCTAGTTCGAGAGCTCAAAAACTCTCTGAAATACACCCACCAAAGCAGGACTAGGGTTTTACGCATCCTCACAGCCCGAACCTGGGTAAGCAATCCTTGTGCTGGCTACTAGCCCTACTCTTCTCGCAACCCCGCGCCCCGGCAACCGTATTAGGGATTCTTGTGATCCCATAGGTGTCGTTCCACACCGACAGTTTCCTCTCCTACATCACCGCTCAGAGGGCCACTGTGGATCAATCTATAGACGACGCTGATTCTGATGAAGCGCCTGCTCCACTAAAGCCACAGAAGCAGAAGAAACCAAATGCCTTAAAGCCCTCAATTGCACCAAAAGCTTCGCGTGCGAAGCCACTGGCTACTGCACCTCCTGCATCCAGTGTGCAGTCTGAAGATCTCTCTCGCATCTCCATTGTCGGGGCAGGCTGATCTGGCCCACGAACACCTATGGGGCCGGCGGACCGAGCCCCTTTCGGTTCGGCGGGGAGCGGAGGTCGCACGAAGAGCAGATCGAGGCGAAGCACGCGAGAGGTTTTACCCAGCTTCGGAGCTCTCCGAGAGATAACACTCCTCTTGTTGCATGTTTAGGTGTATTGCGTTCTTGCTCAGAGCACTCGAATGCTACAAAGATGCAGCGAGCAGCTAACGAGGACCGAGCACGGAGGGAATCGATCGATCGACCAACCCTCCTCTACGCTATGCGCATGGGCATCCTTTTATATGCTCAAAGGGGCTCCGGCCAGTGGCAACGTAGACGGGGTACAAATGTAAAACTAATTGTTGGTACACCTACTTGTACAATTATGCGAGTAGTATACCTAACCACGGCGACAGGGGACAAAGGCATTAAATGCCCGTCTTTGTCGCCCTAACAAAGGCAAACAGGGACCGTCAGGCTCCACCGTCGCCACGATGGCAAACTTGTCGGCGCCGTTTGCCACCTCGCACCGCTGGCTGCACACCTCTCGCCACCTTGGCGCTGAAAGGCCCTGTATGGCGACACGTTAGTGGATGCGCTGGAGCGTAGGTACAGAGAGGTGGTCTGCCGCGGTTGTTATCTTGTCGCGCCCGGAAGCTTGTCGCTCACCGGGCCTTCCCGGCAAGCTCCTCTTGTCGGGGCCTTGTCTTGTAAGTGCCTGGGGTGGCCTTCCCGGCAAGCTCCTCTTGCCGGGGCCTTGTTCCCTATGTGCCTTGGGTGGCCTTCCCGACAAGCTCCTCTTGCCGGGGCCTTGTCCCCTTGGCTTGAATACTTTGTTCTTGAATGGCTCCAAAGGAACCACGGAGGACCTTGGCGGTCACCCGGTAAGCCTTGCCATGAGGGCTGCAACTGCCGTGCACAAGTTCGGGATACTAGGGTACCCCTACTCTAGTACACCGGCCAGAGCCCCCGGCTGGGCCACACACGGTGATTTAACGCTGTTGGGCCAGGCCCAAAAGCAGGCACGGGCACATGCGCCCAGGTCACACCATAACTCACCCCGGACCCACCACGTCCCTCACGCAGGCAGCACCGAACGTGGCGTCGTGTGAGAGATCGTGGGCGAGGTCGTGGGGGTTTCTTTATTCAGGAAATCGGAACGTCCGCCCCCTTCCCCTTTATAAGCAGGGGAAGCAGGGGCACGTCGCCTACCTTGCCAGTTGTTGTCCCATCGAAAAACCACCGCCGCTCCCCCTTCTCTTCAAGGCTGAAAAGAGAGCGGCGCTCCGCCCCCCATTGCCACCAGCACCAACAACGCCGTCGACCTCCTCCACTGCCTCCGCCATGGGCCCGAAAGCCGACAAGGGGAAGACTGTGAAGTTGGCCGAGGCACTGCGGCTTGCGTCGCTGCGGAAGGAGCGGGCCGTTTTCCCCCCTCAGCTTGCCGCGAGGGAGCTGAGGGAGAACTACTACCTCTTCTGGTCGACGGGACGCTACAAGATCCGCCAAGCAGAAGGTACTCCCGCCTCTGCTGCAGAATCGCCCCGACGGGTATCCCTTCTTCACGCTCTTCTTCTCTGCGGGCTCGCCCGCCTTCTCTGAAGTTCTTTTGCGACATTATGAACACCCTACGGGTTCCGCCTCCTTGATTTCACCCCCAACGCCGTTTCGACCATGGCGGTTTTCGCACATCTCTGAAAACTTTGTCGGAGTCCACCCAAATGTAGCTCTTTTCCGTCACTTCTTTTGCCCCGAGCCGAGAGAGGAGAGCCCCTTGCCGGAGGAATTGCTTAGGTCTCCTGTGGTCGGCAAGAAAGAGGCCTATCTGGAGGGAGAGCTCCGTAGCAAATGGGAGGTGGAGGGCAGATTGGTGCTGGATTGTTGAGGAGAACCCGCAGCCTTTTACCGCCCAAATACCAAACCCCGTGGTCGCTGCAATGATTGGAGCAATCTGGCCCCGAGGATGCTAGGTTGAAGATCGCAGCTATTACCGAATCCTCCGCCTCGCACTTGCCGGACTCACTGTTGGGACTGTTGGCGCGGATTTCCTTCGCCGCCAGACGCCTTTGCAGGAGAGAAGGAGACCTGCCTGGAATTTCAGAATGCCGCAGACATCATGAGGTCTGCGCCAGGCCTCAACTTCAACTTCACTGTCTTGGAGCTTGACGCAATGCTCTTAGAGCTGTTCAAGCATGATCCTGATCATCCGGAGATGTTTAGGTTGCCGAGGGGTGTCGTTCCGCTGTGCAACAACTCGTCGCTTGACCGCATCCGTGCAATGATGCCGTTGTGCGACTCCCACGGAATTGTCCCCACTTGGCAAGAGCCGTCCGACGACGTCGTGCGGCAGTTCTTCGACAATCTGGTGGAGATGCCGGTCCGCCCCAATGAGCAGAGGGGCCTCACCCGCGACACCACTGACGACGAGATGCAGCGCATCGCCACCAGGCTAGAAGAGGCGGCAGCAGCCGCTGCCGCGGGCGAGTTTGGCTTTACTGTGGAGGAGGCAGAGGCAGCCGAGGCGGCAAGCCTTGTCGAGCGAAAGGAGTTCGTCGACGAGGAAGAGCTTGCCGAGCTTGAAGCCGAGTCGGCGAGCCCGCCGAGGGCGCATCCTCTCCACCTCCAAGCAGCTTGCCATGAAGCGGAGCCACCGGCTCCACGAGAAGGCGTCTTCGCGGGGCGGGGGGCCAGAAGGCGGCGAGCAGGCCAGCAGCCGCGCCATGGGCCAGCGCTCCACCGCGGCAAGCATTGTTGCATGGAGCACCTCACACCTTCGCGGCAAGCTGAGGCGGGGCCCTCGTGAGCCACCGGGTCCCGCTCCCGCCAAGCGCCCAAGGGAGCCACTCCTCCGCCTCGTCGTCGTACTGAGGCGGGCGAGTCGACCTCTCCGCGCCAGCTCCGGCGAGGAAGAGCAAGAGTAAGATTCCTTCTTTGTACTTGTAATTCTTCGATTTGTTGCCTTGTCTTTTATCTCGATCTGCTTTACTCTGAATCCATTCCTTTTCGTGACGCTGGCCCGTAGGATGTCGAGAGAGGCCAAGACCCCGGTGATTGTCGCCGAGGACGAACCTATCATGACGGCAGGAGGCGCGTCGAGACAACCTTGCGGATGAGGCAACTCTCCTTCAAAGCAGCCCCAGCGCAGCCCCCCAGTAAGTATATGGTCTATTTCTTGTTGTTGGCGTGCATGGGTGCTTTTCCTTCTTTGATATCATCGTTGACTTGTGTAGGAGCGAGCAGCCTCATTCCGCTTCGACTACGCCGCCAAGGGTGGATTCCCGGCAAGGGCCGTCTCCCAAGGAGCCGTCTCCGATGAGGGAGCCTTCCTAAGGCAGCTCTCCGGCAAGGGGCGGCACCAACGATCCCTTTAGCAGCGGAGACCATGACCGCAGCCCCAGCCAGCAGTAACCTTCTTGCCCTGAGTACTTCCCTTGTGTTTTTCTTCTT
Source organism: Aegilops bicornis (assembly GCA_021605145.1). Classification (NCBI taxonomy): domain Eukaryota; kingdom Viridiplantae; phylum Streptophyta; class Magnoliopsida; order Poales; family Poaceae; genus Aegilops; species Aegilops bicornis. Next base: position 341,879,210 of record CM038670.1, on the reverse strand, counting down.
GATTTTATCTTTGAATATTTGCTTGACTTTCTTCATCCGTCCGCCACAGAGCCGATGGAGACCGAGGTCGCCGGGCGAGGAGGACGCCAGGCAACACCGACGAAGCTGCCGCCGTGGAAGAAGAAGCCGGCGGACGAGCCTGCCGCGAAGAGGCCGCTGGCTGCCGCCGCAGAGCCGGGCGAGGGGTCCGCGATCGTCTTGGCGACCACGAGGTCAGCAGGAGCGCCAGGCGCTACACCGACCGTCGATCCCTCCGCCGCTGCTGCAGCATCGGACTCCGAAGAGCCCCAGCCCGGCGCCTACTTGAAGGCCGGCGACGGCGTCTTCATCAAGCTCCCATGGGAGTCGAGTTCCAGGGCGCCGGCCGAAGGAGAAACCGTCGACGAAGAGCTGCTCGCCTCCGTTCTTGCGCCGACGCTTAGTTGACGCGCTTGGCAAGCAGCGGCGGCGAAGCCTTAGGAGGAGCAGCTGCGAAGTTGTCGCTCTACCGCGCCCGACAAGCCAAATCAAGGCGTCCGGAGGCGCTTGTCGGCATGGCGGGAGCAGATATTGAGAAGCGCGGAGGAGCTCCGGCCGCAACCAGGAAGCTCTCCGATCTTTGGCGGAGGAGCGGGAGCAACTCGCCGAGGAGCGCACGGCCTTCATCCTCGAGAAGGCTGCAGCTGAGGAGGAACAGCGGCTTGCCGCCGAGAAGCTGTCTGCGCAGGAAAGCGAGCGGGCGCAGCGGAAGGTCAACCTGGACAGCCACGAGGAGGATCTCGCCATGCGAGGGAGCACTTGGCGGGGCCCACAAGGAGGCAAAAGATGCTTTGAGGCCGCCAAGAAAGAGCCGGAGACGAAGGTGGCGCAGCTTGGAGGCCAGCCTCAAGAAGAGCGGGCGAGGAGCTTGCCGCACTCAAGCACGAGCGCCGAGAAGGACGCCTACACTCTTGGCGAGCTGCAGGCCGTCTCGCTGAGAGGAGCAAGGAGCTCAGCGCCGCCGAGACTCCAATGCAGACACAGAGTTGAAGCCGACTACTTTGACTCGCTGGGCCAGGCGCCAAGGAGCGGGAGGCGGCCTTGAAGGAGAAGATCAAGGCCGACGAGGAGCTGGGCGAATGCCGCTGCCACCCAGGCGCCTTGAGGGAGAGCGTGGAGCACCGGACCGAAGGTCTCGTGGATACTTCTTGCCGCCATCCACAAATGAAATGATGGAGCCGGGATGGTGGATCTTGGATACTCCTCCGACGAGCACCTCCAACCCAGCGCCAAGCTTAGCTTATTCTTCAAGGCGTGGTGGCGGGCCTCCAGCTGACTCGGGAAGAGGTCCCAAAACAGCTGGCCGAGGAGTCGCGCCAGATCTGCGCTGGAGCCCTCCAAAAGGTGCCGATGAAGGTGGCCTTCCGCAACCCGGGCCTCAACTTCACCAACGCCCTCAAGTCTCTGCCGCCCGGATGCCGATGTGGGCGCTAAAGACCCTTGTCGCACCCATTGTGGACAGGGTGAGCGGAATCAAGAGGGTTGAGGGTGGCCGCGTAGATTAGGCCGCCCGTTTTCTCTTGCTCTTGCCGCTGCTAGTCATGTCATAGGAACAATCCATTAGAGCTGCGGCAAGCTATCTTGTAATATAACTTTATTTTGGATATCAATTGCTATGCTATTTCCTTTACTTGATTCCTTCCTTTGTATGTTTTCGCCTTACGCTTTTAGGGAACTTGTCGGCGCGGGCACCTGAGCCGCGAGCGCTGAGTGCGGGACGTCAGCAGCCTGCTGGCGGAGCCGCTTCCGACAAGCAACCTTGTCGCAACTAGTCACGGCTCACTTAAGTTGTTGAGCGGACTCGAAACAAAGTAAGGGCGCAACTAGCTACGAGTTGGTTCCTCTGCGCACAGGTTTTCCATACAAAGTTCGGTCGTTCAAGGAAAATAACTTAAAAATTTTAAAACTGATTGCTCAAACTTTGGCAACTTAGCTTTTCTGTCGTTTGCTTCCCGGTAAGGTTAAACTTCCTTGAGCGATGCTTGGTCCACACCATTATCTTCTCCTTCCCCCCGGCAAACTTGTGTGCGGGGGAACCTTCCTTTCTTTGAGAAAGAGAAAGAAGAGAAAATAAAGATATGGAGCCTTGTGGCTCGTTATCACTACCGGTAGGTGCTGCACAAAGTGTCGAGATAATGCATGCAAAATAGAAGTAAACAGCATGAAATCGACAAGGTGTGCGAAGCACGCTAAGCTTCTTGATGCACGGGTCTGCGCATGGCTTTGTACAAGGATTACATGCATCGGTGACAAGACTTGTACAAAAGGTGGTTGCGGAACAGGTTCCGGCAACCGCGCCCTATGTGTAAAACTTACGAAGATGCTCAATATTCCGTGAGTTGCTCACCGGAATGCCATCTTCGGTCTCAAAGCGGACAAGCCGAGCCTAGTGACTCGTTTCACCCGATAAGGGCCTTCCCACTTCGGTGTCAACTTGTTGGAATTCTTGGCGGACTGAACACGCGAAGAACAAGGTCGCCTTCCTCGAGACTTACGGCATTGACTTTGCGGCTATGGTAGCGGCGCGCAAAGCCTGCTGGTACCGAGCAGCTCAGTCTGCAAAGCTGAAGATCGATCTTCCTCAAGGAAGCGCCGTCATCTTGTCACAGCTGCTCTTGCTCAAGCTCATCATAAGCGAGCACTCGAGGCGATCCGTATCACGAATTCCGTGGGGAGAACTGCCTCTGCTCCATAGACTAGAGCGAAGGTGTCCGGCGATGGCTCGATTTGGCGTCGTTACGATCGACCAAAGAACCACCGGCAGCTCCTCAATCCGATTTCTTCCGCACTTGTGCAGCACAGCCGAAAGTTACGGTCTTGAGCCCGCGCAAAGACTTCAAAGATTTGCCCTCTCCGGCTGACCGCTGCTCCTCGGATGAGCAACAAAAGCGGCGAACCTTGGCTCCAAGATCTTGGACGTCTTGCATGAAGGTGCGGCTTAGAACTGTGTGCCGTTGTCGGTGATGATCCCGTTAGGGATTCAAAGCGGCAAACAATCGACCAAGAACTTGACTGGCGTGTCTTTGTCACCTTCCTCACCGCTTCCACTTCCGACCACTTTGTGAACTTGTCGATTGCAACGCATAAGTACTCAAAGCCCCGACGGCTTCGGGGAAGGGGCCGAGGATGTCGAGCCCCAGACCGAAAATGGCTAGGATAAAGGGATCGTGCGGAGAGCTTGAGCTGGCTGGTGTGTATGCCTTGGAATGGAACCGCACGCTTCACACTTGGTTACTTGTGCGTTGCATCCGGAGGGCTGTCGGCCAAAAGAAACCTTGCCTTAACGCTTTGCTTGCAAGTGCTCTGGCGCCAATGTGGTGACCACATATGCCTCCATGTATCTCGCCAACAGCTTTTGTCCGTCTTCCCGATGAATACACTTCAATTTCACGCCGTTGAGTCTTCTTACATGCAGTGTGCTATCGACAAACTGGTACATACTTGACCGCCGGGCTACTCTTTCCGCTTCTTCTTGCTCTTCGGAAGTTCTCCGTCTCAAGGAAATGGACAATCTGTTGCGCCCATCTTTGGAGCTTATGCTCGACAACAAGGACTAAAGGCACATCTGCTGCTGTGGGAACATCAGCTTCCACGGCAAGAACCTGCGGCTCAGCCGGAGCTTGACGTTCCCCGGCAAGCTTGCCGGAGCAAAACTTGTCGGGAGCGTCTGCTTCAACGAAACAAACCACAGGGCTTGTCGAGCAGACTCGCCTCAGCTCTGTCGGTGTCGATCTTGGGGACCTTCGTGGCGGCGGCTTTGGGAAGCTCTGCCGGAAAGTAGTCACCAGAGATCAACCTCCTCTTCTTGCTCTGTCCTGTTGGTGGTGTTACGGACGGCTGAGTTAGCTTGAGCACAAAAATCCCAGGTTCCACAGGTAACTTAAGTGCGGTGCACTTTGACAAGCCATCAGCAATGTCGTTCTGAGTTCTCGGAATATATTCCATTTGTAGGCCGTCAAAGTGCTCTTCTAGCTTCCTCACTTCATCAACATAAGCTTCCATCAACGGACTTTGATAGTTCTTGTTCACTCGGCGGATAACGAGTTGTGAGTCACCCCTGACAATGAGCTTCTTGATCCCAAGGTCCACTGCGATCCTGAGACCGGCAAGCAAACCTTCATACTCTGCTGTATTGTTTGTTGCTTGCTCCTTGGGAAAGTGCATCTGGACTACGTACTTGAGGTGCTCCCCGGTGGGTGCGACAAGCAAGACGCCGCACCGGGCGCCTTTTGCAGCGAAGGCACCATCAAAGTACATCAGCCACTCTTTGCTTGTTTCCTTGACGGGACACTGCGTTTGGAATTTCTTCATCCGCATTGGTGTCCATTCTGCTATGAACTCCGCCAATGCTCTGCTTTGGATAGTTGAAGTGCTCTCAAACTTGAGGCCAAAGCTTGACAGTTCGATGCCCACTCGACAATCCTGCTGTTGCCTCTGGATTCTGCAGTATCGTCTTTAGCGGAAAGCGAGTGACAATCGTGATCTCATGTGCTGAAAGTAATGGCACAGCTTTCTCGAGGCCATGAGGAGGCCGAAAAGCAATTTATGCACACGTAGTACCTTGACCTAGCCCCCTGCAGAAGGAACCGACAAAGTAAACTGGGCGCTGCACCATCCTTTTCTGCATCTGCTCATGCGTCTGCGCAGATCCGTCCTTGTCGGGACTAGAGCTTGCCGGCGAAGCCCCCTGCTTGTCGCTGGATGTGTCTGTTGTGGCTGCTAGCTCATCATCCGCCTCCCTCTCCTCTACTAACGCAGCACTAACCACTTGATTGGTCGCCGCTATATATAGCAGCAACTTATCTTGTGGCTTAGGTGCGACAAGTGTTGGAGTGGAGGACAGGTATCTCTTCAAGTCCTGCAGCGCTGCCTCCGCTTCCGGAGTCCATTGCATCGGACCTGCCTTTTTCAAGATTTTGAAAAATGGCGTAGCCTTCAGCAGAACCTAGAGATAAACCTGCCGAGAGCAGCTACATAACCGCAAGTCTTCGTGACATCCTTGACGCGCTTTGGTGCTTCAATCTGCTCAATGGCCTTAATCTTGTCGGGATTGGCTTCAATTCCCCGCTGAGACACGAAGAACCCGAGAAGCTTGCCGGAAGAGACTCCAAACACGCACTTCTCGGGATTTGACCACTATGTTTCATCTAAATCTTGAACTAGGGTCGCCTTATCCTTGCTTTTGACCACTATGTCATCCATGTAGGCTTCCACGTTTCTGTGCATTTGCGGCTCAAAAGCATCATGAACTACTCTTGCAAACGTTGAACCAGCATTCTTTAACCCGAAGGGCATCCAGACAAAACAGTATGTGCCACATGGGGTGATGAATGCGGTCTTCTCCTCATCCTCTTCTCGCCATGAAGATCCGATGATATCCTGAATATGCATCCGTAAATGAAAGCAAATCACATCCAGCCGTGGAGTCAACAATCTCGATGCGCGGCAAGGGAAATGGATCTTTGGGACAAGCTTTATTGACATCTGTAAAGTCGATACAAAGCCTCCATTTCCCGTTAGCCTATGCGATACAACTACAGGATTGGCCAACCACGTGGGATGGAGCACTCCGACAAGGCATGCCGCTTCCAGTTTCTTGATTTCTTCCGCGATGAACTCTTGACGCTCCTTTGCCGCTTCGACTTTCGCTTGACGGGCGGCGCGCATGAGGAAAAACGGCAAGATGGTGCTCAATTACTTTCACAGGAACACGGGGATGTCGACGGTTGCCATGCAAACATCGCCGACGTTCGCCCGCCAGAAAGCAACGAGCTCGCCTTCCTATTTAGGGTCGAGAGAGGCACCGATGGTGAAGGTACCACCGGTGCCGTCCTCCTTGGCGGACACCTTCCTGGTCTCTGGTGGAGCTGTCATCGTCTTCTTATACTTGCTGGTGGAGCTCGATGGTGCGTCCTCGACGGTAGCGCAGCACTCCGAAGAGGTGCACTTGCCGGAGTGGGCATCAGAGCTCTTGTCGGACTTGATCTTGGTCTTCTTCCCTCCGGGAGCTTCAGCGGCAAGTGACTTGTAATCTGTCGCGGCTGCTGCTTCCCGGTAGATCTTGTCGGCGCAGATAAGAGCATCCTTCTTGTCGCCAGGGACAGAGATGACACTTATCGGGCTGGCATCTTCGTGGAGGTTGTAGGCATAGTGAGAGGCCGCCATGAATTTGGCGAGTCTTTGGGCGACCAAGTATTCCATTGTAAGGCAATGGAAAGTCAGCAACATCAAAGGTGACCTTCTCGATCCCGAAGTTCAACTCGCTACCAAATGTCACCGGCAACGTGATCTTTCCCTTCGGCTTGCTCCTTCCTGGATTAATTCCTTGAAAAGTGCCGGTCTCTTCGAGTTCGCCATCAGGGATCTGGAGTTTCTGGAGTACCGCGGAGGAGATCAGATTCAAGCCGGCCCCGCCGTCAACTAGCATCTTGGTGACCTTGAGGTTGCGGATAGTTGGTGAAACCAACATCGGCAAGCACCCGACCGCTATTACGCGATCGTGGTGGTCCTCAATGTCAAAGATGATAGGCGTCTTGGACCATTTCGTGAGGCTTGCGTGACTCGATGGATGGTTACTGCTGTATTGACCTCCGCATCCACTGCTTGAGTTGGCGGTGTGAGGTATGCAGAGAAGCACCACCGTCAATGCATAGGACCTCTGTGGCTTTCTGGAACTCCTGCTCATCGGCCTCGTCATCATCCATGTCTTCATCGTCGTCTTCGTCTTCATCCTTGTCGCGGCGGCCGGAGGTCTGTCTCCTTGCCCGCTTGGCCTTGCCGCTGGCGTCCTCCCGGCCGGGCGTTTCTTGCCTACTCCTCCAAAGCACCTTCACGGCCTTCTCCTTGTCGCGTCTTTCAGATTCAGCCTTCTGCTGCCGACAAGCTGCTCCACCTTCTTGCAGCTCACGGAGGTCATGGCCCTTGGTGCGGTGGATCTTGCAAGATCTTGCTTGTCGGAGCCGTCCTGCTTGTCGGCGGCCGCCACAGATTGGTGGTTGGCGCCAGCGGCAACCTCCTTGCCGGAGCTACCAGCCTTGGCGTTCTTGTCGCCACCTCCGTTGCTGGACTGCTCAACAACTAGCACATCTCTGCCTTTCTTTTTCATGTTGCCCCACCGCCGGCTCTTCTTCGCCGGGGCGGTCTCCTCACTATCAGATCCTCCTGCTTCGGTATTCTCTCCGGGGAGTCTCCTCCTCCTCAAAGACGCGTCGCACTTGTCGGCCGGGCGTATAGCTCATCGACGTCTTCGATCTTGCACATCACCATCTCCTCCCGCATCCTGCGGTTCCGACGCTCGATGGAGCCGCTGATCACCTGTGGCGGGGTGGACATCTGAGATGGTGTCTTTGTACACGGCTGAATCTCTGAATATACTTGCGCAGGGGCTCTCCTTCCTTCGGGCGGCAGATGAAGGTCGCTTTCTTGGCCATGGGGTTTGTGGTCACTGTAAAAGGCGCCGACAAACTGATGGCATAGATCTGCCCAAGAAGATATGGAGTTGTCCGGCAAGTGCATGAGCCAGGACACGACGTTGGGCTTGAGCACCGGTGAAGTAGTTGGCAAGGATCTTGTCGTCTCGCCCCCCGGCAGCCTGCACCGCGATGGTGTAGATGTTGAGGAACTCCGACGGATGCGTCTTGCCGTCGTACTTCTCCGGTACGTCTGGCTTGAAGTTTTTCTTGCTGGGCCACTGGACTTGCCGCAGCTCACGAGTGAACGCAGGGCAACCTACCGCGTATGGCAAGTCGCCTGGTTCCTCTGGCGCGTGCATGTCGACAGAGGGCCCGGCGCGCTTGTCGGATTGACGTCGCGCTTCTCTTCGGCGCTCGATGCGAGTTCGAGCGTCCTCTTGCTGTCGATCGTGTAGCACTTGGCGCTGATCGCGATGAGATCGTGGATCTGATGATGCAGTGGAGTCGCTGTCGAGGTGGATCCGGCGAGTCGGCGATCTTGGCCTTTGGGGTGGAGAGTGCATGGTGGTTGCACCCCCACTGGTCTCATCGCCACCGGCTCGCGTTTGGCGGTCCTGCTGCGGCAGCGACGCACTTGGTTGCCGTGGAGCGTCGCCGTTGGCGAAGCCGATGAGACTCTGTATGGTGGCCCTCCAGTCGTCGACCTTGTCGGCCGTTGGAGGGTAATCGAGGAGCAGTTGAGCTCTCGCCAGAGCTTCTGCTGGAGTAGTGGGTGGCAGTGGCGAACGGCGCAAGGAGCGGATATGCTCGGACTTCTATCTATGTTAGAAGGAGCAGATCCCGTCCGAGTGATCGTGGTTTCACTTGCGCCAAAGATGTTGGCGTGCATGTTGGTCTTGAACGTCCCGGGATCCTCCAGCTCGATCCCGGTCCAACGAGCGTATGGCATTGTGAATGCCATGACGCTGTCGATCTCGCGCCTCCTGAGACAGGCGCGGTACATGTACGGACGCCGAGGTCTGCGCGGCCTTGTCCTTGGACTTGGTAGCACCGTGAGCTCCCCCGTCGCCGTCCATTCTTCCGTCGGCGTCCACCCCACCACCTGTTTGCTCCGGTGGTGGTGGGTTCGACGCGGACGGGGCTTCTGCCGCCGAGGCCTTCTTCTTCGGTGGCATATTGACGAAGATGATGAAGATCTAGCTCGCGTGGACGCCGGATCAGGTTCACACAACCTCGACGCCCCCTACAGCGCGCCAAAGATGTTGGGGCAGCTGATCCGCCCACGAACACCTATGGGGCCGGGCGGACCGAGCTCCTTTCGGTTCAATGGAGCGGAGGTCGCCTGACAAAGAGCAGATCGAGGCGGCACGCGAGAGGTTTTACCCAGCTTCGGAGCTCTCCGGAGAGATAACACTCCTACTGCTGCATGTCTAGGTGTATTGCGTTCTTGCTCAGGAGCACTCGAATGCTACAGTACAGACGAGCAGCTAACGAGACTGAGCCTGGAGGGAACTGATCGACTGACCAACCCTCCTCTACGTTGCGCATGGGCCTCCTTTTATATGCTCAAAGGGGCTCCGGCTGTGGCAACGTAAACGGGGTACAAATGTAAAACTAATGGTTGGTACACCTACTTGTACAGATTATGCAGTGTAGTATACCTAACCACGACGGCAGGGGACAAAGGCATTAAATGCCCATCTTGTCGCCCTAACAGTGCAAACAGGGACCGTCAGGGGCGCCACCGTCCGCCACGATGGCAAACTTGTCAGCGTCGTTTGCCACCTCGCACCGCTGGCTGCACAGCCTCTCGCCACGCGCGCCTGGAAAGGCCCTGTATGCGTCGTTAGTGGATGCGCCGGAGCGTGGAAGTACTGAGAGAGGTGGTCTGCGCTGCAAGCGCCTTTGCCGCGGTTGTTATCTTGTCGCTACCGGAAGCTTGTCGCTCACCCGGCCTTCCCGGCAAGCTCCTCTTGCCGGGGCCTTGTCTTGTAAGTGCCTGGGGTGGCCTTCCCGGCAAGCTCCTCTTGCCGGGGCCTTGTTCCCTATGTGCCTTGGGTGGCCTTCCCGACAAGCTCCTCTTGCCGGGGCCTTGTCCCCTTGGCTTGAATACTTTGTTCTTGAATGGCTCCAAAGGAACCACGGAGGACCTTGGCGGTCACCCGGTAAGCCTTGCCGCGGAGGGCTGCAACTGCTCGTGCACAAGTTCGGGATACTAGGGTACCCCTACTCTAGTACACCGACATCCATGAAGAACGAGAAGAAGAAGAAGCCCATCCAAAGTCCTGGTCAAGCACTGATCCCTGCTGCTGTTCTGAGAAACGAGAATGACGCCATTGATCTGTGAAGTGACGAAGATCTTGGCGATGATGCTCTTGAGCAGTTAATAAAGAGCAAGCAAGAGGCGGAAATCTTCAAAGATTTTCCTCTCTTTGATGTGGACTTCTTGAATAACTTCATTGATGAGTGGTTTGAAAATCCGAGCCTCAGCATCGATGATATTCAGCTTCCAATTGGCATCAGTGTCTCCTTCCATGGAGCCATTGCAAATGAGCTAGCTCTGGCTCAGAAAACGTTGAACTGAAGAACAACATTGACTATGAGAAGGCTCGGTTCAAGAAGCACATGGCCAAGCTCAGCGAGGCTGATGTTCAAAACTTGAAGCAGATGATGCATGACCTCAAAGAGCAGTTTCAACAGAAACATGAAGCAGCAAAAGAATCAAGAGAACGTATGAAGCTCTCCACTGCCAAATGTGTTCAAGCTCATACTGAGGCTGAAAAGCGCATGGCACTTGGGCGCCCTGGCATCGACCCCAAGATGGCTGCCAAGAAGAAGCCTGTTGTGGCCCACCCTGAAGCATCAAGGCAGGAAGCACCTCGCATTGTCTTCCCTTCTAGTATGATAGGCTAGAAGCCTAAGGTCCCCACAGTAGCATCAAAACTCAAGAAAATAAGGGCAGCTGAAGCCGAAGCCAGAAAGCGCAAGAGCAAAAATGCCTCTGATGATGCTCCATAGACCAAGAAGCGAAAGACGAAGTGTTCAAAGAAAGATCGGGCTGCTCCCACATAGCCCCTTGTTGTCGAGCCCATCTCTGTTGCTCGTCCTGCATCTGCACACCAAGAGCATCGTTTAATAGTTCACGAGCCTGCTACCACTGAGGCTCCTGAAGCTGAAGAAGATCCAGCTGTTGACCACACCACAGCTGAAGACATTGGTCCTCAAGACAATGTAGATGATGATGAAGTCCTTCCTCAGATTGAGCACCAAATGGTATCATCGCCTGTTCTCACGAACAACGAACTCATAAGCATTGGTCGTCCTTTGACGCCAATTGCTCAGGATGATTCATGGGTTGATCACCCTCAAGACTCCCCCCGTCAAGAAGAATCACCAAGTACTCCCCCACCTCAAGTCACCACTCCGGTGCTTGATGATGACGACTATGTGGTCCAGCCAACTCCCTCTCTAAAAGCGTCGCCCACATTTCGTAGGCTTCGCAAAGGAGCAAGGCCACAAGTCACTCTTTCGAGTGTTCCAGAAGGAGAAGAGCAACACAACTCAGTGGCACGCCAAGTGTTTCCTGAAGCCGCTCCAACTGTGAACATCTCTGCGTCTGGAGCCAGTGGTGTTGAAGACATTCCGGCTGCATCAGCCGATGATCAACAAGAACCCCGACAAGAAGAATAGCGATTTGCCACACCCCCTACCAAGCAAGAAGCTGTTCTCGAGGAGAACGAGTCTGTAACCGACCCTCCAGCTACTCAAGTGGAGGTTGATAATAGTGAGGCGGCCACCAACAACACTAATGAAGCCAATGACGTTGTCATGGCTGAAGCTAATGTGGCGCCTGACGTGGATATGGTGCCTGAAGCTTCTAATGCACCTGAAGTCAATATTGCACCTGAAGCCATTGTACCACTTGCAGCCCATGTCAATGCTGATGCTCTTGTACCTCCCCCAAGGCCTCACACTATTGAGCTGGCATTTGATCGCGGCCAACCTGTCATGGTTCGTTGGCCTATTCTGGTTCCTCCTCCTGCTCCCGGACCTCAATTTGACTATCATGTGGAGCATAGGCCTCAGGTCCAGAAGCCAAAGCCCAGGTTGCCTAGGTTTCCAGGTACATCAACTTCACCGGGATCGTTCACTATGAATGGCTTCATTGCACACAACACCTTCTTTGATAGCGACAAGAACCCATACTCGAAGCCAAGAATTTCATATGATCGGTTTTGGAGCTATCAGTAGCGCAGTTACTATTCTTGTGTTCTTTACGATCAAGGGCGCATCTTTCCTCATATGCGTCTAGATTGCGAAGCTATTGCTGGCCTGCCCTGCTTGGAAGAAGCACTCGATCGCTTTAGATGCTTGGCCTTCTCCAATTTGTGACTGATAAAGAGCACTGGAACGAAGAGCTTCTTCTACAATTATGTGCCACCCTCCACATTCGTGGCTACAACAGGGATCCGAAGACATGGATCCTTGAGTGGATGACAGGCAATGTACACCACGAAGCCAAAGCTCTTGATATTATTGAGCTCACTGCCTTGCCCACTCCAGGCGAACTCTATGAACCTGGTTGTCAGCTTCACCGCAATGCTTTGGAGAGCATCTTCCAGAAAACTGAGCCAAACATGAGCCAAATGTTGAGTGTGATGAAGCCACTGCCACGCGATGCTGAATATCCAAGGGAATTCTTTGTTAAAGACCTAGAGTATCTGCCCCGCACTATTTATCATATTATCAGGCGAACTCTATGGCCTATCAAAGGACATTCTCCTGCAGCGAAGCTTGAAGGAGCAATGAAGACATTGGTTTTCTATATCTTCAATGGCATCAGCTTCAATGCTTAAGACTTCTTCATCAGGAAATTGGCTGCATCTGGCTCTGATTTATTTGGTCTGAAATTTTATGCTCCATGGGTAATGCGCCTCGTCAAGCTTCACTCTGCTGTCAATTATCAGCCCTCTGCATGCAACCACATTATCTTCTTACCAGAGGTTGATATGTCTGTCGAAGACATATACCCAGAGCCTGCCAAGGAGCCAATTTATCTTCACAATGTCGATCGTCAAAGTTTCACTCAACCCATTGAAGGAGTTCTTGCTGCAACTCATGTTTATCCTTTGGCTGGGAATACACGTGCACCTCATCGTGCCCATACTGAAGCCACTGAGAGTACCATTGCTCAAAGGCCTCGAAAGCGATCTCTTGTTCTCAATGACCGAGAGCTTCTTGTTGCTCTGCATTAGAAATAGGATAAGCATCATGAATGGCTGAAGCGTCAGATGCAAGCCTCTTGGTGGATGTTAATCGCATTCGCAACCTTGCCACCAAGAATGCATTTGTCACTCATGAAACCTGTCGGTGGTCGTGGAAGAGCCTGACATTGATGAGCTCTGAAGATGATCTTCAACAAGATGGCTTCACAGAAAGATTCAAATTTGATTCCACTCCTCCCAGGAATGTTGTCTTGCGTCGGACTCCCTCACTCGAAGATTCTGAGTACTCCTCCTCAGCAGCAACTCTTAATGCAAGAGTCATCAATGATGAAGATGATGCTACTTCACCAATTACAACATTGCCACTTATCGACACTGCACCAAGTTCTTCTGCACCACCGAACCTCAACGACGACCCTATTGCTTCACCTACTCCTCTTGGGAACGAGTAGAAGCTCTATGTCTTCAAACCTTTTTGGTCCTTACTGACAAAAGGGGGAGAAGCATATGAGTTGATAGTCTTCAAGCGGGTCCATATGGGTGGTTGCTATACTTTCGCCAAGTGCTTACAACTATCGCTTTTGATACATTTGGTTCTTTGAGTTGTGACACTTAAACTTGATGGTCGTCTGCTACTTTTTCTGCTATTCTGTGATGCGGCGATAAATTCCGCATGTGCGATGATAAATCCGCACGAAGTCATTTCGCATACGTCCATTTTTTTTGTGCATGTCATTATCTTTGTTTTATTTTTTTCATACATGATGAATTGTCTTCTTAAGTTAAAGAGTATCTCCACAAGTACAACCTGCCAGGTGTATCTGCATTCAAAAGCAAAATACTTGTATGCACATCTTCAGGGGGAGCCTTTTGCTACTTACGAAGACAATACCTCAATCCTTTACAATTTCACTTACTTTTATCCCCGTTGAAAACTTCAACCAGTTTGTCATCAATCACCAAAAAGGGGGAGATTGTAAGTGCATCTAGTGCCACCCCTAGTTGGTTTTGGAGTATTGACGACAAACCTGGTTGAGGGACTAATGTGTTTGTGAGAATTGCAGGATAACAAAGGTAGTAGTCCCTCATTGATTCGGTTTACCTATCGGAGATGACCCCTAAAAATGTGTGAAGACATTGAAGTCAATGGTGGTATGTGAAGATATTCACAACGAAGAATATGACTCGAGAAGACATTCACGTGAAGACTACGAAGTGCGAAGACATAGCTGTTTTGTAGTTCCCTTTTCTTCTTTGTTGAGTCATAGGAACCACCGTACTGTTAAGTGGGGTCCAAGTGAACAAAGTCAGAGTGACTGAAGTGATGCTCAACCAAATCCTAAGTCTTCGAGCGAAGATAATGAGAGCAATCTTATCTAGAGTCGGATAAGTCAGCTTTACTTGTAGCCCAAGTCAAGCTGCCACGTGTGTTTGAAATCTCACCGTTGGACACGTGTCAGTTCCTTAGTGACCCAGGGACATTTCGGACAAATCAGATCGGGTTGCCTAGTGGCTATAAATAGCCCACCCCCTACACCATAAATTGGTGGCTGCTCAGAGTTAGTGCACGGCTTTTGTCGTTTAAGAGCAACCCACCTCCGAAGCATTTGAGAGAGAGATCCTTGCGAGGACAAAGCCCAAAACACCCAGAGCCCAAAGAGTGTTTGGCATCATCAAGTCTTTACATCTGCGTGACACGAAGACTTGTTACACTTAAGGACTGTGAATCCTTCAGCCGGTTAGGCGTCGCGTTCTGAGCATCCAAGAGTCATTGTGGATTGTCGGTGAACGAAGTCTGTGAAGGTTTGGAAGTCTACCTTGAAGACTTACCAGAGTGATTGGGCAAGGACTAAGTGTCCTTAGCTCAAGGGGAATAAGGTGAAGACACGGTCTTCTGAGTTAAATCTCAGCCTCCCTAACCAGACGTACAATTGTCACAGCAACTAGAACTGGTCCAACAAATCACTGTCCTCATCAAGCAACTGGTTCTATCTTCTCCCTCTCTTTACTTACAATTTGTCTTCGTGAAGTCATTGTCTGCCCTAATTACCTGTTTGACTTCACTGTGTGACGACTATTATTGTTTGGCTTCATACTATCTTCCATCCTGATCCATACTGCCTAGCTGCCATTAGTCTTCGTGATTTCACTTCATTGTATACTTGACTATGGCTTGCCTAGTGTAGTCTACCTTCCGCTGCATGTCAATAGGTTCATTTCTATTGTTTGTCTTCGAAACTCCCATGTTTTGAAGACTTACATAAAAATCGCCTATTCACCCCCCCCCCCCTCTTGTCGATAACTAGCACTTTCAAGCTTGAGCTCAAGCCAAGAAGCTGACAAAAAAGCGGGAAAACGTTTCCCCAGCTGGGAGAACAGGCGGTGCAATCGATCCCCCGCTCATTGTACCAACACATGCGAGTATCGGCGCCGATCAGCTGGTAATAACCGACGAGCATAGAAGGCAGGCTGAAGAGCTCGGTATAACTGTTTATCAACTCCTAGAGCTAGAGCCCATGGATACGATTAGAGAGGAGGACATAAAATGGAAATATTTCGGTGGCGAACCTTTGGTAAAGCCTGAGGAGGTCAAGAAGTTCTCAACGAGAATGTATGAATTGCATCAATGGTACATGCAAATTACCAAGACTACCAATCGAGAGTCCCTCATGGTGAAAGTCAAGAAAGAGCATTACTTCAATGAGACAACTCTGTTTGTTGAGTATACAGAAATGTTTCAGTTATTCAATCAAGATGCACTCGACAAATCTATCGTCAGTTGCTATTGTCTGTAAGTGATTTCTTTCTGTAATTTAAGTCTCAAGATAGCTGTAGGGCTCGTTGATCACTACTTGTAATTATCCTCACTATATTCTTTTCTGTGGTATTATGCAAGATGAAGATGTATGAAATGAAAAAAGCTGGACGCTATGGCATTGGGTTCATTGACCCAAATACCATTAATGAACAGACATGGACATATGAATGGTATCGAGACGACGTAGAGAAAAACATGCTAGAGTTCTTGAAGCGCCTCAATACCAATCAAGATATACTAGTTCCTTACAACTTCCAGTGAGTCACACTGTCTTGTACTACAAATTCTGTTTTTGCTTACTAGCTAGATGTTAATAAGGGTATAGGGTTTAGGGTAGTTGATGAGTGTTATGCACATGCCCGCTTAATTTATACATGCAAAAGACGTATGCGCATGCAGGTACCACTGGATCTTGTCAGTCATTCAAGTTGAAGAAGGAACAGTTGAAGTACTGGACTCACTACTTAAAAAGGCTAGTGACTACTCAATCGTGAAGGGGATAGTCGACAGGTAATTTCAACCATTATTGAACTATATGTCGGCCTCTTTAGTTCATCATTTCCTAATATCAACTAATT
The DNA here is from genome assembly GCA_021605145.1 of Aegilops bicornis. Lineage (NCBI taxonomy): Eukaryota > Viridiplantae > Streptophyta > Magnoliopsida > Poales > Poaceae > Aegilops > Aegilops bicornis. The sequence goes on along the minus strand of CM038670.1, from coordinate 341,863,159 downwards.
AATAACTCCTTTATTCATTTTCTTTGCCAGCGAGCTTGGCAAAAGTTCATCAAAATGGTTCCAGGCGAATGGAAACAAAAGTTGTATTGGTTTCAACCCAGGGTAAGTAATTAAGTAGTACTAGCTAGCTACCATCTCTTTAATTCTAGTTTCAATACCATTAATTATCATGCTTGATTAATTATTATATGATTGGATTCTATTCTCGTAAAGGCCATGAAGCAGGCATCGGGGACTGATTTATGTGCATACTACATTTGCGAGAACATTCGCATGATGGCGTCCGAAAGGAGCACATCTTCTAGACAGCTATGGGTACATTTGCGTAACACTATTCACAATTTTACATCATTATCGATATCTAATCACACAACTAATACATGCATATTGATCCCCTTCTTAAAAGTTCAATGAGGTGCGGGATAAGCTCCTACCGGAGGATCACGTATGAGCAATTCAAGAGGAAATAGCGGGATTTTTGCTCGACCGGGTCATAGATCCCAAAGGAGAATACTATTACCCAATACCGCAGTAATGCCTCCATGTATGAGAAATTGTATACAACAAATTGTATATATACATGTGTATGTGTGAATGGTGGTGCGAGACATTCGATGATATATATATATATATATATATAGAGAGAGAGAGAGAGAGAGAGTAGCACTATTCTGATCCTAGGATCATTATTATTATTCTGATCACAACCGCCCTTTAAGGAGGTGCGGAGATGTTCCTGGATTGAAAAGAAGCCCACCTGAACTTCGCAGAAAAAAAAGTCTCCTCAGAGCCCGCCTTATCCACTACCAATGCTCACCTCCCCCTGCATCCTCCCACGATTTTCCTCGACAAACCTCTCGCCGCCGCCTCCTAACCCCGGTGCGCCTCCCGCCGCTGGACCACGGCCCCGACGTGCTTCTCGCCGTTGCCTACCCCATCCCAACGCTCATCCGCCGCCGCCTACCCCGGCCCCGACGCTCATCCGCCATCGCCTACCCCTGCCCCGACGCGCATCCACCGCCGCCCATCCCTGCCCCTATGCGCCTCCGCCGCCGCCCACCCGGCCCCGATGCACATCCATCTGCCGCTACCGGTCTCCACGCGCCTCCACCTACCTCTCCTTTGATGCATTGCAGCGGCAGCCACCAGCCGCCTAACCATCGACGTCGTGTGCCGGCGGCCACCACCCGCCTCGCCACCACCACTCCGCGCGGTTCACCTCCACCAACCTGGAACTGCCCCACCTCTCCACCTGCACGCAGAGACACCGGCCCCGTTGCCGAACCCCTGCCTCCGCTTGGCTCCGTCCGCTGCAGCACACCACCTCTCCTCCGCCATCCACCTGCCTTGTTCATGTCCACAGGTGACCTTCTCTACAAATGCATACTGACCTTCTACCCAAATACATACTTGACCTTTAAATTTTTTTGTGAAGATCAAAATGTTGTGTTGGAGAAGGTCAAGTGTGTTATGTGTATCCGGCCATCCTCTTGCAGTCAATCCCACCCGCGCCACCGCCGCTCGGCTACTCTGGCCTCCCAAGCCGCGGGCCGCCGCTGCTGCTCAGTCTGGGCCCACAACCGTCGCGTAGCAGGCTTGTTACTACTTTATTCCTTGGTTAGGGTAAGGTTCAGTTCAGGGCTTCAGGCAGCTGACAGTGGTTCTTTACCTTGATTTTTCACGCCGAAGGATTGTTATTGCTTCATTGGTTCAGGTAAGGTTCTGGCAGCCAGCTGTGATTTCTGACCTTCAGTTTGCTTGTGTGTCCAGTGTGTGTGTGTATATATGTGCCAATGTTTTATATACTATATTGGTGCTGAAATTAAGTGCAAGATGTGCAAATTTTGTTTTCAATCGTAGCATCCGCGCGTGAATGTGCTGGCAAACTCCCTTTGACATTTTGTTGTCAACTGTGGCACAATTTGTCAGATAGAATATGTAGATATTTCTTGCATTGGTGTCCAAAATGCCTGACACATACATACGGGCACTTTTGAGTTTAGATTTTAGTTTTTTTGTGCAATTGGGCCATACTGGGAACCCCTAAGGACCGGAGAAAACTCCCCGCACAGTATGTTTTCGCATTGGATATTTTGTCAGGCAGTTTGAGGTATGTTTGGGGTAGTTCTAGGCGCTAAAGTTTTTCTCCATGCTGAATTTTGTGTGGCCCAAGGTTTGCTCCAATCCCTTCTATATCATAGTAAAAGAATCATAGGCATATGTTTGGGGTACAAATGTGTACCGACCTTCTCTCCAAACACATACTTGACCTTTAATTTTTTTGTGAAGGTCAAAATGTTGTGTTCGAGAAGGTCAAGTGTGTTATGTGTATCTCAGCAAGTTCAAATAATTTGAACATGCAAAATGTAGTGTTCGAGAAGGTCAAGTGTGTTATGTGCATCACCTCGCCCCCACTGAATCTTCTTCATTTTTTGTGTATTCTTCAAAAGTTTAGGTCATCATGAGTTGCTTCGATTGAGTTACTGCTATGAAAAAGTGCACCTTAGAGGCAGGTATATGTGTGCAGACCAGGAAGGACGACGAACCACGCCTGGTGCCGCTACCATCTTGAACAGATGGAGGAAGAAGGTCACCACAGAGGCAGGGAGAAGGTCACCATAGAGGTAGGGATAAAGTCACGTAAGGTGCAGGAAGATTGTCAGAGTGCAGGAACGGGGTGTGTGATCTTTGTGCTATTTTGGGGGTGCAAATTAACATGGGTATGCGATCTCACATCCTGTGTATTCTTGAGATGGCCTCCCTGAGCCTCAGAACCATATTGTCGATAAATATGATAGTCCCAATGCTACAGTCACGTGTTAAGAAAATTAGACATATACATGTACAGAGCCTACAACAACTTTACGGGGAGTTGATGGATTATTCGGTGGTTGCTGCTGCCACTATTGGTTTTTTCTTGAGAGGGTCTTCATCACCGTTCAAATAATACAGATGTTTCTTGGTTGCATCTAGTTCCATCGCTCCACCACAACACTGATTCCTAAAGCTAGATCTTGCTTGTAATTTTGTATTCTTTTTTCTCTTTTCTGGAAAGCATTTGCTCTGAAATCCGGATCCCATCATGTAGCTTTGGCTATTCTTGAAAACGTGGAGAAAAATGTACATGCTCTGTAGGTCAAAATTTTGGCTTTAAGTTATGTTTTGCGAAGGTAAAAATGTTGTGTTCAAGAAGGTCGAGTGTTTTATCTCAGCAAGTTCAAATAAAAATTAAACATGCAAGGTAAAACATTGGAGAGTTCCGATTATTAAAAACTTCAAGTGACAAACAAATTTGAAAAGGAGCACAAAACAAAATTTAAGTCTAGAAAAATCACTTCAAAACACTAACAAGAAAAGGAGTGTTGTCTTTGTTATCGAATGCAAAAAGAAAAGTTAATGAAAGGGGAAATGCAATTTACGCATTTTCTAAAAGAACTAAGAAGTTCGAATTAAACTAATAGAGTAGTTCGATTTTAATAAATAATTCCATTTTTTCCGTTTCTATAAATAAAACCAAGAAGTTCAAATTAAAATAATGGAGTATTCAATCTTAATAAAAAAACATTTTATTGTTTCTAATAATAGAACCAAGAAACTCGCATTGAAATAATAAAACAAAATTTGTGTATAACTAGGACTTTTCGGGTTACAAATGAATAACACCAAGAAGTCCAAATTAAAAAAATGAAGCTATTTGATGTTTGTAAAAAACTTAGATTTCCCAAATACTAAAGATTAAAACCAAGAAGTTCAATTTTAAAAAATGGAGCAGTTCAATGTATATAAAAAAACTCAGTTTTTCTCGTTACTAATGAATAAAACCAAGAAGTTCAATTGGAAAAAGCGGAGCAGTTTGATATTTATTTGAAAACTCAGATTTTTTTTCAGTTACTAAAGAATAAAACCAATAAGTTCAATTTGAAATAATGAAGAAGTTTGATGTTTCTAAAAAACCTCCAATTTTCACATTTCTAAAAATACACAATGAAGTTCAAATAAAAAGGGTAGAGCGGTTCAGTGTCTATAAAAAACTCAGATATTTTCACGTAACAAAGGGAAGTTCAGATTGATAACTGCCAGAAATTCACATACTACAAGGTGTGCATTTTGTATGAAAAAAAGAATAAAAAAGGAAAGACTAAAACTTTTGTTGCTAGAAGTTCAAGTGCTCGGCCCGAGAAAGTTCGAAAATTCTTGTGAGAGAGGTTGAACAAAAATATGTGACAAAAGTTCAAGTAGAAAACAGGGGACGTTCAACTACTACACGGAATGTGTTTCAGATAAGAATATAAGGATAGAAAACCAAAAGCTTAAAAAGTTTGTTGCAAGAAGTTCACGTGGTCCTCCGTGCACGGTTCAGAATTAATATTGCGGGACATCCGACCTCCAATTACATGTTTGAAAATAGCAAAAAATGACGCCCGACCTTCAATTGCGTGTAATTCAATGTATGCACAAAAATGTGACAAAAGTTCATAGTGAAAACAATGAGAAGTTCAAGTATCGCAAGGAATGCATTTCAGGTCAGAATAAAAAAGTATAGAAAAATAAAAGCTTAAACGGTTTGTTGCTAGAAGTTCAAGTGCTCTGTCAGGGGAAGTTCAGAAATTCTTGCGAGAGATGTTCACCTTGTATTTCCATGTTCGACTTTTTCCGTATAAAAATCAAATACAATTCTTTACTCAAAATATAAAAAGGTGAAGTTCATATTGAAATAACAGAGAAGTTCAGAGTTTATTAAAACCTAGGATTTACTTGTCCAAAAAATAAAAAACACAACGCCTTTTTTTGCACTTTTAAAAACAACTCAGAAACGAAAATAATGGTTGCTAGAAGTTCAAGTGCTCAGTGAGGAAAAGTTCAAAAAATTATTGTTAGAGAGGTTCACCGTGTATTTAGATGTCCAAACTACATAAAAATATGTTGTTTTTTGTGTTTTAAAATAATTCTCTCAAACCAGAGAGAAGTTCAAAGTGATAATAATCAGAAGTTCATGTACTACATGGTGTGTATTTCATATAAGAAAAAAACAATAAAGTGAAACAAAGTGAAGTTCAAATAGACATGCCCCAGAAGTTCAACTACTTCACGCAGTGCAAAAAAACAGCACGTCAAAAACAGAGTGAGGTTCAAACAGACATGCCTGAGAAGTTCAACTGCTTCACGCGGTGCGTTTCCATTCAAAATGAAGGCAGAAATCATGATCTCGTCATTTCTCTAATTTACTTCAAAACGCCGGGAATATCATTTGTGTAAGTTCAAGTCCTCGGTCGGAGAAAGTTAAAAAATATATTGTGAGAGAGGTTTGTACAAAAAGAATATCATTTGTGTAACACTGACGAAATGGATGAGAAAATTACAAACGAAAATATGTCACACAAGTTTAATGTGAAAACAGCAGGAAGTTCGACTACTATAGTGAATGAATTTGAGATGATAAACTTTTAAAATCGTCGCGAGTATGAAAAAATGATCAACACGGGAAAATTGCGTGTTTACATCAGCTTTCCATCGGTATATTATTTGCTCAATTCCGGTGAGTGTTCCGGTGAGGGGATCGAGAGCTACGGGCAAAAAAAGCACGTGAAAAACTTAAAGTTCAAGTAGACATGCCGAGAAGTTCAGGTTCTTCACGCGGTGCATTTTCCAAGAATCTGTTTCGCGATAAAGGCAGAACGAATGATCTTGCCATTTTCTAAATTACTTGAAAACGTCTAGGAATCAGAGAAAACCATCAACATGAAAAAGTTTTGCATTTCCCTTAGCTTTTCAATGGTACATTATTTGCCCACATTCCGATAAAGTTTGTAGAAATTATGGCGAAAATACGTTTTTAGCTTTTTTCAAAATTGACTTAAAACAGTAAGAAATTTGGAGAAACAATATATACCAAAATGTTTCTCATTTCCTCAAGCTTTCCAACGCCATATCATTTGCTACATTCGGACGTACTGTTAAAAAATTAGCTCGAAAATACGAAGTCGGTGCAACTTGGACCGTTTTATAAATCACATTTAAACCGTTCAAAATTAGAAAAAACTTTCAACATCAAAAAGTAGCGCATTTTCATAAGCTTTCCAACGCCATATCATTTTCCTCAATTGGATTATCCATTTAAAAATGACATCAAAATTACGAACTCGGCTGTTTGATTTGCGAAATTTTATGATTTTCCAAGTTACTCTTTAACCGTAGGAAATTAGAGAAAACTTTCAACATGTGGAAGGAGCGGTTTTGCAGCAGCTTTCCAGCGCCTTATTATTTACCGGATTCCAATAAACGGTTTTAAAATGCGATCGAAAATACGATTCACGTTTTTTGTATGAAGAAAAAACGGTTTTCAAAACTTCTCTGAAACCGCTTACATTTTGCTAAAAAATTAACTTGGTCATGATACTGGTGTCCATAGCTTTCCAGCGGTATATCGCAAGCCCCATTTGGGCAATGTTGGCGGAAATTCAACCTAGCACTCGGAGAAGTTCAAGTCGAACAACCTAGGCAGTAAAATTGCAAAAAACACAATTTCATCATGACCCGAGAGCAAAATCCGCCAACGAGCGAGATTCCTATTTAATATCGGTATTTAGTTGCTAAAAACATTTCTAGATTACACTAACATCATATATAACACGACTAACCAGAATAATTCGCGGGGGAAGCCACGATTGCGAAGATAGCCGGAAGGTCGGGTTAAATGCAGAAGGAAGTTCAAAGCGTTACTCAGTGCGATTCGAGTTGTGATCATAATATTCTTCTGATCCCGTGATCAGAATAGTGTTTATGTGTGTGTGTACAATATATGGTCGGTTCTACAAGAAACTCTATTTATATATATGCATAACATGTACAATATGTAGTATCGTAAAATACCAGCAAATGAGAAAGAATTAAATGGAAAACACAAAATTAAAGGAAAAAGAAATCATGAACCCAAAACCCCCAACCTTTTAGAACCGGTTGCTGTTACCAACCGATACTAAAGGTCTCCCCGCCCTTGGCGCTCGCTCGTGCCACGTGGTGGCCCTTTAGTGGCGGTTCATGCTGAACCGGTACTAAAGGGGGGAGGCACTAAAGGGCCTTAGGAACCGGTGATAATGCCCGGTTCTGCACTATTAATTATCAATGGCATATTTTCTAATCTTCTTGAGCTTCAGGCGCATTGCATCCATCTTCAAGCGCATTGCATTCATCTTCATCTTGTGATCATCGACGACATCGGCAACATACAACTCTAGTGTCATCTTCTCTTTTTCAATTATTTTAATTTTTTCTTTCAAATACTCATTTTCTTTTTCAACTAAATTTAACTTCTCGAAAAGAGGGTCGGTTTCAAATTCTGGTTCCCAGACCTCCTAGATTCAAATATCTATATGTCAACTTAATGGCCTTAATTGTCATAAATGCGAAATGCAACAAATAGTTATGAAAGAGAATTTACCACATCTGAATCATAAAGCAGGCGAGGGCCGATGGGGACGGACATCAAGACCATGGCACTATGTATAAGAAACAATCATACAAAGTAAGAAAATTATATATATACCAACTATATAAATCATACAATCATACAAGTAACTATATAAATCAAGTACAACATAAAAATTTGAATACCTAATAATAATCTAGATCGTCGGGTTCAATAAATGCTCCAGGATCAATAAATGCATCATCATCATCACTATCGGTATTACGTGCTCATCATCATCATTAATAAATGCATCATCATGTGGAAGGCCACCTTTACGTAATCGGTCAAGCATTGACAGGTCATCTGTAGCAGTAACTTCTTCTAGTTCATGCTCTTCTTGTTCCGGCTCAGGGTGAAGTCGGGTTCACTGTCGCTGTCTACTTCAATGTTTTGGGGTGAAGTAGAGCGGTTTTTGAAACGTTTTTTTGGAAAGATGTGTTTCTTGGAAGAATTCTCCTTCATATGTGTCTGGGTTAATGTGAGGTTCATAATCCTCTTCATTGGGGGGAGGTGGTCTAACACATGGCAGCACTTCATAAACGACATCCCAACCATTGAGATTTGGATCACTTTGACAGGTCCACGGTAGATAGAAAACTTGGGTTGCCTGTTGAGCCATAATATAGACATCGAGAACATCCAAATGGGTGCTTTGTTTGATTTCCACTAGCCGTAAGTGTTCATGAGTCCTTCTAATCTCCTTCGGCTGGAACCAATAACATTTGAAGACTACGACGTTTGGTGGGTTTGCACCATAGAATTGAAGTTCATAAATTGCTTCAACTCTTCCATAATAGTCGGTATCTCCTTCGCCGATAGCAGAGACACAACAATTTGTAGACTTTCGGTCGGCCATAGATAGCTCTTTGCCATAGGTACGAAAGCGATACCCGTTGATCTCGTATTTGTCAAATGAACGGACCTTAAAGTCAAAACCATTAGCGACTTGTCTCAATTCGGCGTCCATTAACTCTGAATTAGCCTACAAGTTTAATACGAAAGGGATTGTTGCATTAGCCATAAATTAGACGAAGAAATGAAATGGTCTAACGGAAATTACCGCTTGTTTGAACCAAGAGATGAAACCGGGATAGCCGCCTCCATGCTTTGCCAGAAGCTCGTACTCTTTGATGGAATCCTTTTGGATCACCACTACATATGAGAATTTGGCAACGTATTGACTGTATCAAATTTATCCAGGAATAAGAGCAGTTCAAAGGAATTAGAAGTTGCGAAACAATGTACCGAGAACTTACTCGATGTACGGCCGCACTTATGTTAGGTTGGTGAAGATATACAGCGAAATGATCTGCCATTCTTAAAACTCCAACATTAAGGAATTAGAAGCACCGGCTGGTGCGAGATCCCCTTTGAATAGGCTGAGGTTGGGTCCACCCTTTTTAGGTCCGTCAGCATTGTACCGAGGCTTCGGATTATGCAAATGACAATTTTTGGCTTTGTAGTGTGCTGTCACGAAGTTTGCCGCCTCCTCAGTAATGAATGCCTCAGCCATCGATGATTCAACTCTACGTTTATTTTTACGTTTTGCTAGTAGCGTCTTCTGCATCCTCTCAGTGGCGTAGCACCAACGATTTTGACGGGGGCCCCCAATCTTGCCTCGGTTGGGAGATGCAAAATCAAGTGCTGCATTGGATTAAAGAAGCCCAGCGGAAAGATCTTCTCTAACTTGCAGATCAACTCCGACGCCAACTCTTCCATTTCTTCTAGCAGACCAAGCGATAGTTCTTTCGCACAAAGAACATGGAAGGAATAGCTCAGCTCTGCCAGTACTAGCCATTCATCCTCAGGGATGAAGCCACGCAACATCAGCGGCATTACCCGCTCAATCCATATGTGCCAATCATGACTCTTGAGACCAAATATCTTAAATTTATTAAGACTCGCTCCCCTCTTTAGATTCATTGCATATCCATCGGGGAACATCAATTGCTGTTGCACCCACAAGCTAATTTCCCTCATAGCTGGCCTTCCAAGATTGAGCCATGCCTTTGGCTTCATCCAGTTCTGCTTTCCTTTCGGTTCTTTCATGTTTTGTAACGGGCTATCACATAGCGCCTCCAGATCGGCTCTAGCCTCAGTATCATCCTTTGACTTCCCATCTATGCCGAACAATGTACCAAAAAGTGCATCGGCGATATTCTTCTCAGTGTGCATCACGTCGATGTTGTGTGGGCAAAGGGGGTCTTTGAAGTAAGGCAGATCCCACAAGCATGTCTTGTGAGTCCAGGCGTGTTTCGAATTATACCCCTTGAAATACCCTGGACGCTTTGGATCTGGCTCGAGAGCGTTTAACTGATCCAGGGTCTCTTGGCCTGTCAACGCGGGTGGTGCAGAGTTTTTGACAACTCTACCCCTAATGAAGTTCTTCTTGTCTTTCCTGAACTTATGGCGAGGATCCAGGAACTTTCTATGCATGTCGAAGCAAGAAAACTTGCGACCGGCCTGAAGCCAACGAAACTCAAGAGCTCCCTTGCATGTGGGGCACGGGAACCTTCCATGGACACATCAGCCAACGAATAGTGCATACGCCGGCAAGTCATGGGTCGAGTACATGTACCAGACACGCATTATGAAGTTCCGTTTGCTAAAGGCGTAGTATGTCTTGAACCCATTATCCCAGGCTTCTTGCAATTCGTCCTTCAGCGGTTGTATGTACACATTCATATTCTTCCCCGGATAGTTGGGCCCTGGAATTATCAACGTCGGGAAAATGTTCTTTCTTTGCATCATCTGTCCGGGGGGGAGATTGAGTGGAAAGACAAATCACAGGCGAACAATTGTATTGGGCCGCCGTCGGACACCAACCCATCCGTCTTGATGCCGACTCGAGGATGCCTCGGATCTGCCGCTTTGTCATCATGTAATGCATCGAAGCTCTTCCATGCTTCACCGTCCAATGTGTGCACCATCATCAGCTTCACATATGCATCTAGTTGGGTTCTTTTGCCCGTTTTGTGCCATGTCATCTGTCTGGCTATCTCTTCGACCATGAAAAGACGTTGAATTCTTGGTACGATTGGCATATACCGAAGAACATTAACGGGGATTTTGGTCTGCGTCTTCTCATCCATACCATTGTCTACCACACCATACCTGGATGACTTGCAAATGGGACAATAGTACAAGTCCGCATACTGAAGCCTAAATAAGGCACATCCTTTCTAACAGGCATGTATCTTCTCATAGGGCATCTTAAGAGCATGGAGGATTTTTGTCAGATGGTACAGGTTTTGCGGGTAGTACATGGCCTTTGGGTGAAAAGCGTCCAAATCATCATCATTGCATCGTAGAATTCTGTGCCCAAGTTGAATTGAGCCTTCAGAGCCATTATTTGTGAGATGGCATCCAGCTGACAAAGCTCGGTGTGCTCGTGGAGAGGATGTTTTGAAGACTCCAACATTTCATTGAAGGCCTTTGCAGATTCATCCATCTCATCATCCGAGTCCCGAGCATCATCAAAGTCTTGCACCATGTCTTGCATCCCGGTACCATGCTCGTCGGTGCGACGACGAAGCACCTCAGCTCTGGCACGTTGGGCAGACTCGCCATGAAATGTCCACACCGTATAATCTGGCGTAAAACCCCACTTCTGCAGGTGTTTGCCCACTCCATCCTATGTCCTCTTGTGCCAATTGTTGCACCTGGCACAGGGGCACCATGTTGTCCTCTAGGCATTTGCAAATGCGGCTCTTAGAAACCCCTTGGTTTTTGTTAACCATTCAATGGTCATGTCTTTCTGACTAGTGTGACCGGTGTACATCCACGCACGATCAGTCATCTTGCCTAGCTACTGGACACATAAGATATACATCAGTTAATGGAGTTTGTCACTTTTATTACATCCATGCAACCTAGACGCTAATAGGTAAAGATAGGTCCTAATCCCACCCCGAGTATGTGTAGATTGGGTTCTTTTTCCCATACTCTGCTCCGGGTCCGATGCAAAGTTTCGGCGGCACCTCCCGCTGTTCTCCTGATACATGTCTTGGCAATAAGCAGAGAGGATGTGTACCCGGAGAACAACAGGGAGGCACTGACGAAATTCTGCATCGGATCTGGAGCAGAGCATATGGGAAAACGAACCCAATCTACACATACTCTTTCCATGGATAACGTTGGACAATTTGAAAGAATCATGGTTATAAATATGCAAATGCATGCATATTTATAGATGTAACCCTTTCGAACGGGAGACGCATAGTGGTCACGCATACTAATGACTGAAGACACCTATAGCTAGCAAATTTCATCGGCACGAAGACCGGACCAGAGCAAATGAAGGGGGGAGGAGGAGATGTCATTTGTGCTCACCCACGAACACACGGGCAGAGCTCGTCGAACACTAGACCCTCGCAACGACGAAAAAACTGCACATTTAAATCGAAAGATGAGTAACATAGCAATTTTGTTTTTTCCATTGACCTAACTAAATATTTACAACAAGACGAGCGGGTTAGGGGGTTCCTTGGCGCCGATGGAACCCTAAATAGCAAGTATCATCGGTGCGAGATACATGTGGCACTCGGCGTTGAACACTACATCCACATCCCACAAGTGAAGCCGACGCCCGGCGTCCCGAAACAATAGTTCTAGTGGCCGATGACGGTCGAACACCTTGGCAAATTTGTCTGGCAGCCTCTGCGATGAGGATTTAAGCTAAGTTTTGAAATTTCAAACAACCAAAATGACTTGAGTCAGTTTGGGTGTTTCAAGTTTCAACACTTGCCTTTGAATCGTCACCGCAGAGGCTGCCAGACAAATTCGCAATGGTGTTCGACCGCCATCGACACCGAGAACTGTTGCTGTGGGACGCCGGACACCGGGGTCACTTGTGGGACGTGGGTGTAGTGTTCAACACCGATGGCCACATGTATCTCGCACCAACAATACTTGCTATTTAGGGTTCCATCGACACCGAGGAACCCCCTAACCCGCTCGACCCGGTTTCATGATGCACCCCTAATCTTCTTCTTCCTCCTCCTCCTCTTCTTCTTCCTCCTTTTCTTCTTCTTCTTCTTCTTATTCTTGTTCTTCTTCTTCTTCTTCTTCTTCTTCTTCTTCTTCTTCTTCTTCTTCTTCTTCTTCTTTTATTTTCATCTTTCTTCTTTCTTCTTAACCTAAACTAAACCTAATAAACTTAACCTAAACTAAACTAAATCTAAACCTAAAAACATAAAATAAACCTAAACTAAACCAAGCTGATACGTCTCCTACGTATCTATAATTTTTTATTGTTCCATGCTATATTATATTCTGTTTTGGACATTAATGGGCTTTATTATACACTTTTGTATTATTTTTGGGACTAACCTATTAACCGGAGGCCCAGCCCAGAATTGTTGTTTTTTGCCTATTTCAGAGTTCCGCAGAAAAAATAACAAACAGAGTCCAAACGAAATGAAACCTTCGGGAACGTGATTTTTGGAACGAACGTGATCCAGAGGACTTGGACCCTACGTCAAGACAACAACCAGGAGGGCACAAGGTAGGGGGCACGCCTACCCCCCCCCCCCTTGCCGTTTTATTCGCCCTCTCTTTTCTGTTCGCTTTTTTCTCGCTTGCTTCTTGTTTGCTCGTGTGTTGGATTGCTTGCTTGTCACGATGGCTCAAGATAATACTAAATTGTGTGACTTTATCAATACCAACAATAATGATTTTCTTAGCACTCCGATTGCTCCTCTCACCGATAATGAATCTTGTGAAATCAATGATGCTTTGTTGAATCTTGTCATGAAAGATCAATTCGCCGGCCTTCCTAGTGAAGATGTCGCTACCCATCTAAATAGCTTCGTTGATTTGTGATATGCAAAAGAAGAAAGATGTGGATAATGATGTTGTTAAATTGAAGCTATTTCCTTTTTCGCTTAGAGATCGTGCTAAAGCTTGGTTTTCATCTTTGCCTAAAAATAGTATTGATTCTTGGAATAAGTGCAAAGATGCTTTTATCTCTAAGTATTTTCCTCCCGCTAAGATCATCTCTCTTAGAAACGATATTATTAATTTTAAGCAACTTGATCTTGAACATGTTGCACAAGCTTGGGAGAGGATGAAATTGCCCTACACATGGTTTGAATATGTGGATGATTATACAAAAAAATTATGCCGGATTGAATTTTGCTTCTAGAAATCTTTTAGATTCGGCCGCGGGAGGCACTTTTCTGGAAATCACTTTAGAGAAGCTACTAAACTCCTAGATGATATTATGGTTAATTATTCTCAATGGCACGCTGAAAGATCTACTAATAAAAAAGTGCATGCGATAGAAGAAATTGATGTTTTGAGTGGAAAGATGGATGAACTTATGAAATTATTTGCTAGTAAAATGTTTCTTCCGATCCTAATGACATGCCTTTGTCTACTTTGATTGAGAATAATAATGAATCTATGGATGTGAATTTTGTTGGTAGGAATAATTTTGGTAACAAAGCGTTGAAAGGAAACTTTAATCCTAGGCCGTACCCTAGTAATTCCCTAATAATTATGGTAATTCCTACAACAATTCTTATGGAAATTTTAATAAGATGCCTTCTGAATTTGACACTCGTGTTAAAGAATTTATGAATTCACAAAAGAATTTCAATGCTTTGCTTGAAGAAAAATTGCTTAAAGTTGATGAATTGGCCAGGAACATTGATAGAATTTCTCTTGATGTTGATCCTTTGAAACTTAGATCTATTCCACCTAAGCATGATATCAATGAGTCTCTCAAAGCCATGAGAATTTCCATTGATGAGTGCAAAGAAAGAACCGCTAGGATGCGTGCTAAGAAAGTTTGCTTTGTGAAAGCGTGTTCTTCTAATTTCTATGAAAATAAAGATGAAGATCTAAAAGTTATTGATGTGTCCCCTATTAAATCTTTGCTTTGCAATATGAATCTTGATAATGATGGGACTGAATATGATCCACCTTTACCTAGTAGGCGTTCCAAAAATTCGGAGTCTTTAGATCTTGATGCAAAAATTTGTAAAAGTGGGAATGAAGAGATCAAAACTCTAGATATTAATGAACCCACTATTTTGGATTTCAAGGAACTTAATTATGATAATTTCTCTTTGATAGATTGTATTTACTTGTTGCAATCCGTGCTAAATTCTCCACATGCTTATAGCCAACATAAAGCTTTTACTAAACATATCGTTGATGCTTTGATGCAATCTTATGAATAAAAACTTGAGTTGGAAGTTTCTATCCCTAGAAAACTTTATGATGAGTGGGAACCTAATATTAAAATTAAAATTAAAGATCATGAGTGCTATGCTTTATGTGATTTGGGTGCTAGTGTTTCCACGATCCCAAAAAATATGTGTGATTTGCTAGGTTTTCGTGATTTTGATGATTGCTCTTTAAACTTGCACCTTGCGGATTCCACCATTAAGAAACCTATGGGAAGAATTAATGATGTTATTATTATTTCAAATAGGAATTATGTGCCCGTAGATTTTATTGTTCTTGATATAGATTGCAATCCTTCATGTCCTATTATTCTTGGTAGACCTTTCCTTAGAACGATTGGTGCAATTATTGATATGAAGGAAGGAAATATTAGATTCCAATTTCCGTTAAGGAAAGGCATGGAACACTTTCCTAGAAAGAAAATAAAATAATCATATGAATCTATCATGAGAGCCACTTATGGATTGCCTACCAAAGATGGCAATACCTAGATCTATCCTTGCTATTATGCCTAACTATGGGCGTTAAACGATAGCGCTTGTTGGGAGGCAACCAAATTTTATTTTTAGTTTTTTTATTTTTGCTTATGTTTAGGAATGAATATTTGATCTAGCCTCTGGTTAGATTTGTTTTTATGTTTTAATTAGTGTTTGTGCCAAGTTTAACCTATAGGATCTTCTTGGATGATAGTTATTTGATCTTGCTGAAAATTGCAGAAACTTTCTGTTCACGAAAACAATTGTTAAAAATCACCAGAACATGATAAAATATTGATTCCAATTGATGCTGATCAATAAACAAATTGTCTAGGTCTTCCTATTTTTGTTGAAGTTTTGGAGTTCCATAAGTTTGCGTTAGTTACAGATTACTACAGACTGTAATGTTTTTGACAGATTCTGTTTTTCGTGTGTTGTTTGCTTATTTTGATGAATCTATGGCTAGTAAAATAGTTTATAAACCATAGAGAAGTTGGAATACAGTAGGTTTAACACCAATATAAATAAAGAATGAGTTCATTACAGTACCTTGAAGTAGTGTTTTGTTTTCTTTCGCTAACGGAGCTCACGAGATTTTCTGTTAAGTTTTGTGTTGTGAAGTTTTCAAGTTTTGGGTAAAAGATTTGATGGATTATGGAACAAGGAGTGGCAAGAGCCTAAGCTTGGGGATGCCCATGGCACCCCAAGATAATCTACGGACACAAAAAAGCCAAAGCTTGGGGATGCCCCGGAAGGCATCCCCTCTTTCATCTACTTCCATCGGTAACTTTACTTGGAGCTATAATTTTATTCATCACATGATATGTGTTTTGCTTGGAGCATCTTGTATGATTTGAGTCTTTGTTTGTTAGTTTTCCACAACCATCCTTGCTGTACACACCTTTTGAGAGAGACACACATGATTCGGAATTTGTTAGAATACTCTATGTGCTTCACTTATATCATTTGAGTTATATAGTTTTTGCTCTAGTGCTTCACTTATATCTTTTAGAGCACGGTGGTGGTTTTGTTTTATAGAAACTATTGTTCTCTCATGCTTCACTTAGATTATTTTGAGAGACCTACAAAACAGCATGGTAATTTGCTTTAATTATGATAGGCATTCAAGATTAGTAAAAAAAATCTTATGAGTGTGTTGAATACTATGAGAAGTTAGATGCTTGATAATTGTTTTGAGATATGGAGATGATGATATTAGAGTCATGCTAGTTGAGTAGTTGTGAATTTGAGAAATACTAGTCCCATAGCACGCACGTATGGTGAACCGTTAAGTGATGAAGTCGGAGCATGATTTATTTATTGATTGTCTTCCTTATGAGTGGCGGTCGGGGACGAGCGATGGTCTTTTCCTACCAATCTATCCCCCTAGGAGCATGCGCGTAATACTTTGCTTTGATAACTTGTAGATTTTTGCAATAAGTATATGAGTTCTTTATGACTAATGTTGAGTCCATGGATTATACGCACTTTTCTACTTTCCTTCCACCATTGCTAGCCTTTCTAATATCGCGCACTTTTCGCCGGTATCATACACCCACCATATACCTTCCTCAAAACAGCCACCATACCTACCTATCATGGCATTTCTATATACATTTCGAGATATACTGCCATGCAACTTTCCACCGTTCCGTTTACTATGACACGCTCCATCATTGTCATATTGCTTCGCATGATCATGTAGTTGACATCGTATTTGTGGCAAAGCCACCGTTCATAATTCTTTCATACATGTCACTCTTGATTCATTGCATATCCCGGTACACCGTCGGAGGCATTCACATAAAGTCATATTTTGTTCTAAGTATTGAGTTGTAATTGTTGAGTTGTAAGTAAATAAAAGTGTGATGATCATCATTTTTTAGAGCATTGTCCCAAGTGAGGAAAGGATGATGGAACTATGATTCCCCCACAAGTCGAGATGAGACTCCGGACTAAAAAAAGGCCATAAAAAAGGCCCAAATATATATATATATATACACATATATATACACATAAACACTATTCTGATCACGGGATCAGAATAATATTCTGATCACAACCTGACCTGCCCCGCTAGTAGAACGTTGAACTTCCCTGTGAACTAGGTTGAACTTCCGCCAACATTGCCGAAATGGGGCTTGCGATATACCGTTGGAAAGCTATGGACACCAATATCATGACCCAACTTAAATTTTTGGCAAAATATAAGCGGTTTAAGAGCAGTTTTGAAAACCGTTTTTTCTTCACGCAAAAAACGTGAATCGTATTTTCGATCGCATTTCTAAACCGTTTATCGGAATGAGGCATATAATATGGCGTTGGAAAGCTGCTGCAAAACCGCTCCTTCCACATGTTAAAAGTTTTCTCTAATTCCGTATGGTTAAAGAGTAATTTCAAAAAACATAAAATTTCATAAACCGAACAGCTGAGTTCGTTTTTTCGATGTCAATTCTAAACGGCTAATCCACTGGAGGCATATGATATGGCGTTGGAAAGCTTATGAAAATGCGCTACTTTTTCATCTTGAAAGTTTTTTTCTAATTTTGAATGGTTTAAGAGTAATTTTGAAAATGGTTCAAGTCCTATCGAATTCGTATTTTCGAGCTAATTTTTTAACCTTGCGTTCGAATGCAGCAAATAATTTTTTTAACTTTCTCCGACCGAGGACTTGAACTTACACAAATGATATTCCCTGTCGTTTTGAAGTAATTAGAGAAATGACGAGATCATGATTTTTGCCTTCATTGCGAATGGAAATGCACTGCCTTAAGTAATTAAACTTCTCGGGCATGTCTGTTTGAACCTCACTCTGTTTTTGACGAGCTGTTTTTTGCACTACGTGAAGTAATTGAACTTCTGGGGCATCTCTGTTTGAACTTCACCCTGTTTCACTTTTTTGTATTTTTTTTCTTATATGAAATACACACCATGTAGTACGTGAACTTCCGATAGTTATCACTTTGAACTTCTCTCTGGTTTGAGAGAATTATTTTAAAACACAAAAAACAACATATTTTTTTATGTATTTTCGACATCTACATACACGGTGAATCTTTCTCACAAGAATTTTTGAACTTTCCCTTGCCGAGCTCTTGAACTTCTAGCAACCATTTTTACGTTTATGAGATTGTTTTCAAAAGTGCAAAAAATGGCATTGTGCTTTTTTATTTTTTTGAAAAGGTAAATCCTAGGTTTTAATAAACTCCGAACTTCTGTGTTATTTCAATTTAAACTTCACCTTTTTATATTTTGAGTAAAGAATTGTATTCGATTTTTATACGCAAAAAATCGAACATGGAAATACAAGGTGAGCCTCTATCATAAGAATTTTTGAACTTCCCTGGACAGAGCACTTGAACTTCTTTCAACAAACCTTTTAAGCTTTTAATTTTCTATACCTTTATTTTCATTTGAAATGCATTCCTTGTAGTACTTGAACTTCTTGCTGTTTTTACTATGAACTTCTGTTGTCTTTTTGTGAATTTTTTTGAACCTCTTTGTGTATTACTAGAAATGGCAAAAAATGGAGTTCTTTAGTAAATGTCAAACTTCTTCGTTATTTCGAATTGAACTACTTGGTTTATTCGTTTGTAATGGAAAAAATCAAGTTGTTGTAATAAATATCGAACTACTCCGTTTTCTGAAATTGAACTTCTTGGTTTATTTTTTAGTAATGAGGAAAATCTGACTTTTTCATATACATTGAAGTACTCTTGTTTTTAAATTGAACTTCTTGGTTTTTTAAATTTGACTTTCTTCCTTCTGTAATAAACATTGAACCTCCATGTTTTTGAAATTTGAACCTCTAATTTCTTTTTGGAAACATGGAAAATGCTTTTTAAAATAATTTTTGGAACTACCATGTTTTAAATATTTTTTGCACTTCTTTGTTTTTCAAAAAGAGAGATGAATCCTTTTTTTACAAACATTGAATTGCTTTGTTTATTTTTATTTGAACTTTTAGGTTTTTATTTTGCTTCATTCACACCTCATTTATCCAATTTTCTTGAGGAAAATTCCAACATGGTCTCTTTTTATTTGTTTTACAAAACTCTTGTTTCCTCTGCACTTATCTAGCTTATGTATTTGAGATTACATACTTCTAAAACCTGAACTTCACATTTTTTTAATCATTTCATAAGTAAACTTTTCTCACACGAATGCACCAATTTCATAAGAAAACTTTCTCTCACAAATGCACAAGAATGGATTCTTTTTTCTTACCTGAACTACCTACACGGGAAAGCCAAAGATAAGTTCTTTTGTCTCGCTTAAAAAAAGTTCTTTATATCTTAATTTGAACTTCTTGGTTTTTATTTTCTAGGAACTGAAGAAATCCAAGTTTTCTTATAAACACTGAACCGCTCTGGTATTTTAATTGAACTTCTGAGTTTTTTAGAAACAGGAAAAATTTATTTTAAAAAAATTAAACTGCACTATATTTTTAGTTTCACCTTCCCAACTTCCTAATAAATGTTGGACTTCTCCGTTATTTAAATTTGAACCTCTAGGTTTTTTAAGAAACGAGAAAATTGGACTACAAGGTCGTAACACAAGGAGTTGCAGCCGAGCGCCTTCCATTTCTACAAATTTGATCAATGAACACAATTTTGGCCTGCTAAAAATCAACACATTGGACTACGGCTATACTAATTACTCACACAGAAAAATTGATCGTAACATAAGAAAAATGTGGCCTTGCAAAATGCTTTTGAGAACGGTTAGCCTTTTGTGAAGAAGAACAGAGACATAAAGAGCACGACACATACACGAACACACGAAGCACCCACACAGTGAGTGCACACACATACAAGACACAAGACCTAGCACGGACGCAGCAACACATAAGACTATTTTTTATTTTTCAACTTCTGTTTAAGTCTACTTTGAACTTCTGAATATCCTTTTACAAGCTTGAGCCATCATATTCCAGCTGCCCAAAATACAATTATCTGAACTCTCAAGATTAATATGACAACTCTTTATGAACTTCTGCTAGTCATCCATGCGTATTTTTGCCGCCATAACGGATATGCATAGCATTTCAAACAATTATAAATGACATGATGCTATGTAGGTATTTAAAAGCACACTCTGTGTCTACTACTAGCAAAGTTCCCCAAAGATCATTTTTCTCAAGCAGAATAGCACAAAAGCCACCAATGTTGAATGTATGACAAACCTGTCCAAGAATTATCAAAAGAAGTTGATTAGTCTCAAAAGGAAGCATATCTGGGTGAGTTACTTGTCCGTAAACAAACAATAATAGAGCAAGGTAAGTCGGTCAAGTTCATACCTGCAGAGTAAAGGAGCTATATTTGTGTGATTTACTCTCGGTTCGGAGGTAACACAATATGGTGAATGAACTGACGTACTTTTTCTGGACCGAACCCAACTCTTTTGCTTTCTTAGTGGAACGATATCGCTACAAAGAAAGTGTTTTTCCACTATATGTTAATCAGTAGTCAACGCTTAAACTGCCACAATTCACCTCATAGCAACAAACACGTAAACACTTCAGAAATTATAGCAAAATTTGTAGCCAAATTGAGCACCCGCATCACATACCGCTTGGGGATATAGATATGTGATCACCAGTTCCACAGGTTCGTAATCACTTTATACAAGATAAAATTTGTGAAGTCACTTCACAAGAGGCACCTTGAATGGAGAGACCTACAGGCCTCTACGACGGTAACATTTTTGTGTTCGACCAACTCTTGATGTTCTGACCGTGTGGGCGGCTGCACGAACGCCACCACTGTGCCCACTATTGCGGCCACTGCCAATAAGAAAGATGGCTCTTGGATCTTCAGCTAGCCAACAACCTGAACTCCAGTTCCCATCCAAACACCACGTTCAGACTTTTCACAAAGTAAACAATGTCGGTTTACCTAGGGGATTCCAGCAAACATAACAATGTGCTCCGAAAACTCTATTACTCTCAGATTATCAATTCTCTCGCTGCTAGTTTTACTTGAACGGCCATGAGAATTTTACTCGACCTGCCACAGATGCTCTATAGCCACTTCATCGTGAACAACAGTCGGGGACTCACACCGTCGGCTGTGATCGTCGGAGTTGTGCTCGGGTATGGAGGAGGGAACGACAACAAGGAGGTTGTTGTCGACGTGCCGCACTCGAGGACGAAGGAGACCGCCGGAATAGCACCGCTCCCACGCGTTAGCATCTGTCGAATCCGGCGGGTCGCGGCTGTTTGAAGGCGTCTGGAGACGGTCGTGCTCGAGGAAGAAGGAGCTTGCCGGAGCAGCACCGCCTCCCCGGCGAGAGCATCCATTGGAACCGCGGGGTCGCATCTGTTGGGGTGGCGGAGACGGCCATGCTCACGGATGGGGTGAACTGCCCAAGCCCCGGGATCAATCGCATCCAGCTCTCCGTGCGGGAGGGGTCGCCGGAGAAGGGAGCGGTGGTGGCGCTCGAACTTCCAGCTTCATTTGTCTTGAGGGAGGGGTCCGCCAGAGGAGGCGGGTCACATGGCTGGGCGGAGGAGGCGGGTCTGGCGGGCGGAGTGAGGAGGCGAAGACGGGCGCCGGAAGGAAGCGGCAGCGGCAAGAAGAGGCGGGGCGGCGGCGCAGCCAGAGGGGCCGATGGACGCCGGGCCGGGGATTGGGGTGGCGAGGGTTTGTGGAGGTCGGGAGGTGGGGACGGTAGTTTTTTCCTTTTTTAGTTTTTCGGTCTTTGTGTTATTCGAGTTCGGGAACACCTCATCGCGACTATATAGAGGGCGCCGTGATCCGAATAGTTATTCTCATCCCGAGATTAGAATAGTGTCACCCTATATATATATATATGTATATATATATATATATATATATATATATATATATATATATAATGAGAGAAAAAGAGAGAAGGGACAATGTTACTATCCTTTTACCACACTTGTGCTTCAAAGTAGCACCATGATCTTCATGATAGAGAGTCTCCTATGATATCACTTTCATATACTAGTGGGAAATTTTCATTATGGAACTTGGCTTGCATATTCCAATGATGGGCTTCCTCAAAATGCCCTAGGTCTTCGTGAGCAAGCGAGTTGCATGCACGCCCACTTAGTTCCTTTTGTTGAGCTTTCATATACGTATAGCTCTAGTGCATCCGTTGCATGGCAATCCCTACTCACTCACATTGATATCTATTAATGGCATCTCCACAGCCCGTTGATACGCCTAGTTGATGTGAGATTATCTTATCCTTTTTTGTCTTCTCCACAACCACCATTCTATTCCACATATAGTGCTATGTCCATGGCTCACGCTCATGTATTGCGTGAAGATTGAAAAAGTTTGAGAACATCAAAAGTATGAAACAATTGCTTGGCTTGTCATCGGGGTTATGCATGATTTAAATACTTTGTGTGGTGAAGATAGAGCATAGCCAGACTATACGATTTTGTAGGGATAACTTTCTTTGGCCATGTTATTTTGAGAAGACATAATTGCTTAGTTAGTATGCTTGAAGTATTATTATTTTTATGTCAATATTAAACTTTTGTCTTGAATCTTTTGGATCTGAATATTCATACCACAATTAAGATAATTACATTGAAATTATGCCAAGTAGCATTCCACATCAAAAATTCTGTTTGTATCATTTACCTACTCGAGGACGAGCAGGAATTAAGCTTGGGGATGCTTGATACGTCTCCAACGTATCTATAAATTTTTTTTGTTCCATGCTATATTATATTCTATTTTGGACATTAATGGGCTTTATTATACACTTTTATATTATTTTTGGGACTAACCTATTAACCGGAGGCCCAGCCCAGAATTGTTGTTTTTTGCCTATTTTAGAGTTCCGCAGAAAAAGAATATCAAACTGAGTCTAAACGGAATGAAACCTTCGGGAACGTGATTTTCAGAATGAACGTGATCCAGAGGACTTGGACCCTATGTCAAGACATCAACCAGGAAGGCACGAGGTAGGGGGCGCGCATACCCCCCCCCCCCCTGGGCGCACCTTCCACCCTCGTGGGCCCCATGTTGCTCCATCGACGTACTTCTTCCTCCTATATATACCTACGTACCCCCAAACTACCAGATACTGAGCCAAAAACCTAATTTTACCGCCGTAACCTTCAGTACCCGTGAGATCCATTCTTGGGGCCTTTTCCGTAACTCCGTCGGAGGGGGCATCGATCACAGAGGGCTTCTACATCAACACCATAGCCTCTCCGATGATGTGTGGGTAGTTTACCTCAGACCGTCGGGTCCATAGTTATTAGCTAGATGGCTTCTTCTCTCTTTTTGGATCTCAATACAATGTTCTCCCCCTCTCTTGTGGTGATCTATTCGATGTAATCTTCTTTTGCGGTGTGTTTGTTGAAATCGATGAATTGTGGGTTTATGATCAAGTTTATCTATGAACAATATTTGAATCTTCTCTGAATTCTTTTATGTGTGATTGGTTATCTTTGCAAGTCTCTTCGAATTATCAGTTTGGTTTGGCCTACTAGATTGATCTTTCTTGCAATGGGAGAAGTGCTTAGCTTTGGGTTCAATCTTGCGGTGTCCTTTCCAAGTGACAGTAGGGGCAGCAAGCCACGTATTGTATTGTTGCCATCGAGGATAACAAGATGGGGTTTATATCATATTGCATGAGGTTATCCCTCTACATCATGTCAGCTTACTTAAAGCGTTACTCTGTTCTTATGAACTTAATACTCTAGATGCATGCTGGATAGCAGTCTATGTGTGGAGTAATAGTAGTAGATGCAGGCAGGAGTCGGTCTACTTGTCTTGGACGTGATGCCTATATACATGATCATACCTAGATATTCTCATAACTATGCTCAATTCTTTCAATTGCTCAACAGTAATTTATTCACCCACTGTAATACTTATGCTCTCGAGAGAAGCCACTAGTGAAACCTATGGCCCCGGGGTCTATTTTCCATCATATTAATCTCCCGTCAACAAGTTATTTCTAGCGTTGTCTTTATTTTGCTTTCTTTACTTTGCATATTTATCATAAAAATACCAAAAATATTATCTTATCATATCTATCAGATCTCACTCTTGTAAGTGACTGTGAAGGGAGTGACAACCCCTTTATTGTGTTGGTTGCGAGGATTTATTTGTTTGTGTAGGTGCGAGGGACTTGTGTGTGGCCTCCCTCTTTGGATTGATACCTTGGTTCTCAAAAACTGAGGGAAATACTTACACTACTTTGCTGCATCACCCTTTCCTCTTCAAGGGAAAACCAACGCAGTGCTCAAGAGGTAGCACAAGCCTAAATTAAACTAAACCTAATTATACTAAATCTAAAAAAATAAAAATAAAAGAGGGATGTCACCTTCAGCGTGACAGAGTGGGGGCGCCCGGCTTAGGCGGCCGGGCAGCGGGGTGGGCGGGAGGCCAGGCCGGGCGAAGGTGGAGCGGGAGGCCAGGGCAGGCCTGGCGAGAGGCGGGCGGCGGCGGGGCGGCTCGGGCGCAGCGGCGATCTTGGTGTGATCAGAGGGAGAGAGAGGGGGGAGAGAGGGACGTGGGGCTGGCGGCTTTTTAGTTTAGGTCACAGCTCTTTGTCGTCCGCTAGCGGACGACAAAGAGCCTAGCTAACGGACGTTAGTTGGCCACTTTCTTTGCCATCCACTGGACGACGGTAAAGATTCTTTGTCGTCGACCTGCGGACGGCAAAGAAAGTGGCCGTTAGGAGGCCCTCGCCGGTACGCCACCCTCCCTTTTTGCTGTCTGCTAGCGGACGGCAAAGAACTGGCTGACTGCAAACATTGTCTTTGCCGTCAGCTCTTTCTTTGTCGTGAGGTTTCCTTTAGCTCATGGCAAAGAGCTTCTTTGCCTCTGACGACAAAGAGCTTCTTTGCCGTCTGACGGCAAAGATCATGATTCCATTAGTGAACTGAGGCCAATTACTCGTGGTAGATACTTGAAGGCGATCTCTAGACCTTTACAGACTTCTACTTCGAGAACCACAATCTCTGTTGGTCTCTGAAGAAATTCACACCTAACCTTCTAGAGAGTTTGCAGCTCCCAAGAGTAATAGGCGGAGCGTACAAGACTTAGATTCGAGTGATGTTGAACCACTATCTAATTCTTCAGCTCTAGGGGTTTTCTCTCGGTGGATTTTAAACTCAAATCGCTTAGAGAGTGGGTTGCTCAACAATCTTCTCAGAATCAAAAGAAGCAGCCGCTGGACAAAGCCGGCATGGGGTGGCTATTTATAGCCGCAGCCTTCCCATATGGGAAATGATCATTTTGGACACGCGGTCCAGCCGATGGCCAACCGACATGTTCACAACGGTCGGATTTCAAAGCAACGGTAACATTACTTGAGGAACAAGTAGTGCTAACTCCTCGGTCTGAGACAAATCTCTCGCAGTGAAGAAGATAACAGTCTCTTGCTGGCAAGTATTTGCTTGAAACACAAAGAGATTTCTGTCACAACTTTCATAGGATTTGGGTTTAGCATCAGACAATCAAAGTTTTGAACACTACGCCCCTCTTAATAGTACGGTGGTCCTATGACTCAATAAAAAGAAGAAGAACAACGAAACAAATGCTACATCTTCACTTCGACTTCGTTCTCCTCAGACGCGGTCATTTTCTTCGGACAGACACCGAACCAATTGCTTCACTTCAACAATTTTTAGGGGTCACTCTTCTTAGCATCATCTTCGGTGATAACCTTCGTTGCAATGCAGTGAGATTATCTTCGTTGTTTGCATCAAACTCCTCGATATCACAGGACCTGTTACTATGTGTGCACTAGCAAAAACATAAGTCCCATACAGTTTATGTCAACAAACTCCAAACCATAAAGGGCCTATCATTGCACCAACAATAAGTCAGGGTACTGCACCCCTTGTTTAATACACCGACACTTTTCTTTCATAGATTTCTTTGCTTCTTGCATATCTTCTGGACTGCAGAATAGAATACCTTTTTTCTTGTAAGTTGGCTTAGGTGGTGGTTCAAGAAGTGTCCAATCATCGACATTTCTCAATATATTATTTAATAATTCCTCGGCTTGTTCAATAATTCGTTCGCTGAAAACACAGCCATCACAACTATCTAGGTAGTCCCTAGAAGCTTCAGTTAGTCCATTATAACAGATATCAAGTATTTCATTTTTCTTAAGAAGATGATCAGGCAAAGCATTTAATAATTGGAGAAGCCTCCCCCAAGCTTGAGGGAGATTCTCTTCCTCAAGTTGCCCAAAGTTATAAATTTCCTATAAGGTAGCTTGTTTCATATGAGCAGGAAAATATATTTAAGTGAAGTAGTATATCATATCCTGGGGACTATGCACACAGTTAGGAGCAAGAGTATTAAATCATTCTTTAGCATCACCCTTTGATGAGAAAGGAAACAAATTAAGAATATAGTATTAGTGAATCTTTTCCTCTTGAGCAAATAGGGTGGCTATGTCATTTAATTTAGTAAGATGTGCCACAATAGTTTCAGATTCATAACCATGGAAAGGACCATATTCTACCAAAGTAATAAGTTCTGGATCAATAGAGAATTCATAATCCTTATCAGTAACAAAGATAGGAGGGGTTGCAAACTTAGGATCACATTTAATTCTTTCTATCATAGCCTTTTCTTTTAGCTTACTCAGTAATTTCTTAAGATCCTCTCTATCATTACATGGAAGAAATTCCTTAGCAATCTCGCCATCCATAACATAAACTTCACGTACATTAGGCATTTCAATTCTAGTAGGAGAGTTAGGCATAATAGCTGAATCATAGTTTTCAGTAATTTCATCATTCTCAAGTTCTTTAGCTTTAGCAATTTGTTCATCAAGAAATTCACCTAGTGGCACAGTTCCATCAAGCAGAGTAGTAGCATCATCATAAGTATCATTCATGTCAGATTCAGGGCTCCGTGGACCCAAGATAGATTCGAACTCTGGGGTGCGTGCGAAGAACTCAACCTCCCCAGTCTGCCAACTCGACGATCTCATGGCCTAGCTCGACGAACTGGAAGGAAATGGGACACAGTAGTTTACCCAGGTTCAGGCCACCTTGCGGTGTAAAACTCTACTGCTGCTTTGTGGTGGATTAGCCTCGAGGTGGGCTGAGGATGAACTAGTACAGTGGAAGAACAACCTCAGGAGGTGTGTTCTTGTGTTTAGGTGAGCTGGTGAGGGTGAGGGTGGAATGGATCCGGATCCCTTTCTATGGTGGTGGCTAGGCTATACTTATAGTGGCCTTGGTCCTCTTCCCAAAATGAAGGCGGGAAGGGATCCCAGAATGGCCAAATTCGAAGGGAGACAACTAGTACATCTTATCCTGATGAAAGGTGGTCTTCGCCTGCAAAGCTTCTGGTCGTAATGCCGTGGTGGGCTCGGCGATGACCTCTGTCCTGCCGTCCTGGTGGTCCTGTTCTTGTAGCATGGAAATGGAAACCTTTGGTTGATGCCTCGAGACTCAGCGCCTACACTTGCCTCTTTAGCACCAAAGAGGAAACCTACTATACTACGCCCACTGGCGTCCGCCTGGCCTTGGTCGTCATGGCTTGCGTCATCCGAACCTCATGAGGTGAGGGCCTGCATAGAAATCTCCGCTCCTCAGGAGCCATCCAAAGGAGGCAGCCCCTTCCGGAGGTCTTGGCGTCGTCCGCCTCGCGAGGCTTGGCCCCTCGTGAGGGTCTTGTGTTGTTGGTGTTGAAGATGAGCCGTACTAGGCCGTCGATGGAGCCACGCGGTGGCCCGCAGGCAGGCAAGTCTGGGGACCCCGGTTCCCAGAATGCCGACACTAGCCCCCGGGCCCAAAGAGCGCTCGGAATTGGCTTCAAGGCGAAGCCAAAGGGCAAGGGTGGAGCACCGCGGGCCCCAACCGCCTGCAGGCCCGGTCGACGCATGGCGCTTGATGGGACGTTGGCGTCTCCACTTCCCCAGGTTTCCTCGGCAACCGTCCAACTTGACAACTGCTTGTTGCATGCAGAGAAGCCATCATTGCGCGAGATCGTGGAGGCCGGCGGTTGGCCTCCCTCTGGCTATAAATGGGGGTGGAGCCCCCCTGCTCATCTCCATCTTCTTGTTGCTCGCTCTTCCTTCTTTCTTCTTGCTCCACAGCCTTGCCAGCGCATCCACGACGCCGACGAGGAAGTTCTCCACCGTGGAAAAGGGGAAGGCCCCCAAGGAGGGGTCGGGTTCACCGCCACCCAAAAGAGGCCGCGGACACCCCCGCAAGTATGCCGCGACCCCGGCGGTGGCCCCTCGGGGACGCGGGCACACTTCTTTGGGAGCCGTCGTCGCCTTAGGTAGCCGCGATGGTGCTTCCTCTCACGGTGGGAGCTGTCGAGGACGGGGTAGCCCCTATGATGGGGGAAGGCGCGCTGTGGTCGCCCGGCCTCCTCGGCCACGCTCCCACTCAGTGGATGCGTTCCTGGAGTTTGTCATGTGGTCGGAGAGGCCCGCTGGCACCTGGCTCCACTCCCGCGCTTCTTCGCAAGTGCGCTGCCGACCGCGGGGCTTGATGGCCTCGGGCTGCAGGCCCATGGCTGCTGCTGCAGGGCCTCGTGGGTGGGGGTCGAAGTCACCGCCGCGGGCAACGTGTCCTTGGCCCGCGGTTGGCAGCCGGGGCCTAAGCGGGAGGTGCACCCTTGATATGTCTCCAACGTATCTATAAATTTTTATTGTTCCATGTTGTTATATTATCAATCTTGGATGTTTTATAATAATTTTATAGTCATTTTATATCATTTTTTGGTACTAACCTATTGACATAGTGACAAGTGCCAGTTGTTATTTTTTCCATGTTTTTTACATCGCAGAAAATCAATATCAAACGGAGTCCAAATGCCACGAAACTTCACGGACATTTTTTATGGACCAAAAGGAAGATATTGGGCCCTGGTTGCACCTGGGGGAGTCCCGAGGAGGGGAAAACCCACCGAGGCGCTTAAGAGGCCCAGCGCTCCCTAGTGGGTTGTGCCCACCTCGGGTGCCCCCGAGACCGCCTCTTTGCTCTATAAATACCCCAATATTCCAGAAACCCTAGAGGCATCGACGAAATATTCATCCAGCCGCCGCAGAGTCCAGAACCACCAGATCCAATCTAGACACCATCTCGGATGGGCTTCACCACCTCCATTGGTACCTCTCCGATGATGCGTGAGTGGTTCTTTGTAGACCTTCGGGTCCGTAGTTAGTAGCTAGATGGCTTTCTCTCTCTCCCTGAATTCTCAATACATTGGTCTCTTGGAGATCCATATGATGTAACTCTTTTGCGGTGTGTTTGTTGGGATCTGACGAACTTTGAGTTTACGATCAGTTATATCTTTTTATATCCATGAAAGTTATTTGAATTTCTTTGATCTCTTATATGCACGATTGCTTATAGCCTCGTATTTCTTCTCCAATATTTGGGTTTTGTTTGGCCAACTTGATCTATTTATCTTGCAATGGGAAGAGGTGCCCGGTAGTGGGTTCGATCTTACGATGCTTGATCCCAGTGACACAAAGGGAAATGACACGTATGTATCATTGCTACTAAGGATAAAACGATGGGCTCTATCTCTACATAGATAGATCTTGTCTACATCATCTCATCGTTCTTATTGCATTACTCCGTTTTTCCATGAACTTAATACACTAGATGCATGCTGGATAGCGGTCGACGTGCGGAGTAATAGTAGTAGATGCAGGCAGGAGTCAGTCTACTAATCTTGGACATGATGCCTATAACAGTCACAACCTAGAGCGATATACAATAGCTCCAATTCATCAATTCAATATAGGAATGTACTCCGTATATAGTCATACATGCTTATAATAAGAACTTTTATGACATCTTTTATCATACCTTCCCGTGGCAGCGGGGTCCATAAGGAAATCGAAGGGATATTAAGGCCTCCTTTTAATAGAGAGCTGGAACAAATTCATAACACATAATACGTGCATACAACTTGCAAGATAGGGTCCAAAACTCACTTATATTCATGAAAATAAAATAGGTTCAAATCTGAAATCATGGCACTCACGCCCTAGTGAGGGAGTCCTGGATTAAGGGGTCCTCGGGCGTCCGGCCTGTTAGCCGTGGACTGGACTGAAGGGCTGTGAAGATACAAGGACCAAAGACTCTTACCCGTGTCCGGATGGGACTCTCCTTGGCATGGAGGGCAAGCTTGGCGTCCGAATATGAAGATTCCTTTCTCTATAACTGACTTTATGTAACCCTAGTTCCCCCCGGTGTCTATATAAACTAGAGGGCTAGGTATGTAGAGGCGAATAATCATAGTCATACAGGCTATACTTCTAGGGTTTTAGCCATCACGATCTCATGGTAGATCAACTCTTGTAATACTCATATTCAACAAGATCAATCAAGTAGGAAGTAGGGTATTACCTCCATAGAGAGGGCCCGAACCTGGGTAAACATTGTGTCCCCTATCTCCTGTTACCATCGACCTCAGACACACAGTTCGGGACCCCCTAACCGAGATCCGCCGGTTTTGACACCGACACCTAGTGACAAGCATGAAGCATAGCAAAGTCATGTCAACATCAATCTCAGAACATAGTGGATACTAGGGATCAAGCTCTAATAAATTGACTCGATTTACTGACAAATCTCATCCAATTCCATCACCGTCCAGCAAGCCTACGAAGGAATTACTCACTCCTGATGGTGAGCATCATGGAATTGTTGATGAAGAAGTGTGGATGATGATGACGGTGACAACTATCCCTCTTCGGAGCCCGACCGGACTCCAGAACAGCCCTCCCGATGAAGAACAGGAGGCGGCGGCGGCTTCGTATCGTAAAACGCGATAAAAGTTCTATTTTGTCTTGGGAAGAAGAAATTTGTAGGCTTAGAATTAGGTTAGATGGAGCCCCGTGGGCCCCACAAGACATCAGGATGTGCCCTGGGGGTAGGATCGCCCGTTCGGCCGTTAAGCCGACGATGACTTCTCGGGTCATCGAAAATCCCCTCCGTGTTGACTCCAAATACTCCAAGCAGACGGATCCGGTGGAGTTGTCGTCTTTAAACGAGCTCCTAGATTGCATCACCGCCATGGGGGTCGCCACAGACTATGATCGGATTGGGCGTAAACCCGACCAGAGAGAAATTAAAACTCCACCAATCACCCATCAAATAGCGGTAGTAGAGGAGCAAGACGACAACTCTTCCTCTATACTGAGGATGAACTATGTTCGGATCTCCGATCTTGAAGAGCCGGACAACTGCCTGCAGAAAGACACGCCTTGTCCTGCGAACATAGAATCGGGTGACAAGCCTAAAAAATCAGTTGATATCCCGAGCCTGAACTATTAAGTTCGGAAGTCCTTCAGACACCGGATCCCAAATTGGGTCAGGATTCGGATTTAAATCCACCCACCCACTCAGATATTAAGCGCTCTCATGGGCATACAATGCCAGTCTCGTGAAATGGTCCATCACTTCTGGGCCAGATTCCTCCTTGTCAAAGACAAGATTAAAGATTGCCGCGATGGAGACGCGATCTCAGCATTCCGCAACAATTGCACGGATGAAGGAATCCTCAACGCCATCAACCGCCGACGCGTATCACACCTCGCAGACTTGGCAACCATATTACACAAGTACTGCGCAATGGAAAGCGCCTGGAAAACACAAGCAGCCCGCTGGGAACCGCCGGTTTCCACCCAACCCCTCGTTCAGGTGAAAAGGACGCACCCTCGCGGGACGCCCGACCCAATAGTAAAAAAATATAAGCCCATTACGGGGCACGGAACCGTTCTGGAGGGATGGATCGATGGGCCATGCAAAATACACACAACACCGGATACCATATCAACCCACAGCCTTAGAGCATGTTGGCTACTCTGGTAGGTGGCCAAGAGTGGCGAGGATATCCTCACCAAAAACACCCCAAAGCAACATCCCCCAGAAGACGATGACCTCAGAGTATTGACGGTCTTCGAGACCTTCGCTTCAAACAATAAGCACAAAAGGGCACTCCGTGACCTCGCCGAAGTCTGCCAAATCGCATCAATAAACCCTTGGAACGACACGGCCATAACTTTTAATGCCGGTGACGAACCAAAATTCAGGACAGTCCAGGCACCGGCCGCCTTGGTCCTCAGTCCAATCGTGGACAGCTTTCGACTCACCAAGGTTCTCATGGACGGCGGCAGCGGACTAAACCTCATTTACGAGGATACACTCAGCAAAATGGAAATAGACAGGAGCCGCATCGAGCAAAGTAGCACGACCTTCCGAGGAATTATTCCCAGTCGGGAGGCGCGATGCGTGGGAAAAATCACGCTCGACGTGGTATTCAGCACACCGGAGAACTATCGGTCCAAAGAAATAACCTTCCAAGTGGCCCCTTTCAACAGTGGATATCACGCCCTATTGGGGCGAGATGAATTTACACGCTTCCAAGCTATACCTCACTACGGGTATATGAATGTGACGCCCGGATAATTAGGCTACAGTAAAACTCTGCTAATGATGACATGCCACCTCCGTTACTGTTGCTAATTCCTCGTTAGTTCAAAAAACCGATTCAAAATTCAAATTCCAAATATGGCATACATCAAAAGTTTTCAAATATTAAAACAAAATGTTAGGGTTGTGCGGTTAATGCATAGATGGTTATGATGAAGAATCCACATTTTTATATAATGAATAAATGCTCTAAAAAGGTTTAAACGGTAGCAAAAACATTATTTCGATGCCTTTGGTATTTTATAAAACACTAAACTATTTTAGTTTGGGTTAAAACCTTTTGTGGCTGAGGGTTATTTTGAAACACTATTTTTGGAGCTATTGTCATATTTTACTAAACAAAAAAAATAAAGTGTAACTAAGAAAACATAAACGAATAAATAAAAGTAAAAGGACAAATAAAAAAGGAACAAAAGAAAATAAAGCCCCCCTCATTTGGACCTCGGCCCGGTGGCCATCAGGCCCCCAAGC
Source organism: Aegilops bicornis (assembly GCA_021605145.1). Taxonomy (NCBI): domain Eukaryota; kingdom Viridiplantae; phylum Streptophyta; class Magnoliopsida; order Poales; family Poaceae; genus Aegilops; species Aegilops bicornis. The sequence goes on along the minus strand of CM038670.1, from coordinate 341,830,122 downwards.
CGCCCAGTCGCCCCCTCTGCATAACCCCTCCCACCAAACCCTAGCCCGACCGACACCCGCAACCCCCACTCGCACCCACTCCTTCCCCCCTCGTCCCACTCCTCCCTCGTCCTTCCCCGATCTAGATCGGGGAAACCCCCCGATCCCATCGCCCCCTCGCTCATCGTCGCCCGGAGCCACCGCCCCGGCGTCGCCCGTCACCATCCCCCTCGCCGGACGCCTCCTCACCTCACCCCGAACCGCCGACGCCCGCCGCTCGACCGCGTCGCCCTCGACGCCCGTCACCACAACCACGATTCCGCCGTCGTCGAGCGCCGTTGCCGCCGTCCTCGTCCTCCTCCCCGAGTCGCTCCCCGCGCCCCGTTGCCTAGACCCTACTCCCCCACGTGAGCGCCCCCCCCTTCCTTCCCCTTTTCCCCGCGGTCACCGCCCGCGCTCCGTCCATGCCGTGGCTCCGCTCACCGCGGTCCCGCTCCTCCTCCGCGTGCGCGCTCGCACTCACACTGCGCATACCGCCCGCGCGCCCGCCGTGGCAGCGTCCGGCTACTCTCCGCCTCCTGCCGTCGCGGTCCCTCACGCGGCCGTGCCGCCCCACCAATCGTCGGCGTCGCCATTGCCGGCCTCGTTCCGCATGGCCGCGCCCGCGTGCCCCCCCTCGCGCCTGGCTGGCCATGGCCATGGTCGGGGCCTCTTCCCCCCGTCGCGTGGTCGGCCCGGCCCCGCTGCTCGCCGGAGCTGGCCCGGCCAGTTCCGCCGTACCCGCCCACGCCTCACGTCACCGGCGCCTCATCGCCCGCCGCCCTCTCTCCCTGGTGGCACAGGCGCCCCTAACAAGCGGCTCCGTGCCCGGCTGCTGCGTGGCCACGCCCGCCCCGCTAAGGCCTGGGCCACTGGCCAGGGGACCCCACGGCCCCAGAACGTTTTAGTTAAAAAAATATAATAAATAAAAAATAAAAAATTATAATAATAATTAAATTAATTAATTAATTAACGAATTAATTAAGTTAATTAATCACAATTAGATTAACCTAATTAACTGTTAGTTAATTAATCAAACAATGACAGTGGGCCCACCCACTAATTAATTACGATTAGTTTACTTAATCTGTTAATTAAAATGTGTCACTGACCAGGGGGACCCATTGGTCAGGTTGACCAGTCAACCCTGTTGACTGCTGATGTCAGCATGACATCATGCTGATGTCATTAATCTATTTTCCGAATTAATTTAAATAATTAATTAAATTCCAGAAATTAATAAAATCATTAGAAAATCATATCTTTTAATCCGTAACTCGGATCCAATTATTTTCAACATGAAAGTTGCTCGAGCAGCGAGGCGATTACGGATACGCAACCCGTTAAATCGCCACACCCCTAACCTATCGAACTCGCAACTTTCCCCCTCCGGCTCCTTTGCCCGAAAACGCGAAACACCGGGAATACTTTCCCGGATGCTTCCCCCATTCACCAGTATCACCTCATACCGCGTTAGGGCACCCCTAGCATAGTTACTTGTCGTGTCATGCATAGATATGCATCTGTTTGCATGGTATTCATTGTTTCTTCCCCCTCTTCAATCTGGTAGACTACGAGACCGACGCTGCTGCTGCCCACTTCGACTACGGAGTTGACGACCCCTCTCTCTTGCCAGAGCAACCGTGCAAGCCCCCCCCTAGATCACCAGATATCGCCTACTATACTCCATACTGCTTGCATTAGCGTAGTGTAGCATGTTCTTGCTTTTAGTTATACCTATCACGGTGCATAGCATGTCCTTGCTACTCATTGTTACCTCTACCTGCAATCCTACATGCTTAGTATAGGATGCTAGTATTTCCATCTGTGGCCCTACATTCTTGTCCGTCTGCTGTGCTATAATATCGGGCCGTGATCACTCGGGAGGTGATCACGGGTATATACTAAATACTTTATACATGATACATGTGGTGCTTAAAGTCGGGTCGGCTCGAGGAGCACCCGCGAGTGATTCACGGATTGGGGGCTGAAAGGACCTTTATCCCGACGGCCCTCTGGATGGATCTTTGTGGCGGAGGCGACAGGCGAGTTGAGACCGCCTAGGAGAGAGGTGGGCCTGGCCTGTTCGGCTTTCACGGATACTTAACACGCTTAACGAGTTCTTGGTATTTGATCTGAGTCCGCCATTTGGTCTATACGCACTAACCATCTACGTGGGAGTAGTTATGGGTATCCCGTCGTGGTATCACCGAAGCCTTCGTGGCGTCGGCCCGAGCGGTAGCGCCGGATTGGACCGCGTAACGTGACTTCCTTTGTAATGGAGGTTGCTAGGTACGCTTTACGGCGCGTTATAGCGTCTTGCGGGTGTGCTATGGGCGATGGGCCCGGACCCTGTCGCGCTTAGGTTTAGACCGGCGTCTTTGGCCTCTCTGTTGTGCCTAGGTGGGGCTGCGACGTGTTGATCTTCTGCGGCGGGCATGACCCGGAAAAGTGTGTCCGCCAAATGGGATCAAGCGTGTTGGGTTATGTGGTGCACCCTGCAGGAAGTTAATCTATTGAATAGCCGTGATCTTGATAGCAGACGACTTGGAGTTGTACCTTGACCTTATGACAACTAGAACCGGATACTTAATAAAACACACCCTTCCAAGTGCGGATACAACCCGGTGATCGCTCTCTAACAGGCGACGAGGAGGATCGCCGGGTAGGATTATGCTATGCGATGCTACTTGGAGGACTTGATCTACTCTCTTCTACATGCTTTGCAAGACGGAGGCTGCTGAGCGTAGTCTTCGGCGGGATTAGCTATCCCGCTCTTATTACGGCATTCTGCGATTCAGTCCCTTGATATGGCCCTTTACACATATATCCATGCATATGTAGTGTAGCTCCTTGCTTGCAGTACTTTGGATGAGTACTCACGGTTGCCTTGTTCCCCTTTTCCCTTTTCTTTACCCGGTTCTTTGCGACGGACGATGGAGCCCAGGGCGAGCGCCACCGTCGATGGCGACTACTACACCGGAGGTGCCTACTACTACGTGCAGCGGCCAGCGGCGACCAGGAGTAGTTAGGAGGATCCCAGGCGAGGAGGCCTGCGCCTCTTCGATCTGTATCCCGGTTGTTCTAGCCTTCTTAAGGCAAACTTGTTTAACTTATGTCCGTACTCGGATATTGTTGCATCCCCGACTCGTCTATGATCGAGCACTTGTATTCGAGCCCTCGAGGCCCCTGGCTTGTATTATGATGCTTGTATGACTTATTTATGTTTTAGAGTTGTGTTGTGATATCTTCCCGTGAGTCCCTGATCTTGATCGTACATGTTTGCGTGCATGATTAGTGTATGATCGAATCGGGGGCGTCACAATGAAGCTCAAGATGCCCGGGCCCAATGGCATAATCACTCTCGCCAGTGATCCGGACATAGCACTCTGCACCGAAAATAAAACCGCATCCCCTGGCCCTTGAGGCATTATCTGAAGCCCTCGCGGCCGAAGAATTAACCGCATTGCGCTCCACGGTGGGTAGGGACGATGTAATCCTAGTCAAACGATCCAAATCCACCTCCTTCAAACCAGCAGAAGAAATAGTCAAATTCCAAGTCCATCCAACGGACCCCAAGAAGATAACATCTATCGGGGCACAACTAGATCCAATGGTCGACGCCGCGCTATGAGAGTTCCTGCACGAGAGCTGGGATATATTCGCCTGGCACCCTTCTGATATGCCAGGAATCCCACGCAGGTTAGCCGAACACAACCTCAATATATTGCAGGGATATAAACCGGTCAAGCAAATACTGCGGCGCTTTTTCGAACCCAAACGTCAAGCTATGGGGGAGGAGCTAGCCAAGCTAATCGAGGCCGAATTCATTAGAGAAATAAAACACCTGGACTGGCTAGCAAACTTGGTGATGGTACCAAAGAAGGATAAATCATGGCGCATGTGCGTCGATTTCAAAGACCTCAATAAGGCCTACCCTAAGGATCCCTTCCCCCTCCCCCGCATCGACCACATCATTGGCTACCGCAGGACACGACTCACTGTGCTTCCTCGACACATATTCCGAATACCATCAAATTGAAATGAAGGAGTCCGATCAAGCCGCAACAACATTCATTACCCCATAAGGGCCATTCCGCTTCAACACCATGCCCTTCGGGCTCAAAAACGCCGGGGCCACCTACTAACGCATGATTCAAACATGCCTGGAGAAACAGATCGGCAAGACAGATGAAGCATACATGGACGACGTCGTCATCAAAACTAGGCACATCGAGTCACTAATAGACGATTTACGTCTCACATTCGACAACCTCCGTGCATATGACATCAAGCTCAATCCAGAAAAGTGTGTTTTCGGCGTCCCCGCTGGAAAACTGCTGGGCTTCATCGTTTCCAATAGAGGAATCGAAGCAAATCCAGCAAAAATCCGAGCTTTGTCACAATTGGCTACGCCAACGGACCTTAAATAGGTCCAAAAACTCACCGGATGTGTGGCAGCTTTGAGCCGCTTTATCTCCAGATTGGGAGAAAAGGCATTGCCACTCTCTCGCCTTCTCCGTGCCGATCACTTCGAGTGGATGGATGCGGCAACGGCCGGACTGGAAGAAATAAAAGCCCTTCTAGCGAGCAACCCAATCCTGGCCGTGCCGAACATCGGCGAACCCATGTTATTATACATATCGGCAACACACCAAGTGGTGAGCGTCGTGCTCGTCGTTGAGCGAGAGCAGGACGGACACAAATTCCCGCTTCAGAAGCCGGTATACTACGTATCCACTGTCCTCACACCATGCAAATCCCGGTACCCTCATTATCAAAAGATAGCATACACGGTCTTCATGGCATCCGGAAGCTACGACACTACTTCCTGGAGTGTTTGATCACGGTTGCTTCCGAAGTACCACTCAATGACATAATAAACAACCGCGATGCTACGAGCAGGATTGCCAAATGGGCCATTGAGATCCTTCCATTCGACATAACATACAAACCGCGTCGAGCCATTAAATCCCAAATCTTGGCCGGACTTCGCCCGAATGGATGAGGCCAAACTCCCTAAAGAGTACGGCACATATTCCAACTGGGTTATGTATTTCAATGGTTCCAAAATGCTTTGGCGGGGTTAGGAAGCGGCGTCGTTTTAACGTCCCCCATCGGAGACGTAGTCCAAGACGTACTCAAATATTATACACAAACTCCAATAACGCGGCGAATACAAGGCCTTATTGCATGGTCTTCGGATGGCCGTCTCCATGGGCATACAATGCCTGGAAGTGCGCGGGGACTCAAACCTCGCAATATCTCAAATAAGTGGAGATTTCGACGCCAAAGATCCAAAGATGGCAGCTTACCGTAACGCCGTTCTCAAAATGTCTGTTCGATTCGAGGGGCTCGAGTTCCATCATGTGGCTCGAGAAAGCAATCAAGCGGCGGATGTCCTTGCTCGCATCGGCGCCAAGCACGACCCCGTACCAGCTAATATCTTTCTGGAAAGGCTTTTTAAGCCTTCCGTGGTGTGGCAAGGGGAGAGCGGCAACACCAGCCCGGATCCGATCACATCCCCAGATTCCGAACACACTGACACCATCGGTGGCTCAGCCACCGAAATAACACCGTCGGCCCATCTCATCATGGCAGTCATTGCCCCATGGACCGAACCCTTCTTGGCCTACCTTAATAGGCGAGAACTCCATGAGGATGAAAATGAGGCTCGCCACATTGTCCGGCGTTCGAAAGCCTACAAGGTTCACGACGGAGAACTCTACAAGAAAAGTGCTACCGGAGTACTTCAAAGATGTATCTCTGAGGAAGAAGGGCGGCAACTCTTGGCTGGAATTCATGCCGATCTTGGTGGTCACCATGTCGCGGCTCGGGCCGTCGTAAGCAAGGCCTTTCAGACAGGTTTTTATTGGCCAACGGCGGCAGATGCATAGGAGCTTGTCCAGCGTTGTGTCGGATGTCGACTTTTCGCCAACCAAAGCCATATACCACCTTTGCCCTACAAGCGATCCCCATCACTTAGCCTTTCGCGGTGCAGGGGCTCGATATGGTCGGACCCCTTAAAGGAGGAAGCCATAAGAAAAAGTATCTGCTGGTCATGGTGGATAAATTCACTAAGTGGATAGAGGCCAAACCAGTTAAAACGGCCGAGGCCGGGCCAGTTATAGAATTCATATCCGGCGTTGTGCACCGTTATGGTGTTCCACACAGTATCATCACTGATAACGGCTCCAATTTCACAGCCAATGAGGTGAAAACCTGGTGTGCTAATTTGGGCATTAAGCTCGATTACGCCTCATCTATCATCCGCCAAACAAAGCGGTCAAGTCGAGCAGGCCAATGGTCTTATTATGAGCGGCATTAAACCCAGACTAGTGCGGTCTTTGAGAGAATCAGACAAGCACTGGGTTGAGGAGCTCGACTCCGTACTCTGGGGGCTGCGGACCACGCCCAACCGCACTACTAGATATACACCTTTCTTCATGGTGTACGGCGCGGAGGCTGTGTTGCCCTGCTATATTATTCATGACTCACCTCGAGTGCACATGTAAGAGGCCGAGCTTGATCGACAGGACAGCCTAGATGCCCTGGAGGAGGAACGCGATGTTGCAAAAGCCCGTTCCACATTTTATCAACAACATGCTCGCAGATATCAAAGCAGAGAAGTACGGGCCGAGACTTATAATGTTGGCGAACTCGTTCTACGCTTGCCGGAGAAGAAAAAGGACAAACTCAAGCCCAAATGGGAGGGTCCCTTCATCATTGAAGAAATTCTCACTGGAGGAGCGTACCGCCTGCGTGATGCATCAGACAATCGCCTAGAGCCGAACCCACAGGCAGCGGCGGACTCAAGATTCTATGCCTAGCTCCGAACTATTTGTTTTTCTCCTTCTCCCTGTTGTTTCCATTATTTTTTCCTCTCTTTTCATATTTTCCTTTTTTTCTAGTTTTCAAGTTTCGTGCGGCTAAACCGTGCACCTATGACGTACGCATCCTCGAACATGTACATCCACTATACCTGGGGGCTTCCCGGACGGAAGCTTATTATTATTATTTTCCGAGCATCAAGCTCATCACATATGCATTTTTTCCCCATATGTACCTTTTCTCCGCCACTATATGCATCGATATGACTTAATTTTGGCCAAGCTGGGTTGCCTGGCTCCTGTGCTTATGCCCTACGTTCCCGTTAGTTCGGATAGGGCATAAAGGGAGCACCTCTGCGATTGTTACCGCTGAGTCATCCGAATGTGTAGCTCAGACTGGGTGAAGCCGAAAGCTAGTGTTCTTAAGGGAATATTCGGTCGGTGGATTAAAGATGTTTTTGCATTCACCCCATTGTGAACCCCCAGATGTTACGTATACTGCGATTTTTCCAATCACAGTTCGGACATGCATTTTAACGCATGCACACCCAGGGAAAGGAACCCTTAACGGAACTATTCTCTCTAGAAGATGATTCTTACAATCATAATGTAATATAACATAACTAGCCGGATACAACTTGTCTTTTCAATCAACTATGACCCCTACGCATGGTTTCCATGCATACCCCGGTCTATTTTACCACTCAGGTATTCGGAAACACTCCGCACCTTCGGATCCAGAGGTCGAAGTGAAAAGGTCTGCCATGATAATCATTTTACAATTCAGATAGAGTTACATATGTCAAGGAAAGTACATAGTCACTTGGACTCAAAAATTTCCTCCTCTATACCGTCCAGCAGGCTGTCTAACTTACAATCCTGCTGGGAATACTTAGCGGCTACTTCTACTTGGTCATATACCAAATTGACAGGAACTTATTTTTCATCTGACCCTAGAGGTCCGACCCAGGCCATATGATTCGGATCAATCTTGGTATACCGTGTTTTCACCATGGCCCGGGCCTCTCGTGCACCTTCCCGGCAGGCCGATATTTTCCATAATCGGAAACACCGCCACGCTCCCTTGAATAGCTGTACAAGCTCCTCCATACTTCTTGGAGGGGAGGCGAATGGCCATAAGGCCTTGGCAACACTTCGCATCACCTGCCTAGCTTGCTCATGCATTTGCGACAGATCTTGCAGCAGATCGCCCGATGATCCAGACATCTCCTCTTCAGGACGGCCCGTCAGCATACCTACAAACATAACTCTATCAGTTCCTTTCATCTCCGAATTACTCGAAGGTAAGTTTGAACACATACTGAATATGCCGCCTCGCAACCTTTTATTTTCCTTCATGGAGTCAGCCAGCTGGGCCCGCACATCTTTCAGTTCTTCGCCCAGCTGGGTGTTGGAATCCTGGAGCTTGTTTTTCTCCTCCCTGACTCGGGTCGGCACATGTTCGCCCGTGGTGAGTAGCCTTTTGGATTCTTTCTCTCCCGCTTGAACGGCTTTCAGTTGCTCCTCCAGTTGATCTGACGATCCTGTCATGAGATAAGCAACAGTATTAGTATAGCTGGCATATAATTATCATTCCTCGATGGAGGGGAATATTACCAGGTGACGCCTTCTTGGATTTCTTCAGTTCAGCAGTAACAACAGTTAGCTGTGTCCGACACCTTTCTAGCTCTCGAGACAACAAGTTGTTCTTCTCCGTAAGCACCTTGTTATACAACGATCCTTAAATCAGTTGTATCAACTGCTTCAAGTCTCGGGGGCTACTGGTATATAATTATCATATTTGACAAATGTAAACTTACCTGCATATCTTTTAAATGCTATTCTGTGGCTCTGTTAAGCCCGTCTCAAGCAGCTCGGATGTATGCATCAGCCGAGCTGAAGGCATTGAATGCCTCTTTGGTAAAGCTGGGGTCGCGTAGAACGGCCCTCCGGCGCGGATGATTCATGGCGCTCTCCACTTCTGAGTTTGTGACGGATACATCATCTGAATCCTCTGCCGTAGGACAATCCGGCCTCGCCCCCGCATAAGCCCCTGTCCTTGCGGCAGGATCTGGATCCCGACTGCTGGGAGTATGACCGGCCAGACCCCCGGACATAGTCCGGTGAACTCTTTTCCTGATACAGGACAAACGAAAAAGTCACAGTTGGATGTGACTTCCAAGGGGCATATTTACAAATCCATACCTCTTCGATGAAGGCTCAGTCGTGCCTTCGTTTGCCTTCCTCTTGAAGGCTTGCACGGCATGGGGGCCGCTCTCTTTGGAGAAGCCTCTGGGGTAGCATGGCGTGCCAAACGCCTCCCCTTTGGAGTCTGAGATAGTGAGGCGAGCGAGGAAAGACTTTGGAGGAGATGTACGATCGTCCATTTTGCATCATGCTTTTATATCATTATTTATCGAATTATGGGCTGTTATTTCACATTATGTCATAATACTTATGGCTATTCTCTCTTATTTTACAAGGTTTACATGAAGAGGGAGAATGCTTTGCAGGAATTCGGCCGAAAAGGAGCAAATATTGGAGACCTATTCTATGCAACTCCAAAAGTCCTGAAATTCCACGGAACATCTTAAAATAAATAAAGAAAAATCATCGCCAAAGATGAAGGCCAGGGCCCACACCACATTCACGAGGTGGGGCGCCCCCTGGCGCGCCCTACCTCGTGGGCCCCCTGTAGCTCTCCGATGCCCATCTTCTCTTATATGAAGTCTTTCGATGAGAAAAAATAAGAAGCAAGCGAAACTCCGCCATACGAGTGAACCTTGGCGGAACCAATCTAGGGCTCCGTGAGCTGTTCTGTCGGGGACACTTCCCTCGGGAGGAAATCATCGTCATCATCATCACCAACGCTCCTCTCATCGGGAGAGGGCAATCTCCATCACCATCTTCACCAAGCACCATCTCATCTCCAAACCCTGGTTCATCTCTTGTATCCAATTCTTGTCTCCAAGTCCGGATTGGTGCTAGTAGGTTGCTAGTAGTGTTGATTACTCCTTGTAGTTGATGCTAGTTGGTTTATTTGGTGGAAGATCATATGTTCAGATCCTTTATGCATATTATTACCCCTCGATTTTGAACATGAATATGCTTTGTGAGTAGTTACGTTTGTTCCACGAGGACAAGGGAGAAGTCTTGCTATTAGTAGTCATGTGAATTTGGTATTCGTTCGATATTTTGATGAGATGTATGTTGTCTAGCCTCTAGTGGTGTTATGTGAACGTCGACTACATAACACTTCACCATTATTTGGGCCTAGAGGAAGGCATTGGGAAGTAATAAGTAGATGATGGGTTGCTAGAGTGATGTAAGTTTAAACCCTAGTTTATGCGTTGCTTCGTAAGGGGTTGATTTGGATCCATATGTTTCATGCTATGGTTAGGTTTACCTTAATACTTTTGTTGTAGTTGCGGATGCTTGCAATAGAGGTTAATCATAAGTGGGATGTTTGTTCAAGTAAGAACAGCACCCAAGCACCGGTCCACCCACATATCAAATTATCAAAGTACCGAACGCGAATCATAAGAGCGTGATGAAAACTAGCTTGACGATATTCCCATGTGTCCTCGGGAGCGCTTTTCCTATTATAAGAGTTTGTTCCGGCTTGTCCTTTGCTACAAAAAGGATTGGGCCACCTTGCTGCACTTTATTTACTTTTGTTACTTGTTGCTCGTTACAATTTATCTTATCACAAAACTATCTGTTAGCACTTATTTTAGTACTTGCAGAGAATACCTTGCTGAAAACCGCTTATCATTTCATACGCTCCTCGTTGGGTTCGACACTCTTACTTATCGAAAGGACTACGATAGATCCCCTATACTTGTGGGTCATCAAGACTCTTTTTACGGCGCCGTTGCGGAGTGTAAGCGCCTTTGGTAGGTGGAATTTGGTAAGGAAAAATTTATATAGTGTGCTGAAATTTCATCACTTGTTACTATGGAAAGTAATTCTCTGAGGGCTTGTTAGGGTATCTTCACCCCGTCCGATGAAACAAAGAGTTGTTCCTCAACCTACTGAACCTATTGAAAATGAAACTCCTTTTGAAATTCCTTCGGGTATGATGGAAAAACTGCTAGCTAATCCTTTTACAGGAGATGGAACAAAGCATCCTGATGAGCACTTAATATATGTGGATGCAATTTGTGGATTATTTAAGCTTGCAGGTATACCCGATGATGTTGTTAAGAAGAAGGCTTTCCCTTTATCTTTGAAGGGAGACGCATTGACATGGTATAGGCTATGTGGTGATATGAGATCATGGAACTATAAAAGATTGAAATTGGAATTTCATCAAAAGTATTATCCTATGCATCTTGTTCATCGTGATCGCAATTATATATATAATTTTTGGCCTCATGAAGGAGAAAGCATCACTCAAGCTTGGTGATGCTTAAATCAATTTTATATTCATGCCCCAATCATGAGCTCTCAAGAGAAATAATTATTCAAAGTTTTTATGCTCAGCTTTCTGATAACAATCGCACCATGCTCGATACTTCTTGTGCTGGCTCTTTTATGATGAAGACTATTGAATTTAAATGGAATTTGTTGGATAGAATTAAATGCAACTCTGAAGATTGGGACCTCGACGAGGGTAAGGAGTCAGGTATGACACCTAAGTTTGATTGTGTTAAATCTTTTATGGATACCGATATTTTCCGTAAGTTTAGCACGAAATATGGACTTGACTCTGAGACAGTAGCCTCTTTCTGTGAATCTCTTGCTACTTATGTTGATCTCCCTAAGGAGAAGTTGTTTAAATATCATCCTCCCATAGAAGTAAAAGTAGCTGCACCTATTAAAGCTGAAGAAAAGACTGTCACTTATAATGATCCTATTGTTCCTACTTCTTATGTTGAGAAACCACCCTTCCCTGTTAGAGTAAAGGATCATGCTAAAGCTTCAAGCTGTTGTTAAATAAAAGTAATGTTAGAACTTATACACCTCCTGAGCAAGTCAAAGTAGAACCTAATATTTCTATTGTTAAAGATCTCTTGTCTGATAATATTGATGGGCATGCTATTCAATTCTGTGGTGAATCTGCTAGAATTGCTAAACCGTGTGCTAAAGATAAACATATACATGTGGTAGGCATGCACTGTTATTTACATTAAAATAGGAGATCATTGTTATCATGGCTTATGTGATATGGGTGCCATGCTAGCGTTATACCCATTGACTTATACAAAAAATTTGCATGATATTGCACTTTTCTTTGAGTTAGAAGATATTGATGTTACAATTAAACTTGCCAATAGAGATACTATATACGCAATGGGAATTGTTAGAGATGTTGAAGTCTTGTGTGGAAAAACCAAATATCCCGCTGATTTTCTTGTTCTTGGTTCTCCACAAGATAGCTTTTGTCCCATTATATTTGGTAGACCCTTCTTCAACACTGTTAATGCTAGGATAGATTGCAAAAAGAATGTTGTTACTATTGGCTTGGGTGATATGGTTCATGAGTTTAATTTCTCTAAATTTAGTAAACAACATCGTGAGGAAGAATTTCCTAGTAAGGATGAAATTATTGGTCTTGCTTCTATTGCCATACCTCCTAGTGATCCTTTAGAACATTATTTGCTAGACCATGAAAATGATATGTTCATGAATGAAAGAAGCGAAATAGATGAAGTATTTTTTAAACAGGAACCTATTCTGCAACAAAATTTGCCTGTTGAAATCCTAGGGGATCCTCCTCCACCCAAGGGTAATCCCGTGTTTGAGCTTAAACCATTGCCTGATAATCTTAAATATGCTTACCTTGATGAAAAGAAAATATATCCTGTTATTATTAGTGCTAACCTTTAAGAGCATGAAGAAGAAAGATTATTGAAAACTCTGAAGAAGCACCGTGCCGCTATTGGATATACTCTTGGTGATCTTAAGGGCATTAGTCCCACTCTATGTCAGCATAAAATAAATTTGGAAGCGGATGCCAAACCAGTTCGTGATCCTCAACGACGTTTAAATCCTAGAATGAAAGAAGTGGTAAGAAAAGAAATACTCAAGCTTCTGGAGGCAGGTATAATTTATCCCGTTGTTGATAGTCAATGGGTAAGTCCTGTCCATTGTGTCCCTAAGAAGGGGGGTATTACTGTTGTCCCTAATGATAAAGATGAATTGATCCCTCAAATAATTATCACAGGTTATAGGATGGTAATTGATTTCCATAAATTAAATAAAGCTACTAAGAAAGATCATTACCCCTTACCTCATCATGATGCATTGATGCATAGGAATTAAAACATCAGTGCTATGGGTCGACCACTTCGAGAAGAGCAACCAAGACCGAGAAGACTCGATAGGTTTTTCGCTACCAACACCTTTCCCCCCTTACTCCACCGCTTAAATCTCGGGACGAGATTTCTTGTGACGCCCGGATAATTAGGCTACAGTAAAACTCTGCTAATGATGACATGCCACCTCCGTTACTGTTGCTAATTCCTCGTTAGTTCAAAAAAAACCGATTCAAAATTCAAATTCCAAATATGGCATACATCAAAAGTTTTCAAATACTAAAAACAAAATGTTCGGGTTGTGCCAGTTAATGCATAGATGGTTCTGATGAAGAATCCACATTTTTATATAATGAATAAATGCTCTAAAAAGGTTTAAACGGTAGCATAAACATTATTTCGATGCCTTTGGTATTTTATAAAATACTAAACTATTTTAGTTTGGGTTAAAACCTTTTGTGGCTGAGGGTTATTTTGAAACACTAGTTTCGGAGCTATTGTCATATTTTACTAAGCAAAAAAGATAAAGTGTAACTAAGAAAACATAAGCGAATAAATAAAAGTAAAAGGACAAATAAAAAGGAACAAAAAGAAAATAAAAGGCCCCCTCATTGGACCTCGGCCCAGGTGGCCATCGAACCCCAGGCCGCCCAGTCCCCCTCTGCATAACCCCTCCCCACCAAACCCTAGCCCGACCGACACCGCAACCCCCACTCGCACCCACTCCTTCCCCTCGTCCCACTCCTCCTCGTCCTTCCCGATCTAGATCAGGCAACCCCGATCCCATCGCCTCGCTTGTCGTCGCCCGAACAACCGCCGGCGTCGCCCGTCACCATCCCCCTCGCCGGACGCCTCCTCACCTCACCCCGAACCGCCAACGCCCGCCGCTCACCGCGTCGCCCTCGACGCCCGTCGCCACCACCACGATTCCGCCGTCGTCGAGCGCCGTTGCCGCCGTCCTCGTCCTCCTCCCCGAGTCGCTCCCCGCGCCCCGTTGCCCAGACCCTACTCCCCCACGTGAGCGCCCCCCTTCCTTCCCCTTTTCCCCGCGGTCACCGCCCGCGCTCTGTCCACGCCGTGGATCCGCTCACCGCGGTCCCGCTCCTCCTCCGCGTGCGCGCTCGCACTTGCCGCGCGCATACCAAGTCGGCCCGCCCGCCCGTGGCAGCGTCCGGCTCCCTCCGCCTCCCTGCGATGCCGGTCCCTCACGGGCGGCCGTGCCCGCCCACCGCAATCGTTAGCGTCGCCATTGCGGCCTCGTTCCGCCGCGGCGCGCGTGCCCCCCCTCGCGCCTGGTGACCATAGCCACGCAATGGGCCTCTTCCCCTGTCGCGTGGTCGGCCCGGCCCATGCTTCGGGCCCAGCGGCCAGTTCCGCCGTACCCGCCCGCGCCCCGCCGCCCGTCGCCGCGCCCTCTCCCCCCGGTGGCACAGGCGGGCGCCCTAACGGCGGCTCCGTGCCGGCTGGCTGCGTGTACGCCCGCCCGCTAAGACACAGGCCAGCGAGGGCCCCTGACCCCGAGCGTTTTAGTTAAAAAAATATAATAAAAAAATAAAAAATTATAATAACAATTAAATTAATTAATTAATTAATTAATTAATTAAGTTAATTAATCACAATTGGATTAACCTAATTAACTGTTAGTTAATTAATCAAACAATGACAGTGGGCCCAACCACTAATTAATTATGATTAGTTTACTTAATGTGTTAATTAAAATGTGTCACTGACCGGTGGGACCCACTGGTCAGGTTGACCAGTCAACCCTGTTGACTGCTAACGTCAGCATGACATCATGCTGATGTCATTAATCTATTTTTCGAATTAATTTAAATAATTAATTAAATTCCAGAAGTTAATAAAATCTTTAGAAAATCATATCTTTTAATCCGTAACTCAGATCCAATTATTTTCAACATGAAAGTTGCTCGAGCAGCGAGGCGATTAGGATCGCAACCCGTTAAATCATACACCCCCTAACCTATCGAACTCGCAACTTTCCCCTCGGCTCCTCTCCCAAAACGAAACACCGGGAATACTTTCCCGGATGCTTCCCCCCTTCACCGGTATCACCTCATACCGTGTTAGGGCACCCCTAGCATAGTTACTTGTCGTGTCATGCATCGATATGCATCTGTTTGCATGGTATTACATGTTTCTTCCCCCTCTTCTCTCTGGTAGACTACGAGACCGACGATGCTGCTGCCCAGTTTGACTACGGAGTTGTGACCCTCTCTCTTGCAGAGCAACAGCAAGCCCCCCCTTGATCACCGGATATCGCCTACTCTACTCTATCTGCTTGCATTATAGTAGTGTAGCATATTCTTGCTTACCGTTATACCTATCACGATGCATAGCCTATCCTTGCTACTCTTGTTGTTACCTCTACCGCAATCCTACATGCTTAGTATAGGATGCTAGTATTTCCATCTGTGGCCCTACATTCTTGTCAAATGCTGTTTGTGCTATAATATCGGGCCGTGATCACTCGGGAGGTGATCACGGGTATATACTAAATACTTTATACATGATACATGTGGTGCTTAAAGTCGGGTCGGCTCGAGGAGCACCCATGAGTGATTCACAGTTGATTAATGAAAGGACCTTTGTCCGACGGCCCTCTAGATGGATCTTTGTGGCGGAGGCGACAGGCAGGTTGAGACCGCCTAGGAGAGAGGTGGGCACTGGCCTGTTCGGGCGTTCAGCGGATACTTAACACGCTTAACGAGTTCTTGGTATTTGATCTGAGTGCGGCCATTTGGTCTATACGCACTAACCATCTACGTGGGAGTAGTTATGGGTATCCCGTCGTGGTATCGGCCGAAGACTTCGTGGCGTCGGCCGATCGAAGCGGGCGCCGGATTGGACCGCGTAACGTGACTTCCTTTGTAATGGATGTTGCTAGGTCTGCTTCCGGCCGAGTTCGCGTCTTGGTGTGCTATGGGCGATGGGCCCGGACCCTGTCGCTTAGGTTTAGACCGGCGTCTTTGGCCTCTCTGTTGTGCCTAGGTGGGGCTGCGGCGTGTTGATCTTCCGCGGCGGGCATGACCGAGAAAAGTGTGTCCGGCCAAATGGGATCAAGCGTGTTGGGTTATGTGGTGCACCCTGCAGGAAGTTAATCTATTCGAATAGCCGTGATCTTGATATGTGACGACTTGGAGTTGTACCTTGACCTTATGACAACTAGAACCGGATACTTAATAAAACACACCCTTCCAAGTGCGGATACAACCGGTGATCGCTCTCTACGAGGCGGCGAGGAGGGATCGCCGGGTAGGATTATGCTATGCGATGCTACTTGGAGGACTTGATCTACTCTCTTCTACATCTTTGCCAAGGCGGAGGCTGCGAGCGTAGTCTTGACGAGATTAGCTATCCCCTCTTATTACGGCATTCTGCGATTCGGTCCTTGATATGGCCCTTTACACATATATCCATGCATATGTGGTGTAGCTCCTTGCTTGCCAAGATTTTGGATGAGTACTCACGGTTGCCTTGTTCCCCCTTTTCCCTTTTCTTTACCGGTTGCTGCGACGAACGATGGAGCCCGAGGCGACGCCACCGTCGATGGCGACTACTACACCGGAGGTGCCTACTACTACGTGCAGCCCGGCGGCGGCGACCGAGAGTAGTTAGGAGGATCCCAGGCGGGAGGCCTGCGCCTCTTCGATCTGTATCCCGGTTTACGCTAGCCTTCTTAAGGCAAACTTGTTTAACTTATATGCGTACTCAGATATTGTTGCATCCGCTGACTCGTCTATGATCGAAAGGCACTTGTATTCGAGCCCTCGAGGCCCTGGCTTGTATTATGATGCTTGTATGACTTATTTATGTTTTAGAGTTGTGTTGTGATATCTTCCGTGAGTCCTCACAGTCTTGATCGCATTACTGCGTTTGCGTGCATGATTAGTGTACGATCGAATCGGGGGCGTCACAATGAAGCTCAAGATGCTCGGGCCCAATGGCATAATCACTCTCGCCAGTGATCCGGACATAGCACTCTGCACCGAAAATAAAACCGCATCCCCTGGCCCTTGAGGCATTATCTGAAGCCCTCGCGGCCGAAGAATTAACCGCATTGCGCTCCACGGTGGGTAGGGACGATGTAATCCTAGTCAAACGATCCAAATCCACCTCCTTCAAACCAGCAGAAGAAATAGTCAAATTCCAAGTCCATCCAACGGACCCCAAGAAGACAACATCTATCGGGGCACAACTAGATCCAATGGTCGATGACGCGCTATGAGACTTCCTGCACGAGAGCTGGGATATATTCGCCTGGCACCCTTCTGATATGCCAGGAATCCCACGCAGGTTAGCCGAACACAACCTCAATATATTGCAGGGGTATATACCGGTCAAGCAAACACTGCGGCGCTTTTTCGAACCCAAACGTCAAGCTATGGGGGAGGAGCTAGCCAAGCTAATCGAGGCCGAATTCATTAGAGAAATAAAACACCTGGACTGGCTAGCAAACTTGGTGATGGTACCAAAGAAGGATAAATCATGGCGCCTGTGCGTCGATTTCAAAGACCTCAATAAGGCCTACCCTAAGGATCCCTTCCCCCTCCCCCGCATCGACCACATCATTGGCTACCGCAGGACACGACTCACTGTGCTTCCTCGACACATATTCTGGATACCATCAAATTGAAATGAAGGAGTCCGATCAAGCCGCAACAGCATTCATTACCCCATATGGGCCATTCTGCTTCAACACCATGCCCTTCGGGCTCAAAAACGTCGGGGCCACCTACCAACGCATGATTCAAACATGCACGGAGAAAGCGGTCGGCAAGGCGGATGAAGCATACATGGACGGCGTCGTCATCAAAACTAGGCACATCGAGTCACTAATAGGCGATTCGTCTCACATTCGACAACCTCCGTGCATATGACATCAAGCTCAATCCAGAAAAGTGTGTTTTCGGCGTCCCCGCTGGAAAACTGCTGGGCTTCATCGTTTCCAATAGAGGAATCGAAGCAAATCCAGCAAAAATCCGAGCTTTGTCACAATTGGCTACGCCAACGAACCTTAAACAGGTCCAAAAACTCACCGGATGTGTGGCAGCTTTGAGCCGCTTTATCTCCAGATTGGGAGAAAAGGCATTGCCACTCTATCGCCTTCTCCGGCGCACCGATCACTTCGAGTGGATGGATGCGGCAACGGCCGGACTGGAAGAAATAAAAGCCCTTCTAGCGAGCAACCCAATCCTGGCCGTGCCGAACATCAGCGAACCCATGTTATTATACATATCGGCAACACACCAAGTGGTGAGCGTCGTGCTTTCGTCGTTGAGCGAGAGCAGGGCGGACACAAATTCCGCTTGAAGCCGGTATACTACGTATCCATCCTCACACCATGCAAATCCGGTACCCTCATTATCAAAAGATAGCATACACGGTCTTCATGGCATCCGGAAGCTACGACACTACTTCCTGGAGTGTTTGATCACGGTTGCTTCCGAAGTACCACTCAATGACATAATAAACAACCGCGATGCTATGAGCAGGATTGCCAAATGGGCCATTGAGATCCTTCCATTCGACATAACATATAAACCGCGTCGAGCCATTAAATCCCAAGTACTGGCGGACTTCGTCGCCGAATGGACAGAGGCCAAACTCCCTAAAGAGTACGGCACATATTCCAACTGGGTTATGTATTTCAATGGTTCCAAAATGCTGGCAGGGTTAGGAGCGAGCGTCGTTTTAACGTCCCCCACTGGAGGCGTAGTCCAGTACGTACTCCAAATATTATACACAAACTCCAATAACGCAGCCGAATACAAGGCCTTATTGCATGGTCTTCGGATGGCCGTCTCCATGGGCATACAATGCCTGGAAGTGCGCGGGGACTCAAACCTCGCAATATCTCAAATAAGTGGAGATTTCGACGCCAAAGATCCAAAGATGGCAGCTTACCGTAACGCCGTTCTCAAAATGTCTGTTCGATTCGAGGGGCTCGAGTTCCATCATGTGGCTCGAGAAAGCAATCAAGCGGCGGATGTCCTTGCTCGCATCGGTGCCAAGCACGACCCGTGCAGCTAATATCTTTACGGAAAGGCTTTTTAAGCCTTCTGTGGTGTGGCAAGGGGAGAGCGGCAACACCAGCCCGGGTCCGATCACATCCCCTGAATCTGAACACACTGACACCATCGGTGGCTCAGCCACCGAAATAACACCGTCGGCCCATCTCATCATGGCAGTCATTGCCCCATGGACCGAACCCTTCTTGGCCTACCTGAATAGGCGAGAACTCCCTGAGGATGAGACTGAGGCTCGCCGCATTGTCCGGCGTTCGAAAGCCTACAAGGTTCACGACGGAGAACTCTACAAGAAAAGTGCTACCGGAGTACTTCAAAGATGTATCTCTGAGGAAGAAGGGCGGCAACTCTTGGCTGGAATTCATGCCAGTCTTGGTGGTCACCATGTCGCGGCTCGGGCCGTCGTAAGCAAGGCCTTTCGTACAGGTTTTTATTGGCCAACGGCCCGAGCAGATGCATAGGAGCTTGTCCAACGTTGTGTCGGATGTCAGCTTTTCGCCAACCAAAGCCATATGCCACCCACTGCCCTACAAACGATCCCCATCACTTAGCCTTTCGCGGTCTGGGGGCTCGATATGGTCGGACCCCTTAAAGGAGGAAGCCATAAGAAAAAGTATCTGCTGGTCATGGTGGATAAATTCACTAAGTGGATAGAGGACAAACCAGTTAAAACGGCCGAGGCCGGGCCAGTTATAGAATTCATATCCGGCGTTGTGCACCGTTATGGTGTTCCACACAGTATCATCACCGATAACGGCTCCAATTTCACAGCCAATGAGGTGAAAACCTGGTGTGCTAATTTGGGCATTAAGCTCGATTACGCCTCTGTCTATCATCCGCAAACAAACGGTCAAGTCGAACAGGCCAATGGTCTTATTATGAGCGGCATTAAACCCAGACTAGTGCGGTCTTTGAGAGAATCAGACAAGCACTGGGTTGAGGAGCTCGACTCCGTACTCTGGGGGCTGCGGACCACGCCCAACCGCACTACTAGATATACACCTTTCTTCATGGTGTACGGCGCGGAGGCTGTGTTGCCCTGCCATATTATTCATGACTCACCTCGAGTGCACATGTAAGAGGCCGAGCTTGATCGACAGGACAACCTAGATGCCCTGGAGGAGGAGCGCGATGTTGCAAAAGCCCGTTCCACATTTTATCAACAACATGCTCGCAGATATCAAAGCAGAGAAGTACGGGCCGAGACTTATAATGTTGGCGAACTCGTTCTACGCTTGCCGGAGAAGAAAAAGGACAAACTCAAGCCCAAATGGGAGGGTCCCTTCATCATTGAAGAAATTCTCACTGGAGGAGCGTACCGCCTGCGTGATGCATCAGACAATCGCCTAGAGCCGAACCCCTGGAACGCGGCCAGACTCCGAAGATTCTATGCCTAGCTCCGAACTATTTGTTTGTCTCCTTCTCCCTGTTGTTTCCATTATTTTTTCCTCTATTTTCATATTTTCCTTTTTTTCTAGCCTTAAAGTTTCGTGCGGCTAAACCGTGCACCTATGACGTACGCATCCTCGAACATGTACGTCCACTATACCTGGGGGCTTCCCGGACGGAAGCTTATTATTATTATTTTCCGAGCATCAAGCTCATCACATATGCATTTTTCCCCATATGTACCTTTTCTCCGCCACTATATGCATCGATATGACTTAATTTTGGCCAAGCTGGGTTGCCTGGCTCCTGTGCTTATGCCCTACGTTCCCTTTAGTTCGGATAGGGCATAAAGGGAGCACCTCTGCGATTGTTACCGCTGAGTCATCCGAATGTGTAGCTCAGACTGGGTGAAGCCGAAAGCTAGTGTTCTTAAGGGAATATTCGGTCGGTGGATTAAAGATGTTTTGCATTCACCCCATTGTGAACCCCGGATATTACGATATCTGCGATTTTTCCAATCACAGTTCGGACATGCATTTTAACGCATGCACACCCAGGGAAAGGAACCCTTAACGGAACTATTCTCTCTAGAAGATGATTCTTACAATCATAATGTAATATAACATAACTAGCCGGATACAACTTGTCTTTTCAATCAACTATGACCCCTACGCCTGGTTTCCATGCATACCCCGGTCTATTTTACCACTCAGGTATTCGGAAACACTCCGCACCTTCGGATCCAGAGGTCGAAGTGAAAAGGTCTGCCATGACAATCATTTTACAATTCAGCTAGAGTTACATATGTCAAGGAAAGTACATAGTCACTTGGACTCAAAAAGTTCCTCCTCTATACCGTCCAGCAGGCTGTCTAACTTACAATCCTGCTGGGAATACTTAGCGGCTACTTCTACTTGGTCATATACCAAATTAACAGGAACTTATTTTCCATCTGACCCTAGAGGTCCGACCCGGGCCATATGATTCGGATCAATCTTGGTATACCGTGTTTTCACCATGGCCCAGGCCTCTCGTGCACCTTCCCGGCAGGCCGATATTTTCCATAATCGGAAACACCGCCGCGCTCCCTTGAATAGCTGTACAAGCTCCTCCATACTTCTTGGAGGGGAGGCGGATGGCCATAAGGCCTTAGCAACACTTCGCATCGCCTACCGAGCTTGCTCATGCATTTGCGACAGCTCTTGCAGCAGATCGCCCGACGATCCGGACATCTCCTCTTCAGGACGGCCCGTCAGCATACCTACAAACATAACTCTATCAGTTCCTTTCATCTCCGAATTACTCGAAGGTAAGTTTGACCACATACTGAATATGCCGCCTCGCAACCTTTTATTTTCCTTCATGGAGTCAGCCAGCTGGACCCGCACATCTTTCAGTTCTTCGCCCAGCTGGGTGTTGGAATCCTGGAGCTTGTTTTTCTCCTCCCTGACTCGGGTCGGCACATGTTCGCCCGCGGTGAGTAGCCTTTTGGATTCTTTCTCTCCCGCTTGAACGGCTTTCAGTTGCTCCTCCAGTTGATCTGACGATCCTATCATGAGATAAGCAACAGTATTAGTATAGCTGGCATATAATTATCATTCCTCGATGGAGGGGAATATTACCAGGTGACGCCTTCTTGGATTTCTTCAGTTCAGCAGTAACAACAGTTAGCTGTGTCCGACACCTTTCTAGCTCTCGAGACAACAAGTTGTTCTTCTCCGTAAGCACCTTGTTATACAACGATCCTTAAATCAGTTGTATCAACTGCTTCCAGTTTCGGTGGCTACTGGTATATAATTATCATATTTGACAAATGTAAACTTACCTGCATATCTTTTAAATGCTATTCTGTGGCTCTGTTAAGCCCGTCTCGAGCAGCTCGGATGTATGCATCGGTAAGTGAAAGGCATTGAATGCCTCTTTGGTAAAGCTGAAATTACGTAGAACGGCCCTCCGTATGAGATGATTCATGGCGCTCTCCACTTCTGAGTTTGTGACGGATACATCATCTGAATCCTCTGCCGAAGGACAATCCGGCCTCGCCCCCGCATAAGCCCCTGTCCTTGCGGCAGGATCTGGATCCCGACTGTTGGGAGTATGACCGGCCGGACCCCCGGACATAGTCCGGTGAACTCTTTTCCTGATACAGGACAAACGAAAAAGTCACAGTTGGATGTGACTTCCAAGGGGCATATTTACAAATCCATACCTCTTCGATGAAGGCTCAGTCGTGCCTTCGTTTGCCTTCCTCTTCGAAGGCTTGCCAGGCGTGGGGGCCGCTCTCTTTGGAGAAGCCTCTGGGGTAGCATGGCGTGCCAAACGCCTCCCCTTTGGAGTACGAGATAGTGAGGCAGAACGAGGAAAGACTTTCGGAGGAGATGTCTGATACGTCCATTTTGCATCATGCTTTTATATCATTATTTATCGAATTATGGGCTGTTATTTCACATTATGTCATAATACTTATGGCTATTCTCTCTTATTTTACAAGGTTTACATGAAGAGGGAGAATGCGGCCGGAATTGCAATTTGGAAAAGGAGCAAATATTGGAGACCTATTCTGTGCAACTCCAAAAGTCCTGAAATTCCACGGAACATCTTAAAATAAATAAAGAAAAATCATCGCCAAAGATGAAGGCCAGGGGGCCCACACCCTGTTCACGAGGGTGGGGGCGCGCCCCCTACCTCGTGGGCCCCCTGGTGGCTCTCCGATGCCCATCTTCTCCTATATGAAGTCTTTCGATGAGAAAAAAATAAGAAGCAAACGAAACTCCGCCGCCACGAGGCGGAACCTTGGCGGAACCAATCTAGGGCTCCGGCAGAGCTGTTCTGCCGGGGACACTTCCCTCCGGGAGGGGGAAATCATCTTCATCATCATCACCAACGCTCCTCTCATCGGGAGAGGGCAATCTCCATCACCATCTTCACCAGCACCATCTCATCTCCAAACCCTGGTTCATCTCTTGTATCCAATTCTTGTCTCCAAGTCCGGGATTGGTGCTAGTAGGTTGCTAGTAGTGTTGATTACTCCTTGTAGTTGATGCTAGTTGGTTTATTTGGTGGAAGATCATATGTTCAGATCCTTTATGCATATTATTACCCCTCTGATTTTGAACATGAATATGCTTTGTGAGTAGTTACGTTTGTTCCTGAGGACAGGGGAGAAGTCTTGCTATTAGTAGTCATGTGAATTTGGTATTAGATTCGATATTTTGATGAGATGTATGTTGTCTAGCCTCTAGTGGTGTTATGTGAGTGTCGACTACATAACACTTCACCATTATTTGGGCCTAGAGGAAGGAATTGGGAAGTAATAAGTAGATGATGGGTTGCTAGAGTGACAGAAGCTTAAACCCTAGTTTATGCGTTGCTTCGTAAGGGGTTGATTTGGATCCATATGTTTCATGCTATGGTTAGGTTTACCTTAATACTTTTGTTGTAGTTGCGAATGCTTGCAATAGAGGTTAATCATAAGTGGGATGTTTGTTCAAGTAAGAACAGCACCCAAGCACCGGTCCACCCACATATTAAATTATCAAAGTACCGAACTCGAATCATATGAGCGTGATGAAAACTAGCTTGACGATATTCCCATGTGTCCTCGGGAGCGCTTTTCCTATTATAAGAGTTTGTTCCGGCTTGTCCTTTGCTACAAAAAGGATTGGGCCACCTTGCTGCACTTTATTTACTTTTGTTACTTGTTGCTCGTTACAATTTATCTTATCACAAAACTATCTGTTAGCACTTATTTTAGTACTTGCAGAGAATACCTTGCTGAAAACCGCTTATCATTTCATACGCTCCTCGTTGGGTTCGACACTCTTACTTATCGAAAGGACTACGATAGATTCCCTATACTTGTGGGTCATCAAGACTCTTTTACGGCGCCGTTGCCGGGAGTATAAGCGCCTTTGGTAGGTGGAATTTGGTAAGGAAAAATTTATATAGTGTGCTGAAATTTCATCGTCACTTGTTACTATGGAAAGTAATTCTCTGAGGGGCTTGTTCGGGGTATCTTCACCCCGTCCAGTAGAGCAAAGAGTTGTTCCTCAACCTACTGAACCTATTGAAAACGAAACTCCTTTTGAAATTCCTTCGGGTATGATGGAAAAACTGCTAGCTAATCCTTTTACAGGAGATGGAACAAAGCATCCTGATGAGCACTTAATATCTGTGGATGAAATTTGTGGATTATTTAAGCTTGCAGGTATACCCGATGATGTTGTTAAGAAGAAGGATTTCCCTTTATCTTTGAAGGGAGACGCATTGACATGGTATAGGCTATGTGATGATATGAGATCATGGAACTATAAAAGATTGAAATTGGAATTTCATCAAAAGTATTATCCTATGCATCTTGTTCATCGTGATCGCAATTATATATATAATTTTTGGCCTCGCAAGGAGAAAGCATCACTCAAGCTTGGGGGAGGCTTAAATCAATATTATATTCATGCCCCAATCATGAGCTCTCAAGAGAAATAATTATTCAAAGTTTTTATGCTCAGCTTTACGATAACAATCGCACCATGCTCGATACTTCTTGTCTTTGGCTCTTTTATGATGAAGACTATTGAATTTAAATGGAATTTGTTGGATAGAATTAAATGCAACTCTGAAGATTGGGACCTCGACGAGGGTAAGGAGTCAGGTATGACACCTAAGTTTGATTGTGTTAAATCTTTTATGGATACCGATATTTTCCGTAAGTTTAGCACGAAATATGGACTTGACTCTGAGACAGTAGCCTCTTTCTGTGAATCTCTTGCTACTTATGTTGATCTCCCTAAGGAGAAGTGGTTTAAATATCATCCTCCCATAGAAGTAAAAGTAGCTGCACCTATTAAAGCTGAAGAAAAGACTGTCACTTATAATGATCCTATTGTTCCTACTTCTTATGTTGAGAAACCACCCTTCCCTGTTAGAGTAAAGGATCATGCTAAAGCTTCAACTGTTGTTCGTAAAAGTAATGTTAGAACTTATACACCTCCTGAGCAAGTCAAAGTAGAACCTAATATTTCTATTGTTAAAGATCTCTTGTCTGATAATATTGATGGGCATGCTATTCAATTCTGTGGTGAATCTGCTAGAATTGCTAAATCGTGTGCTAAAGATAAACATAGACATGTGGTAGGCATGCCTGTTATTTCTGTTAAAATAGGAGATCATTGTTATCATGGCTTATGTGATATGGGTGCCAGTGCTAGCGTTATACCCATTGACTTATACAAAAAAATTTGCATGATATTGCACCTGCTGAGTTAGAAGATATTGATGTTACAATTAAACTTGCCAATAGAGATACTATATCTGCAATGGGAATTGTTAGAGATGTTGAAGTCTTGTGTGGAAAAACCAAATATCCCGCTGATTTTCTTGTTCTTGGTTCTCCACAAGATAGCTTTTGTCCCATTATATTTGGTAGACCCTTCTTGAACACTGTTAATGCTAGGATAGATTGCAAAAAGAATGTTGTTACTATTGGGTTGGGTGATATGGTTCATGAGTTTAATTTCTCTAAATTTAGTAAACAACATCGTGAGGAAGAATTTCCTAGTAAGGATGAAATTATTGGTCTCGCTTCTATTGCCATACCTCCTAGTGATCCTTTAGAACATTATTTGCTAGACCATGAAAATGATATGTTCATGAATGAAAGAAGCGAAATAGATGAAGTATTTTTTAAACAGGAACCTATTCTGCAACAAAATTTGCCTGTTGAAATCCTAGGGATCCTCCTCCACCCAAGGGTAATCCGTGTTTGAGCTTAAACCATTGCTGATAATCTTAAATATGCTTACCTTGATGAAAAGAAAATATATCCTGTTATTATTAGTGCTAACCTTTAAGAGCATGAAGAAGAAAGATTATTGAAAACTACGAAGAAGCACCGTGCCGCTATTGGATATACTCTTGGTGATCTTAAGGGCATTAGTCCCACTCTATGTCAGCATAAAATAAATTTGGAAGCGGATGCCAAACCAGTTCGTGATCCTCAACGACGTTTAAATCCTAGAATGAAAGAAGTGGTAAGAAAAGAAATACTCAAGCTTACGGAGGCGGTATAATTTATCCCGTTGTTGATAGTCGCTGGGTAAGTCACATCCATTGTGTCCCTAAGAAGGGGGGTATTACTGTTGTCCCTAATGATAAAGATGAATTGATCCCTCAAAGAATTATCACAGGTTATAGGATGGTAATTGATTTCCATAAATTAAATAAAGCTACTAAGAAAGATCATTACCCCTTACCTTTTATTGACCAAATGCTAGAAAGATTATGCAAACATACACATTATTGCTTTCTAGATGGTTATTCTGGTTTCTCTCAAATACCTGTGTCGGCTACGGATCAATCAAAGACTACTTTTACATGCCCTTTTGGTACTTTTGCTTATAGACGTATGCCTTTTGGTTTATGTAATGCACCCGCTACCTTTCAAAGATGCATGATGGCTATATTCTCTGATTTTTGTGAAAAGATTGTGAGGTTTTCATGGACGATTTTTCCGTCTATGGTTCCTCTTTTGATGATTGCTTGAGCAATCTTGATTGAGTTTTGCAGATATGTGAAGAAACTAATCTTGTCTTGAATTGGTAAAAGTGCCACTTTATGGTTAATGAAGGTATTGTCTTGGGGCACAAAGTTTCTGAAAGAGGTATTGAGGTTGATAAAGCCAAGGTTGATGCTATTGAAAAGATGCCATGTCCCAAGGACATCAAAGGTATAAGAAGTTTCCTTGGTCACGCCGGATTTTATAGGAGGTTCATTAAGGACTTCTCAAAAATTTCTCGACCTCGACTAATTTATTACAAAAGATGTACCATTTGTCTTTGATGATGATTGTGTAGAAGCATTTGAAATTCTTAAGAAAGCATTAGTCTCTGCACCTGTTGTTCAGCCACCTGATTGGAATTTACCCTTCGAAATTATGTGTGATGCTAGTGATTATGTTGTAGGTGTTGTTCTAGGGCAAAGAGTCGATAAGAAATTAAATGTTATTCATTATGCTAGTAAGACTCTAGACAATGCTCAAAGAAATTATGCTACTACCGAAAAGGAACTTTTAGCAGTTGTATTTGCTTGTGATAAATTCAGACCCTATATTGTTGATTCTAAAGTAACAATTCACACTGATCATGCTGCTATTAAATATCTTATGGAAAAGAAAGATGCTAAACCTAGACTTATTAGATGGGTTCTCTTGCTGCAAGAATTTGATTTGCATATTGTTGATAGAAAAGGAGCCGAGAACCCCTTTGCAGATAACTTATCTAGGTTAGAGAATGTTCTTGATGACCCACTACCTATTGATGATAGCTTTCCTGATGAACAATTAAATCTCATAAGCACTTCTCGTAGCACTCCATGGTATGCTGATTATGCTAATTATATTGTTGCTAAATTTATACCACCTAGCTTCACATACCAACAAAGGAAAAAGTTCTTCTATGATTTGCGTCATTACTTTTGGGATGACCCTCATCTTTATAAAGAAGGAGTAGATGGTGTTATTAGGCGTTGTGTACCTGAGCATGAACAGGAGCAGATCCTCATGCAAGTGTCACTCCAAGCTTATGGAGGACACCACACTTTGGAGATAGAAGCGCACATAAGGTATTGCAATATGGTTTTTATTGGCCTACTCTCTTCAAGGATGCCCGTAAGTTTGTCTTGTCTTGTGATGAATGTCAAAGAATTGGTAATATTAGTAGACATCAAGAAATGCCTATGAATTATTCACTTGTTATTGAACCATTTGATGTTTGGGGCTTTGATTATATGGGACCTTTTCCTGCCTCCAATGGATATACACATATTTTAGTTCTTTGTTGATTACGTTACTAAGGGGGTAGAAGCTATTCCAACTAGTAGTGCTGATCATAACACCTCTATTAAAATGCTTAAGGAAGTTATTTTTCCTAGGTTTGGAGTCTCTAGATATTTAATGACTGATGGTGGTTCACACTTTATTCATGGTGCTTTCCGTAAAATGCTTGCTAAATATGACGTTAACCATAGAATTGCATCTCCATATCACCCACAGTCTAGTGGTCAAGTAGAATTGAGTAATAGAGAACTCAAATTAATTTTGCAAAAGACTGTTAGGCCCAGTTCTTTTGGGCGATTCTCCCAGAATCTTGAGAATTGACCCTTTACCCAGCTTCTCCCAGAATCTTGTATCTATATATTTTTTACAATCCTAACTATTCACATCCTAACTAGCTAGGATTGTAAAAAAAATATGGGTTCAAGATTCTGGGAGAAGCTGGGTGGAGGGTCGATTCTCAAGATTATGGGAGAATCGGCCAAAAGAACTGGGCCTTAATAGGTCTAGAAAGAATTGGTCCAAGAAACTCGATGATGCATTATGGGCCTCGACACAGAAACTGAAAGACTTCGGCTGATTAGCGAGGAACTGATTGAGAGTAGCAAAGTGCGGCTGGTTGTTGCCTTGACCTTGATTTCCTTGATTGCCTTGCCCTTGAGTACGCTCTTGCAAGAGTTGCAAAATCATCCATGATAGCTTGCCATGCCTCCGGAGGCGGAGGTGGAGGTGGCTGCCATGATAGCTTGCCATGCCTCCGGAGGCGGAGGTGGAGGTGGAGGGTTCGACTGACTCTCATCATTGCGATCCGGATTCGGGCCGTTGGCGGAGCCATCTGAAGAGGGTGACATCCGTTAGCACTTGATGAGCAGATAGACAAGTTGAATCAACGGATAGAAATTGCAACATATAGTCTTCACAATAAACATTGAACAAGGATGAGCGAATGAATTCCAAAAGCTAACATCACACGTCCATTAAGGTGAGAAGCCACTTAGATAAAGGTATGGAACCATCATCTGCCTTTGAAACAACTCGAATAACACAACTGAAAACAAAACAAAAGATTGGCTTCTAGAATAAGCCGGAACAAACACGTGATAGAGATTTCGCCCAAAGTGTTCGTGGTGGGGCCCACATGGGCACGACGTACAGCGGACGTCACGAATGACAAACAAGACGTCCCTGAATCAGCATAGCCAAGGATTCTTTAAGACGCCTCGCGACCACTGTAAATCTCAAATCATACATCTGTCGGAAAGATATCCTGTAAGCTACTAGAATTCCCACCTATAAACTCCCGAAACTTTCTGGTTATGCAATCTGGTGTTGGGGATACAGGGGACACAAAATATATCACCCAAACTAACAATACCTAGATCCATCTGTATCCATCCGTCAACAACTAACCAAGAAACCTTCTGAAGTCGTGTACCTCGACATCCGTTATACGAGTCATGGCAATACTCCCGAGCTCGCCCGATCTTTGAGTTATCGGGTTATCTCACCAACAAGCTGTACAAAAGAGATTTCGATGTCGGTAAAACTCGTGTATTCCAGAATCAAGCGATAAAATTGTGATGACAACACCTCGGAGCTCAACTCCCGGGACACCGCCACAACCCCTAAATGTCAGGAGGCACCAAGAACAATGTTCTCGTCACAAAACCATCGGAACGATTCCAAGATACCCGCGTGATCCTAAAAATTTTTTTAGTGAAATTTGAGGAGAGGAGAGTCAAAACTTCTACGTCAGGAGACCTCACCAGAGCGACGAAGGGACTGGGGAGTAAAAAGAATCCTACTCTCCGATATATATAATCCTAAGACTCAAAACATTTTTCCGTTCTAGACTCAACAACGCCAACAAACAATCAAGCGAGGCTCCTAAGTCGGGAAGGCTCGATTACCAACTTGCGCCCCGATGCGGCTATATCTCCCACGTGTCGAAGCACGACTTAGAGGCATAACCGCATTGAAAGCAATGTCGCAAGTGAGGTAATCTTCACACAACCCATGTAATACATAAGGGAAAGAGATACATAGTTGGCTTACAATGCCACTTCACACAATACATAAATAAACATCCATCATCCAGAATACACTCAAGGTCCGACTACGGAACCAAAATAAAAGAAGATACCCCAAATGCTACACGGATCCCCGATCGTCCCAACTGGGCTCCACTCGATCATCGTGAAAGACACATAGTAACGACCACGTTCCTCATCGAACTCCCACTTGAGTTCGGTTGCGTCACCTGACCGCATCGTCGGCACCTGCAAGCTGTTTTGGTAGAATCTGTGAGTCACGGGGACTCAGCAATCTCACACCCCGAGATCAAGACTATTCAAGCTTATAGGAAGGACAGAGTTGTGAGGTGGAGCTGCGACAGCGACTAGCATATATGGTGGCTACACTCGCGAAAGAGAGCGAGAAGAGAAGCAAAGCGCGGTCGTGAAGCTAGTAGTGATCAAGAAGTGATCCTGAAACTACTTACGTCAATCATAACTCCAACACCGTGTTCACTTCCCGGACTCCACGAGAAGAGACCATCACGGTTACACGCGGTTGATGTGTATTAATTAAGGTCAACTTGGGTTTTCTACAACCGGACATTAACAAATTCCCATCTGCCTCATAACATGAGCACGGCTTTGAAAGATAATACCTGCAGGGTGTCCCAACTTAGCCCATTATAAGCTCTCACGGTCAACGAAGGATATTCCTTCTCTGGGAAGACCCGATCGATCTCGAAATCCCGGACTACAAGACATTTCGACAGCAATAAAACAAGACCGGAAAAGCCGCCCGATTGTGCCGACAAATCCCGATAGGAGCTGCACATATCTCGTTCTCGTGGCACATCCGGATAAGTCAAGCTACGAGTAAAACCAAGCCTCGAAGTTTCCCGTGGTGGCCCCTTGTCTGCTCGGTTCGGGCCAAGACTCGAAGGAGCACTGTCCGGGGGTTAAAATAAAGATGACCCTCGGGCTCGCGAAAACCGGGGAAAAAGGCTTAGGTGGCAAATGGTAAAACCAATGTTGGGCCTTCTTTGGAGGAGTCTTATTCAAAGCGGTATCAAGGGGTCCCATAAATCACCCAACCGTAAGGAACGCGAAAACAAGGAACATAACACCGGTATGGCGGAAACTAGGGTGGCAAGAGTGGAACAAAACACCGGGCATAAGGCCGAGTCTTCCACCCTTTACCAAGTATATAGATGCATTAATTATAGCAGATATATTGTGATATCCCCAACAAGTAAACATGTTCCAAAAGGAACAACATCTCCATGTTCCAACAAGGAACAAACTTCATCTTCACTGCAACTAGCAATCTTTGTAAGAGGGCCGAGCAAAGCGGTAACATAGCCAATCAACGGTTTGCTAGGAAAGGATGGTTAGAGGTTTGACATGGCAATATGGGTGGCATGATATAGCAAGTGATAGGCATCGTAGCATAGGCATAGCAAAAGCGAGCATCTAGCATAGCAAAGATAGAAGTGATTTCGAGGGTATGGTCATCTTGCTCGCAAAGTTCTCGGAGTTGTCGAAAGCTTGATCCTCGTGGCGTTCTCAACAGGTTCCTCATTCACGTACTCGTCTCCCGGCTCTACCCAAAGCAAGGACACAAACAAAGGAACCACAATAAATCACGGTGCAATGCACAAGCAACATGATGCAAAACATGACATGATATGCGAGATGTGATATGCAATGCGTATGCATGCTCCGGAAGGAAAATGATGAACCAGGCATCAACTTGGCAAACCAAGTATGCTGCTGGAAAGATGAGATGATTTCGTTGAAATCGATATAAAGATCACCGGAATCGGATGCACGGTTTGCAAATGACAAGCAAAACAAGAATGGCACAAATCTGCCATTAACAGCATGATGCCACAAAGCAAGCAACAAGAAATTAAGCTACTGCACCCAAACGTACCAGAAAAGCATATGACAGTGATCTACTCAAGATTCTTGACAAAAGATGAACACTGATCTACGGCTAAATCACATCATAACAGGTCCAAACAAGCATGGCAAAAATGCAAAATATATCAGCTTCACAGACTTAGGGAAATTGCTGAACATGGCAAAATCAGCATCAGGAAGCAATGTTCAGAGCAATGAAACAGCATGCTACAGGAACTTATAATAGCAAACCAAGGTATGGAATGAATCTAATCAAAGCATAGAACAAAAGTCCCTTACTGACCATAAGCAAAAAAGGATCAGAAAATAAAATAACACCCATGGAAAAAAATGTAGGACTCAAGTTCATAGGGTGCACACATCAATCATGGAAAAAATGACAAAAGTGCATGTTCTGTTACGAAACAGAAACTAACATCACATAGCCTTCTTCCAACAGCATTTCGGGCATCAAGATGAACTCAAATGAAAATGATGCAATGAGATGAAATGATCTACTCTTCGAGGCGAACATTTTGACATATTACACGCACGAAACGGAGCAATATGCAGAGAGTTATGGCATGAAGAAAATGCAACAAATTACTGACAGAATAAAAACTTAGAGGAAATCGGGGCTCGGGGGAAAGTCAACCCTCGTCGGATCCGGATCGGATCCGGAGGGCGCGCGGATCGAGGACGGTGGAACCTCGCCGGAGGAGGGAGGAAGGAGGACCGGGGCGGAGGAGGACGAGGCAGGCGGGGCAGCCGAGGCGGCCATGAGCTCACGGCTCCCGGACGGCCAGTGGCGACGGAGCCGGGCGGCGCGGGCGGATCCGGCCACCGGCGGCCAGGCGCGCGGCGGCCAGCGGGCAGAGGCGCGGAGCGTTGACGGCCTTGAGGGCGCGGCCGGCCTTGGCAGGAGGGCCCGCCAGCCCGTGTGGGCGGCGGGCGAAGTGGGCACGGGCCACGTGGCGGCTTCCGGTTCGTCCGGCGCGGCCGCGGACGTGTCCGCCCGGATTTCGTCCGGCGCGGAGGGAAAAATGCTAGGGTTTCGCCGGTTGGAGGGGGAGATGCATATTTATAGGTAGAAGGAGCTAGGAAGCTCCAAATGAGGTGTAGTTTTCGCCCGCACGATCGTGGTCGAACGACGGAGAGCATGGAAGTGACTTAGATGGGTTATTGGGCTGTTTTGAAAGGGTGTTGGGCTGCAACTTAAAAGACGCTTTTCGAGAGTGCGGTTAACCGTTGGAGTACCAAACGAGCTCCAAATGACCCGAAACTTGACAGGTGGTCTACCGATGGTATACCAAGGCCACTTGGCAAGGCTCGGTCCATTCCGAGAAAGTTTAGTACCCGCTCACGGAAAAACGTAAAAGGGGACACCGGGGAACATAGGAGTGCCGGATTGCAAAACGGACAACGGGGAAAATGCTCGGAATCATGAGACGAACACTTACGCAAATGCGATGCACATGATGACATGATATGAGATGCATGACACAGACAAAATGCATAAATGAAGAAAAACCCATCCACGGAGGGAATATCATATCACAATGCCGAAAATGGCAAGAGTTGGAGTTACAAATATGGAAAGTTACATCCGGGGTGTTACATTCTTGTTTCGAGCTGTTTTTCTGACAGGTCTAGATCATCATGACGTCCCCAAGTGCTTCCAAGGACAAGTTCTTCAAGAAGGTGATCAACCCTTACCTCGCGGAGGTGCTGCGACACCCTCAAACCATTGAGATGCGTGATGGGTTGCTGCACATCCGCGATGTTGAGGGACCAAAGGGAACTGGAAGCATGGAGGCGAGGCTCGAGGCAATGGAGCAACAAGTTTTCAAGTGCCAGGGGATGGTGGAGCGTGGAATTAACGCTAGCCACAAGATGCTCGCGGAGTTCACCAACAACTACGAGCCGGCGCCAAGAACACCGAGGAGGCCATCTTCAAGCTACATGAGAAGATCGAGCAACTCCAAGCCCAAATCTATGATCTGCAAAATCAAAACTGTGAGTATGAATATAGATTCAAAAGGATGAGTTTGGCTGCAGATTTGAGGATTCCGGAGACTTGATCATCCTTCTATGATGGTGAGCCTATGCCATGGAAGATGGACGACAAGCTTGCATCATCAACAACACTTCCACCTTCTTCATCAACAAAGGAGACATAATCACATGGGTATGGGCACTCCCCTTGGCAACTGCCAAGCTTGGGGGAGGTGCCCGGGTATCATATCACCATCACAACTCCTATCTTTACCGTTTTTCTTAGTTCGATCCTATTAGTAGTATCTTGATCTAGTAGAATAAAGTCATGGCATGATCTAGTTTTGAGTTTTGCTTTATGATCCCTCTATGTAATCGAGTCTGTGAGCTATATATATAATAAAGATTAGTGTTGAGTCAAGGGCTTGATTGTTTTGCCATGATCTTGGGTGAATAAAATAAAAGAAAAAGAATAAAAAGAAACAAAGAGTTCATATTGATCTTATTGAGAGTAATGACTTCACATAGAAAGAGTATGGTGATTGAAAGTTGTTGGGAGTTGGCAGATATAGCTTTGGTCATCGTTGCAATTAATAGGAAGTAATAAGGAAAGAGAGGTTTCACATATAGATATATTATCATTGACATCTTTTATGATTGGGAGCACTCATTAAAATATAAAATGCTAAAGAGTTGATGTTGGACAAGGAAGACAACGTGATGAGTTATGTTTTCTTATATCTGAGATAAAGTATGTCGTCATGGATCCTCTAACATGTTGAGCTTGCCTTTCCCCCTCATGCTAGCCAAATTCTCAGCACCAAGTAGAGATACTACTTGTGCTTCCAAATACCCTTAAACCAGTTTAGCCATGAGAGTCCACCATATCTACCTATGGATTGAGTAAGATCCTTCAAGTAAGTTGTTATCGGTGGAAGCAATAAAAATTGCTCTCTAAATATGTATGACTTATTAGTGTAGAGAAAATAAGCTTTGTACGAACTTGTTGTGGAAGTAATAAAAGCGGCCAATTTTGCATAATAAAGGTCCACATACAAGGGGCAATATAAAGTGACGTTCTTTTGCATTAAGATTTTGTGCATCAACCCTAAACGCGCATGAGCAACCTCTGCTTCCCTCTGCGAAGGGCCTATCTTTTACTTTATGTTTTTACTTTATGCTTGAGTCAAGGTGATCCTCACCTTTCCTTTTTCATTTTATCCTTTGGCAAGCCCAAAGATGTTGGAAAGAACATGATATATATATCTAATTGGATGTAGGGGAGCATGAATTATTATTGTTGACATTACCCTTGAGGTAAAAAGTTGCGGGGCAAAACTATAAGCCCCTATCTTTCTCTGTGTCCGATTAAAACTCCGTAACCACAAGTATTGTGTGAGTGCTAGCAGTTATGAAGGACTAAATGATAGTTGAGTATGTGGACTTGCTTTTAAGCTCTGACATAGACTCTTTCCGATGTTATGATAAATTGCAATTGTTTCAATGGCGAGGTTATAATTTCTTTGGTGCCCAATAAGGTTTTGATTCATACTTTTGCATTGTGAAAAGATCATCACTTGAACATAAGTAATCATACGACAAAATCTATATATGTTCTTTGTTATGAGAATAATCATGATGCCTTCATATCCGTATTTTATTTTTATCGACGCCTCTACCTCTAAACATGAGGACATATTTATTGTTATCGGCTTTTAAGCGAGGACAAGCGAGGTCTAAGCTTGGGGAGTTGATCGTCCATTTTGCATCGTGCTTTTAAATCGTTATTTATCGCATTTTGGGTTGTTATTTCACATTATGTCACAATACTTATGGCTATTCTCTCTTATTTTACAAGGTTTACATGAAGAGGGAGAATCTTGCGGTAGAATTCAGGTTGGAAAAGGAGCAAATATTGGCGACCTATTCTGTGCAACTCCAAAAGTCCTGAAATTCCACGGAACATCCTAAAATAAATAAAGAAAAATCATCGCCAAAGATAAAGGCCAGGGGGCCCACACCCTGTTCACGAGGGTGGGGGGCGCCCCCCTGGGGCGCGCCCCCTACCTCGTGGGCCCTCTGGTGGCTCTCCGATGCCCATCTTCTCCTATATGAAGTCTTTCGATGAGAAAAAAATAAGAAGCAACCTTTTGGGACGAAACTCCGCCGCCACGAGGCTAACCTTGCAAACCAATCTAGGGCTTGGCCGAGGCTATTCTGCCGGGCACACTTTCCTCCGGAGGGAAATCATCGTCATCATCATCACCAACGCTCCTCTCATCGAGAGGGCAATCTCCATCACCATCTTCACCAAAGACCATCTCATCTCCAAACCCTGGTTCATCTCTTGTATCCAATTCTTGTCTCCAAGTCCGGATTGGTGCTAGTAGGTTGCTAGTAGTGTTGATTACTCCTTGTAGTTGATGCTAGTTGGTTTATTTGGTGGAAGATCATATGTTCAGATCCTGTATGCATATTATTACCCTCCGATTTTGAACATGAATATGCTTTGTGAGTAGTTACGTTTGTTCACGAGGACAAGGGAGAAGTCTTGCTATTAGTAGTCATGTGAATTTGGTATTCGCTCGATATTTTGATGAGATGTATGTTGTCTAGCCTCTAGTGGTGTTATGTGAACGTCGACTACATAACACTTCACCATTATTTGGGCCTAGAGGAAGGCATTGGGAAGTAATAAGTAGATGATGGGTTGCTAGAGTGACAGAAGCTTAAACCCTAGTTTATGCGTTGCTTCGTAAGGGGTTGATTTGGATCCATATGTTTCATGCTATGGTCAGGTTTACCTTAATACTTTTGTTGTAGTTGTGGATGCTTGCAATAGAGGTTAATCATAAGTGGGATGTTTGTTCAAGTAAGAACAGCACCCAAACCTTCGTCCACCCACATATCAAATTATCAAAGTACCGAACGCGAATCATATGAGCGTGATGAAAACTAGCTTGACGATATTCCCATGTGTCCTCGGGAGCGCTTTTCCTATTATAAGAGTTTGTTACGGCTTGTCCTTTGCTACAAAAAGGATTGGGCCACCTTGCTGCACTTTATTTACTTTTGTTACTTGTTGCTCGTTACATCTGTTACCACTTATTTCAGTACTTGCAGAGAATACCTTGCTGAAAACCGCTTATCATTTCCTTCTGCTCCTCGTTGGGTTCGACACTCTTACTTATCGAAAGGACTACGATACATCCCCTATACTTGTGGGTCATCAATGTCTCCTGATTACTTACGTGCGAAGCAGGGAGAAGACCGGGATAGTCGGCGGTGATAGCCACTTCCGTGCCGTCATAGCTCGCCTGGTAAAACATCGTGTCCTCGAGCACCGCGAATATATCTGGATCCTCTTCGAATCAGGGGTCAAGGTCCCGGCTGTGGCCCTCTGGCTGCGGGGCGGAGCTGTGAAGCCCATCGGAGATCTTCCGCCATTGCTGTTATAAATGGATGGATTAATATTCATTGAAAGTGGCTCAGGGGGTGGAGTGAGTAGAGCAGAGGGGTTGGGACTTACCCAACTAGGAGGATTGTACATGGAAAATCCATCTCTACGCTTGATATGAAGAAATTCCTCTTCCTCCCCTTTGAACAGTTCAGCCAATATTTTGGCCAGAGCGGCGGGGGTGTCCGGACCCTTTCGGCCGCAGCAGGAGGCGTCATCCTCCCCATTGTAGTGCCACATGGGAAGCCCCTGTATTGGAGTGGCTGAACCCCCCGTACTATGGAAGTCGCCATTACCTCAACTATTGATATTTCGGACTGGGCGAGCATCCTTATCTTGCTCATGAGTTGACGAACTTCCGCACTATCTTTCTCCTCGAGGCTTCGAGGGCGCCAGCTGTGGCGTTTCTTCAAAGGAACGCTTGTGAACTCGGGAAGACCCCTGCGAACTGGGTCAGGAAGTGCGACGTCCTCGATATAGAACCATTCGGAAGGCCACTCTTCGGATGCCTTCTTTGGTGTGTCGGACAGGTATCCGGTCTCGGCGATGCGCCATATTTCGGCTCCGCCCACTTCATATATTGATCCCTCGTGGTTACGTGGGATAAGGCAGAATAGCTTTCTCCACAATTCAAAATGGGCCTCGCAACCCAGGAATAGCTCACAAAGAGTGACATAACCCGCGATATGCAGGATGGAGGCGGGAGTGAAGCTCTGCAGTTGGAGGCCATAATACTCCAGAAGCCCTCGGAGGAACGGATGAATTGGAAATCCGACGCCTCTTAGCAAGTAGGGAACGAAGCACACTCGTTCCCCCAGATGGATTGGGGAAATTCTCCGCCTGGGCCACGCCATTGAAGGAGGTCAATCCTGCCCGAACAGGGACCATATCCGCAGGGGGAAGAAATCCCTGTGTTTGTAGCTTCACCAGCTGACCGTGGGATACGGAGCATCTCTCCCCATCACCTTTTTTGGGCCGCGGGGGCGGGAGGGGGAGCTGGGAGCACTAGCCATGTTGGAGTGGTCTTTTCTAGCAAGCTCTGAGGATTTCTTCCGTGTGGTGCTGAATGGATCTAAGATCCAATCTCTTTAAATAGACGCTCTTTTCTTACATGGCTGGGGTGTTATGTGCAAAAATACCCTGACCTCTCGCATTCGCTCGACACGTGGAAGCTGAAGTCGTTGATACACAGAAGCCGAGGGGTACGACATTAAATGGAAGGCCGAATACATCTCTTTGAAGTCATCGGAGGAGGAACCCGCCTTGCAATGCCGAAGAAAATATGTGCGCCGGACACCTCGTTATTAAGCCTGGTTCGGGGGCTACTGAGGGAGTCCTGGACTAAGGGGTCCTCGGGCGTCCGGCCTGTTAGCCGTGGGCCGCAATGATGGGCTGTGAAGATACAAGGACCGAAGACTCTTACCCGTGTCCGTATGGGACTCTCCTTGGCGTGGAGGGCAAGCTTGGTGTCCGAATATGAAGATTCCTTTCTCTGTAACCGACTTTATGTAACCCTAGTTCCCCCCGGTGTCTATATAAACGGAGGGCTAGGTCTGTAGAGGCGAATAATCATAATTATAGTCATACAGGCTAGAATTCTAGGGTTTTAGCCATCACGATCTCGTGGTAGATCAACTCTTGTAATACTCATATTCATCAAGATCAATCAAGCAGAAAGTAGGGTATTACCTCCATAGAGAGAGCCTGAACCTGGGTAAACATTGTGTCCCCTGTCTCCTGTTACCATCGACCTTAGACGCACAGTTCGGGACCCCCTACCCGAGATCCACCGGTTTTGACACCGACACCTAGTGACAAGCATGAAGCATAGCAAAGTCGTATCAACATCAATCTCAGAACATAGTGGATACTAGGGATCAAGCTCTAACAAATTGACTCGATTTACATGTCAAATCTCATCCAATTCCATCACCGTCCAGCAAGCCTACGAAGGAATTACTCACTCCCGATGGTGAGCATCATGGAATTGTTCATGAAGAAGTATGGATGATGATGACGGTGACAAATCTCCCTCTTCGGAGCCCCGAACGGACTCGAGAATAGCCCTCCCGATGAAGAACAGGAGGCGGCGGCGGCTTCGTATCTTAAAACGCGATAAAACTTCTATTTTTTTCTTGGGAGACGAATTTTGTAGGCTTGGAATTAGGTTAGATGGAGCCCCGTGGGCCCCACAAGACATCAGGATGTGCCCTGGGGGGTAGGCACGCCTGTTGCCTTGTGGGCAGCAGGTGGGTCCCCTCGAGTAGATCTATTTTTTATTTATTCAATGAAAAATCTCCGTAAAGTTTCGTCCAATTCCGAGAACTTTTATTTTTACACAAAAACAACACCATGATAGTTCTGCTGAAAATGGCTTCCGTCCGGGTTAATTACATTCAAATCATGCAAATTAGAGTCCAAAACAAGAGCAAATGTGTTTGAAAAGGTAGATACAATGGAGATGTATCAGAGATGCTAATGCAGCTTGTTCAATGCTACTAATATTTTCCTCTCTTTTGATGGATCTAGAGTATATACACACGAGGTACATGGTCTAGAAAGATGAATATACAATAGTTTAAAAAATATTTTTAGAATACATATGAGTGGTATTTGGGGGGGGGGGTATTTTAGGGGTGGTGCTGGAGTTGAAGAAAT
The DNA here is from genome assembly GCA_021605145.1 of Aegilops bicornis. Taxonomy (NCBI): domain Eukaryota; kingdom Viridiplantae; phylum Streptophyta; class Magnoliopsida; order Poales; family Poaceae; genus Aegilops; species Aegilops bicornis. The sequence continues at coordinate 341,789,723 of CM038670.1, read as the reverse complement.
TTAATGGGAGAATCTTTTTAGCAGAGTCCCCGATTTTGAGTTATAGGCAAGAAGTTTGGGGGGGGGGGGGGTGTTGTGACTTGCCTTGAGGGGCACATATTACGGCATGCATTGTTGTTCTTGCTCTTTCCGGAGCACATCGATTAACAATGGAGCTTGTGCAAAGGGTCGGGTGTCGACTGGGAGGTCAGCAACCGGGATAGAGGTTTCAAGGGGTCTGCTTCTGAGTGTTGGTTGTTGGGACCATTTTTTCTCTGCTTCCTTCGACTATGAGCCCCTGCCTCAGAGCAAGTTATTCGTGGGCTATCGATGGCTTTGAGGTTGTTTTTTCATCCACCTTTCCCTTTTATTCGTTTGTATCCCACTACCTGATATGGTATGGAGCCTACATATGGCTACCTACCAAAATAGAACGAGAAAAGCAAGTGGTAACCAAACAATTTCATGACCAACCATTCCTTCATGCAACATCCTATGGAGGAATGACGTAACAAAGTGCACATATCTATACTACTATAGCACTGGCGTTTATTTGCACCTAGAGCATCGATCCTAGCCACTTCTTTCCTAAATCTAACGGCTAAGATTAGAGGGATTCACTATGAACAGTAGCCCGCAGCTAAAACTATTAGGTTCTGGAACCATCGCATTGGACCTCCTAGAAAAGAATACCTATGCCTCCTCTGCCATGTTGCCATTGTCGGGTTGTGACGAATAAAAGAAAGTTTAGGCCGTGAGCCAATGCGATAGATGTCTCGCGAGGATAACTAAAGTTGAAGTAAACTATTTGTGGGTTCCACCATGTACTATTTTTTTTGAAAGTTCCCGGGTGACTCCAGACAGTGGTTGTATTGTATCAATTAGTAGAATTCTAAACTTGATTTCACACATATTAACAATATAAATGTTTTCTCAAGATTCATTTTTCAAAGTAATGTATGATTTTTCCCTTTTGTCGGAATCACACCATACTATTAAGATGGGCATTGCACGTGCATGCACACTAGTAAATTCTAGTATCAGACTAAAGTCCTTAGTCTTATCATGCACCAATATACCAAGTGAGCCTTTGGGATTTTTTTTCTAGAAATTACAATAGAAGTTTGATGGGTCAAGTTCTTATAATTCCAACATATGATCTTGCCTAGGCAAAAAGGTGATCTGCTAGTTGTTTACAGGCCTCGATGCAAATTGACGGAATATCAAAATTTCCGCTCATTGTTCATCAACGTTCAAGGCGTTAGCACCTCTTCCTTTTTGCATTATGTTCCTTCTTTCGTCTGTCCTCTCCTTCCCCACAGGGCCTCTTACGTTTTCGATTTTGCCAAATTTTTTGACTGATTTTCCTTACAAACCGAGTCAATTGCCCCATGCATTATTGCCTTACCGTATAAAATCATGTTTTCTTTGTTAACCAATAAACACTAATTTAATTGACAACCGAAGTCCATTTTGCTACATGATCGGATTAACAAATAAAATGGCCAGTAAATGATGGTGATTGTGTACACGATATTTATGCGCACAGACAATTGCATAGTACTGTAGTATACATTGAAAAAAAATAAGACAATTTAAGTCGTGTTCGGATCTCCTCCCGCTTCTCAAAACTCCACAACTTTAGCTTCTCATCGTAGTTTCTAACTACATGCAGCGATGGAAATTCTGTTCGGCTCCGTTTGCATCTCCCGGCGCTGCAACCCAGCTCAGAGGGCTATGGCCTGTTCGGGGTAGTTGGGCCGTCTGGAGGCAGCCCAAATCGGGCCAGCATCAGCAAAAACCACCACGAGCAGTAGTGAGGTGAGCATCGACGTCACTGGCGTCGGGGCTGGAGCTTGTCCCGCCGGTGCAGAAGGTGACACATCCTTGTCTTGAGGGCGGCGTCCTTCAGGAGTTCAGGCTGCGACGCCGGGATCCGCCGGGGATGGGCTTGGAAAGGTTCGATCTGCCGTGGATAGGAGCGGCGGCCGGCGAGGGACTGGCGGCGTGGGTGGCGGTGGTGGTACGCGGCTATGGCGGCTAGGGTTAGCGCAAGGGGAGAACAGATCGAGAGAGAGAGAGAGAGAGAGAGAGCATGTACCTGTTCGAGAGAAGAGAAGGGGTTCGAGGCAGTTTTCTTTCTTTTTTCCTAAGGGAAAGGAAGGGGCGCATTGAACCGGTACGTTTGGTGGTGGTAGCCGGCCGTAAGTCAGGTAAACTGGTTTCAGTCGGCCGTAAATCGGGCGAACTCCAGATTTTCGTTTTCATGGAGCTGGACGGAGCTCGCTCCTCATATTTGCACTACGCACATGCTTAGCTTCTAGAATTTAGCTTCTTGGAGCCCAAGCGTTCGCGACAATTTCACCTATGAAGTTGATGAAGTTAGAAGCTAGAGGAGATGCCCTTATTTAACATTCATATCACTGAACCTGAGTCTCATCTTTAGTGTCTGGTGTGAGAGGATGATAAGTGGATCCAGTTGTGTGCACGGAAAATTCAGGATCCATCTTTCCAACCGCCCACCAACCCATTATTCCTTTCCCGACAGGTGGGCCCGGATGCTTTAGATGCGGGTCCTCATCATCTGATTTTTCTCCGAGAAATGAGCGATTTATGTATTTACCTGCACTTAATTGATATATTTTCTCACCATTTTCCTTTTTCTAGGGTCTTCTCCTGCTCGTCGTCGTCGTCGTCGTCGTCTTCTTCTCCTCTCGTCTGCCTGCGCGGCCCGACCAATAGACCGACCGGGAGAGTGGAAGCAGCAGCCGCCGCGGCTATCGGGCTATGGCGGGAGCGGCCGGGAGGGAGAGGGACCCGCTCCTCCGCTCCGAGATCCACGGCTTCATCACCTACGCAGGTCCGACCTCTCCAGTCCGACCGCCGCCGCTCCTCGTCCTTTTTTTATTCCCCTACCTCTCTTTTTTTGCTTTAGTTTGGTGCGGCAGATTCTGTAGCTTCCGTGGGCTCGCCTGGTTCGTGTTCGCTTGTTCGAGCCGTGATTCGTTCGGGTTTTGGAGTTGCTGTCACCTGATGCCTCGCTCTCGGGCTTTGATTCTCACTGCTCATGCATTTTGCCAGTCTCGGGTTGCAACACACTTGTTCTTTTCCGGAACCAATTCGCCTGTTGGTGGTCTGGCTGTTCGATTGGAATGTTTCCCCCCCAACTACTGGTGTGTTTTTTTTATTCGCAAAAGAAAAAAACTACTGGTGTTTTTGTTCTTGGGATTTGGTCGAATGCTCTGTTTGTGTGGTGACTGGTGAGTGAGGTCTCATTTGATTCTTTCTCTCTCTTTTTTTAAACTTAGTTTTGCATCGTTTAAGTTTTGGGGCTTTGAGGTTAGCTTAGATTTTGGCGTCTCATGTTGTTCGGATGCTCTAGAATTATGGAATTTACGTTTAGTTCATTTCTATCTTTTGTTGTTGAAAGGAAAAAAGCATGTTGTTGTGTCTTGGGCTGATTTCTCGACCGTGTTTCTTCTTCTGATGGTTGGTGGATAGACTTGAACTTCGAGAAGCTGAAAGCAGAGGCCGCGTCGCGCTGGTTCCGGCCGAATGAGATCTACGCGGTCCTGGCCAACCACGAGAGGTTCAAGGTCCATGCACAGCCCATCGACAAGCCCGTGAGTATGTGTTTCGCATCAACCCTAAACCCTCATCTTGGCATCCATTTCCATTCCATACCACTGTGCTTGCTTAGCTTCCGTGATTGACTGCACAACTTGGTGTGAACAAAAGGGAACATTAACAGATATGCGTGTTGACGTATGACGACTGGGTTATGCGTGAAAAATAACAATAGTTCAAGCCCTGTTGGTTCATTGTTTGGGGACATAATGTGTCGGCTGGAACGTTGGGGGTGTTGAATCTCCCATCCTTGGTCTTCTATTCTTCTCTCTCTAGGGAACACAAAAAGTTTACGTCTTGATGCATTGATTGAAAATGAAAGTTACCATAAGCTTTGGCTTTGTACATGCCCAATGAAGAGCAAACAGACACTACTACATCAATATAACAACATTCAAAGCCTGGAAGCGTCCTCCATGGCTGAGGAAGTCGAAGTACAGAAGTAGCCCACCAGTCCATAAAGTTGTTGCCGGGGTTGGGAGGAGGTGCTGTAGATCGAATCCAAGACAGGACTGTGTGCCAGGTTTGATAGCAAAATCCGCAATCCATGAGGAGGTGCTGCATACGCTCCACGTCTTAACAGAATGCTTTTGTGAACTGGAGTATAAGTATAGTTAGCATGATTGCTATAAAGCACTCTTCTCAGTGTTTTTTCCGAAATGTTTGTGCACAGGAGCCTTGTTATTGTTCTCAACTTCTCATTAGAATACTTTCTCTAGGTCATAAGAGAATATTCAGTTGTGAAAGTAATAAACATGATCTACCACCCAAATCTCCCATGTACACAAGAGTCAGATTATAAAGTAATATATCATCTTGGGCGACTATGCTACCATAAGTAAAACCAATATGTTTTCATGTTCTCATTGCAAATTTGCACTTAACTTTTGCTTGTTGTGATTGCAGTTTTTGTGTGTGCTTTTCCCATTTCCAGCAGACGCACCTCTTGGGAATTGAATTTGCTCACCTGTCTTCGTCCTGGTTTATTGGTCCCCATTATATTTTGTGCCAAATTTTGACCATAGATTTAAGTAACAAAATTCATGCATGTCATCAAAAATTATATCGTTGAGAACTATGTTCAAATACAGATCCAATGATATAATTTTTGTTGACATGCATTGACATTTTGTTAGTTAAATCTTTGTTCAAAATTTGACACAAATTACAAAGGGGACCAATAAACCAGGACGAAATAGTAAGTGCCTACATGTCACCATGTACATTTTGTCCACTAAGATATTACTGTTACATGATACTCCCTCCGCCCGGAAATACTTGTCGGAGAAATGGATGTATCTAGACGGAGGGAGTACTTTATAAGAGTATTAGTTATACAAGGGGTATATTTACGTTTTACCACTTATTTAACTTTTTGGTTGTTAACTTCTTGCATTTATCTACTATTGTTCTGATGCGCACATTGCAAGGATGCCTACATCTTGAGATTCTATTGAAAATGTTGATTCGTTTCATAGCTTTATTATAATCCCCATTCATGTTGGCACTAGAAAATGGCTTCTGGATTTCAACCATCAGTTTAACTTTCTTTTAAACCAGGTGGTACTATTGTTCTATATGATCGCAAAGTTGTCCGGAACTTCCGGAAGGATGGCCATAATTGGAAGAAAAAGAAGGATGGCAAAACTGTCCAAGAAGCCCATGAAAAATTAAAGGCGAGAAGAAAAAACACTCAGATTTTATTGCTGTTGTTACATTCATGCATCCCCACCTTTATTGTTGATTTCTGTCATTTTCATAGATTGGTAATGAAGAGAGGGTTCATGTCTATTATGCTCGAGGTGAGGATAATCCAAATTTCTTTAGAAGGTGCTACTGGCTGCTTGACAAGTAAGAATTCCTTTTCTTTTAGAAAAATGGAAGCTTCACTACACCATTTTTTTGTCTGTGCAATATTTATTTACATTATTTTCTCGCGCGATTCATTTTTTGTATCTTGTGATGCTGTGTACACATAGACCATGCACTTTTACCGGACTATCGAACTGTTTGCTTTTCTAAGACTAATAGAAGCTCTAAGACATTTGCCATCAATGTTGTCAATTTCCTGCAGCTAAAATTAAGAAAGTAATTACTTTTTAGGTTAAAAAAATAACTTACTCAGATCATGTTGCACGCTAAACCTATTATGTTATTTGCTGTCTATGATCTGTCTGGAATTCTGTTCAATGTTAATATCCTCTAATCTGAGAAACAGCTTTGTCATTACCACATTAATTAGGACGTGCTCTCTAACAATGAAAGTTCTGTTATGGCCTACTGCATGAATTGTCGCATACAATTTACAATTTCTACTACATGTATCAGATGCAAACTCGGATATAATTACTTTTCTTTGTTGACATAGTTTTTGGTTATTTCTTATTCAGAGAGGCTGAACGGATTGTTCTTGTGCATTATCGTCAAACATCTGAGGTTATTTCCCCCCACACCTGTTTTCTGTTCTTAAATCTTAAGTATAATTTGAAGGCGTGCATGCGGTTCATCATGTTTGTTCTTGATAGGAGCTGGGATCCTACCAGGTCTAGCTCGTAGGTTGTAGGGGTGGTGATGTAGGGTGGAACCCTATGGGGAGATCTTTCACGAATTGGAGGGGGGAATCCCCAAGAACAAGATGAACACAAGAGGAACACTCAAGAACAAGTCCAATCACACATCCACTAGACCAACAAACACACAAGATCCACAAGGTACATGAACAATCAAAGGGAAATAAGATACATGGTAGAGTTCATCCCAAATCCTATGGAGATGAGGGCTTGATGATCCTATGATTGGGATCCTTCCCCAAGGAGGAGGTCTTGATGTTTGGTCACTCCAAGAGGAGGTCTTGATCTCCTAGTGGAGTGGATCCATGGAGCAAAGCTCACAAATGTCTATCAACTACTTTGCTAACCCTAACAAATGACCTAGGGACGACATATATAGGCAGGGGGACGAAATGGATGAAGAGGAGGCCCAAACAGCAGCTCACAGCCGTCCATCCTGATGGGCCCGTGCGCACGGGGTAAGTTGGGCCCGTGCGCACGGGGTGCTCCAGCGCCAGCTCTCTGAGTAGTCCGTGCGCACGGGGTCGCCTGGGACTTCCTGTCCAGCTCCTGTTGGGCTCCTTCTTCTTCCTTGTGGCCTTGGGGTCCTTCTCCTTGGCCTCTGGGAAGCTTCTTAGCTGCTTGGCGGCGGTCGTCCTCGTACCTAAAGATGCACAACGTTCCGTGGTGAGGTACCGACCAAGTCCTATGGATATTCATGTAAATCTTGAAGAGGAGCGGGTTCACCTTAAGTCCCAGAGGGTCCACTTGGGGCTTGATGTGTCGGTGTAGAGTCCATGGGGATGATGGAAGGTTGCTCCGCATCATCTCCCCCCCCTCCCCCCCCCCCCCCCCCCTTGGTGAGATCCGTCCACGGATCGTGATCTTCATCACCATGGTACTTGACCAAGTCTTTGACGTTGAATGTGTCACCCACATTGTACTTGTCCCGGTTGGAGATGCCAAACTTGATGTCATGGCATGAGTGGAGGTTCGAAGGTTCATCCAATAAGTCCGAGCGCTCCTCAATGTGAAGGTCCATAGAGCCAATCTTCAATGTCGCTCCTCCGTTCGCGAGATGTATCATGTAGACAACAAGAAGGAAACAACAATGAAAGAATGACCCATCCAATATGCATATGTGAGGATGGCTCAAAGGGAATGAGTTTACCTTTAGGAGATGCTCGCACATGTTGGTGTTGCACATCATGTACGCCTCCACATAACCAAAATGTCTTTTTATGGTACCGCCTTGTGAATCCTTCAAAATGAAAGAACATGACAAACACTCGGAAAAACAAATGAGGTTAGTGCAAATGCAAGACCTATCCTTCGAGGGGCGAGATACCCAACAAGTGTATGCATCATGCTCATCATAAGAAAGTACAAGGGAGCATTTCATAGTATGTAGGCATATGATGCAAGAACAACCAAATACAATAGGCTCAAGTAAACAAGCATGCTTCACAAGTAGAGTGTCCAAGTCTCCAAGATCAATAAGCATAGCAAGTTGGCACTCAATACATGGTGATATGAGAGATGCAAGTAATGGAGACAATAAACAATGATCGATATAAATCATGTGAGAGGCATGAACATAGGTGCTATCAACCCAAGAAAGCAAGTAATAGTGGAACATGGGTGATGCAACATAGCGAGCTATCATAGCGATCAAGTCAAGCATGCTATTAGTGCGAAGGTGGGAAAGACCAAATACTGGTCATCTTCATCTTGATGGAACCATGTGGGGGGTGCATCATATTCCACCATGGCCATCGTCTTGTCCAAAGGGAGGACGAAGTCGTCGAGGATCGGCGCGTCAACATATATGGGACCTAGCACCAAATGAGAAGACACAATAGAGGTAGAGGTTAAGGCGTTAGAAATCGAAGTGGCCTCACATGCCCTATCAACTATCTCACTCTCTCTATGTGGCGGTGGCTCACTCACTCCCTCAAGGTAGGTGCACTCAATGTCGCATATGGTGGAGTCACTCAAATCACTCAAGTGGTGGTGGTGGTGGCTCTCCTCACATGGAAAGTGGGACAACTCGTCATATATGGGGCTAGTGGTGAAGTCACTCTCACTCTCAATATGGTGGCAAAAGTCACTCAAGTCATCATACATCGCCATGGTCGAAGGGAGAATCCCATGCTCAACCATCTCGTCATCGTCGCCGTGGATGAAGGCCGAAGATGGCACATCATCACTCTCGTCATGGATGAAGGCCGAAGATGGCTCAACATCACTCTCGTCGTGGATGAAGGCCGAAGATGGCACAACATCACTCTCGCCTCCTAAGATGGAAGCATCATCCTTGCGCGCCACCTTGTCGCTCACCTCCAAAGCAAGTTTCTTGAAGGTCTCCGTAGTCGTACTCGTCGCCGCACCATCTTGAAAAAGAGTCGTGGAGGACTCGGCATCATCAATGCCACAAAGAGGGATGGCGGTGAAGTCAAACTTGGAAGCATCGTCTTGGAGCTCATCGGGCTTGGACATCTTGGTGGTACTAGCCTCATGCTTGTCGTAGAGCTTGGTCGCCGCGAAGTTTGCTTGGGGTGGAGAAGCCTTGGCCTTCATGAGTTCTTGTTCCGCCTTGAGAGACCAATGTAGTAGTCGTCGATGGACTTGTAGTTCTCGATGAAGATAGTCTTGGAGATGTCATTGTTCAATCCCATCATGAAGTGGAACTTCATTGACATGGGGTCGTCCACGCCGGCACGTCACAAAGCATGCTTCATCTCCTTGAAGTACTCGACGATGGACTTGAATCCTTGGATGGTGTTCTCCAATTGGCGTAGAAGTTGTTCCGTGTAGGTTGGAGGCACAAACTCTCGCCGCAAAGCTCTCTTCGTCTTGGGCCAACTCATCTCGTAGCTCTCCGAAGGTGTCTGAAGCCACCATGTCGAGGCGTAGTCGTGGAAGTTTCTTGTGGCGCACTTCACTTGATCTTCGGGACGAACTTGATGTAGCTTGAGGTAGTCGTCCATCAAACGCTCCCACTCGAGGTACTCCTCGGGTTCTTGAGTCCCATAGAAAGGAATCTTGTGGTCGGTGTCGAGGTCGTAGTAGCTCGAGGGAGTAGTGGACTTGAGCTCGTGGAGTAGGTGAAGATGCCGTACGTCCGAAGGCGAAGATGCCTTGTAGTCACTTGGCGAAGATGCCATCGGTGTTGTTGAAGCCGTAGTCTTGGGGTTGATGTCGCGGCTCTGTATAGCCCGTCTTGCGCACGTCTTTGGAGGCCGTGTGCAGGGGTCCCGTGTGCTGCAGGGCACGCAGGGGTGGCGGTAGAAGCCAACTCTCGCCCGTAAATGTGCTCTTCTGGTCTTGTCGATGTCGATGGTTGTGTGGACTTGCCGGAGAGGGTAGCTCGGGAGTCTGGGCCCTGGAGCGTCTTCTCGAAGCTGAGGAAGACCGCTTGCGGTTCTTGATGAGGGCCTTGAGCTTCGCCATGCGCTTGTCCATCTTGGCGTCGATGAAGTTCTTCATAGCATCGAACTCGTCGTCGTGGTTGTAGACCGAAGGTGAAATGCCTTGCCTATCCATCACAAGACTCGAGTAGAGGTGAGTAGGAAATGAGATAAACAATACCAAGTTACCTTTTCCCAAAGTTGAGGATGTATCTCGTTTCACTCAATGTGAGATGAAAGAATAGTGGAATTGGTACGGACTTGCTCACTCACACCTATCAAGTAAAGCTTATGGAGTAGCTTGGTGAGGATAGTGGCACAAAAATTTGATGCAAAATGTTAGCAAGAGTCAATAATGTTGGAAAAGATTCACAAATTACTTAAGTGAAACAAGTAGACCAATAGCAAATGTGGCACACGGAAACACACACGGATAGATAAATGGGGTCGTCTGACCAAGGAGTGAGCTCAAAATGTGGAATCCACCAAAACACTCGTGTTGCACAACTCAAGAGAGACGCTAGCACGATTGCTCAATAGGCGGATACGACACTTGTGCACAACCTATAAGATGCAAAATGGATAAATTTTCTATCCCAAGTATGCTATATATGTATGGTCCCCGGTGTTCTCTCAACATGATCCAAGATGATCGGATATGACAATCTTATGTGCAATGGAGTAAGATGCTATGGCACTTGCTTACAAGCTTCTTTGCTCTCTTTCTTTTGCTTAAAAGCTTATTCTTTTTTTTTGTATGACCAATTTGCACAATGCACAAACCAAGATAGCAATTGTGTATATGCGGGAACAATCTTGTGACACAAGAGATGATATGATGCCAATATGATATGGTATGTATGCAATGGAAGGGTGGATCACTAATGTGCACAAGTAACGTTGCCGGCAATACTCAAATGGCTAGTCTCGATAGGCAAGTGATGCAAAATGGGCAAGGGGTTAACAATGAAATTGCAACGGAATATACAATGGTGTCGTCGAGTTTACCGTCCTTTGCGATGATGAGTGGCGGTGTTCTTGATGTAGATACCAAGATGATGGAGACTCGTCCCTAAGTAGCCGAAACACCTTAGGAAACGGAAAAACTGCGAACTCAAAATCTCAAGGACAAAAGTCAAATGGTGGTAGCGGAAAGCGGTGGTGTTGCACTAGGCAATGCGGAAGTGGAGGTTATGGTGGTGGACTATACACGGTGTCGGAGTTGGAGGTAACCGTCCCTAAGTAGCCGAAACACCTTAGGAGACACAACTCACAACTCAAACAAAATTGGGTTAAGTTGGGATGGTGGAAGTGTATGGTGGGTAAGCCTATGTGGAAATGGTGGTGGTGGTTGATGAAGAAGCAACCGTCCCTAAGTAGCCTAAATACCTTAGGAGACTCAAGTCACCACTCAAACAACCACAAATGCTAAAAGGAGCAAAATGGGTTAGGTTGCGGAAGGCTATGGTGGTTTTGCGGATGATATGGTGGAGGGCCTAGGCAAATATGCCACAATGTCAAAATTTTGATGGAGTCAAATGGTGTTGGAACCTATCTAGGTGGATGGTGGATGTCAATAGCTACTCAACGAGCTAAAGAACGCGAAAATCGGACTCCGGATGTGGAAGTTATGGGCAAAACGGTGAACTGCTCGCGGCTGTCCTGGGGTGGTCGTGCGCACGGGGGGTAGGAGCCCGTGGGCACGGGGTCCCGTGCGCACGGTACAGGTCCATGGGCACGGGGTGTCCAGAGACTTTTCGGGGGCCCGTGCGCATGGGGTCTGGGGTCCGTGGGCACGGGGTGGGCGGAAATTTCGCGATTTTGGGGCGGAAATTGAAGATATCTAGGGCCAAAATGGGGAGATTTTGGGGATGGATGGTGGGGAAAAGATGGGGGAAGGCTAGATCCACTTGAAACCAAACAAATCCATGGATCAAATCCAACAAAACATCACCAAACCAACAAATCACAAAAAATTTTGGGGCTATTTTTGGTGGGGAATTTTCGAATTTAGGACGAAATCACACAAAACAAGGCTAGAAAACAAAGAGGGGGCTCCAATTTCGTGATCAACCATGGCTCATGATACCAAGATGATGTAGGGTGGAACCCTATGGGGAGATCTTTCTCGAATTGGAGGGAATCCCAAGAACAAGATGAACACAAGAGGGAAAACAAGAGGAACACTCAAGAACAAGTCCAATCACACATCCACTAGACCAACAAACACACAAGATCCACAAGGTACATGAACAATCAAAGGGAAATAAGATACATGGTAGAGTTCATCCCAAATCCTATGAAGGAGATGAGGGCTTGATGATCCTATGATTGGGATCCTTCCCCAAGGAGGAGGTCTTGATGTTTGGTCACTCCAAGAGGAGGTCTTGATCTCCTAGTGGAGTGGATCCATGGAGCAAAGCTCTCAAATGTCTATCAACTACTTTGCTAACCCTAACAAATGACCTAGGGACGACATATATAGGCGGGGGCGAAATGGATGAAGAGGAGGCCCAAACAATGACTCACAGCCGTCCATCCTGATGGGCCCGTCTTGCAAGACGGGTAAGTTGGGCCCGTGCACACTGGGTCCCGTGGGCACAGTGCAGCCCGTCATGGGGTGCTCGGCCTTGACTCTCTGAAGTAGTTTGTGCGCCGCAGGGGTCTCGGGGCCCGTCTTGCGCAATCGCCTGGGACTTCTGTCCGGCTCTGTTGGGCTCCTTCTTCTTCCTTGTGGCCTTGGGGTCCTTCTCCTTGGCCTCCGGAAGCTCCTTAGCTGCTTGGCGGCGGCCGTCCTCGTACCTAAAGATGCACAACGTTAAAGTGGTGAGGTACCGACCAAGTCCTATGGATATTCATGTAAATCTTGAAGAGGAGCGGGTTCACCTTAAGTCCCGTAGGTCCACTTGGGGCTTGATGTGTCGGTGTAGAGTCCATGGGGATGATGGAAGGATGCTCCGCATCAGGTGGAAGGGGGCTTGGCGTGAAGGAAGGCGAGGTCGTCGGCGCTGGGGCGCCGTCGCGCGAGAGAGAGAGAGGGCGCAGGAGGCGGCGGCTAGGGTTAGGTCTCCCGGCTCCCTTCAGGAAGCCGAGCAAATATGATTATACCTTAATCTCAAAGCGGGTCCTTACATGAGTTTATATAATCTCCAAATCGATAATCGGCCAAGCCCCTAATAACGATAAGCTAATCGGGCGGGGCCCCTAACCGCTGGGCTGTAGTATATGCCGGTCATAACATCTCTCCCTTTGCACAAACAGCTCGTCCTCGAGCCGGAAGGCGGGAAGCGCTCTTGAACTCCTCGAGGTGATCAACGGGCGCCAAACACCTCCGCGTCAGCTGGGGCGGGCAGGTCGCCGAGCCCGGCGGTGTCCTCCTCAATGTAGTCCGCAACCTCCAGGTAGAAGAGTCGCGGGCAGATGTCTCCGGGCACGTAGGGCTCGCCGCAGTTGAAGCACAACCCTTGGCGGCGACGCCGAAAGGTTGCTCGCCGAAAGTAGCCGGTAACGGGCGGCCGCGGTCGCGGCGAAAGTGGCGCCATGAAGCTCGAAAGCAGCCGACCGCGAGGAAACTTCCGGCCAGGGTGGCGGCACAGCGGCCCGGGACGGTGACACCTGCTGGATGGCCACCGCGCGGCGCTCGAGCTTAGTACATGGCCGTCTGGATGTCCTGTGGCCCGCGCATCTCCACGTCCACGCGGATGTGGTCCGGTAGGCCGCCGACGAAGAGCTCAGCCACGACGAGCCGAAATTCGAGCGTGGCATGCGATTGCTCGGAAGCGATCGGCGAAGTCTTGCATGCGAGGAACGGAAGGCGCCCAAGCTCCGCCGGACGGCTCCCGGTATATAGGCGGACCGAAGCGCAAGAGGCACAGATCGCGGAAACGCTCCCATGGTGGCATGCCGCCCTCGTCCTGCTCGAGGGCGTAATACCACGTTTGGGCGGCGCCTCGTAGATGATAGGAGGCGATCCAGGTGCGGTCGGACGCGAGCGTGCGCTGCCCCTTGAAAAATTGGTCTCATTGGTTGAGCCAATTCAAGGGGTCGACGGTGCCGTCGTAGGCTGTGAACTCCAGCTTGGAGAATCTGGGCGTGGAGGACGGGCGGGTATGTGTCATCCGCGCGGAACAACGAGGGCAACGACGCCGAGTGTGCGGGCTGCAGAGTACCGCCATGGAAAAGGGGCCCGTCCACACCATCGTAGGGACCCGCGGCACCCGAGGACCCGCCGAACTGCATGGTCGGGGGCGGCGCCGGCGGTGACAGCACGTGCGGCTGTCCTGAGGCCATCGTGTAGACCGGCTCGATGGACCCGGCGAGCCAGGCCGGTAGCGGAGATGGCGACGGGGGAAAACAAACCTGATGGATGGGCACCTCGGTCGCCGTCGACGGAAGGCCCGACCCCGAGATCGCCGGTGGCGGCGGCGGCTGCTGCTGCGGCAGCGGCATGATGGAGGCGACGGAGGTCGCCGGTGATGGCGTCTGCCACGGGAGCTGCTGCGGCCCCGTGATGGTAGTAACGGGGGCGGGCGGCTGCAGCCCATAGTGCCCCGCGAGGAAGGTGCGGATGCCCTGGACTGCCTGAGTCAGGTCTTGGAGCGCCGCCGTCATCTCCTTCGGGGTGAGCATGGCGGGGGCGGGCGCGGGTGGCGTCCAGGCGGCGGAGGAGACCAGCCCGGTCAGGGACGGCGTGCTGGCCGCGGTGGTCATCGGCAACGAAGAGGCGATCGGTAGCGGAAGGGAGGGGGTGGGCAGTGGCGCGGACATGATCGAGGCTGAGACACTTGATATCAGATTGATAGGAGCTGGGATCCTACCAGGTCTAGCTCGTAGGTTGTAGGGGTGGAAGGGGGCTTGGCGTGGAGGAAGGCGAGGTCGCCCGCGCTGGGGCGCTGTCGCGCGAGAGAGGGCGTAGGAGGCGGCGGCTAGGGTTAGGTCTCCCGGCTCCCTTCAGGAAGCCGAGCAAATATGATTGCTTCTGCTTAATCTCCAAACGTATCCTTACATGAGTTTATATAATCTCCAAATACGATAACTGGGCTAAGCCCCTAATAACGATAAGATAACTGGGCCAGGCCCCTAAGTGCCTGGGCTGTAGTATATGCCGGTCATAACAGTTCTTCTGTTCATACTATTGTGAAGTGGCCTTTTGCCAGTCTGCCTCTTTGTTGGACATTCTGTCCAATTAATTCTGGGATCAGCACACCTTATCTTGCCAAGAGGTCATGATATATCTAGCAAATTTTAAATACCCCCTCAAATTCATTGATCATTGACCAGGGCCACATTTTATATTCACAATGCTAGAGTTAATTTTTATGTGCAAGGAGAAAAATCGATCTAAAACTGAACCAGGCTTGATACCTTGTTAGGAGGGAGCAACTTGTAGGCCAATATATGTACATAACAGCTGTCGTATTCCTAATACAATACAGAAATAGCGAACAACTCTAATACAAACTTGACGTGGCCCAGTGGATTTCTTGATTCTCTGTTGCTTTAATGTATAGAGCTGATAGCTCTATTGCCGAACGAAGTGTAAGCTGTAAACGCAGCTTGCCTAAACTTATCTGTTTTTTTAAGTTGTCATGGGATTCAAATGTATATAAAAACTAGAGGATACCCCGTGCGTGCTGCGGGAATCGATTTTAATATATTTCGAGTGATTTGATTGTATGGAACATGAATAGTTGAATTAATAATATATGAACAAAAACTAAAAATATTTATTATATATTGTATTTGATTATTGTGTATTTGAAAATATTTATTGAATATAAGTGACATAATATAATGGAAACCTTTTCCCATGCATGTTGAGTGGACCTTTGATTAGGTGGCATGTGTGGTGAGATGAATGTGTGCATGAGATCAATTAATAATGGAAAACCTTTTCTCATGCATATTGTGGTGGGCCTATGATGAGATGGCATGTGTGCATGTTAGATAATAGAGGTAGTGGGGATCAACTACTTAGGAGTATATATGATTCTAACTATTTAGTTCTGACGTCTGTTCAGAATTATGAGAAAATGACTCCAAGTGCCATACAGGAACCCAGAGAATAGCTGAAAATGCATGCCAGGGATCTTGTAAAATTAAAAACATCTTCCTAAATCAAAAGCATCTTCCTTTCACAAAGTATTAACATGTCCGTAGAGCAAGCAGAGTAGACAAAGTTACTATATGGTCGGTTCCACTTAATCTCCTAATTTGCTTCGTCTTGATCAGGAAAATGCCATAGCACATCCGAGCACAGAAGCCGAAGCCGAAGCGCCTACAATGAATGTGATTCAATATTATACTTCTCCGATTTCAGCAAATTCAGCCTCAGTTCATACCGAGATATCGTTCTCCCCTCTGGCACCAGAGGAAATTAATTCACATGGTGGCAGTGCAATTTCTAGTGGTGAGCCATACTTCAGTCGTAATGATTTGTTGAATGAATATGCACAAACTGCGAGCTTCTCTTAGAATATGCTATACTCCAGTGAGCTAAATATGTAGCTTTATACCCTGTCGATTGGACTCTCTGACAGCATGATATCATAATCTTTGCAGACTTTACTGATGTACTTCTTTTACTACTGTATATTGGATCGGTCATTGTGCAGATACTGGTGGCTCTAGTCTGGAAGAGTTCTGGGTTCATCTATTGGAGTCATCTATGAAAAAGGATACTGCTTGTGGTGGGACTTCTGGACAGAGCTACAATATTTCATTGTACTTCTACTGAAAGTGTAAATTTTCTCATTATATATTACAGGCGCATCCGTGGCATTTAGTCAGCAGATTAAATGCGGAACAAAGGATTCTGGAAATGACACGGACTCTACAAATAATGTAAGCGAGTTGCTATGACCTATATAAGTTATTAAATTGCAATACTAGTATACAGCATGACGAAAATTGTGTGCGGTAATACTACATTGCTAAATGAAATGTTGTTTTGGTCCTTAGTTGATTGGTATTTAGTTTCATCTTCCATGTCAAAGACCAGTAGTCGGACCCCGCTCAAGCGGGAGCTACGTGCACCGGTCTGCCCTTCTTTCCATGTAAAATTTAGAAAACCATACCTGGTAATGCTTAGTCTGGAAGTTAAAAAGTGCACTAATTTCTCTCAACCTCCTTTGTAATACTGATGCTATTCTATATGTATGTTAATTTTTTGTGAATCTGTAAGGTTTAACTCCTGTGGACCGATAGGTCTTCTGTCCCGCCACAGTATATTTTTTTGTTTGTATTTACCTCTAAATTGTCCACTATCTTATTTGGGGCTTCAGAAATTTTTTGTAAGATTATTTTTGGGGAACGACAACGTTGCAACTGTGCTAGGCTGGAGCCCGCTCAGTGGCTTCCAATTCCGAGTGATATCACTATGCACACCATCACCGGGTTGCTGCATGGCGATCATGCGGTGCGGATCTGGTCGTGCCGTCTGCCCTGTTACAATTTAGGATTTTGTCATTGCAGGATCTCTGGTATTTTCTGAAGTAAGATATTTTTTGTTATTTTGTAACCTTTGGCTTCTATGGAGATCGTGCTATGTGAGTGAATATTTTTCATTAATTCCATACCCACTCACGGCATGGAAAGTCAGCTACTTCATCATAATAAGGCAGTCTATGTTAGTTTCACCACTTAATTTGATACCTGAAGCTTATCTAATTATCCTACTAATTATGCCCTCAATCAGGTACATGCGAACCACGCTGGAGCTCTGGAACATCAAGTAGACCAATCTCAATACCCTTTAACATCAGATCTCGATTCTCAGTCACAGCAATTTGCAACTTCTTTGCGAAAAACTCCAGTGGATGGTGACATTCCTAATGATGTGCCTGCTAGAGAGAACAGTCTCGGACTGTGGAAGTACTTGGATGATGACAGTCCTTGTCTAGGGGATAATATAGTGAGCAATGGAAAAATCTTCAACATCACTGATTTCTCCCCAGAATGGGCTTGTTCCACAGAGCATACCAAGGTTTATCCCTTTCATGTTCTACTGAACTATCATTCTTGTTTTACTGTATTTGTGCATGGTCATTCCATTTCCAACTGTTCAGTTCGATGGAAATGTTCCACCATGTCTTCACCTGATACCAGTTACGAAAAATAATTTCTCTCGGGAGGTATAGGGGTAAGGTGTGAGTGCGTTCATATGGGTGCGTGTTATGACCGGCATATTAGGGGCTTAACCCAGTGGGCTGGCCCAAGTTATCTCATCGTTATTAGGGGCTTAGCCCAATTATCTTATCGTTATTAGGGTCATTTGCTTAGGAGTCAAGTAAACCTCTCTATATAAGGAGAGGAGATGTATCAATCTAATCAAGCAAGAAGCAATCAGTATTTGCTCGGCTTCCCTTAGGGAGCCGGGAGACCTAACCCTAGCTGCCTCTTGCGCCGCCGCCGCCTCTTCTCCACCACGCAAGGACGGTGCCCAGCCGCCGGCTGCCGTACCCTCGACCTCGTCTTCCTCCATCTTTACCATACAATCTCCGCCCTAGAACTGGCAGAACCCTAGCTCCTAACACCTTGGTATCAGGTAGCTCAGTTCCGATCATGTCTTCGCCACCGCCCATCCTGTCGCTTCCATCGCCGACCGTCACCACCGCTGCCTTCTCCACCAGCCGCTGTTCTCCCCGTCCGCGCCATGGTCACATCCTTGGCCGCCACCACCGGATAATGGCGCCCTCCATCGCACCACCGTTTACTCCTGGCGGAGATCACCGAGGTCCTCAACGATCTCGTCACCGCCGTCTAGGGATACGGCTATACCTAGTGGCCCCTACGGCCGCCAAGCCACCCGTGGTATTCGGCACCATGGCGCCGACCGGGCCTCTACACCACCATCGCCGCTTGCCCGCCAGCGCCCCAATGGCCGGCGCCGCCGCCATTACCCACGCCACTGGGTCCTCGCACCGCCGCACTCGACCACCGCAACGCCGGGTCAGCCGCAGCTACAACCAGCCCCGCCATCACCGATTCGCCACAATGGCTACCCGGCTATCGCTGCGCCGCCGCATTCAGCAAGAAGCGCCGCCGCCTCCGCCGCCAAAGACCGGCTGATTACAACCAGCCGGCGTGCGGTCGATTCAGCAAGTGCGGTTCCCGCCCTCGCCGTCAGCTTCGGCTGGTTGGCGGCACGTCACCGCCGCCATCTACACCATGGCCACGGACCAGCCGGCGCCCTGCCGCCAGACGACGGCCTACAGCTCGCTGGTTTCCATGCTGGCTTTGACGGGCCACCGCTTTCCTGCGGACCACCTGTGCACACCGGACCAACACCCTCCTCTTCGCTGCTCCGTACCGCCGAGCCGTACACTCACGGCGGTCATGCTCAGACACCGCCGCGCTTCGCCAAGCTCGCCTTCACCAGCTACGACGGCGCCGAGGACCCTCAATCGGGCTCAACCACGAGCAGTTCTTCCGGGCAACGGACGGGCGCTACGCGTCGGACCGCTTTGGCTCGCCTCTTATCACCTCCAGCGCCCGCCTGAGGCGTGGTACTACGCCCTCGGCGGGGCGAGGCGGCATGCCCCGTGGGAGGCGTTTTCGAAGTTACGCCTCCTTCGATTCGGACTGCCGATACGTGGGAGCCGGCTGGCGGAGTTGGGTTGCCTTCCCTTCACCTCTACGGTGCAGGACTACACCGACCGCTTTCAGGCCCTGGCGTGCCACGCGTCCGACGTGACGGCTCACCACCGGGCCGAACTCTTTGTCGGCGGTCTGCCAGATCATATCCGCGTGGACGTTGAGCTGCAGGGACCCCAGGACCTCCAGACGGCTATGTACTACGCCCGCGCGTTCGAAGCGCCGCGGTGGCCATCCAGCGAGCATCACCGTCCCGGTCATTGGCCGCCACCTGGCGGATGTTCCCGCAGGTCGGCTCGCTCGAGCTTCCATGGCACCTTACCGCGACCGCGGCGCGCACGTTCCACCGGCTCACCTCGGCCGAGCTACTCGAGCGTCGCCGCCAAGGGTTGTGCTTCAACTGCGACGAGACCTACATGCCCGGCCACGTCTGCCCCCGACTCTTCTACCTGGAGGCTACAGACTACATTGAGGAGGATGCCGTCGCCGCCGGGCTCGGCGACCTGGCCGCCCCAGCTGTCGCGGAGGTGTTTGACGCTGGTGATCACCTCGAGGAGTTCAGCAAGCACTTCCCCGCCTTACAGCTCGAGGATGAGCTGTTTGTGCATGCGGGGAAAGTGTTATGACCGGCATATTAGGGGCTTAGCCCAGTGGGCTGGCCCAAGTTATCTTATCGTTATTAGGCGCTTAGCCCAATTATCTTATCGTTATTAGGGTCGTTTGCTTAGGAGTCGAGTAAACCTCTCTATATAAGGAGAGGAGATGTATCAATCTAATCAAGCAAGAATCAATCAGTATTTGCTCGGCATCCCTAAGGGAGCCGGGAGACCTAACCCTAGCCGCCTCTTGCGCCGCCACCGCCTCTTCTCCACCACGCAAGGACGGCGCCCAGCCGCCGGCCGCCGGGCCCTCGACCTCGTCTTCCTCCATCTTTCCCCTACAATCTCCGCCCTAGAACCGGCAGAACCCTAGCTCCTAACAGTGCGTGTATGTGAGCATCTGGATTTGTACCGTGTTTCTCCAAAAAAAATAAAATCTATCAGGTACGTCTGGTAGGACAGTCACTTTCGTAAAATGCAATGTAGTGAATGGACGCACATTGGCACATATGTAATGTACTGTATAGAACAGTTTGCTTGCTGAATTGTAATATACATGTTTGTAAATTGTAATATTCTATCAAATTGCAAAATTATTGACAGCTGCTGAATTGTAGATCTTGGTGATCGGGGATTACTATGAGCAATACAAGCATCTGGCTGGTTCCAATATTTACGGTATCTTTGGTGATAACTGTGTTGCCGCAAACATGGTCCAAACTGGTGTTTACCGTTTCATGGTTGGACCACATACAGCTGGACGAGTGGATTTTTATTTGACTTTGGATGGGAAAACACCAATCTCTGAGGTTTTGAATTTTGAGTATCGTAGTGTGCCTGGAAGTTCATTGCATAGTGAGTTGAAGCCGCTTGAAGATGAGTACACAAAGTCAAAGCTTCAAATGCAGATGAGACTAGCTCGTTTGCTGTTTGTGACAAACAAGAAAAAGATAGCACCAAAGCTTCTCGTGGAAGGCAGCAAAGTTTCTAATCTCATATTGGCATCACCAGAGAAGGAATGGATGGATCTATGGAAAATTGTTGGCGATTCTGAAGGCACATCTGTTCATGCTACTGAAGACTTGCTTGAATTAGTTTTACGGAATAGATTGCAAGAATGGCTTCTGGAAAGAGTAATTGGAGGCCATAAATCAACCGGCCGTGATGATCTAGGACAAGGACCTATCCATCTGTGTTCTTTCCTAGGCTATACTTGGGCTATCCGCTTGTTTTCTGTGTCCGGATTCTCCTTGGATTTCCGTGATTCTTCTGGTTGGACTGCTTTACACTGGGCTGCATACCACGGAAGGTATCTTCCATTTTCTGTTATATATATCCTTCCTTTCGCTGATCACGGAATTTGGAAAAATGAGAGCAAGTCATTTTCAATGTGAGTAGTGGGCCTGGCAACTGTGACGTGTTTGTGTAATTTGCAAGTCAAACTTCATTGGACCTAACTGACAAAAACTAATATTGACTGTCAGAAATGAGCCATATATTGTTTTCAACAACCTTCTAGATTTGGAAAACTCTGAAAATAATCTCATCAACAGTCTTATATGGTGATCTTAGACAACACTCCAGATTTGTTTTACTTTAGGTGACTAGTAATTTCTGATCTCGGAAAACATTATCTGTTGGAATATATTGCTTCATATATGTTCATGAATTATGACGGTTTTGTTACTCATTTTTTTGCTAAACTTTTGCCAGGGAAAAAATGGTTGCTGCTCTGTTATCTGCTGGAGCAAATCCAAGCTTGGTTACGGATCCTACTGCAGTGTCCCCTGGTGGATGCACTCCTGCTGATCTGGCAGCAAGACAAGGTTATGTGGGCTTAGCTGCATATCTTGCTGAGAAAGGATTGACTGCACATTTTGAATCAATGTCACTGTCCAAGGGTACTAAGCAATCACCATCAAGGACGAAACTAACAGAAGTACACAGCGAGAAGTTTGAGAACCTTACTGAACAAGAACTTTGCTTAAAAGAATCTTTAGCGGCCTATCGAAATGCTGCTGACGCTGCCAGTAATATCCAAGCTGCACTTCGCGATAGAACTCTTAAACTCCAAACAAAAGCAATTCTTTTGGCCAATCCTGAGATGCAAGCAACTGCGATAGTTGCTGCTATGAGGATTCAGCATGCATTCCGGAACTACAACAGAAAAAAAGAGATGAGAGCTGCTGCACGAATACAAAATCATTTCCGCACGTGGAAGGTCAGAAGGAACTTTAAGAACATGCGAAGACAGGCTATCAGAATACAAGTAAGTTGCAGGTTGCTGTTGCTTGTTTCCATGTGTTGCCTTCTCTGGGGGATTTAGTGCATAAATATATGCCATAACGATGAAAGCACCTTTTTCTTATATATATTCATTGTGCCGGAAGAACAGGGTGATGGGCTGATGGCACTTGACAGTCATTATTAGAAAGCAAATTGGAAGTTTTTTTCTATGTTGTTATGTGCAAAGTAGATATTTTAATGATTATAACATATCCCTCAGGCTGCATACCGAGGCCATCAAGTGAGACGTCAGTACCGCAAGGTAATATGGTCTGTTGGAGTCGTGGAGAAAGCTATTTTGCGATGGAGAAAGAAGAGAAAAGGCTTGCGCGGCATTGCAAATGAAATGCCAGTAGAAATGACAGTGGATGTAGAAGCTGCAAGCACTGCAGAAGAAGGTTTCTTCCAGGCCAGCCGGCAACAAGCGGAGGACAGGTTTAATAGATCAGTGGTACGTGTTCAGGCTCTGTTTCGTTGTCATCGGGCACAGCATGAGTACCGGAGGATGAGGATTGCTCATGAGGAGGCCAAGGTATGTATTTTATTCTCCAATACTGGTATACGTGTATCATTGGGTAGATGACATGACAGACCTTGTGAGATGGTTGTTGTGATATCTAAATCGTAAATGAAGCAAGTTTAATACTCCCTCCGATCTGAATTAATTGACGCAGACATTGTATGGAGGCTGCGTCAATTAATTTGGATCGGAGGGAGTAGGAAGTTGTGTCTCAGATTGTTGCCGTGATTGCTGCTTTTGCGTGGCATCATGCTTATTTTAGAATGTTTCTGAGTGGAGTCACCAGTCGCCTGTTTGCAGAATATAATTAGATTAGCATTTTTTTTCAAATAGATTAGCAAACTTGTAAGTTACATCACATGTTTATCAGAAACATATAGCCTCTGTTACCCCTGATGCTTGGTTATGAACGCCATGAGATTTTCTGATCTGTATACTGTATGTTGGCGCAGCTGGAATTCAGTAAAGGGCAGCAGCAGGCGCGGGCATGCAGGAGGTGAAGTGGCTTCTAGGGGCCATGTAATTCTTGTATTGTACATTAAGAAAAATCATAACTTGCTAATGCTGCCCTACATTTTAGGACCATCTTATTGATGCTTTTGGCCGAATCTGGTGTATGTATTTGCTGCTAGCATGTTACTGTGGTTTGCAATTTGCCTGGTTTTAGCTATATGGCATTGTGCTTGTAGGTGCATGTAGATGCTGGTACGGATCATGTTGTAAAGGCTAACAATAAGTGCTACCTGGGCCAATGACCAAATAGGATTTTTACCTTACGTTTCATGGATTCTTTCATGTTTATTGTTAATTTGGTGGTCCACAGGAACAAATTCCATCTAATTTACCGATAAACAAGAAATTGAATCAAACTGGATGTAAGATGAATTCAGTGCCCAGCACAAGATTATCAAGTTGAAATCGTGCTTTCTCAAAACAAAAAACAAAAAAGTTGAAATCTTGCAGGAAGAATTATAAGCTACTCCCTCTGACCTATCCATCGTAAGTGTCGTGGTTTTAGTGCAAAAATTTTATGGATCGGAGGGGTTACTATTGTACTGAAAGCTGAAACACTAGATTTACAACAATGGTTCAATATCCAATATTAGTTTAACAAAAAAGATGCCACAAAAAAACATTTCTAGCACTTCCGCTAAAACCCTGAACTCGCCAAAAAACTAAATATTGAGAGTTCTAACCAATCCCTAAAGTGCTCTCTTTTTTCAATAAAGGATGGATTTTATTGGCTTAAAATTCAAATGGAGCATCAAGATGACATAGACACATTGATCACAAATCTAGCTCTACATAGTCAGGATGCATACAATCAACACCAACGCACGTGTCCAAAAACAAATAGTAAAATTATACAAGACCAAAGCTATGTGTGAGCGAGGAAAAAAAAACAAGGCATGATCAGGTCCACGACCATCAAACTATAATAATGACCATATTCACACGAATCATCTCATGTCAGCACACAAATGAGGAGGCTCTTCAAGCTCTTCAAGAACAACGCCTTCAGAAAGGGAGCGATGCTCAAACGCTGACATCATTGGATCTAACCACCCAAGGCAGAATCTAGGTTTGCACCCTAAAAACCAGTCTGAGCATATTTGAGCAACACCTTCAACAAGGTAACGATGTAAACATATTGCCATTGCCAGGTATAATCAACTCGGGTCAGACCTAGTCTTTCACCTGAGATCGGGTGCTCGAGTAGCACCACCATCGACATCCCTCATGTTTTGTCACCACTACTCTTCCATAATCCCATCAGCTACATGTCATGTGCGACAGCCATTGCTGCACAACCATCCCTCTACATCAAGCCATTGTTCATAGTTTGCATCTCACAACCAAAGATAACAACCGGGTCTGGAGGGAGGAACCCTCAGGAAGACCTTTCGGTGTCCATTGCAATTCACAGCAAGGCCGGCGCCGTGTGGCGCAAACCTATCGGAACTGTCGCCTCCTTATGATGTGCCACGATGGCGGTCGTCGTCGAGATTAGAAGAATCCAACGCGTCGCCCTGCCGCCACCCACCACAAGGTCTTTGCACAACGACACCCAGACAACGACGAGGGGAGGATGCATGGAGGAGAGGGCAGTAGTGATGTAGACCTGGAGGAGCGATGTGGGAGCCGATCAATTTTTTTGGGTGTCAGGTTCGCAGACCCGAGCCGCCGTGAAGAACCACTGCCACCCATGCCCGTTGTGCCGCGCCCAAGCGTCAATGCCACGCACATGACGAAGCAGCCAACCAGACCCGTCAATCTTGGATCCAAACCCAACACGGCTCAGCCGCCGCCTCTATCCATGAGAAGCTCGCCGCCGTGCCGGAGAGCATCCGCACTGCGAGCAAGGTCCCTGCTACCGTTGTCAGCCACAACTTCGCCTACAACATCCTCCGACAGCCGCAGGGAGGAGGAAGGGGAGATTTGTGGTGGCGACGGCTAGGGTTTGGGCTGCCTTCTGAGTCGCCCACACGGGAGCAACTCGGGTATTCAATAGGGGGGGGGGGGGTGAACCAACCCATCCGGATAATCTAAACTCCCAATATTTCCTACAAGCAATGACAAGTAGGCCCCTCAAATCTACCACATGTTTCCTCACCACAAAATGTCTCTTTCTCCTGTTGTGTCCCTCTTTGATCCTCTCTTCTCATATTTTGGTTGTTGTGACGCCCTCGATTCAATCGTACACTAATCATGCACGCAAATGTGTACGATCGAGATCAAGGACTCACGGGAAGATATCACAACACAACTCTAGACACAAATTAAAATAAAACAAGCTTTATATTACAAGCCATGGGCCTCGAGGGCTTGAATACACAAGAGTCAGCGAAAGCAACAATATCTGAGTACAGACATAAGTTAGACAAGTTTACCTTAAGAAGGCTAGCACAAAAGCAACAACGATCGAAAAGGCAAGGCCTCCTGACTGGGAGCCTCCTAACTACTCCTGGTCGTCAGCGGTCTCCACATAGTAGTAGGCATCGGCGGTGGCATCTGGCTCCTGGGCTCCGACATCTGGTTGAATCAACCGGAAAGAAGGAAGGGGGAAAAGGAGGAGCAAAGCAACCGTGAGTACTCATCCAAAGTACTCGCAAGCAAGGATCTACACTACATATGCAAGATTATCAAAGGAAGGTTCTATATGTGGACTGGGCTGCAGAAATGCCAGAATAGAGAGAAGGCCTAGTCCTATCGAAGACTAGCATCTTGAAACCACCATCTTGCAGCAAGGTGAGGGAGTAGAGTAGCATAACGTAAAGTAGCGATGAGTGTTATCAACCTCGGCGGAGATCCTTTCTCGACTCCCTGCGAGAAAGAAATCCCAGAGCCATACTATCCAGTTATCATCATAATCCAGTTCTCTTCACCATCCAATTCTCAATACAAGTATCCAGTTCTAGTTGTATCGATCGGGATACAACTCCAAGTGTCCGTTACCGTAGGACAAGCTATCGATAGATGTTTTTCTTTCCTGCAGGGGTGCACCAACTTACCCACCACGCTCGATTAACTCCGGCCGGACACACTTTCCTGGGTCATGCCCGGCCTCGGCCAAACAATACGCCGCAACCCGACCTAGGCTTAATAGAGAGGCCAGCACGCCGGACTAAACCTATGCCCCCAGGGGTCATGGGCCATCGCCCCGGGAACTCCTGCACGTTGCGTGGGCGGTCGGTGAGCAGACCTAGCTACCTTCCTAAACAGGCAGGAGCTTACCAGTCTAATGCGGCGCGCCGTCGATCACCATCGACGTCTATTAAGCTTGGTGATGTATACGACGCAGTAACGCCCATACTATGCCCACGTGATGGTTAGTGCTATCGGGCGAGGCCCCTCGGATCAAATATCCAAATCGTAGTGGATTAGGAACGCAGCGGTAACAAGCAGAGACTCACGAAAGATGTGACCCCGTTGCCCCGTCTCGAGGACTTGCGGCAAGGGCTAGGAATGCCCGGCCACGCCTCGTAATTATCTCGCGGGCACCGTCCAGGTCAACCCGTCTCCACATCACTTGCAATTAAGCTCGCGCGGGTACCCCTCAGGGTCGACCCGTCTTTCCAGGTAACATTGGTGAACTCCAAGTATCCGTGTGTCCAAACATCAAGGGGAAAACCCGAGGAATCACCCCCGATGAATTCCACTAGATGTAATCATCAAGGTGAACATAAGAGGAATCACCCCCGAGGTTCACACTTGAGGGGTTGCACGACAGAGTCGTATCATAAGTCGTTAAGGAGGAAATCACCCTCGATGACCACGACCGAATGACTACACTACAGAGTTAACATTAGAAGTGCTGAAGAGGTCTCACCCTCGGTACTCGATAGTAACCCAGTAGTGTCGAACAACTAAGGGGAAAGTGATGTGCGGTGCCGGGGCCTGGTCTTTGATGATGAAGCAGGGGCAGTCAGGACAAAGTGGGGGGTCACTGATGGATCTCTAACCGACCTATACTAAGCAATTTAGGATAAGCAGGTAAGGTACAACAGCAGATACAAAAGCAGGCTATGCATCAGAATAGGAGCAATCAATAACAGTAGCAAAATCTAATGCAAGCATGAGAGGATGGAATAGGCGATATCCGGATGATCAAAGGGGGGTTTGCCTGGTTGCTCTGGCAAGGAGGGGTCGTCGTCGACGTAGTCGATCACAGGGGCATCATCGGTCTCAGAGTCTACCGGAGAGAAGAGGTGGAAGAAACAGTAAATAAAGCAAACATAGCATCACAAAGCATAACGTGGCAATATGTTATGCCGGGTGTGACCTAACGCATGTCTACACGAGATAGGTGAAGGGGGAATTCAACCGGGAATGTATTCCCGGTTCCGGACCTGTGTCAGACAGATGACCGGAGGGGGAATGTTCCATGTGTCAACATGCTAGGTGCATGTGACAGACGAACGGACCGCGATTCCGGATTCGTCTCGTCGTTCTGAGCAACTTTCATGTATAAAACTTTTTCATCCGAGCTACGGATTATTTTCTATGATTTTTTTAAAGTTTTAACGATATTCTAGAATTCCTGGATTTAATTAATAAATCAAATTAAATAGCAAAATGGCTATGGGTACCCAAAAGTGTACCCAACCAGAGTGCATGAGGTGACGATAGAGCCTTTGTTGATCGCTGAGTCGGCGATCAACAGTCAACTGGTTGATAGTCAACCGACACAGGGACCCGCATGTCATAGGCTTTCATTTTAACAGATTTTATCTGTCTAGCTTAAACAACAGAAGGGGCCCACATGTCATAGGTAGAAGGGCTAGCAAACTAAACTAAAGCATTAAAACTAAGGGGGGGGGGTTAGTTTGACAGTGGGGTTAGCCCCTAATTAACAAGGGCGGGGCCAGTGGCGATGTGAGGCGGCTCAAGATGGCCGGCCACACGCCTGACGCTGCTGCCTCTGGTCGGGTGGCCGAGGCCGACCCGACGAGCGTGAGGCGGGACTCGGCGGCACCGGCGGCCGATGGCGTCTGATCGCGAAAGCACAACGAGGCGAAAGCTGGAGGGGCGCGCGAATGAGGGAGGAGGCGGCGGTTGCAGTGTCTTGAGGCGGGCAGGCAAGGCTCAGCGGTCTGATCGCTTCCTTGCCAGCGCTAAAGGGACCTGATGGGCGGCGCCGCAGGCGTGCGTGCGGGTGGCTTTGTTCGTGCGTGGGCGGCGGCAACAAACCACATCGATGGCGGCGTTGCACGACCAAGCTTCGGGCGAGCTCCGGCGTGCTCACAGGAGGAAGAGGCGGCGACTTCAGCCGATCCGTGAGGAGAGAGGTTAAGGGCGGCGCTCACCGAGCCACAGGGTGTGCTCAAATGGGCTCGGGGAGGCTTGCCGTCGCCGAAACCATCGCCGGAGTCGAAGATGGCCGTAGGGGAAGAAGAGGTCGCCGGGCTCGACTCGGTGGCTCCCGGCTTGAACGGCTGGACGCAGTCGACGGAGGAGATGATAGCGGAGCCTCACGACATCTCAGCAAGGCAAGGCGGTGACGGAGGGCGCGGGATCGACGGAGGACGACAACGAGCTCTCGGGCGAGATGGGGAAAAGAGAGAGGCGAGGCGTGTGCGAACGAGTGAGGGGGCTAGGGTTTGGAAGGGGCTTCGCCGGCGACCTTATCTGCGAGAGACGGCAGCGGATGGCCGGCATGTGGCTACCATGACCACGAGCAGCGCCTGAGACAAAGGCCCACCGCTTTGGTATGAAACGAGGAAGGAGAAGGCGCCGGTGATGGGCTGGGCCGGCTCCTATAGTGAGCAGGACTAAGTGCACCGTGCACTTAGGCCTTTTCTCTTTTCTGCTTTCCTTTTTTAATAAACATAGAAAGAATGGAAGTTAATTGGGCATCCAAATATCTTAAATAAATTATGGAACTGGGCCCATAAAATCCAAGGCTTTTTTTAGCCAGTGCCACAAAAAGTTTGGAGGCCAGGGGATGTCATTTACATTTTTCACAATTAAAATGACATTCAAAAATGCTGAAGTTGCAATGAAATAATTGCTACTGTCCATCTTAGCTCAATGGTGATGTTGTTTTCCTTAACAATTAAATGTTATGGAATTTTGGCTAAATGATGAACATTTTTCTAGCAAGTTTTGTGCAACTTCAAATTTCACTTTGAATTTGAATAGAATTCAGAGAAGGGACTTGAGTTGAGATATTATCCCAACATGATTAAGCTTTGTAAATCAAGATGACTTGGCACCGATCATAAGGGATTACTGTAGTGTGATGCTGGGGATGTTACAAATCTCCTCCACTACAAGAAATCTCGTCCCGAGATTTAAGAGGTGGAGTAAGGGGAAAGACTCAGGAAGGACGGAGCTCAACACAAGATAGGTACGTGGGGACTATGTCAGTGAACGTGGCATAGAGGCATCTCTCGAGTTTAAATTCAAGAAAGTCATCGAGAGGAAGGTGAGGTGTAATAAGAAGCTTCAACCTGCTAGACAATCGTTTATTGCCTGAAACAAGGGGTGAAAGGGGTTCAGAGCAATGGGAATAAGTATTGCGTCTGATACCAGAATAGATCGCCTCTCGGAAGGCGGCACAGGATTTTCATATGAAGCCAAGTGTCAGAAATAACCTTAGAAACAAGGGTGTATAGGAGAGTCAGGTTCGATCTTGTGGAACTGTGGGTTATGGGCCCACCATGTGGTTCAAAAGTAGGAAGGACGCCGACATATTGCACGGTCATGGTAGCAAGGCATGTCAGAGGATAGCCTATCAGTTATGTTGGCAACAACGTTGGTACCAAGGGCGAGGGACGAAGAGAACCATTTTCACCTTTCGTTGAGCGAGGCGGACCAATATGCAAAGTTCTCGTCCATCGGGGTTACCGGATGTCGTCGACAATAGTAATGTGAGGTCACACTAACAGAGTTGTAAACCGAGATGTTTCCATAAGCGAGGAATTATTTACGCTTATAACATATATAGATCACAAGAAAGGTTAAGCAAACCAATGGAAAGGAAAATATGTTTATACACAAGATTTAGGAGTGTATCTTTTCCCAAGGAAAAGTAGAGCATGATATACATGTTAGATCAATAAGTACATCACCATTTGGATAAAGGGGCAAGGGAACTCATGATGTTATCCATACAACGTTGTGAGGGTAATTGAACGAGAAACATTTTGTATTATGCTTCTGATGTTCTTGTTGATATTCGGAATACCATAGTCATGCTTCGAAGCAGCAATGATATGGTGTCAAATAAAGATTGGGTTCGGAGATCTCAAGAGATACCGAAAAACAATTCCAAGATTATCTCAGAACTTAAGGAATAACCAAGCACAATCAGGTCTGTGTTGGCAGAAAGTCAAGTTGTCATTGATGATATCACAAATCATCGAGGGGCAGGGATGGTATTTCTAGCCATGAATTAAATTGACATCTCTGAAGAAGCCAAAGTGTTGACGGTGATCACGACAAATTTTGTCAAGAGACTCTATGAAGATGCCATCGAGCAGAAAAGGAAGGATGAAGTGAAAGGCTATGAGAACCACGGAGTCGACACAAGCTCGAAGTCAAGCTTGTTGTTCGAGGTGGAATAATAAGATGAGGAAGATCGACGTAAGCTTCGCTCATCATCGAAAAGTTGTGCTCCGGGAATAAGGACCAGGTAGCACAGTTAAAAGTTGACACAATAAAAATATAGCCAATCAGGCTAGGAATGATGAGACGGGGGTATAAAACTTCCCAGTATCAAGTACTAGGTGTAACGTCGGAAGGTAAATCGGAGTAGAGGTTGGACGGGGGAAATGATTTGCAGACGATAAGTATTTTAACTTATCCAGTAAATGGAATCAAGGAGGAAAATATGGTCGGAACCACGTTTGCAAAGGATCAATTCACCGATACCAAATGATAATATATCAAGGAAATATTTATTATTACAAGAACCTTCCATGATAGGATCTACATCGTGTCCATGGGCATGAACACAAAGGTTCAAGGTCGACTCCCACTTCTCCAATGCATAACCTTTCATTCACTTCTCGCGTTCAATGAAGTTGTAGTGTTGAAATGTTATCTGGCAAAACACCAGAAGAATAAGAATCATTAAAACTCTCGGGTTCAAACGGATTATGGGAGGCATAGGTTCAACCCATAGGGGCATCTTAGGAACCTATTCCACAAACTTCAGAAGTAAACAACACAAGCTCGAAAGCAGAGCATGGTTGACAAAAGGAGAGGATACAATTACCAAAGGCATTATGTATTTGGGAAAGAACTTCACGAGGTTCTTTGAATATGAAGGACACTGTCAGATGATAATCCAATAATGGATCCGGCGATCCACAACGGAGCTGATTTGAGTATCAATATTCAATCAGAAGAAGAAATAATACAGAGGCATCAGATTTTGGAAATATCTGATAATTCCAAAGCTTAAATGCAAAGGAATTATGATTTCCAATTTGGGGGATCAGAAGCAGACGCTCTGATGAAGGATGGATAAGTAGAATAGACCTAGGGGCACAATCGACAGCAATTTGATTGGTCGAGAAACAGCTCTTGGTCAAATGACGTCCAAGCCGAAAGGATGAATTCTATGATCCGACAAAGGATTGCGAGTATCCGCAACATATTGAATCAACAGACTCTAAAGGATAGTGACAAAGGATGCCAATAAGATTACTAGACTTATGGGATTATCCATAATGCAAACAAGCAAGAATTTTAAGAACAACAGGCTGTTGAGGATTATCGAAAGATCGAATAGTATTTCAAAGACTTTTGTGAAACATATGAACAACTGGGGAAAAAAATCCTCGATATGTGTGAGGATTAATTTGTCGGTGTATTCAGGCGACAAGGAACTGCAAGGCAGTAGGCACAAAAAGATTCTTGGAACAACGACAAGTATTTTGGGGTATCTTGTAATAACAAGAGCAACTGGGGATGAAGGTATGAACGACAAGGATATGCAGTTAGTCATAGGGGCTTGTCGATGGTAGGGAATTGCAAACGCGATGAGCACAAGTTATCGGGATAACATCGGAGGGTATCTTCGGAATCTTCTGGTGCAGCAGGCGATCATCTGTAATAAGGGGCTCTCTGGGAGGAAGTAGCTACGAGATCCTAATGTTAGAGTTAGCAAAATCGTTTAACCCGAATGGAAGAGAGATCAAATTCCCAGAGTATAGACGGGGAATAAAAGATCCTAATACCACCCAATGGCGACATGGGCCCGTAAGCCACACAGCCAAGTTAGTAAAACATTTTTGGATGACTAGACTCGACTTTGGCCAAGGAATTGGAAAGGGGGCTACCTACAGGCAGTCGGCTCTGATACCAACTTGTGACGCCCTCGATTCAATCGTACACTAATCATGCACACAAATGTGTACAATCGAGATCAAGGACTCACGGGAAGATCACAACACAACTCTAGACACAAATTAAAATAAAACAAGCTTTATATTACAAGCCATGGGCCTCGAGGGCTCGAATACACAAGATTCAGCGGAAGCAACAATATCTGAGTACAGACATAAGTTAGACAAGTTTGCCTTAAGAAGGCTAGCACAAAAGCAACAACGATCGAAAAGGCAAGGCCTCCTGACTGGGAGCCTCCTAACTACTCCTGGTCATCAGCGGTCTCCATGTAGTAGTAGGCATCGGCGGTGGCATCTGGCTCCTGGGCTCCGACATCTGGTTGCATCAACCGGAAAGGAGAAGAAAGGGGGAAAAGGAGGAGCAAAGCAACCGTGAGTACTCATCCAAAGTACTCGCAAGCAAGGATCTACACTACATATGTAAGATTATCACAGGAAGGTTATATATGTGGACTGGGCTGCAGAAATGCCAGAATAGAGAGAAGGCCTAGTCCTATCAAAGACTAGCATCTTCTGGAAACCACCATCTTGCAGCAAGCAGGAGGGAGTAGAGTAGCATAACGTAAAGTAACAGTAGTGTTATCAACCTCGGCCAGAGATCCTTTCTCGACTCCCTGCGAGAAAGAAATCCCAGTGCCATACTATCTAGTTATCGTCACAATCCAGTTCTCATCACCATCCAATTCTCAATACAAGTATCCAGTTCTAGTTGTATCGATCGGGATACAACTCCAAGTGTCTGTTACCGTAGGACATGCTATCGATAGAGGTTTCTCTTCCCTGCAGGGGTGCACCAACTTACCCACCACGCTCGATTAACTCCGGCCGGACACACTTTCCTGGGTCATGCCCGGCCTCGGCCAAACAATACGCCGCAACCCGACCTAGGCTTAATAGAGAGGTCAGCACGCCGTACTAAACCTTGCCCCCAGGGGTCATGAGCCATCGCCCCGGGAACTCCTGCATGTTGCGTGGGCGGCCGGTGAGCAGACCTAGCTACCTTCCTAAACAGGCAGGAGCTTACCAGTCCAACCCGGCCAACCGCTCGACGTCTATTAAGCTTCGGCTGATGTATACGACGCAGAACGCCCATACTATGCCCACATGATGGTTAATGCTATCAGGCCAGAGGCCCCTCAGATCAAATATCCAAATCGTAGTGGATTAGGAACAAGCGGTAACAAGCAGAGACTCACGAAAGATGTGACCCCGTTGCCCCGTCTCGAGGACTTGCGGCAAGGGCTAGGAATGCCCGGCCACGCCTCGTAATTATCTCGCGGGCACCCTCCAGGTCAACCCGTCTCCACATCACTCACAATTAAGCTCGCGTGGGTACCCCTCAGGGTCGACCCGTCTTTCCAAGTAACATTGGTAAAGTCCAAGTATCCGTGTGTCCAAACATCAAGGGGAAAACCCGAGGAATCACCCCCGATGAATTCCACTAGATGTAATCATCAAGGTGAACGTAAGAGGAATCACCCCTGAGGTTCACACTTGAGGGGTTGCACGACAGAGTCGTATCGGAAGTGGTTAAGGAGGAAATCACCCTCGATGACCACGACCGAATGACTACAGTACAGGGTTAACATCAGAAGTGCTGAAGAGGTCTCACCCTCGGTCTCGATAGTAACCTAGTAGTGTCGAACAACTAAGGGGAAAGTGATGCGCGGTGCCGGGGCCTGGTCTTCGATGATGAAGCAGGGGCAGTCATGACAAAGTGGGGGGTCACTGATGGATCTCTAACCGACCTATACTAAGCAATTTAGGATAAGCAGGTAAGGTACAACAGCAGATACAAAAGCAGGCTATGCATCAGAATAGGAGCAACCAATAACAGTAGCAAAATCTAATGCAAGCATGAGAGGATGGAATAGGCGATATCGGGATGATCAAAGGGGGGGCTTGCCTGGTTGCTCTGGCAAGGAGGGGTCGTCGTCGACGTAGTCGATCACAGGGGCATCATCGGTCTCAGGGTCTACCGGAGATAAGAGGGGGAAGAAACAGTAAATATAAAACAAACATAGCATCACAAAGCATAACGTGGCAATATGTTGTGCCGGGTGTGACCTAACGCATGGCTACACGATATAGGTGAAGGGGGAATTCAACCGGGAATGTGTTCCCGGTTTCGGACCTGTGTCAGACAGATGACCGGAGGGGGAATGTTCCATGTTCAACATGCTAGGTGCATGTGACAGACGAACGGACCGCGTATCGGGATTCGTCTCGTCGTTCTGAGCAACTTTCATGTATAAAACTTTTTCATGCGAGCTACGGATTATTTTCTATGATTTTTTAAAGTTTTAACGATATTCTAGAATTCCTGGATTTAATTAATAAATCGAATTAAATAGCAAAATGGCTATGGGTACCCAAAAGTGTACCCAACCAGAGTGCATGAGGTCGATAGGCACTGCTGATCACGAGTCACAGTCAACAAATAATCGTTGATCGGGTCAAACCGACTGGGACCCGCATGTCATAGGCTTTCATTTTAACAGATTTTATTTGTCTAGCTTAAACAACAGAAGGGGCCCACATGTCATAGGTACAAGGGCTAGCAAACTAAACTAAAGCATTAAAACTAAAGGGGGGGTTTTTTTTCAGTGGGGTTAGCCCCTAATTAACAAGGGCGAGGCCACTGCGATGTGAGGCGGCTCGATGGCCCGGCCGACCACGCTGGGTTGCCTGTGTCTCTGGTCGAAGCCAGTATGTGAGCCGACCGGCCGAGGCGTGAGCGGGACTCCGTGAGCGACACCCGGCGATGGCGTGCGGCCGTGAAACAAAAGCAAGCAATGACTGGAGGCTCTGAGGCGTGATGTGAAGCTGGAGGCGGCGGTTGCAGTGTCTTGAGGCGGGGGCAGCGAGGCAAACTCGGCCCTTGATCGGTCATGGCCGACGCGCTAGGGGCCGAAGGCGGCGACGGGCGTGCATGCGGGTGGCTTTGGTCGTGCGTGGGCGGCAGCAGCAGCAAGCCACATCAGTAGCAGCGGCGGCGGCCCGCAGGCACGACCAAGCTCGGGCGAGCTCCGGCGTGCTCCTGGGAGGAAGGGGCGGCGACTACAGCGGCAGTCCGAGGCGGGGAGAGAGGGTTAAGGACGGCGACTGCTCACCGAGCCCTGTAGGTGTGCTCAAATGGGCTCGGGGAGGCTTGCCGTCGCCGAAACCATCGCCGGAGTCGAAGATGGCCGTAGGGGAAGAAGAGGTCGCCGGGCTCGACTCGGTGGCTCCCGGCTTGAACGGTTGGGCGCAGTCGACGGAGGAGATGATAGCGGAGCCTCACGACATCTCAGCAAGGCAAAGGCGGTGGCCTTGCGGGATCGACGGAGGGGCGACAACGAGCTCTCGGGCGAGATGGGGAAAAGAGAGAGGCGAGGCGTGGGCGAACGAGTGAGGGGGCTAGGGTTTGGCAGGGGCTTCGTCGGCGACCTTATCTGCGCGAGACGGCAGCGGATGGCCGGCATGTGGCTACCCGCGGCCACGGACGGCACATAGGCGTCTGCCGCGCCTGGTATGAACAGGGAAGGAGAAGGCGCCGGTGATGGGCTGGGCCGGCTCCTGTAGTGAGCAGGACTAAGTGCACCGTGCACTTAGGCCTTTTCTCTTTTCTGTTTTCCTTTTTTTAATAAACAGAGAAAGAAAGGAAGTTAATTGGGCATCCAAATATCTTAAATAAATTATGGAACTTGGCCCATAAAATCCAAGGCTTTTTTTTAGCAAGTGCCACAAAAAGTTTGGAGGCCAGGGGATGTCATTTACATTTTTCACAATTAAAATGACATTCAAAAATGCTGAAGTTGCAATGAAATAATTGCTACTGTCCATCTTAGCTCAATGGTGATGTTGTTCTCCTTAACAATTAAATGTTATGGAATTTTGGCTAAATGATGAACATTTTTCTAGCAAGTTTTGTGCAACTTCAAATTTCACTTTGAATTTGAATAGAATTCAGAGAAGGGACTTGAGTTGAGATATTATCCCAACATGATTAAGCTTTGTAAATCAAGATGACTTGGCACTGATCATAAGGGATTACTGTAGTGTGATGCTGAGGATGTTACAATTGTGCTACGTCAACTTTCGCGCCGCCTACCACGGACTCGATTTCGCCTCAATCTTCTCTGTTCAACCCCAGCCGTCGTCTCACCGATGGACCTCTAATCATGACCCCTTTACATTGCTACCATGAAACCTTCTCTCATGACTCCCTAAGGACGTTGGCTGCGTAGGAACCCATCCACTTCCCCGAGAGCACGCACGAGAGGTCCACTGATGTAGGTCAAGCCTTAGGGTGGCTCGATCTTCACGAACTGGAAGTGGATTTGGGGATGAACACGAGGGGAGTCGTGAGGGAAAACACACAAATCAACACACATAGCAAATAAGGATATACACATAGATAGATCCATTGTACAAATCATCCAAAGAATGAGATGCAACAAGATAGTTCTTCCCCAAGTGGTAGGAGAAGGAGGGTTTGATGCTTCTGCGAAGCCTTTATCTTGACAAAGGAGCTCTTGACATGGTGATGTCCGTAGGATGCTCCGCATCATCCCCTCTCCCTTGGGAACATCCGAACTCGAATCGAGATACTCATCACCATGGGAAAGTGTAGGATCAAAAGTATGTCTAGAGGGGGGGGGGGTGATTAGACTACTTGAACAAATAAAAACTTATCCTTTTCCCAATTTCAGTTGTAGGCAAGTTTTAGCAATTCTATGAAGTCAAGCAACACCCTACACATGCAAGTCTAAGAGTTGAGCAACAGAAAGTAAAGACTTCGCATATGAACGTAAAGGAGGGATCAGAGAAATCGAACGCAATGAAGATACTATGATTTTTGGCGTGGTTCCAATAGGTGGTGCTATCGTACGTCCACGTTGATGGAGACTTCAACCCACGAAGGGTACCAGTTGCGCGAGTCCACAAAGGGATCCACCCACAAGGGGTCCACGAAGAAGCAACCTTGTCTATTCCACCATGGCTTACGTCCACTAAGGACTAGCCTCACTCGGGGTAGATCTTTACGAAGTAGGCAATCTCCTTGCCCTTACAAACTCCTTGGTTCAAATCCACAAGATCTTGGAGGCTCCCAAGTGACACCTAACCAATCTAGGAGACACCACTCTCCAAAAGGTAATAGATGGTGTTGTTGATGATGAACTCCTTCCTCTTGTGCTTTAAAAGATAGTCTCCTCAACAATCAATCACTCTCTCATAGATTTGGCTTTGGTAGGAGAAGGATTGGAGTGGAAAGCAACTTGGGGAGGCTAGAAATGAAGGTTCAAATGGTTGGATTGGAATGCCTTGATCTCAACACATGACTAGGTGGTTCTCTCTCAGAAAATGAATGGGGGGGGGGGGAAGTGTAGTTTCATTCTGATGGCTCTCTCTAAGAGAAGGTGGGGTGGAGGGGTATTTATAGCCTTCACCCAAAATCCAACTGTTACAGTCTTTTGACTTAACTCGGTGACACCGAACCAAAAACTCGGTGAGATCGACCTGTGTAAAAGATATGAACGTTGGGCTTTTCGGTGAGACCAAACTAGAAATATCGGACGGACCGAAATGGGATGACGTAGGCAAGACTTCATTTTGGTAATTCCGATCGATTCAACTCGATGGTTCCAAAATGAACAAACTGGCTTACAGTGACTTGGTCACTTCAACTCGGTGAAACCAATCGTCATCTCATTGAGATCAAAATTCTAGGGTTTGGCTCTGGCAGTGTATAGGATCAACTCAGTGAGTCCGGAATGGATGTTTTCAATGAGACCGAGTTGGATATTTAAGGTTTGTACATATATGATTTGGAGAAAGTGGTTGAGGGTTTTTGGAGAAACATCTTCAAGCACTTGAGCAATTGAGTCATGATCAAAACCTCATCCCCTTTTAATAGTATTGGCTTTCATATGGACTCAATGTGATCTTGGATCACTTAATAAAAAAATGTAGAGTCTTGAAGCTTTGACAATCCACGTCTTTAGAATTTCGAGGTGTCCAAAATCTTAAGTCCTTGCCATGCCAATCATTGAACTTCTCTTAAATCTATTTTCAAGAAGCATTAGTTCAATGATATATATGTTGTTAAGAATTACCAAAATCACCTAGGGATTAGTTGCACTTTCAATCTCCCCCCTTTTGGTAATTGATGACAACATATATATCAAAGCTTCAACAAATGATATAATCAATGAAATACATCATCGCTTTGAGAGGTATGTGATAAGCAAGTGCTCCCCCTAAATTTGTGCATTATTAAAAATTTACATTTGAATGAAAATGCACAATCGATTAGGATCATGGGTCACTCTTCCATGTCACATACATCTTGGTGGAGCGCTCAAAATGATATGAATGAAATGTGACAAGCACTCATCACCAAGCACATAAGTGAATGATCATACAAAGATCATATGGATAGATATTTAAGTATGCATATCATCAAATTACGGTATGATCAAGCACAAAGTAACATAGTCTCATACAAGCATCAACCAAAAGTATCAAGAAGTAGCACGAAACTCAAAGAAAACCAAGCGTGAAAAGCAAAGCACTCTCTCAAAGCTCTAATGATCTATACTTATTCTCCCCCTTTGGTAACAAGTACCAAAAAGTTCGAAAGAGGAAAGAGCTAAACATCGCTAGGGGCTTGCTCTCCAGTAGCTCCTAGTGGTGAAGTACTCTGACTTGCAGCTCCGGTGTGCGTTGACACGGTGGGAGTAGATATGAGTGTGCGTGCAAAGATCTCGGATGATGTCTACTGGACTGGTGGTGTAGATACAGTTGGAGGAATTGACACAGAAACTGATGATGCAGCGATGAGCCACAAGTATAAGGGATCAATCGTAGTCCTTTCGACAAGTAAGAGTGTCGAACCCAATGAGGAGCAAAAGGAAATGACAAGCGGTTTTCAGCAAGGTATTTTCAGCAAGCACTGAAATTATCAGTAACGAGTAGTTTGATAGCAAGATAACTTGTAATGGGCAATAAGTAGTAATGGTAATAAAGGTGCAACAAGATATCCCAATCCTTTTGTAGCAAAGGATAGGTGATACGTCTCCAACGTATCTATAATTTTTGATTGCTCCATGCTATATTATCTACTGTTTTGGACAATATTGGGCTTTATTATCCACTTTTATATTATTATTGGGACTAACCTATTAACCGGAGGCCCACCCTAGAATTGTTGTTTTTTGCCTATTTCAGAGTTTCGAAGAAAAGGAATATCAAACGGAGTCCAAACGGAATGAAACCTTCAGGAATGTGATTTTCTCACCGAACATGATCCAGGAGACTTGGACCCTACGTCAAGAAAGAAAGGAGGAATGCACGAGGTGAGGCGCCCTCCACCCTCTTGGGCCCCTGTTGCTCCACCGACGTACTCCTTCCTCCTATATATACCTCGTACCCCCAAGCGATCGATCACGGAGCCAAAAACCTAATTCCACCGCCGCAACCTTACATGCCACGAGATCCCGTCTTGGGGCCTGTTCCGGAGCTCCGTCGGAGGGGGCATCCATCACGGAGGGCTTCTACATCAACACCATAGCCTCTCCGATGAAGTGTGATTAGTTTACCTCAGACCTTCGGGTCCATAGTTAGTAGCTAGATGGCTTCTTCTCTCTTTTTGAATCTCAATACAATGTTCTCCCTCTCTCTCGTGGAGATCTATTCGATGTAATCTTCTTTTTGTGGTGTGTTTGTTGAGACCGATGAATTGTGGGTTTATGATCAAGATTATCTATGAACAATATTTGAATCTTCTCTGAATTCTTTTATGTATGATTGGTTATCTTTGCAAGTCTCTTGAATTATCAGTTTGGTTTGGCCTACTAGATTGGTTTTTCTTTCGATTGGGAGAAGTGCTTAGCTTTGGGTTCAATCTTGCGGTGTCCTTTCCCGATGTGATGGGGTAGCAAGGCACATATTGTATTGTTGCCATCGAGGATAACAAGATAGGGTTTTTATCATATTGCATGAATTTATCCCTCTACATCATGTCATCTTGCTTAAGGCGTTACTCTGTTTTCTTGAACTTAATACTCTAGATGCATGCTGGATAGCGGTCGATGAGTGGAGTAATAGTAGTAGATGCAGGTAGGAGTCGGTCTACTTGTCTCGGACGTGATGCCTATATACATGATCATATCTAGATATTCTCATAACTATGCTCAATTCTGTCAATTGCTCAACAGTAATTCGTTCACCCACCGTAAAATACTTATGCTCTTGAGAGAAGCCACTAGTAAAATCTATGGCCCCCGGGTCTATCTACATCATATTAATCCAACACTTTATTTATTTCCTTTACTTTTACTTTGCTTTTTATTTTACTTTGCATCTTTATCACAAAAATACCAAAATATTATCCTATCATATCTATCAGATCTCACTCTCATAAGTGATCGTGAAGGGATTGACAACCCCTTATCGCGTTGGTTGCGAGGAGCTATTTGTTTTGTGTAGGTACAAGGGACGCGCGCGTAGTCTCCTACTGGTTTGATACCTTGGTTCCCAAAAACTGAGGGAAATACTTATGCTACTTTGCTGCATTATCCTTTCCTCTTCAAGGAAATCCAGCGCAGTGCTCAAGAGGTAGCAATAGGCCGGAATGGTCTCTTGAAATAAGCAAAGCGTTCTTGAGGACACACGAGAATTTCATCTAGTCACTTTCATCATGTTTGTTTGATTCGTGTTCGCTACTTTGATAATTTGATATGTGGGTGGACCGGTGCTTGGGTGTTGTTCTTACTTGAACAAGCCTCCCACTTATGATTAACCCCTTTTGCAAGCATCCACAACTACGAAAGAAGAATTAACATAAATCTAACCATAGCTTGAAACATGTAGATCCAAATCAGCCCCTTACGGAATAGTGCATAAACTAGGGTTTAAGCTTCTTTCACTCTAGCAACCCATCATCTAAGTACTACTCCAGAATGTCTCCCTTTAGGCCCAAAGATGGTGAAGTGTCATGTAGTCGACGTTCACGTGACACCTCTAAAGGAAGCAACAACATACATATCATCAAAATATCGAATGGATACCAAATTCACATGATTACTTATGACAAGACTTCTCCCATGTCCTCAAGAACAAACGTAACTACTCACAAATCATATTCATATTCAAGGTCAAAGGGGTATGAAATAGCATCAAGGATCTGAACATTTAATCTTCCACCAAATAGACCAACTAGCATGAACTACAAGATGTAATTAACACTACTAGTAACCCACAGGTACCAATCCTTATTTATCTAGGGAAAATGGGATTATATACGGAAGATGGGCACGAGAGGTGGCGAGGCCCCACAAGCCACCGTATGCGTGCCCGAGGGGTGGGGTGGAGTGCCTGGTGCCTCGTGGGCACTGGGTGCACTACAAAAAATACACTTCCGTGATGATACGTGTTTGTCACGATGAGTCACGTTTTACATCATGCATGTACATCCATGACGATTTTATGACAGAATCAAGATAGTCATACCTGTGCTATTGTAGAAGTGTTCCATGACATTACCAAAATTATCATCACAGAAGTGTCCACTTCCATGACGATAAATCACACGTTATAGAACTGCTTTCGTCAAGGGTAACCGACACGTGGCATCCACCGTAACGGGTCGCCGTTAAGCTATCGGGTTCCGGTTTGGATTCGATAACCCGTTAACAGCCCGGACCAATGGGGATTTTGCATGTGTAAAATTATCATTCGCCGGCAGATCCACGTGTCGGCCCGCCGTTCGGACAGTTGTCATCCAGTGAATGGACGGAACACGCCTATGATACGTCGACACGTGTCTCGGCCAAGTGGCCCATTCAGTTTAAAAGGCCGGGCCTGTCAAAATAAGCAGGCCGGCCCATATACGGCCTACTTGAGTCAGGCCCATTCACAAGCACATACCCATTCAAGTTACACAGAATCGGCCCATCAAAGGCCCATTCTAGATTTGACAATTTCCAACCCATCGTCAGTTTCAGCCCGTTAACGGCCCGCTACGCCTTTGGGCCCAATTACGGCCTGTGAGCAGCCCATCGTCAGTTCCAACCTGTTAATAGCCCGGAATGTCTTTCGGCCTTTTCTCAGCCCATTCTGCAGTTGGGCCAATTCTAGCCCGTTGTGACTTTAGGCCCGTCCTTGGCCCATTCGGTAAATGGGCCAATTCCTAGCCCATTTTGTCTTTCGACCTGTTAAC
Source organism: Aegilops bicornis (assembly GCA_021605145.1). NCBI lineage: Eukaryota > Viridiplantae > Streptophyta > Magnoliopsida > Poales > Poaceae > Aegilops > Aegilops bicornis. The sequence goes on along the minus strand of CM038670.1, from coordinate 341,747,098 downwards.
AGCCTGCACAATAGTTGGGCCTTTGACTTTGGGTCCATTAGGGGCCCATGTTTCGCAGGGCAAAATTTTAGCCCGACGCGACTTTCGGCCTAGTAAAATCCTAGTTTGCAAATTGGGCCTCCTCTGGCCCATAACACTTTTGGCCTCTTACTGGCCCATAACACTTTCAGCTAGAGGGCCGCGGGCCATTTTCATTTATACGACCCTAACGAGCTTTCGGCCTGTTAACAGCTTGCTAATAGCCGTTGTTACGGTGGGCCACATCATTTGGGATCCACTAAATATTATTTTGACCATCCCAATTAAGGCCTGCTTTGACTACACATGTTTGTTCGTTTGTATGGCGTCCAGGAAATGTTTGGGCGTGTTGGCCCCCGTTTCAACGATATAGCATATTCAAGAATTATCCTACTCTATACTATCGCCTCTAAAAACATACACTATACAATAAAAAGACTAAGGCATAGGAACGTAGAATAATCCTACACTATACAATAAAGAAATTACAGCCGAATATACCCACTAAGCATTATAGTTTGGCACCAGTGATAATAAAGCATACACAAACAAAAAATTACATACACTGGACAAATAAAGCTCATACATCATGGACACACATCAACAAAACTTACCATTTGAACTATAATCTCTTCAGAAAATAGGATTGGCCGCATTCAGATAGCACAAATTTCAGTCTGCAAAATCTCCAATTCCTTCGTGGTTACCTCAGTGTCTCGTTTCATTTTTTTGACTCCTGCATCTAATACCTGCAAGTCCAGTCTCAACTTGTTGATTGTACATTGAGAATCATGTACACGTTGTCTTGCCACCTCTAGTTGATGCTCGAGAACATCAACACATTCCAATTCCAATCCATAATCATTTGGTAATAGCCATGCCACACTGCTCATAGATCTTTGTGTTGATGTCACTTCATCCTGAAATGTTTCTGTAAGTACACATGACTAGGGCAAAAAAATAGTTACAACAGTGAAGCGAGCAAGACATACTATTTTGTACATGGCAAAACAGGACTAACAATAATGTTACACGTCATGAAGCATAAGCAGGTGATATTTTAAAAAATTATAAAAATGGTAGTCTGTGCAGCCCACATACAGAAATCTCTCTTAGCTCACCAGAGGAGCATGATGTTGGGGCCAAATCCAAAACAAGACAGGTTACAAATTTAGACAACACGTTGCGTATAAGTAAGCAAGCAGTTGGCCATTCTGTAGCTCAACTAAAGTCTTAGGGAGCATAATGAACATCAGAGGGATTGATACAAACCTACTACAGCAAGCAAAACTATGCAATCATTAGCCTAATATAAACTAGATTGTGAGCCTCATGCAGTAATAGTTGGTTAATAGACTTCAAAGCTCCAGGCACACTTTGCCAAAGTAATTAAATGGTAAGGCCTTTAATTATGTCAACTAATAGTTATACACGTACCAAACATCATGCATCATTGTTTGGGCATCTCATTAACTGAGGACAAATAAAGCAATTGAAAAGAGCAATTTAACTATGCCTGAAACAAACAAGCAATTGAACTGTTGAGTTGGATACAGTGACTTACCTTAACTTGTTGATTAGGCTCAGCGCTTCTCCTCCTTCTCTTGCAAGGCTCCTTTCCTAACATCTTGTACTTGGAAATCTTCAATCTTATCTTCATTGCACCCCCTCTGCAAGGTGACACAAACTAGTTACTCGTCTCCTTTGAAGATAAATATGCATACTTTCCAGTCTATGAACAACACAAAAAGATGAGATTATAACAAAACAACACCACATAATGAAACATGCCACATCTCTTGCACACAATGAAATGAGCATTTACTATGTGTGCACTATGTAAAAACTAGGCATACCTTCAAACTGGATCTCCAGGTACTCTTGGAGAGCCTACTTTAGTGTACAGCCAAACCTTTATGTCTCCTATGAGTTAGACAAGCCCCCACTACAGTAGCCCTTAGTGTTTAAATCATTGACAAGCTCTGTTAGAGTGTTAGGTCAAGAACAACAAGTAATCAAAGCAAACCGTCCTAGTATGTCTGACTGATGCAAACAAGCAGTTGAACAAATGTGTGAGCAAATCTTACATATCAAGAAAAGAAGCAAAGAAGGAGGCTTAAAGACCATCACTTGACTGACCAAATTTAAGGGGCATTTAAACATCATGTGCAACATATGAACTAACATAAAAATTGCATATTCCAGATTCTACAATGGAATGCACATGTATCAGGTTATGCCATGTATGATGATGCCTAAATGTACACTATAGCAGGTAGGGGTGATTCATCATTGCACGCACATTTGAATTGCAGGTTAAGGTCCAGTTCTATTCCACCTTATCAAAGCTTATTGTCAAAATAAGCCATAAAAGATGTAAATAAGTCATTTTTGAGTTATGGGCTTGGGCTTAACTTATTTCGCTTTGGAGGGGGGTGTTTCGGGTAGAAGCTCACTAAAAATTGAAGGGAAGGGGGATATTGAAATAACTCTGTTGTCTGCCTATATTACACTCAAAATGCCACTGCTCACGCCCGCGTCACACCCGACCCTCAAGTAAAAACAAACACACAAGCGTTCATTGCCTTGCCCGCTTGCATCTCCTCTCCCCTTTCCCTCTACCTCGATCCCCTGCCTGCAGCACTAGGGTTCCTCCAGCGAGCCGTCGCCACTGGTCCCATCTGTCCTGGTCCTCGACGATGCTCTGTCCAGCTAGGCTACATGGCCGGCGGGTAGGGCCAAATCTCCCCGGCTGCTCATCCCTCTGGCGCCGCCCCTCATTCTCATGGTCTCCGGCAGCTGCTCCACTGTGGTCCGTCCAACACACTACTCCGGAGGGCGCCACACAACTACGGCCGATGCCACATCAATGCGTAAGGCACCTCATTCCCCTCCCCTCCTCGTGCCATGGCCTTGAGGTGCTATTGAAGGATGAGCTCATCCAACAAGGTGAGGATCTCCTCGATTTTTGCCAAATTTTCATTACGATCCGTTATACGATGAATTGCTATGAGCTGCTTTTGCTGCTGCTATATGATGCATTGCTATGAGCTGCTCCTGCTGCTGCTATATGATGAATTGCTATGAGCTGCTGCTGCTGCTATTTGATGAATTGCTATGAACTGCTCCTGCTGCTGCTATATGATGAATTGCTATGAGCTGCTGCTAGTATATGATGAATTGCACACTGCTACTGCTGTATGATGAGTTGCTTCTGCTATATGATGCTTTCAGGTGGTTCTACTATATGATAATAACCAGCCACTTGGACCATCGAATTTTGATAAATAATTGTTCTTCATTTAAATTTTGGTCATGCGTTCTTCATTTAAATTAGGCAATGGGATCTCTATGGAAGTCATTGACCAAAGTAGATTGTGCCACGTAGATGGTATCTTTGTATTTGCATTTTGAAAAAATATTGATGGTGTATTTTCCTATCATATTAATTACTCCCTCCGTCCGAAAATACTTGTCATCAAAATGGACAAAAAGGGATGTATCTAGAACTAAAATACATCTAGATACATTCTCTTTTATTCATTTTGATGATAAGTATTTCCGGACGGAGGGAGTACTGCACTAGGTTCAATTTGTGATGTTTGCAAGTCAAAATAATTTTCATATGGGTAGCAAAATGACAAAATATAAAGCAATCTAGACTTTTCACTGATCATACCAAAGATAAGCTGAAAAGGAAGGCAATGAAAAGAACTGGTTGGCTTATTACCTGGAGCTTATATTCACAGGTGCCTATTTTCTTAGGATAACTCGTAATAATTGTCCCTAAGAAACTTGGCCAATAGAACTGACAAACAAATAACATGTCATGATGATTGCAATGGAGGCCCAGTTCTTTTGCCAGATTCTCCCAGAATATGACCCCTACCCAGATTCTCCCAGAATCTTTGAGCCCCATTTGTTTTACAATCCTATCTAGTTAGGGTCTAATTAGGTAGATTGTAAAACAAAAGGGGGTCAAAGATTCTAGGAGAAGCTAGAGAGGGGCAGATTCTGGGAGAATCCTGAAAAGAACTGGGCCGGAGTGACCTACCATAGCACACTGTATAGGCTCACCGCTGCCTCTCCTTTATTTGCGATGCTCCATGAAATTGTCACATACATCTTGTACTTTTTCATTGCGTAACCCTATCTGCAAGTTGACACATTCAGACATCTCTACATGATAATACATTGCATATCCCTTGCGCATATTTAAACCACCAATTAACGATTGTGTGCGTAGCATAAACTAGCCATGACTACGTATGTCTTTGGACTAGCAGGCACTATAAGGGAGCCTAATGTAGTGCACTGGAATTCCTACATGCCACCTATGATTTTGTGTAATGTACTACCTATGTTCCTAAATAGATGTCTTTGTAGAGATTCTAGTATGGACCACATACAGATGTATATAGATGCATTTTCGAGTGTAGATTCACTCATTTTGATCTGTATGTAGCCTATAGTGGAATCTCTAGAAAGACTTATATTTAGGAATGGAGGTACGAGTTAGTATCATGTATGACATCTACATATCTAACTTAGCAGCCAGTAGTAGAAATCATTGTTTGCACAAAGGGATTACTAGTCGAAAATCCTAGCAAAGCATGCTGGCAGGCACACAACAATACAAGAGAGAGAGATGCACTTACAAGATCATAGCAATGCCTCAGTCTAGGATCTTGGTTGGCCAAGATGTTAGATCCAGAACAAACATTGTTCTTGTAGTTTTTGCCAGCTGCATAACATGTAACAGCGACCTGTTAGTATATTTGAAGTACATCGGGCAGGTGATGCTGGACGGGTTTAAAGGTGACAAGTACCTAGGCCGTGGCGGGTGCTTGGCATCCTGCCAGATGGTGGGAATCAGGTTAGAAACGTGAAGGGTGATGACGCTGCGCTGGCTATCGGGATCCGCTAAGGAGATCTAGAACCGTCGAGTAGGGTGTTTGTGGAGCGGCTCCGGTAGGGTAGACTACGGTGTGGGCGAAGCGAATCTGAGGCCGTGGACGAGGGCGTCGGTGAAGCTGCTCCAGTGGTTGGGTTCAGGATGGTGTCGACGATGCGGATCTGCGGCCATGGACGGGACGTCAAAAGCTGCTCTGGTAGGTTGGACGAGTGTGCGACAGAGCGGATCTGAGGTCGTGGACTTGTGAGTTGGCAAAGCAGCCCCGGTGGGGTTGAGAATGGTATAGGCGAAGCTACTCCGGTAGGGTTGACGATGGTGTCAGCGAAGCGGCTCCCGTAGGGTTGAGGAAGGTGTCGGTGAAGAGGATCAGGGGCCGTTGACGGGGGCGTCGGTGGGGCAGCTTCGGGGGGGGGGGGGGGGGGGTGGACGAAGCGTCTCCGGTGGGGAGTACGAAGGAGCCCCTGCAGATGCGCTGCGGTTGACGAGAGTACCGGTGAAGCAGATCCGGCACCGTGGACAAGGCGGGCACTGAATGGGCTTTGGTACAGTGGTGGATGAGCAGTCTAGGGTTTCGAGAGGGGAGGGGTAGAAAGGCCGATCAAGTACGGACGACGTGATGTAAGATGCTCTGGTGCTGTGTAGTTAGTCGTTTTTGCGGGAGGGGGAGAGAAAATGGGGGTGCCGTGTGGTGGGGGGAACCGGAAGTTACCAAAGCAGCCCTGACCTATTATGTAAAATGAGGGCGGTATTGTAACTGTTGTTGTCCGTGCACCAAGGACAAAAGGGGAATTTCGCATGCTAAGGACTAGGTGGCGGAAATTTTAGGAGGGGATATTTTTCCGCCCGCGGGATCGTTCATATCCAGTTTCAACTAATTTTGGATAGTGCTAGCGGGAAGGTCATGCGAGACTGTGTACATGGGGCACCCGTCAACAGTTAATAACTGATGTGAAGTCCACCCCAGAAAAAAGACAATAACTCGGGATGATGCACCGATAACTTGGACGTTCACATGGGCACGGCCAATCGTACGAGTGTCGAGGCTCGTCACAAAAAAGGGATCAAATGCTCAGCCTATGTATTTCTCGTGTAAATAGATAATTTAGTGCCATTGGTTATTTACTTTAAACATAATGCATTAACATGTTATTGTAGAGATGCACAAAAAGAAATGGATATTGTAGTCCCATAAAAGAAATGGATATTGTAGTCTGCTGCTTAAAAGTGTTAGCTTATATGATTACATAGCCTCCATTCCATAAATTGCGTACCCGTTGAATTCATATCTGAATATTACATATATTACTTCATAATAGAACCTCAAATCATCCAAGACTAATGAATTTGAAGGCAAGACTAATAATGGTGCATGTACATGATAGCTACATTGGTTGTTTGAAGAAACATCACTGTAACTTTGGCAAGCACAATTGAAAAGGATTATTTAGAAAAAATGTGATATGTGAGTGTCCAATATTTATAGCGTTGAATCGATGTTGTATCTTTGGCCACGATACGAAGTAGATATTGATTTATGTTCAAGCGATGCACGCCCACGATTGCTAGATAGTGATACGTGAATGAATTGTGTAATCTCTCTCACACGCATACATATCTCATTTCTCTGTGGGCATCGGAATCACACACGCGCACTTCGTGTATTTCTCTCCCTCCATCAAGGTTAGAATTCGTCTTTCTACCCCGTCCTACAAGTCTCTCACACAGAAACACACACACTCTCTCTGTCGAACACGCCCACCCCTTTAATTCCGCCCACCCACCGCCACTAATGTCTCAAAGTACAATTATGTCTCTCACACATATGCCTAAGGTTAACTCGAGTTCCGGAACCATATGAATACATATAATGGGATTCCAGAAGAGCACCTTTTGTTTTGAGATTTCGCTCTCTCTCTCTCTCTCTCTGACACACACACGCGTGCGCTTAGACATTGTTTCTCGCTTCATCTTTTTCGGCACTTGCATGCACACCGTTTGTTTATCTCCGTGATGCTTTAAGTATGCCTCGCACACATGCTATCTACCTATCCCTTAATATAGATATGTGTCACACAAACTCCTTCTCCCTATATCTAAGTGTCATTGCCCCCCACACCCCCCCACACACACTTCTCGACACCGAAGGAGTAGGGTGACACCTCGATCTTGATACTAATCTATCTACTGGCTTCTCTCTCAAACACACACACACACACACACACACACACACACACACACACACACACACACACACACACACACACACACACTACCTGACACCGAAGGAGTAGGGTGGCACCTCGATCTTGATAGTAATCTATCTACTGGCTTCTCTCTCAAACACACACACATACACTCGCTAGTTGTGCCTCTGTGCCTACCACGCGCACACTCTCGATGTGTCTTTTTCTCCCTCCCCCCTCCCCACCCCCAACAGTGACAACAGAAGGGTGACAACTCGATCTTGATCTTAATCTATCAATTGGTTTCTCTCTTGAACACACTCACACACACACACACACACACACACACACACACACACACACACACACACACACACACACACACACACACACACACACACACACACACACACACACACGCGCGCGCGCGCTAGTTGTGCCTCTGTGCCTCGCTCAGACACACTCGATATATCTTTCTCTCCATAGCCCCCTCGATATGCAGACTTCTCGCGCGCACATAGCTGTAGTGACGTTGACGCTGAACCCAGTGTGCCTTGTTTTTACCGGCCTCATGTGATAGTTTTCACCCTGTTTTCTGTTAATTAACAAGGCAACCTTTTCTTTGTTACTACTAGTGAATCTGATCATTCGGGGCAGACATAAAATATATCACTTCAACCCAATTATCGCAGTAACTGTTTTAAAAGAAACTAGCTAGATGCCCGTGCGTTGCACGAAACATCAAGATGCATTTTTATGAGTAGTTTATCTTGTGAGAGAAAAGGATGAACGAGGGAAGGCCTTATTTGCAAATGTGGAGAGGGGTGTGGGTATCTTTTTGCAATATTGCCATAGTTTCCTTCCTATCCATTAGATATAAATCCGACGGCCTATATTGTAGGATGGCACGCACACCATCATCACCAACTCTGTTTTCTACTTCCTCCGTTCCTAAATATTTGTATTTTTAGAGATTTCAATAAGTGACTACATATGGAGCAAAATGAGTGAATCTACACTCTAAAATATGTCTACATACACATCTGTATGTGGTAGTCCATTTGAAATCTGAAAAAGACAAATATTTAGGAACGGAGGGAGTATAAGAGTAGACATAGAGATATATCTCCAGCATGGTCCACAACGGAAATGTGCAGGACTGGTTAGCGCCGGATGGTCGCAGCGCGATGAACTGAGTTCGAATTCTGTCTTTAACTTTAGATTTTTATATTATATATTATTTAATATATACTTATTTACATCTCTTTGTCTTGTGTGGAACCCACAGAGTACTTAGAATACAAGATTAAGGATGGATTTGTTTCTTTTTAACTTTTTGTACGAAATTGTAGCCACCCTGCAAGTCACGTGTACACTGTACATGCAATTAACTTTTTATAGAGGGAGAATCATACACGAATTAACTCAAATGGATTATATGTGACTCTATTATTTCCAGCATAAGAGCATCTTCAACGGCAGCCGGCAAATTTCCTCCCGCTTCCTTCCGCGGAGGACGACATCAAACTCCAGCGGCATACATTTTCACAACTCTAACCAACTAGAGGAAATTCGTGCAAACACGAACTGATTTCATATAAGCATGAAGGATTTCATATAAAAAGCTGGATCTTCATATAAACATGATGGATTTCATTACATTTACATGAACTAAGCAATGCTAATCCGGCTCTCGTGGTATAATTAATACTCCTTCCGTCCGGAAATACTTGTCATAGAAATGGATGTATCTAGACTTATTTTAGTTATAGATACATCCAATTTATCCATTTTGAGAACAAATATTTCTGGACGGAGGGAGTACCTAATCTAAATGGCCGCCCACGGATCCCTTTATCTTCCTCATGTCCGGCAGACACTTGCGGGGTCGACGAAGGTCCTCGGAAGAGATGAAGCACCAAAGAAACCACCTGAATACGTAGTCGTCGCCTCGGCGGTGGCCTTCATGGGACCCAAGTGGCGGCGGCCTCCCATGTTCTACTTCTCCTCAATGATGGCGGCGGACACGGAGAAGCTGGTCACCGACTCGTCGCTCTCCACACACCCGGCTTCTGTCTCTGCCTGCATGGCGCTGCCGTAGGCACGGGAGGCGCGCCCACAGGCACGGGAGGCGCGACCACCGCGGACACTGGTGGCGTGGTACGACGCGGCAGCGACGACGCCCGTGCTGCCGTGCTCGCCACGTGCCGGGGTTGAGCAACTCTCCACTCCTCATCGAGCTGAACTGGAGCGGCGAGTTGCTAAACCACGCGCCGGCTTGGGGCAGCAACTGGCTCCGTTGGGCCAAGCGAGGTTGGTGAAGCACCGAGCGGCCTCGCTCATATCCGGAGGGCTCGGCGGGCCACCCAGCCGGGTATGCCGGAGAACGGCTCCTCGGAAGCCATCAGAACAGTGTAGAAAATGGTGAAGGAGGAGGGAGCGGCGGACGGGTGCGATTCTTGCCTGCTGTCTGTCTGGCCTCATTTAAATAGAGGGCGGATGGTAGGAGCTTGGCCGGCGTCTGGCCTCGTTTAAACTGAGGGCGGACGGGAGGAGCTCGGCCGGCGTTGCGTATAATTCTGGCCCGCTCATGAATGGACGTGTGGCCAGAGTAGGTTTCTCAGTTTGCATGCGGGTTTAATGGAGGCGTTTGATGGAGGCGAGGAGGCGTGTCAGCCGGGCGTGTAGCAGGCGGCGTAGTACTATTCGATTTGACAGCTACTAGTAAACAAGGACAGTTCCTGATATGACTTTAACGCAGACGAGGGAGAGGGTAGCGGTTCCTAAAATATTGAACGACCAATGATGCATCCTCCTTCAATTAGCATGAATGCATGAGGGAAGTAATGGGAGGAGGACGGGGAAAAGAGGCAGCACGATGTGAATGCAACGCAGTTTGCACTCATATAAAGGCGCCCCTCCATTCCAATGCATCTACCACATCGTACACACCTAAGCACCTATACTAAGCGCAAAAGTGCTCACTCTAGACCCATGGCGGCGATGCACGCGAGCGGCCAGTGGCCAGTGGCTGTGCCAGATGGTCCACGACACCGGCCTGCGGCATGGCACCGAGGGTCGTCTCCAGACGGTGTTGGCGACCGGCTGGTGGATGGCCATCGTCAACGCCAGCTACGACTCTCAGTTGGACCAGATGATCGTGGCCACCATCAATAAGTTCACCATCGTCAAGAAGGTCGCGGATGACATCTCCGTACTCCTCATTGCCTGCCACCCTAATTGGCATCCATGGAGAGAATCTCTTTCAAGCACTGGTGACCCTGCGACTGCCCGCCGACGCAACGAAGAATGTCCACCTGGAGGTCGCGCTCGCTGTGAGGCGCCTCGCCCTGCAAGAATTCGTCGACCTACACAATCACGTGTACGAGCAAGTCGTGTACATAGGTATCTACAAGGCCGGTGAGGACACTGTGACATTGGCGTTCGTCAACCGGCTGGAAGCATTGGATGCCTTTGTTGAGAAGCACCTTCACCTCGCCACAAAAGCGCCGCTCCTAAGGCGCCGGTCGGTGGCCCGGCGCACTGAGTCGAGGAGGAGGAGGTCGTGCATTGATGGATGCATCTTTCTTCTTGCCTCCTGTAACCACCACTGCGATCTCATTATCATGGCCTTAATTCTTATTGCGCTGTTGCATTCTCGTTCCAGTCAATAAAGACATGTGCGATCCCTTTGCTCACATTTGGAGGCAATTATATGCGTCACTGTAACTAGTACTCCATCCGTCAATTTATAAGTTGTGCTTACCTTTTCCATCAACTTCGTGCAATGCACGGGCATCTTGCTAGAAACACGACAACATGTCAAACCGCATGTGACTAAACTGACGATGCGCCAACCTAGCTACTACCCTGCTTATCTGGTGGAAAAAACCCCACCCTCACCTCATCAAAATAGCCTGAGAAATATATTTTGAGTGAAAAGTAATATATTCTAGTGGAATATATGTATATCAAAACAAGAGTGTTTTCTTTCAAGTTTGTGAACAAGTACTATACTACTTTGGATCCGTCGCAACGCACAGGCACATTGCTAGTAAAAGAAAAAGGCCTGCCGTGTTCGCGTCGCACCCCCACACGCTCGGGAATCGGGAGTACTCCACGGCCTGTCCGACACGCCACATAGCTAGGGAAGGCGTGTTGCCTAGCATTTTCACTTTCATGTGGGACCACAGTTGAGCAAACCGACTATCGGCAAACACACCCCGCCCTCCACGTTGGAAAACAGAAACGAGGAGGGGAAGATCTTAGCTGTAGCACGGAAGCCAAGAAATTTGGTGTCAGATGGGGCTCGTTGATAGAGTAGGAGCACTCCGTACTACTACTCCTACTAGTACGAATTTTGTACAACAACTAGTACTACCACTATACAACTAGGTACGTGCACGACACAACATCGTAGGAACAAAAAACGGGAAGATCTTGTTTTGGGCGATTTATCTTTTTTTTAGTGAATGTAGTATGAATGATATGATGTGGGGGGCAACCATGAAGCTTATGTGGCTTGGTTGCATGGCTAGGAAAGGTTAGAGAAAAATAAATAGATAATGTGTTTAGAGTGCACTCCACTAAATAGATAATACTTTGGATCCATTGCAACGCACGATTCGGCACATTGGTAGTAGTAAGAAACAAATTCCAGGTTTGACATGAGTTCGTACTGCAGGAGCACCACAAGGCCTGGCGCAGGAGTTACATTTCCCTCTCGGGGCCCACGGGACCGAGCTTCAGTGGCTTAGTGCATCGTCCTATGAGTCAATGACATGTGGACCTTAAATGAGGCTGGCCCACATGTCATTCTCATGAAAGCAGAGCGGCGGTGGGACCGAGAGGGGTGAGGCGCAGGTCGGCGGACGAGGCTTGCCTGCTCCCCTCCCATGCTCCGATCCGTACTCCCGCACCACTAATTTTCATCCAATGGTTATAATAGATTTCCTCGTGTGGGTCATCTATATCCTCAAATAAAGGTAAACAAAGGCCATATTTCCAGGAAATAATTTCTTGCACGAATCTGTACACGCATGCAAGACCCTTTTATTTCCTGCTCGTCCTCCTCCGGATCATCAGCTGCGTTGACAATGCCGGTGCCAATGCTAGAGCGTGACAACAGGTGCCTGCCTAAGCCATGTAGCACGTTGCGGTGCCAGCGAGTACCACCTCCTCCACACCAACATCGGCGTCTGGGCCATCCACATGCAGCTGATCCCGTAGTATTTTACCCGCATGTTCGATGCAGTACCACACCGATCTTGGACGAGACAAGGGAGCTTGTGGCCAAGAAAAGTCTCTGCCCGGCCGACGTATGTCGAGGTGCTTGCCTGTTGTGACGTGCCGCACGACGTTTACTAGCTCGCGCTCCGGATGAGCGGCAGGGTGCTGCTCCCGATCGTCAATGGTGCCAGTGGGAGCTCCGGCGGGAGTTACAAATCTCGAGTTTGGCACGAGTTCGTGCAGCGGTAACACCACAAGGCCTGGCGCAGGAGTTACATTTCCCTCTCAGGGCCCACGGGAGTGAGCTTCAGTGGACCCGATAGGTGGCTGGTCCACATGTCATGCTCCTGAAGGCAGAGGGGCGGTGGGGCCGAGAGGGGTGAGCTGCAGGTCGGGGGGCGTGTGGTGTCATGGGTTCGAGTGGCGTCATGGGAATCACGTGTGGCTGTGGTAGAAACTTGATGCTCGCCGCATTTCAGCTGGCCCACATGTGATGCACACAAAGGCAGAGGGGCAGTGCGGCCGAGAGGGGTGAGGCGCACGTTGGGGGACATGGCGCCGTGGGTTGGAGTGGCGACATGGGAATTGCGAGTGGCAGTGTACGAAACGTGATGGTCGCCGTAGTGCAACTTCCATGGACAAGCTGTCATGTCTACTAACACATGCATTGCATACCGATCACTGGAAGGAGTAGTAGAGAAAGCTAGGTGGATAAATAGTTCCTTCTAGTCAAGCGGACCTACGCTGCTACTTGTTCCAAAGACATGCACACCATCAAAATAGTTCATCTATATCAATATACACAGAGAGGAAATATTTTTTTTACAAGAGAGGAAATAGTTCATCCATCCATAATGCCCTCTTCTTCTCATTTTCTATGGGAGACGGCTTCGCAACATGCTCTTTGGACCTTGCAACTATTTCGAAACTCACACGAGCACCGAGGGCAGCATATTTTATCCGTTCGTACGTCAAGGGATAATTCTCCCATCCAGACGACATTAATGCCAACGTCTTGTCACCCTTCTGAAGATTTGTACCGAGCACAAAATTTGCTACTTTGAATAGGGATGGTGTCTGTTTATCACAATCTTATATAGGAATTTTGATTCTGGTTTGCAGGGCAGCGATGCTTTTCAAATCAAGGTTGTACGGCACCAGCTTTTGTTTGTCCCCTTCGATGGCTGCCCCACAGAAGTATATATTCTCCCAAGAAAATAAATCATGGAGCTCACCTGGTATGGAGGGCGCGTGTATGATGTGGTACACCAAAACATCATCTTCGAGGCACAACTGAAGAAGGCGGTAGCGTTGGATCTTCCAATTGCACGCTCCGTACTCTGCATCGACACCGATGACCTTCATCTCCACCTTTTGGAGGGAGTTGGATACATTGTTGATCCACTTCCGAACAACCCTTGGGTGGTCGGTGACGGTGGCAACTATGCTCAACGAGCCTTCGTCGAGGACATGTTGGATGCTAAAAACCTGCATCTGGATCTCCTTCGCCATTTGGAACCGTTGGACTGGAGGGCTATGGTTTGGAAAATTAGGATTAGATGGCTAGTCTAACTGAAGAAGATGATTATTTAAAGGGGCTTCGGAATTACTCCAGGAGTATGTGAAGAGCTTAAAACAATGTGAATGCAGTGGGGTTTGGATGCAAATGAAGATGAAGGAGAGGTGAAGAAGCCGAGGAAAACCGGTTCCCGATGGAGAAGTAAATGGGAGAAGTGGCCTGCAGACAGTTGATTAGACGGCTAGGTATACTAAAAGAAAAGGTTGTGCGGGTAGACTGAGGAGTGGTACCTATCCGTGTACGTGCCCATCCTTATAGCGCTACATGTGCCACTGGCTAGTTGAGGTCACTCTTTCGAATCACTGTGACGAGACATTTTATGATTCCTTTTTATTTCTGCACCCCTCCTGACAGGTGGGACCTATGCAAATAGATATAAAAAGTGTGTCGTAGCTGGTTTGGATGGATATTGGCGCGTGTGTGGCAGAAACAACATTCTCTGGTTAAGGAATATGTGGTTATCCTCAAAAAAAGAAAAAAACCCTTCTTCGCGCTTCCGCATGCACGAGAATTTGGTTCTACTCGCAATATGGATGATACCTGGAGGATGAAGTGAACCCAGAGGCATGCTAGCACGGGAGACCTATTTCCGCTATACAGTATTACTCCGTATGTTCCTACTACTTGTAGTACAACTGTGGTACACTTGATGGTCAAAATATTATTCATCCGGTCCTCACAGTTAAGTGACAAGACCTGCGCCCGAGGTGACACCAGTCCAGGCGGCGTGCTTAGGTTACCAAAGTTAGCCTCACCTTGTGCACTGTGCAGTCACGGTCACCGTCACATTATAGCATGCCTCGCCTCGTCTCCCTCTCCCCTAGCACCACCCCATCTCCATCTCTGTATCACCGGAGACCCTGAGGTCACTCTTCATCATCTCACTGTGCCCCCGCATACCCTCACCTCGCTCACCTCCCCCAGTACAACTATTCCCTCGCTAGCCGCTCCAGCGCCGAGAGCCTTCTCCCCCGTAAATCAATCCCCCCAAAACCCCACCTTCCAAATTGCACCATGGCCGAACGCAAACCGCGCATCATCCATATGAGACGCGATTGGAGAAATCTCCCCAGTGACATCCTCGACCCTGTTGTTCGTGTATGGATATGTTGAGCGCCCTGTGGCTGGCTGCATGCTCAAGGGACATGCACACGACCATCATCGAAGCGATGCCTAAGCTTTTCAAGACACCTTGCTTGCTGCTATTTGGTCTTGCGAGATTTTCTCACTATGATACGGAGGCGTACATGATGCCACTCGACTTCAATCCGACCTCCATTAGCCGAAACTTCTTTGCAGGTATGTAGTGGGTCGCCATACATCATTTCCCTCGACTTCGATCCAATTACCATCGCCCGAAACTTCTTAGCAGGTATGTACTGGGTCGGCATGAACTCCCACTGGATGGCTGCCGTCAGACAAGACCGGAAAAAGTTGGTGCTCGTGAACTTCCACACCTCCCATGAGATTACCCTTCCTACGTTGGATTATACAGGGTTTTACCATCGCGGCCCAAGTCATCTAGATTACCAAGTAATTTGGATGCACCTTGTTTTTTAGAAGATTGTAATCTGCCAAGTGCGCACATGAGATGCGAATTATGCAGATTTCAAGCTAATTGCCTTGTTCGACCGCAGACTCACCTATCTTTCCGCTGGTGCCTTCTTTAGCTGGAGACAGCTCACCTCGCAGTGGATCATCAAAGCTGATACACACTTCTGTGATGCTATTGAACACAATGGCATCATCTACGCGATCGACAAAGCAGATGTCACCACGTATTGCTGGGACGGCGCATGTAAGTTGTTTCCTTCTGATGTTAGTGATAACGCCATGACACAGTTTGAACTTTTTGTGATGATTGGCATATTCCTGTTTGAGTAGAACTATGGCAATGTATTAGAGACACCATAAATCAGCTATATTTGGAATGAGTTAATTCATGTGATTGTGACCATGTCATTACAACCAATTTTTACCCCTGAATAATCAAACGGTTAGGAAGATATGTATATTCTCCTTATTTTAATGTAATCTATATACTACTAAATATGAGTGTGCATCAATGACCATGTTAGTTTCCTCATTTTCATGATGTAGAAACATGCATCACACTGTTGGTTTCATCTAACCATACATTAGGGAAGTAAATGTGCATATGGAGAACTCTATATTTGGAAGTAGTGAAATCCTATAATGCTTACCATGTGTACATACCTATATTCGCCCTTCAGCAATCAATGGCTAGAATAATATCCTCACAAAATTTTTGCCCATAGAACATGAGTATATAACAATGCATGGTTTATTAGTTTCCTTGAAGAATTTGTTTGTGAGGACAGAACATGATTACATAACATGCATGCCATGTTAGTTTCTTGTGAAGAATCGATTGCAAGATAACATGAGTATAACCATGCATGGCACTTCTATATTTTCGAACCCAAGATACATTTCCCTGTATTTTCCTCCCAGTTCCAGCAGGGACATATCAATGTTGTTTCTTGCATTATCCTACTCATACTCTGAACAATGCTGATCTTACATTAACAATGCATGTTCTTTTGATATGATGTAGTGTCCCTACAGTTACTGCCCTTTGTAATCACACCACCTTTGCCATAAACAGGGAAGCACAACTGGTTCCTCGCTCAATCAGACGACGCCAAAAGACTGATGATCATTCGCACACATGAGCAAAAAAAGTTATATTGCAAAAACCCCACTGTGCACAAGCACCGTGAAATACGTGAGTATCCGGACAGTGGTTATTACATCTATGAGCAGGATACCAGCTTGTTGGGGCCTTCAGGATTTTTGAGTAGGAGGCGGGTAAACAACCTTGGTTCACACTCTATGTTTCTCGGACTCAATTATCCGATTAACCAGGAGATCACTGTTGGCAAGGACGTTGATGGCAGAGAGGCTCCGTTTGCTATGGAAAACTGTGTCTACATGGCGAGCCCTAGGACTTCGGGAGCAAACTCCCCAGATTGTCAATGATCTGACCCTCTGACCAAAAGAAGGTGAGAATGACAAAGGCATCTGGATTAACTTTGATCCTTGGATGTCTCAAGTCCGACACGTAGTGATGTGGTTCAAGCCTTCATGTTGATAGGTAATTGGTCTGTTGCGTCAAAAGGGTGGAGTACTGGTGTCTACGGATCACTGGTTGCTAAAGCGGGGCTGCAAATTATGATGGTGTTGGATCATCCCTCTTCGAATGACTTTTTGTCTTTGCTGCTTGTTCTGGATGGGT
The DNA here is from genome assembly GCA_021605145.1 of Aegilops bicornis. Taxonomy (NCBI): domain Eukaryota; kingdom Viridiplantae; phylum Streptophyta; class Magnoliopsida; order Poales; family Poaceae; genus Aegilops; species Aegilops bicornis. The sequence goes on along the minus strand of CM038670.1, from coordinate 341,729,915 downwards.
AGTTCTCTCTTTTGTTATGCATATTCCTTGTCATTTTGTCATCCTCGTCTATGTCACTCTTACTACGTAATAGTTGCCTCTACTTAGAATGTCATTCTCGTCTAGATCACGAGAGTTTGAGCGCTGCAGATGGGTGTGTTTTGGTGGTGTAGCAGGACTTCTTATGAACTATCATGTCTTGCTGTTTATGTCAGTAGTAGTCACTAGTCAGTGTTTTAATTTTGTATATATCATTGTTTCGAACTGTTTATTGTCTCGAACTACAGGTGGGCTAAATGAGGGCATTACCATTCTTCAGTGTTCGGAGTGTATCTCCCTTTTTCAAGTTATAATGTGAGCTCAGTGTCTTTTTGATGATGTACACTTGTTTGGGCCACTGAGGTGTCGTTAAATATGGGCCAGTAGTAACACAATGCCAAACAGGTCAATTATGACTCTCAGGCCAGACTCTCAAAAGATCCTAAAAAATGGTCGGGCTCTCAAAAAAAAAAAGAATAAGGAACCTTTGGACGACATGTGGGCGCCAACGATGTTTTCGTGCGGTTGCATGGAGAGAGCATATTGGCGCGTGTTCAAAATTCATGCCACCTTTTCATCCCCAATCTTCCGCCCCTCCCCCACCTCTGGAATCTCGATTCCTACTCCAGTTCCCCCAAATCCCCCTCCTATAATCCCTGTACTCAAGCACACTATCCTGTTGCCGGTCAACGCGGATCTCCATGCCGGAGATCCTGAGGTCCATCCCGCCTTCGGGCGCTGCATGCTGCCGCTCAACAGTGTCATGGCGGCGCTTGACGACCAGTTTGCCGGCAAAGTGCTGATGGTAACCTTCAACGATGACTGACCTCTCGTCTTGCCAGACGACCTTGTCAAAGCTCTTGGAATTGCGCACGACATCTAAATAAGTGACTTGCTCGTCGAAGTCTGTCCGCCACCGGCTGATTTCTTCGTCAGGTTCCGGACAACTTTCGACTGCAGTCGTGCGTTCCAATCTTCCCGGTGTTTGTTCTGCGATGGTGCGCTGGTGAGCTTTGATCGATGGAACCCAGGATGGGGCTCAGTGCCCCCTGAGCTTGAGTTTTTAACAAAGCTTACCTTCCACGGCATGCCTCGACGTGGTTGGAACAGCGAGTCCATGGATGAGCTTATCAACGACTTTGGAGGTGAGCTCGTAAGTATGTTTGTTCCTCTAGACAGCTGGGCTCGGACGGTTATGGCATGGATGAAGAAGCCGTGCACCATACCGAAGGTGATTGGTGTTGAGATACCGGTGTAGGAATCGGGGTTGTACTATTCATCGCCACCAAGGCCGCCGCAGACCATGTTAGGGATGTATCTGTATCGAGTGTTCATGCATGTCAAAGAAGTGGTCAATCCATCAATCGAAGTCCTGCCGCTTGGTGCCAAGGTCCGTCGACGACATCCATTACAGGAGTCAACTTCAGACTTTCCCATGTTGCTCGGAACGATGGATGGCACAGGGCCTACTCCATCGCGCGGCGGAGGCCACTGCTTCTTTGGGAGAAGAGGCACGGCTGGCTGCCTGGATGTGCTCTAATTTGAGGTAACAACTGAATCTTGTCAGATACTAGTTAAATATGTGCTATGGGTGTGAAGCACTGATGTGCTAGTACATTTGATTGTGACGTGTTCTATTTCTGTACCTGAACTTTTTTTAGAAAGGGTTGTACATCAACTTAATGTGCTAGCAGAATTTATTGTGTTGTTTATCTGTTTTCTTTGCACAACATTCAAGATATTTCCCAGTCATTGATAAAGACGATGAACCGTTATGTTCAAGTTCGTTGGTTTCAACATAGCCCTACCCATAGCGATCCATTGCTTCCAGCCTCATTGTGCCGCCTGCGTGAAATTTTGATATGCAAGTTTAGTGTGCTATGATGTTCTATATGATTGTGTCAACTATATAAGTTTTAACTGAGCATTTGCAATGCATATGGCTGAAAGATGTATTCACGAGAATCAACCGATGGGTCTCTCCCCCCTCTCTCTCTCTCTCTCTCACACACACACACACGCACATGTGGGACCCGTTGAATTATTTCTTCGCTCGTGACAGCTTTTAGTTAGGTTCCACACTGTACTCTAACTTTTTTCTTAAGTTATTAATTGAGCTCAGTGACTTCAAAAAGTTGTATAGAAGCCTTGTTTGGGCCTTTCCGGCTTCGCTGAATGTGGGATGAGTAGCCATGTAAAGTTGTACTGTACTACACAGGCCTTTTTTGAACATCAGCAATGCAACTGGGCCGACAGTAGTACACAATATCCGGGTCAACTTGTTATTCTCCGCCCCGCTTGGCTGCAAATCTTTCCTAGGAGGGATGCATTAGGCTTAATAAAAAAAGGGCTTTAAGAAATAATAAATGGGATGTAATTATAAAAATTGGTCAGTAATATAAAAAAATGCACCAAACACTTATTAGTTCTAAAAAAATATTTTTGGATTTTGAAAATTTTAATTTCATTACTTGTTGCGCGCGCAATATTTCGTTGGATTTTTATGTAATACAAATTTATTCTAAAATTATATTTAGTCTGACTAGAAATTTTGGGATAAAAATATTTCGGATCCCATCAAAATGTGGGAAATTTTATTGAATTATGTTTTGAGCGGTTGGTTGAATTTATTAATCGTTGTCCTAGCTAGAAAATGGGCTATACTTTTAACAAACCGTAAATGGGCTGTAGTAAATTCCATTAGATTTCAAAAATGGGTTGTACATTCTTACAAATAGCAAATGGGCTATATGTTCTCTGCCACACACTTGTGGGCCTACTAAGTTGACGCGTAGGCAAGGCTTTGTCAACTTATAGTCAACACACGGCTCTAGCGGCAGTGGCCGTTGGATGTCCATCCAATGGATGTCGTGTTTCTTCTTCAATCTCGGATATTCTTGCTTCAGCCGCCCAAAAAATGATTCCTCCCCCTAACATCTGGGGTGCACCATTTCGGAGGCTGACCTATGGGCCTACTAAGTTGACGCGTACCAAGGGCTTTGTCAACTTAGTCAATATAAACGATTCTAGCTGCAGTGACCGTACGATGTCCATCCAACGACCATCGTGCGTCTTAAACCTCTGCTCTTCTTGCTCCAGCCGCCCAAACCAGCACTGGTTGTGCCGCCTACTCCTGCCTCCCGTGTCCGGCTGTGCTGCCACCGCTGGCCATGCAATCCCTCTATACTCACCCACACCTCCTGTTATTCTTCGGCAATAGCAGCCTCACACCGCAGCCGAAGTAGTCGAACCACGTACTCTCCTCCGCATGGGCATCCACTGCCGCGTCTTTCCGGCTCCGCGCCGTTCCCATCCTAGGCCTCGCCGTTGTCCACCGCCTTGGTGCTCTCAGCGCGGCATGGTCAACGTGGTCAATGAAGGACAGCCATCTGAAGAGGACTTTTGGCAGTGAGGCTGACAGTTGGACCCACCAGCTACATCTTCAAACACAAGGAAGTGCCTCCTTATTACTCGCAAAATAAAAACGATTCGTCCCCCTGACAGCTGGGACCGACCAGCTATATCTTCGCACGCAAGGAAGTGCGTCCTTATCCTCCCTGAGCGCTGGGACCCACCGGTCAAAGCATACAAAGCGTTGTCTGTCTGGTTGCGAACGTGTACGTACATACTGGTCGATCGGTCTCTCTGCAAGTATGAATTGTGAACCGTCTAAGATCTCTGCAAGTAGCGGCACATGTCGTTGTAGAGCACCCGACATAGCAGTTCACGCAGTCCCATCTAAGTCCTGTACACGTACGTACAGGCACATGGCAAAAAATATGGCCACACACGTACATATGGGCAGGGTCTCGAGTGTGTACTCGCGCATATATACGGATGGCTAGGGCTTGTGTACATGGAGAGGCAATGAACGACAACAATAGTCTCCTGTTCATGGTGAAGACCACCGGCTGGGTCGGAACAAAGAAACAGCGTTGTCGGATCACGGGTTCCGGCAAAACCCTCAAGGTTCGAACACTGGGGTGCGCACGAAGATCTCCCCCAACCGATCCACGTCCTAGCTTCGCTAAGATCTCAAGGGCTAACTCGACTAACTCGCCACACAAGGGACACACGATTTATACTGGTTCGGGCCACCATTGTGGTGTAATACCCTACTCCAGTGTGGTGGTGGTGGATTGCCTATTGGGCTAAGGATGAACAGTACAAGGGGAAGAACAGCCTCCTGAGGCGGGGTGTTCTTGTGCCTGGTGAACTTGTGTGGTTGAGGATGATCTTAGTGATCCGTCCTCGTCTATGGTAGTGGCTAGTCCTATTTATAGAGGCCCTGGTCCTCTCCCCAAATATTGAGCGGGAAGGGAGCCAACAACGACAAATTTGAAAGGGGACAACTAGTACAGCTTATCCTAACAAAAGCAGTCTTCGCCTGCAAAAGGCTCTGGTGGTGACACCGCCTTGGGATCCATGGTGACCTCCGTCTTGCCATCCTGCTGGTCTTGGTCTCGTTGCACTGATATGGAAACCTTTGCTTGACAACTCGGTACTCCGCTCCCGTGCTTGCCTCCTTAGCACTAAAGAGGAAACAAGTACACTGTGTGCACTGGCGCCCGCCTGATCTCGATCGTCATGGCTCACGTCACGAGAACCTCGCGAGGTTTGCCTTGCCTTGATCTCTCCGCCCCTCGTGAGCCAACCTGGTGAGGCCGCTCCCGAAGGGGTCTTGCGCCGTCCGCCTCGCGAGGGTCTTGAGTGCTTGTTGGTGAAGATGGGCCGTATGGGCCCGCTTGCAAAGCCACGCCGTGGGCATGACGAGCAAGTCTGGGGACCCCGTTCCCGGAACGCCGACAATAGCCCCAGGCCCAAAGCGCTGGCTTGGCCCGGCGGCCAAGGTCAAGCGTGGAGCACCGCGGGCCCCAATAGCCTGCGGCCTTGGTCGACGTGTGGCGGTTGATTGGACATGGGTGTCTCTACTTCCCATGCTGCCTCGGCAACTGCCCGACTTGACAAGTCCCTACAACATGCAAGGAAAAACCATCATTACCTATGATCGTGGGGGCGCTGGTTGGCCTTCTCCTGCTATAAATGGGGGGGGGGGGGAGCGGAGCCCCCGTCGCCCATCTCTTCCCATTCCGCTTGCTTCTCATCCTATGCTCCACCATCGACACCAATGGCGCCCATCCCAAGGTTTTCCGCTGTAGAGAAAGACCCCCCTCGAAAGGCGTGTGCCGCTCCCGCCAAAGAAGAGGCCGGTCCACCGCCACGACACGACGACGATGTAGGTGGTGACGAGGCCGTGGTGCGAGCGGCCTCCTCCTGGGTATCCGTTACCCCTGTACGCCCAAGCTGGGAGCTCAGGAGGGGGAGGCGACGAGCGTCGGCACGCGCGCCGTGGCCATGGTCGCCGTACCGCGGTGGCGCGCGTCGCAAGCCCTTGGAGTCCACGCCACGGACTCCTCGCGCGAGATCGTGCTGTGGGCGGTGATGCCCCCAAGAACTTGGATCCTCTTCCCTTCCTTCTTCTTAGATGAGATCCCGCCGAGGGGGCCCCTGGAGCTTTGGCTGTAGCACGCCGACTGCGACACGCCGGCGACTGGAGCGGAGGTTGAGGCTGTTTCCTTAGGGAAGATCCTCATGACCCGAGGCCGGGGTGAGGTCGCCCGAGTGTGTCGTGCGGAGGGCGCCCTAGCGATCCGTTTCGTGTACAACGGCGCCTCCACGCTGTTCTTCAAGGTCTTCGACACAGAAGGCCGCCGTCTGGAGTGCTGTCCCAGGCGGAGTCATCAGGCTGGTGCCACAGCTGAGGCAGGGTCTGCTGCCAGCGTCGCCAGCGGCTCCTCTGGAAGCCGCAGCGACACTCGGGAGTCCAGTGATTCTCTCGAGCTCTATGAGACCGTGGAGACGAGCGACGACAGCTACCTGCCCCCAAGCTCTCGCCTAGCTCGGAGCAAGGCTGCAGCGTCTGGTCGCCGCCGCCGCCGATCTGGATGAGGTTTGCGTCGGCCTCTGGTGGCCCACTGTTGATGATGGCATTGTCCACAGGAGCGTGTGTATATAGGATTCCCTAAGTTCTTGTCTTTTGTTCCCTGCGAGGAATTGAGAAGTGCCTCGTGGGGGTGTGTAAAGGTTTTGTAATGTCTCTTGTCAATATTGTCCTCATAATGAACTTGTGCGAGTCCGGCTTCAGCTTGGTCTCCCTTTTCGACCTCAAGACAACTTGGTGCTCTACGCTAACAGGTCCCGGTCCCCAGGCAGGCTACAGCCGTCGCTGGTATGCCAGGTCGCGTGCCGTGGTCAAGGCCAGGAGGTGAGCGGCCCGAGGTCCAGTAATAGCTCCGGAGGCGCGATGATCAGGAGGTCCCTTTTAGCGCTCAGGCAGCCGTCGAGAGGTAAGAAAGGGGGGTTACATTGCTGCCGCAGGGCTGCGGTTAGTATGGTTCATAATCCTTAGCGGTTTAGCCAATCCGGGCTCGTGACTTATCTTGACGGTCCGAGGTCGATTACTTATGATGCGCTGATAATCCCCAAGTGCAGGGAATCATCGTAGCAATTTCCAAAGGTGGAAGTGATAAGTATGGAGTGTCGAACCCACAAGGAGCTAAAGGTAAGATCAATATTCTCTCAAGCCCTATCTGCCACTGATACGACTCTACGTGCACCGAACGTTTGCTTCCAACTAGAAACGAGAAATAAAACTACGTTGTGGGTATGAAGAGGATAACTTTGCATGGTATCGGAGAGCTAAAATATAAAAGTAGGTGCTATTATCATAAAGTTAGAATATATTACTAAATATTATAAATAGCGAGTGTGGAATAATGATGGATCGGTGTGCGAAATTGTCCTAGGCAATTGTTAACAAGACCGATAGTCGTCATTGCAATTTCATATGAGGGAGAGGCATAAGCTATCATACTTTCTCTACTTGGATCATATGCACTTATGATTGGAACTCTAGCAAGCATCCGCAACTACTAAAGATCATTAAGGTAAAACCCAACCATAGCATTAAAGCATCAAGTCCTCTTTATTCCCATACACAACAACCCCTTACTCGGGTTTGTGTTTGGTCACTCACCAACCCACTATAAGCGAATCATGAACGTATTGCAACACCCTACAGCGGGAATCCCTCACGCTTGTGCGACACGGAGGGCACCATAGAACAGCACCAAAATAAAACATACAACTCGTACCAATCTAGATCATCAATCAACCCATAGACAAAGGATATCTGCTCAAAACATCATAGGATGGCAACACATCATTGGATCATAATATGTGGCATAAAGCACCATGTTCAAGTAGGGATTACAACGGGGTGCGGGAGAGTGGACCGCGTAAAAGAGATGAGGATGGTGATGATGATGGTGATGTTGATGAAGACGATCACCATGGCGATGATTCCCCTCTTGATGGCACTCCGGTGCCACCAAGAGAGAGGAGGAGAGGTTCTCCCCCTTGTGCTTCCTCCTCCATGGCCTCCCCCCTAGATGGGGAAAGTTTCTCCCTCTGGTCCTTGGCCTTCATGGCGATGATGGCCTCTCCGGGATACTCCTCCGTGGCCACCGGTGATGATGGCCCCCTTCGGCAGGGTGCCAGAGAGGGCCTAGATTGATTTCTCGTGGCTACAGAGGCTTGCGGCGGTAGAACTTCCGATCTAGGTTAATTTTCTGAGATTTCTGTATTTATAGGAATTTTTTGCGTCGGTCTCATGTCAAGGAGGTGTCCGAGGCGTCCACGAGGCAGGCCCACGCTGGGGGGTGGGGGGGGGCGCGCCCCCACCTCGTGGGCGCCGGGACTCTCCTGGCCCTACTCTTTACTCCGGGGTCTTCTTTTGGTCCATAAAAATCATCAAAAATGGCACGTTAATTGGACTCCGTTTGATATTCCTTTTACGTAAAACTCAAAAACAAGGGAAAAAGCGAGGCGGCACTGGGCTCTAGGTTAATAGGTTAGTCCAAAATCATATAAAATAGCATATAAATGCATATAAAACATCTAAGATGGATAATATAATAGCATGAATACTTCATAAATTATAGATACGTTGGAGACGTATCAGCATCCCCAAGCTTAGTTCCTGCTCGTCCTCGAGTAGGTAAATGATAAAAGAAATAATTTATGAAGTGTGAATGCTAGCAGGTGCACAAGTTTGATGAATGATAATTTCAATCACCTTTTCTAGCATCATTATATGTCATAACAGTAGCTCATCTCATAAAACTTTTCATGATCAAGTAACAAGCTATTCACATGTTAAAGTATAGATCATAAACTTTCTTGAAAACTAACAAACAGTGCTCTTAGTCATCAAACAATTGCAATTCATCTTATTTTCAGGAAGGGTCTATGTCAGAGATTTGGTTTAGCAAACTCCACATACTCAACTATCATTTAATCTTTCGCAATTGCTAACACTCACGTAATATTTATGGTTCAAAGTTTTAATCGGACACAGAGAAAGATAGGGGCTCATAGATTCGCCTCCCAACCTTTTACCTCAAGGGTAATGTCAACAATAATAGTTCATGATAACTTACATCCAAATGGATCTATATATATATCGTGATCTTTCCAACACAATGTGCTTGCCAAAGGATAAAATGTAAAAAGGAAAGGTGAAGATCACCATGACTCTTGCATAAGGTAGAAGATAAAAGTAAAAGATAGGCCCTTCGCAGAGGGAAGCAGAGGTTGTCATGCGCTTTTATGGTTGGATGCACAAAATCTTAATGCAAAAGAATGTCACTTTATATTGCCCCTTGTGATAAAGGCCTTTATTATGCAGTCCGTCGCTTTTATTACTTCCCTATCACAAGTTTGTATAAAGCTTATTTTCTTCGCACTAATAGATCATACATATTTAGAGAGAAATTTTTATTGCATGCACCGATGACAACTTACTTAAAGTATCTTACTCAATCGATAGGTACGTATGGTGGACTCTCATGGCAAAACTGTTTTAAGGGTTTCTGGAAGCACAAGTAGTATCTCTACTTGGTCCAAGGAATTTGGCTAGCATGAGGGGAAAAGGCAAGCTCAACATGTTGGATGATCCATGACAATATACTTTATCTCAGATATAAGAAAACACAACCCATTACGTTGTCTTCGTTGTCCAACATCAACTCTTTAGCATGTCATATTTTAATGAGTGCTCCCAATCGTAAAAGATGTCCAAGATAGTATATTTATATGTGAAATCTCTTTGTTACTACTTCCTATTAATTGCAACTATGACCAAAGCTATGTTTGTCAACTCTCAACAATTTTTAATCATCATACTCTTTCTATGTGAAGTCATTACTCTCCATAAGATCAATATGATCTATTTATTTCTTTTTATTCTTTTCTCTTTTCTTTTATTCACTCAGGATCATAGCAAGATAATCAAGCCCTTAACTCAACACTAATCTTTATTATATAGCTCACGGACTCGATTACATAAAGGGATCATAAAGAAAAACTCAAAACTAGATCATACCAAAACTTCATTCTACTAGATCAAGATACTACTGAAAGGATAGAACTAAGAAAAACGTTAAAGAAAGGAGATGTGGTTGTGATACGATACCGGTGCATCTCCCCCAAGCTTGGCAGTTGCCAAGGGGAGTGCCCATACCCATGTGATTATGTCTCCTTTGCTGGTGAAGAAGGTGGAGGTTTAGCTGATGGCGTAGGCTTCTTCCTTAATTTGCGCTTGAGGATAGAATTTTGATCCCTCAGGTCAGCAATCTCCTGCTCCAAGCTTAATATCTTTTTGCATAGTTCCTGCTTGTTTTCCTGCAAGAGGCGAAAAGGAATAAACTCGATCTTAAGTTTCTTTACTCTATTAGGGAGGCTTGACTTTTTAAACTCCACATGCATGTCCCCAGGTTGAGGTAATGGGACTTCATCTTCATCTGAGCTCGAATCCTCCTTTCTCTTAGGTTTATAGTCCTCTTATTCTTCTTCCGTAGTCCAACCACAATGCTCCACATCCCCATAGACCTTAGGATCTGCAAGGTAATCAGCCACATAGCTTTCTCCTTCCGAATCCTGGGACAACATGTTGCTCTAATCTGCAGCAGGACAGCTCGAAACGAAAACACAGGATATTTGCGTGATACAGGAGTCAAAACCTTCGGGAGATTATATAATGAATTTTTACCGACCAAAATACGCATCATGCAAGAAAACGGAGTCCGGAGAGCACACGAGGTGCCCACGAGGTAGCGGGGCGCGCCCAGGGGGTAGGGCGCGCCCTCCACCCTCGTGGAGGACTCGTGTCCTTCCCGGACTGCTTCTTATTTTTCTATTTTTCTAAATATTCCAAAACAGAGAAAAATTGCCTTTAGAACTGTTTTGAAGTCGGTTTACTTACCGTACCACATACCTATTCCTTTTCGGAGTCTGAAGCGTTTCGGAAAGTGTCCCTTATGTATTCCTCCGAGGTTACGGTTTCAATAACATTGGTTTCAACATTTATAGGATTACCTGAGATATAATGTTTAATTCTTTGACCGTTCACCACCCTCGGATTTGTGCCTTCGAAGTTGTTGATTTTTATGGCACCGGAACGATAGACCTGCTCGATAACGTAAGGACCTTCCCATTTAGAGAGAAGTTCTCCTGCAAAAAATCTTAAATGAGAGTTGTATAGCAATACATAATCACCTACATTAAACTCATGCTTTTGTATTCTTTTGTCATGCCATATTTTAACTTTTTCTTTAAACAACTTGGCATTCTCGTAGGCTTGGGTTCTCCATTCATCAAGTGAGCTAATGTCAAATAACCTCTTCTCACCGGCAAGTTTGAAATCATAGTTGAGCTCTTTAATGGCCCAATATGCCTTATGTTCTAGTTCGAGAGGTAAGTGACATGCTTTTCCATAAACCATTTTATACGGAGACATACCCATAGGATTTTTATATGCAGTTATATATGCCCATAATGCATCATCAAGTTTCTTGGACCAATTCTTTCTAGATCTATTTACAGTCTTTTGCAAAATCAATTTGAGCTCTCTATTACTCAATTCTACTTGACCACTAGACTGCGGGTGATAAGGGGATGCAATTCTATGATTAACATCGTATTTAGCAAGCATTTTACGAAAAGCACAATGAATAAAATGTCAACCACCATCAGTAATTAAATATCTAGGGACTCCAAACCTCGGAAAAATAACCTCTTTATGCATTTTAATAGAAGTGTTATGATCAACACTACTAGTTGGAATAGCTTCTACCCACTTACTAACGTAATCAACAGCAACTAAAATATGTGTGTAACCATTAGAGGCAGGAAAAGGTCCCATATAATCAAAGCCCCAAATCAAATGGTTCAATAACAAGTGAATAGTTCATAGGCATTTCTTGACGTCTACTAATGTTACCAATTCTTTGACATTCATCACAAGATAAGACAAACTTACGGGCATCCTTGAAGAGAGTAGGCCAATAAAACCGGATTGCAATACCTTATGTGCAGTTCTATCTCCAGCGTGGTGTCCTCCATAAGCCTCGGAGTGACACTTGTGTAGGATCTATTCCTGTTCATGCTCAGGTACACAACGTCTAATAACACCATCTACTCCTTCTTTATAAAGATGTGGGTCATCCCAAAAGTAATGTCTCAATTCATAGAAAAACCTTTTCTTTTGCTGATATGTGAAACTAGGTGGTATAAATTTAGCAACAATGTAATTAGCATAATCAGCATACCATGGAGTAGTACGAGAAGCATTTATGACATTTAATTGTTCATCAGGAAAGCTATCATCAATAGGTAGTGGGTCATCAAGAACATTTTCTAACCTAGACAAGTTATGCGCAGCGGGTTCTCAGCTCCCTTTCTATCAACAATATGCAAATCAAATTCTTGTAGCAAGAGAACCCAACTAATAAGTCTAGGTTTAGCATCTTTCTTTTCCATAAGATATTTAATAGTAGCATGATCCGTGTGAATAGTTACTTTAGAATCAACAATATAAGGTCTGAACTTATCACAAGAAAATACAACTGCTAAGAATTCCTTTTCAGTAGTAGCATAATTTCTCTGAGCATTATGTAGAGTCTTACTAGCATATTGAATAACATTTAATTTCTTATCAACTCTTTGCCCTAGAACAGCACCTACGGCATAATCACTGGCATCACACATAATTTCAAAGGGTAAATTCCAATCAGGTGGTTGAACGATAGGTGCAGAGATCAATGCTTTCTTAAGTATTTCAAATGCTTCTACACAATCATCATCGAAGAAAAATGGTATATCTTTTTGTAATAAATTAGTCAGAGGCCGAGAAATTTTTGAGAAGTCCTTAATGAACCTCCTATAAAAACCCGCATGACCAAGGAAACTTCTTATACCTTTGATGTCCTTGGGACATGGCATCTTTTCAATAGCATCAACCTTGGCTTTATCAACCTCAATACCTCTTTCAGAAACTTTATGCCCCAAGACAATACCTTCATTAACCATAAAGTGGCACTTTTCCCAATTCAAGACAAGATTAGTTTCTTCACGTCTCTGCAAAACTCGGTCAAGGTTGCTTAAGCAATCATCAAAAGAGGATCCATAGGCGGAGAACTTCGTCCATGAAAACCTCACAAATCTTTTCACAAAAGTCAGAGAATATAGCCATCATGCATCTTTGAAAGGTAGCAGGTGCATTACATAAACCAAAAGGCATACGTCTATAATCAAAAGTACCAAAAGGGCAAGTAAAAGTAGTATTTGATTGATCATTGGCTGACATAGGTATTTGAGAGAAACCAGAATAACCATCTAGAAAGCAAAAATGTGTATGTTTGGACAATCTTTCTAGCATTTGATCGATAAAAGGTAAGGGGTAATGCTCCTTTTTAGTAGCCTTATTTAATTTGTGGAAATCAATTACCATCCTATAACCTATAGTAATTATTTGCGGGATCAACTCATCTTTATCATTAGGAACTATGGTAATACCTCCTTGTTAGGGACACAATGGACATGACTTACCCACTGACTATCAGCAACGGGATAAATTATACCTGCCTCAAGGAGCTTTAGTATTTCTTTTCTTACCACTTCTTTCATCTTAGGATTCAGCCGTCGTTGATGATCACGAACTGGTTTGGCATCTTCCTCCAAATTTATTTTATGTTGACATAGAGTGGGACTAATTCCCTTAAGATCATCAAGAGTATATCCAATAGTAGCACGGTGCTTCTTCAGAGTTTTGAATAATCGCTCTTCCTCATGCTCTGAAAGGTTAGCACTAATAATAACAGGATATATCTTTTTCTCATCAAGATAAGCATATTTAAGAGTATCAGGTAACGGTTTGAGCTCAAACACGGGATCACCCTTGGGTGGAGGAGGATCCCCTAGGATTTCAACGGGCAAATTGTGTTTCAGGATGGGTTCCTGTTTAAAGAATACTTCATCTATTTCCCTTCTTTCATTCATAAACATATCATTTTCATGGTCTAGCAAATATTGTTCTAAAGGATCACTAGGAGGCACGGCAATAGAAGCAAGACCAATAATTTCATCTTTACAAGGCAATTCCTCTTCACGGTGTTGTCTACGAAATTTAGAAAAGTTGAACTCATGAGACATATCACCCAAACCTATAGTAACAACATCCTTTTCGCAGTCTATCCTAGCATTAACGGTGTTCAAGAAGGGTCTACCAAATATAATGGGGCAAAAGCTATCTTGTGGGGAACCAAGAACAAGGAAATCAGCAGGATATTTAGTTTTCCCACACAAGACTTCAACATCTCTAACAATTCCCATTGGTGAAATAGTATCTCTATTGGCAAGTTTAACTGTGACATCAATATCTTCTAACTCAGCAGGTGCAATATCATGCATAATTTCTTTGTATAAGTCAAAAGGTATTGCACTAGCACTAGCGCCCATATCACATAAGCCATGATAACAATGATCTCCTATTTTAACAGAAATAACAGG